>CM064548.1:25171127-25892200 GCA_032716605.1 Paralithodes platypus | reverse complement strand
CGCCGACTGACTAGAGGTAATAATATTCTCGATTTAGTTTTCAGTAACAATGAACATATGGTAAATAATGTAGAGATAGGGGACCACCTAGGAAATAGTGACCACAATTCTGTGTATTTTAATATACAATGGAAAGGTAATACCAGAGAGAATACAACATTAATACCTGACTTTAGAAAAGCCAATTATGGTGGGTTAAGAAGAGCCCTATTAGCGGACCTTATGGTCAAAAAATTAAGTCGATCCAGGTGTCCAAATGAGTGTACCCCTTCTCAGGCACCTGTCATCTTAAGTCAGGAAGAGACGTCAACCTTGGTAGATACATACGAATAATTTTATCAAGTCAGTATTCAATGCACAAAATAAATACATCCCCAAAAGAAATATTTAGATCAACACAGAACCAACCCAAATGGTATGAATAATAGACTATTAGATCTTCTAGGACAAAAGAGAGGAATATATAGAAAAATTAGAAAAGGCGAAAATTCACCTACTTGCTTACTATCAGAATCTATCAAGACAGGTAAAAAAGGATATTAGGAAAGAAAAAAGAAATTATGAAATTAAGGTTGCCAATGACCTCAAAAAAATAATCCTAAAGCTTTTTACCAACTATATAAATCCAAGGTTAGAGATGTAATTGGTCCCCTTTAAAACTTCGATAGGAGAAATGACAGGAAACTGATTTAGAAATGTGCAGTACATTAAATGGTCAATTTCTTTCCGTTTTCACTAATGAAAATTTGGCACAGTTTCCAGAAGTCCGTAAGGTATATAGCGATAGTATAGAAAATAGGTTAAGCACGGTTACTATAAGTAGACATGAGTGCTTAAGGAAATTGACAGACTGAAACCTCATAAATCGCCTGGTCCTGTTGAGGTATATGCTAGAGTATTAAAAGAATGTAGGGATGAGTTAAGTTACCCATTAACATTTTTATTTAACAAGTCATTGGAGACAGGTTATAGTTCCAGAAGCTTGGAAGCTTGCAAACGTAGTTCCGATCTTCAAAAAAGGTGACAAATCAATAGCATCCAATTACCGTCCCATTAGTCTTACATCAATCATAGGAAAGCTACTAGAGTCAATTATTGCTAGTAAAATTAGAAACCACTTAGATACATATAATTAAATAAATTCTTCTCAGCATGGATTCACTTCAGGGACGTTCTTGCCTTACTAATTTGCTTAGTTTTTTCTCAGAGGTATATGAAGCAGTAGATAATGACAAGTCATATGATATAATATATTTAGATTTCAGTAAAGCTTTCGACAGAGTCCCCCACGAGAGATTGATGAGAAAGGTTGAGGCGCATGGAATAGGTGGGGCGTTGTTGGGATGGATTAGGTCATGGCTAATTGGTAGGAAGCAGAGAGTCAGCATAAATGGTACGAAGTCAGAATGGGGAGCAGTCAAAAGTGGTGTCCCCCAGGGATCTGTATTAGGTCCTCTGTTGTTTGTTATATCCATAAATGACCTTGATTTAGGTATAACTAGTAGGATAAGTAAATTTGCAGACGATACCAAGATGGGGAGAACAATTGATTCAGATAGAGATATAGAGTGCCTCCAAAGGGATCTAGATACCTTACACGAATGGTCAGTAAATTGGCAGATGAAGTTTAACATTGACAAATGCAAGGTATTAAAGATAGGGAAGATGCATACAAATGTTAAATATAAACTAGCTAATGTGGAAGTAGAAAACTCGAATTGTGAGAAAGATCTAGGTGTGTTTGTTAGCAATGATTTGAAGCCTAGACAACAGTGTATAAGCGTTCGAAACAAGGCAAACAGGATTCTCGGGTTCATCTCAAGGAGTGTGAGTAACAGAACTGCTGATGTTATCTTAAAACTTTACTTGTCATTAGTGAGACCCCATATGGATTATGCTGTTCAATTTTGGTGTCCTTATTACAGAATGGACATAGATTCATTGGAGAGAGTACAACGTAGAATGACAAAAATGATCCATAATATTAGAAATCTTCCGTATAAAGAAAGGTTGAAGAAATTAGGCTTACATTCGTTTAGAGAGACGCAGAGTTAGAGGGGATATGATAGAGGTGTTCAAGTGGGTTAGTGGGATTAACAAAGGGGACATGACAAATGTACTAAAGCTCCAGTGATAGCGAAAGAACTCGTACCAATGGTTTCAAATTAGATAAATTTCGTTTCAGAAAGATATAGGCAAATATTGGTTTGGTAACAGAGTTGTAGATGGGTGGAATGGACTACCAAGTGCTATAGTGGGATTAAAAACGATAGGGAGCTTTAAGATAAAATTGGATAAGCATATGGACGAGAAGGGTTGGGTGTGAAGGGGGATCAGCAGGGTTGGGCCAATCAGCGCTCTGCAGACCCCCGTAATCCTGCGTTAATCTCTAACCGTTTTGGTAAGATGATCCTCAGGGTATTAGAGTGTTGAGCCTATAATTGGGCTTTGTAATTGGGGTTGTGTGGGACAGGGATCTGCCTTGCTTAGGCCAATCGGCTTTCTGCAGACTCCCATTTTATTATGTTCTTATGTTCTTTAGATACCTTACATGAATGGTCAGTAAATTGGCAGATGAAGTTTAACATTGACAAATGCAAGGTATTAAAGATAGGGAAGATGCAAACAAATGTTAAATATAAACTAGCTAATTTAGAATTAGAAAATTCAGACTGCGAGAAAGATCTAGGTGTGTTTGTTAGCAATGATTTGAAGCCTAGAAAAACAGTGTATAAGCGTTCGTAATAAGGCAAACAGGATTCTCGGGTTCATCTCTAGGAGTGTGAGTAACAGAACTGCTGATGTTATCTTAAAACTTTACTTGTCATTAGTGAGACCCCATATGGATTATGCTGTCCAATTTTGGTGTCCTTATACAGAATGGACATAGATTCATTGGAGAGAATTCAGCGTAGAATGACAAAAATGATCCATAATATTAGAAATTTTCCGTATGAAGAAAGGTTGAAGAAATTAGGTTTACATTCGTTAGAGAGACGCAGAGTTAGAGGGGATATGATAGAGGTGTTCAAGTGGGTTAGTGGGATTAACAAAGGGGACAGGACAAATGTACTAAAGCCCAGTGATAGCGAAAGAACTCGTACCAATGGTTTCAAATTAGATAAATTTCGTTTCAGAAAAGATATAGGCAAATATTGGTTTGGTAACAGAGTTGTAGATGGGTGGAATAGGCTACCAAGTGATATAGTGGGATCAAGAACGATAGGGAGCTTTAAGAAAAAATTGGATAAGCATATGGACGAGAAGGGTTGGGTGTGAAGGGGGATCAGCCGGGTTGGGCCAATCAGCGCTCTGCAGACCCCCGTAATCCTGCGTTAATCTCTAACCGGTTTGGTAAGATGATCCTCAGGGTATTAGAGTGTTGAGCCTATAATTGGGCTTTTGTAATTGGGGTTGTGTGGGACAGGGATCTGCCTTGCTTAGGCCAATCGGCTTTCTGCAGACTCCCATTTTCTTATGTTCTTATGTTCTTTCTTCATATGGTAGATTTCTAATATTATGAATCATTTTTTACATTCTTCGCTGTACTCTCTCCAAGGAATCTATATCCATTCTGTAATAAGGTCACCAAAATTGAACAGCATAATCCATATGAGGTCTCACTAATGACAAGTAATGTTTCAAGATAACATCGGCAGTTCTGTTACTCACACTCCTTGAGATGAACCACAGAATCCTGTTTGCCTTACATAAGAACATAAGAAAATGGGAGTCTGCAGAAAGCCGATTGGCCTAAGCAAGGCAGATCCCTGTCCCACACAACCCCAAGTCAATTACAAAGCCCAATTATAGGCTCAACACTCTTATACCCTCAGGATCATCTTACCAAAACGGTTAGAGATTAACGCAGGATTATGGGGGTCTGCAGAGCGCTGATTGGCCCAACCCGGCTGATCCCCCTTCACACCCAACCCTTCTCGTCCATATGCTTATCCAATTTTTTCTTAAAGCTCCCTACAGTTTTAGATCCCACTATAGCACTTGGTAGTCCATTCCACCCATCTACAACTCTGTTACCAAACCAATATTTGCCTATATCTTTTCTGAAACTAAATTTATCTAATTTGAAACCATTGGTTACGAGTTCTTTCGCTATCACTGAGCTTTAGTACATTTGTCATGTCCCCTTTGTTAATCCCACTAACCCACTTGAACACCTCATCATATCCCCTAACTCTGGTCTCTCTAACGAATGTAAACCTAATTTCTTCAACCTTTCTTCATACGGAAGATTCTAATATTATGGATTCTTTTTGTCATTCTACGCTGTTACTCTCTTCAATGAATCTATGTCCATTCTGTAATAAGGACACCAAAAATTGCGACAGCATAATCCCATATGGGGTCTCACTAATGACAAGTAAAGTTTTAAGATAACATCAGCAGTTCTGTTACTCACACTCCTAGAGATGAACCCGAGAATCCTGTTTGCCTTATTACGAACGCCTAAACACTGTTTTCTAGGCTTCAAATCATTGCTAACAAACACACCTAGATCTTTCTCGCAGTCTGAATTTTCTAATTCTAAATTAGCTAGTTTATATTTAACTTTTGTTTGCATCTTCCCTATCTTTAATACCTTGCATTTGTCAATGTTAAACTTCATCTGCCAATTTACTGACCATTCATGTAAGGTATCTAGATCCCGTTGGAGGCACTCTATATCGCTATCTGAATCAATTGATCTCCTTATTTTAGTATCGTCTGCGAATTTACTTATCCTACTAGTTATACCTAAATCTAGGTCATTTATGTATATAAGAAACAACAGGGGACCTCATACCGATCCCTGGGGGACACCACTTTTGACTGCTCCCCATTCTGACTTGGTACCATTTATGCTGACTCTCTGCTTCCTACCAATTAGCCATGACCTAATCCATCCTAACAACGCCCCACCTATTCCATGTGCCTCAACCTTTCTCATCAATCTCTCATGAGGGACTCTGTCGAAAGCTTTACTGAAATTTAAATAATAATATCATATGACTTGTCATTATCTACTGCTTCATTACCTCTGAGAAAAAACTAAGCAATTAGTAAGGCAGAGACCGTCCCTGAGTGAATCCATGCTGAGAAGAATTGATTAAGTTAAAGTTTCTAAGTGGTTTCTCATTTCCTAGCAATAATTGACTCTAGTAGCTTTCCTATGATTGAAGTGAGACTAATGGGACGGTTGGATGCTATTGATTTATCACCTTTTTGAAGAGTCGGAACTACATTTGCAAGCTTCCAGCTTCTGGAACTACACCTGTTTCTAATGATTTGTTAAATAGAAATGTTAATGGGTAACTTAACTCATCTCTGCATTCTTTTAATACTCTAGCATATACCTCATCAGGACCAGGCGATTTATGAGGTTTCAGTCTGTCAATTTCCTTAAGCACATCATTTCTACTTATAGTAACCGTACTTAACCTATTATCTATACTATCGCTGTATACCTTACTGACTTCTGGAAACTTTGTCAAATTTTCATTAGTGAAAACGGAAAGAAATTGACTATTTAATGTACTGCACATTTCTAAATCATTTTCTGTCATTTCTCCTATCGAAGTTTTAAGGGGACCAATTACATCTCTAACCTTGGATTTATATAGCTGGTAAAAAGCCTTTGGGTTATTTTTTGAGTCATTGGCAACCTTAATTTCATAATTTCTTTTTTCTTTACTAATATCCTTTTTTACCTGTCGTGATAGATTCTGATAGTAAGCAAGTAGGTGAATTTCGCCTTTTTTAATTTTTCTATATATTCCTCTCTTTTTTACTAGAAGATCTAATAGTCTATTATTCATCCATTTGGGTTGGTTCTGTGTTGATCTAAATTTTCTTTTGGGGATATATTTATTTTGCGCATTGAATACTGACTTGATAAAATTATCGTATGTATCTACCAAGTTTGACGTCTCTTCCTGACTTAAGATGACAGGTGCCTGAGAAAGGATACACTCATTTGGACATCTGGATCGACTTAATTTTTTGACCATCGGGTCCGCTAACAGGGCTTCTCTTAACCCACCATAATTGGCTTTTCTGAAGTCAGGTATTAATTAGGGTTGGTGTTGGACAGGATCTGCCTTGTATGGGCCGATCGGCTTTTTGCAGACTCCCATTTTCTTATGTTCTTATGTGAAATAAAGAGACAAGGGAAATAACAAATTATGGGAGAATATAAATAAATTAAGGGGTAAAAATACGAAGTTCCCCAAAAAAAAGAAGTAGAGGTAATATATATAACGGAAGAAGGACAAAAAACTAGGACAACAGGAAGCGGAACAAGAATTAGAAAATTACTGGACACAAATTTACAAAAAGCACAGCAATAAAATAGAGCTAGTTTGGAATCCAGTAACAAAAACAATTTATAAACATTACCACGAACAGGAGAATGTGATAGATATATTAACAGATAGGGACGAGCTATACACAGCTCCAGAGCATATAGAGGAACATTTTGACATGGCGTTTAAGCCTAAATTAAATATCAAACCAATGGGTTTGCCCAAAATATCTGACCGTGACATAAAAGATTATCTAAAGAAGCTAAAACCTAAAAAAGCTTCAGGACCAGACGGCATAAAGCCGGAACTTTATACATTTCTAATGAATAACAATATTTGTATAAATGCCATAAAGATAAGTTTAAATAAAATAATAATAGGAGAAGACATAGGCCTATCAGTAAATTGGAAAAAAAAAAAAAAAAAATGATACCTAAATGTAAAAAACCAATAGCAAAAAAACGTACGACCTATCGCATTATCAAATATTTCATACAAACTATTCATGGCAATAGTGAGAGATAAGATTGAACAGCATTTGGAAATTAATAAAGCATCAATGGATAGACAGGCAGGATTTTCTAAGGGTTGTAGAATAGAAGACAGTTTATTTCTATTAAAATACTGTGTCATAGGTAGATTTTAAAACAAAACATTTCTCATAGTAACTGCAATAGACTTTACAAAAGCCTTTGATTCTATAAAAAGGGATACATTAATAAAATCAATGATCAAATTTAGAATCCACCCCAGGTTTGCCATTATTTCAAACTTATATGATGGTGATAATAATAATGTTTCAAAGGAAATAGAAATTAGCAGTGGTATCAAGCAGGGTTGTACTGGCTCCACATTCCTATTTAAGATACCGGTAGTGACCTATATGATACTTATACATCTAGAAGACACAGGCATAGGCTTCAAAGATTTAGCATTTTACTTTAATACCATATTTTTTTGCTGACGATGGGCTTAGCCTAACACAAACTGTTGAAGAAACAAAAATAAATATTCAAACAATAGACGGTGGTGAAATAGTATGGACTTGAAATAAACGCTGAAAAAAACAATATTTTAATATATAACAAAAAAGAAACACCAAATGAAATAGAGGGGATTAAAGTCACAGACAAAATAGTATATCTAGGTGTAACCATAACAAATAAGAAGAAACTTTTTAATCAGCATAAAGAAACCGTGTTATTAAAAGCACAAAATTTAGCTAACCAGGTTCCATCAGTCATAGCAAGAAGTTGTAATAAGGTTATCAAAGGAAAAGCATACTGGAAATCGGTGGCACTCCCAGCAGTAATTTATGGCAACCAAGTTATACATTATAATAATACTGACATCAAAAAAATACAAATAATTGAGAACAAAGTCTATAGATACATATTTGGGGCCTCTATCCATACTCCTACGTGTACGTTGAGGGGGGAGATTGGTGCATCGGAAATGAAAACGAGGATTATGAAAAATAAATTGAACTTTGTAAAATATAGGCCTATACATAAAAAAGAAGAATCAGTGGTCAAAGCAGCATATGGTGAAATGAAAAGATTCCACAGAAAAGACGAATGGGTGAAAGAAACTAAGGAGGCATTTGAGAAGGTAAACATCCGAGAAACAGAAATAACTGATATGAGTGAACAGAAAATAAAGGATATACCGGTACCGTAGTTAATAAGTTGGACTCAAATCAGTGGAAACAAGAACTGGAGCTAAAATCTAGCGTAAAATTATACCAAGAAAATACAAATAAAATTGAGGAAGAAAACTTTTACGATAACACTCCATCTTCAGTGACCCTATTCAGATGTCGCACAAATACTCTACAGCTCAACGACAGAAGGAGGTTTAGTGGGGAGGACACCAAGTGTATAGCATGCCAGGCAAAAAATAAAAATTTGGAGCATTTCATCCTTTATTGTGAATATTACCAACAGATAAGAAACAATAGTAAATTGTTTGAAAGACCATATACAGAAAATATATTAGCACAAATATTATTTGGAGACAGTGAAAATAAGCAAGAAGTGAAACGAAAAATACATAGTACGGTATGTGGACGAAAAGAGAAATACTAAGAAAACAAGAAGACAATAATTAGTAAGCGCAATTAGACTTTAAAAAATAAAAAAATAAAATAAACGTCAATAGGTTGTAAAGGTGATCTCCCCGAACAAACACCTGAACCTGAATCATTTGGTGGGATAAAGAATATAGTCTACTTATAGAAGGCAACGTTGTATAATCCTGTGTAGCGGGAGGAACTGTTCTTATATCTCAATAATTTGGTAATGTTACAATATATTTTTATATTTTACATTCATAAATAGTCTACTAATAAACTAGGTTAGGTTAGGTTAAAGATATTGTTCAATGTATCCTAGTAAATATGTATCGGAAAAAAGTTCTTCCGCCTCAACACAAACAATCTGAGAGGACATTCACTGAAACTAGGGAAACCGGACCACTGGAGAACAAGACTAAAAGGGAACTGGTTTGCGATCCGGGTGATCGATGACTGGAACTCACTCCCAGACGGGATAGTAACTGCGCCCACGATAGCCACATTTAAATCACGGTACGATAAACACATGGGTATAGAGAACATTTTGGCTGACACGTCTTAAGAGGTGGGGACCACACAAGAAGTCAAATTCTTATTTCCCCACTACCAATTCATAGGTAAGCACCTGCTACACAGTATCTTACCGGCAACGGCTCCCAGGGAGCTAACCACGATTATATTTCGGTGGATTTTTACTTATGTTATTGCATATACTAACTTAATCTAACCTAATACAATAACATTAAGTAAAAATATATCGAAATACAGTCGTGATTTAGCGAATTTTGGTTCAAATGATAGGCATATGCTGTTTTAACCTGTCACAATTGCACGGGGAAGAATAGTAGCCTACATCACACCGGTCCCATGCTTCTTAGCCAATTACAGGCCAAGCTTTATATATTACACATTTAAAATAGGCAGTGACGGTATATCTTCCCTTGCTTGTGTTTACTGTATTATATGCACGATTGTATGTGTTCCATGTGATATTTTATAGCTCCTAAGGTTCGAATATCACCTATCACATTATCATTAGATATAAGAACATAAGAAAATGGGAGTCTGCAAAAAGCCGATCGGCCCAAACAAGGCAGATCCCTGTCACACCCAACCCCAATTACAAGGCCCAACTCACTAATACCTTGAGTACTGACCCCACCAAAACGGTCAGAGATTAACGCAAGATAACGGGGTCTGCTGAGCGCCGATTGGCCCACACCTGGTAGATCCCCCTCACACCCAACCCATCTCGTCCATATGCCTATCTAATTTTATCTTAAAGCTCCCTATCGTTCTTGATCCCACTATATCACTTGGTAGCCTATTCCACCCATCTACAACTCTGTTACCAAACCAATATTTGCCTATATCTTTTCTGAAACGAAATTTATCTAATTTATAACCATTTGTTCGAGTTCTTTCGCTATCACTGAGCTTCAGTACATTTTTGATGTCTCCTTTATTTACCCCACTGAACCACTTGAACACTTCTATCATATCCCCTCAAACTCTGCGTCTTTCTAACGAATGTAAGCCTAATTTGTTCAACCTTTCTTCATATGGTAGATTTCTAATATTATGTATAATTTTTTACATTCTTCGCTGTACTCTCTCCAAGGAATCTATATCCATTTTGTAATAAGGACACCAAAATTGGACAGCATAATCCATATGATGTCTCACTAATGACAAGTAAAGTTTCAAGATAACATCAGCAGTTCTGTTACTCACACTCCTTGAGATGAACCCCAGAATCCTGTGTGCCTTGTTACGTACGCTTATACACTGTTTTCTAGGTTTCAAATCGTTGCTAACAAACACACCCAAATCTTTCTCGCAGTCTGAGTTTTCTAATTCAGCATTAGCTAGTATATATTTTGCATCAGTATTCGTCTTCCCTATCTTTAATACCTTGCATTTGTCAATGTTAAAATTCATCTGCCACTTTACTGACCATTCGTGTAAGGTATCTAGATCCCTTTGGAGGCACTCTATGTCGCTATCTGAATCTATTTGTCTCCCTATTTTGGTATCTTCTGCGAATTTACTTATCCTACTAGTTATACCTAAATCAAGATCATTTATGTATATGATAAATAACAGAGGACCCAATACAGATCCCTGGGGGACACCACTCTTGACTGATCCCCACTCTGACTTAGTACCATTTATGCTGACTCTCTGCTTCCTACCAATTAGCCATGACCTAATCCATCCTAACAACGCCCCACCTATTCCATGCGCTTCAACCTTTCTCATCAATCTCTCATGAGGGACTCTGTCGAAAGCTTTACTGAAATCTAAATATATAATATCATATGATTTGTCATTATCTACTGCTTCATATACCTCTGAGAAAAGCTAAGCAAATTAGTAAGGCAAGAACGTCCCTGAGTGAATCCATGCTGAGAAGAATTGATTAAGTTAAATGTTTCTAAGTGGTTTCTCATTTTCCTAGCAATAATTGACTCGAATAGCTTTCCTATGATTGAAGTGAGACTAATGGGACGATAATTTGATGCTATGGATTTATCACCTTTTTTGAAGATCGGAACTACATTTGCAAGCTTCCAAGCTTCTGGAACTATACCTGTTTCTAATGACTTGTTAAAAAGAAATGTTAATGGATAACTTAACTCATCTATGCATTCTTGTTATACTCTAGCATATACTTCATCAGGACCAGGTGATTTCTGAGGCTTCAGTCTGTCAATTTCCTTAAGCACATAATTTCTACTTATAGTAACCGTACTTAACCTATTGTCTATACTATCGCTATATACCTTGCTGACTTCTGGAATCTGTGCCAAATTTTCATTAGTGAAAACGGATAGAAACTGACTATTTAATGTACGGTACTGCACATTTCTAAATCATTTTCTGTCATTTCTCCTATCGAAGTTTTAAGGGGCCTATTACATTTCTAACTTTAGATTTATATAGTTGGTAAAAAGCTTTAGGGTTATTTTTTGAGTCGTTGGCTATCCTTATTTCATAATTTCTTTTTGCTGTCCTAATTTCCTTTTTGACCTGTCTTGATAGAATCTGATAGTAAATAAGTAGGGGAGTTTCGCCTTTCTTAATATTTCTATATATTCCTTTCCTTTTTCCTATAAGATCTACCGGTATTAGTTTATTATTCATCCATTTTGGTTGGTTCTGTATCGATCTAAATCTTCTTTTGGGGATATATTTAATTTGCGCATTGTGAAGTGAAGAAATAAACTGTTCATATGTAGCGGTCAGGCTTAACTCTGGCTTATCCTGACATAATTGTTTAACAATATGGTCCACCCTTAAGGCTCTTCTTATCCCACCATAATCGGCTTTTCTGAAATCTGGGATAAGTGACGGATTCTCTTTAGCATTTCCTGTTCATTGTATAGGCCTATTAAAATAAATAGATTTGTGATCACTATTTCCTAGTTGGTCCCCTATCTCAACATTATTTATCATATGTTCATTATTACTGAGAACTAAATCAATAGATATTATTACCTCTAGTCGGCGAGTCAATGAATTGAAATAAAACACTATCTTGTACCGCCTCAATAAACTCCTCAGAATCTGAGTCGCCGATCTGATGCTGCCAATCTATCTTCGGAAAATTAAAATCCCCCATAATGCACACATTGCTAAACCTTGATGCTATTTTCACTTCCTGCCATAAAGATTTACCTTCATTTCTACTCATATTTGGTGGTCTATAAATTACTCCAATAACTATGGTCTCGCTACCTTCGCTAACCTCTACCCAAACACTTTCGTTATCATTATTTAGCCTAATAAGAACATAAGAAAATGGGAGTCTGCAGAAAGCCGATTGGCCTAAGCAAGGCAGATCCCTGTCCCACACAACCCCAATTACAGGCTCAACACTCTAATACCCTGAGGATCATCTTACCAAAACGGTTAGAGATGAACTCAGGATTACGGGGGTCTGCAGAGCGCTGATTGGCCCAACCCTGCTGATCCCCCTTCACACCCAACCCTTCTCGTCCATATGCTTATCCAATTTTATCTTAAAGCTCCCTATCGTTTTTAATCCCACTATAGCACTTGGTAGTCCATTCCACCCATCTACAACTCTGTTACCAAACCAATATTTGCCTATATCTTTTCTGAAACGAAATTTATCTAATTTGAAACCATTGGTACGAGTTCTTTCGCTATCACTGAGCTTTAGTACATTTGTCATGTCCCCTTTGTTAATCCCACTAACCCACTTGAACACCTCTATCATATCCCCTCTAACTCTGCGTGATCTGCGTAATACCTGATTTAGTACAGCATTTTAATGAACTCCTGACAAACACTGCTATACCGCCGCCCCTCCTACTTGTTCGGTCATATTTAAACAAACTATATCCTGGTATATCAAATTCTGCTAAAAAATGCTTGGATTCTGTATTAATCCATGTTTCAGTAAGCGCTATTATGTCTATACTTTCATTGCGGAAAAATGTTATTTTAATACCACGAATTTTCCGAGTGTTTTTTATAAAAGAAATTGTTCATTTGCATCAATATATAGTGTTTGTAATTAATTAGAAATCTCGGGAAAACTTATTTACCCCATTAGGCCTATCGATCGATGTTGAGACACGCCCCCGATTGTGATTTGAAAAGACATTAGCCTAACCTAACAACCTTACCTAACCTAACCTAGTATTATGGGTGGAGGCTGCTGCCCCCACACCCCCGCTGGTTGAGTATTAATCCCTTAGTAAATAAAAAAAACAAAAAATGGGTGTCGATTATACGAAGGTGAAAGAAAGTCGATGAAGTCCACGGTTTTTACTCTGCAATCTTCAGCTTTGATTGTACATTGATAACGGGAAAGTACCGTATTGACAACCTTGTTACGAAAATTAAATTGTAATACCATTCTTTTATATTAGGTTTTTGCGAGGGTTTAACATATTTTCATATGATCTTTAGAGCTATCGATAACTGGAAGTACCGAATTGACAACCTTGTTACGAAAAAGACATTTTAGTACCATACTTTTTTATTAGGTTTTGCCGAGGGTTAAAACAAATTTTCGTATGATCTTTAGAGCATATAGATTCATTTATCTTCAAATATATCAACAAAATTCGTGGTATTAAAATAACATTGAACCAACTTATCTAATATGTGTGTGATAACCCGGGTTCGAATCCCGGTGGATCATATATACTTTAATTAATTTAATTGGGGGTGTGGTGGTGAGATTAATAAAAATAATATATGGAATATACATGTATTAATATATATTTATAAATAATGTATTTTCACGACATAGCCTACTAATTCACGCCCGAAAATGTCCGTGGATAGACGAAGATCTCCCAAGTTGCTCGGGTAGTGTGGATTGTCGGCAAGACCACGGAAAATAGATGAGAAACCATGG
This sequence comes from Paralithodes platypus, assembly GCA_032716605.1. NCBI lineage: Eukaryota > Metazoa > Arthropoda > Malacostraca > Decapoda > Lithodidae > Paralithodes > Paralithodes platypus. The sequence continues at coordinate 25,878,426 of CM064548.1, read as the reverse complement.
AAATCGTTAAGATCACGGAAATATTGGCAAGTGTGATAGCCCCTTAACAGAGCTGTAGATACCGGTAGGTGGAATAGGCTACCGAGTGCTATAGTAGGATCAAGAACGATAGAGAGCTTTAAGATAAAATTAGATAGACATATGGACGAAATGTGTGGGGTGTGAGGGGGATCTGCCGGGTGTGGAGCCGATTTGGTCCAATCGGCTCTCAGAAGACTTATGTTGACCTCTGACCGACCGTTTTGGTGAGGTCGGTCCTCATGGTGTTATTGAGTTGGGCCTATTATCAGTGGCGGATGGGAATTAGGCCTTATAATTAGGGTTGGGTGTGAGAGGGATCTGCCTTGTGTGGGCCAATCGTCTTTCTGCAGACTCCCATTGTCTTGTGTGTCTACGTAAAAGTTTTAAAGAGATTAATTAGGCTAATTAAAAGGAGAGAGACAGTGTGGGCGTGCATGCCTGTGTAGGCTATATAAGCTAGCTTGCATGAACTGAGAGGATGAGGTAGAGCCGAGGAGTGAAATACGGTACCGGTACTATACTGTTTTGGTATAGTTACCGTACTTCACTACTTAAGCCTTTCGGTACGAAGATACCTTATTCAATACAGTGAATAAGGCATCATCGTACCGAAAGGGTTAAGTAGTGAAATACGGTAACCAACACAGTTTAGGACTGGTTACTCGGAGAATCCAATAGTTAAGGCGAGGTGAAAGGTGCAACACGACAATGACTTAAAACAGTTTATCCCATGCCCTGGTTGCCATATCTAGCAGATTATTAAGAGACCATCGTAAGTGTAATAATTACCGGTACGGTACCAACATTATAATTATTAATAAACATATACAAACCGAATGGGTTTATGAAGCAATTAAACCGTAGCTACATAACATCTCATCTATGAACTTCGTCTTTCGCAACATGATTGAATTACTACTTCTCCTAATAAACTTCCTTGCCCTGTTCATTTGTACTAGCAAAACTAAATTAATTAATTAATTAACCGCCGAGCCGCTACCCGCATTGTCCATGAATCCATGCCAGTTATGACGTGTTTTGAAAATTAATGAGTTATAGAATTGACCATTTGCGTGTTTCAGGCTATAAGGATGTTGGTGCTGTAAATATAGGATACTGTAGATAGGCCTACTAAACAGAAATGCAATAACAATTTAGGTTTCCGAATATCCGAAAGTTAGAAAGCATTGAGAATTTGATTGTATGCATTTATAAATGCATTACAACTGTATTTAAGCTAGTAATTATGTTAAATTAATAAACAAGTAAATATATAAATAAATTATCCTACTCTTTAAACCAAAATACCCCCAAATCCACGATCTTGGAAAAAGATTAATTGTCACGATCCTGATGTTATTCATGATATACAGTAAACACCTGGGATATTACAATAAAGGCTATGGTCAGTTCTTCACATAATTTCATACACGGTAGAAGATTAAATGCTAGGCTATGCTCGTGGTGCTAACTTGCCTGGATAAAGCATTCTTTGTTCACCTAATTTCCTACAATATATATAGCCTAGGCCTAACTGTTTTTTGTTAAGGAAAACATCAATAGGCCTACATAAATAAATAATAACAGGTTAACAGTCAGTTCCAGGAGGTCGTTGGCTATATTTGTGAGAGATGTGCGGGAGTCAGCCTTGAAACATGAATAATTATTTGTTTTTACTCCCAAATGTCTATAAATGAAATTATTTATAAATAATCATGTCTAAATAATTCAGTAGCCTACCCAAAACAAAACACAATCATGTCAAGAGGTTAAAGTAGCAAACACAATCACGTCTAAATTATATAGCCTAAGTCAACAAAACAATGGTGTCTAAAATAAAAGTAAACAAAGACAATAAATCATGTCTTAAAACTACATGTAGGCCTAGGCCCTAAACACAATCGGGAGTTGAGTGCAGATGATAGCCTAAGTTACATAGTGCAATTATGTGTGCGGTTGGATAATTAATTGAATTACCAATTATTAAAGCCAGTGTCATAACAAGCTATTTTCCGGCAATTTGCTTTGCCAATATTGTCTAGGAGCTTCAAAATACAAGTAGGCCTACCATACGAACTAAACTACATAATATATTCTACCTACTATCTAGTTTCCGATTCCAATGGGAAATAGCCTCAAATAGTACGAAAATAACTTGCTATCGAAAATTGCCAGAAAATGCGCTCGGGTGACACCACCTTAAAACACTTACCACTGTGGAATGTTGTGGGTATCATCAACTGGAGTGTCTCCTTGTCCAGCTATCCGGAATAATCACACACAACTGAGACACGCACTAAATTCATACACACTGCACAAGACTATAGCACGTTTTTCAAAGGCACAAAGAGGCGAATGTCTGGTAATCTATGGTAATGTTTGGTGATTTTACCAGACAGAAGCAGACAGCCTCTCGAGATTCTTTGGTAGTGTCACTGTCTGGTCAAGTCGGCCAAGACCAAAAATTAACGGACTCTGGGGGTGTCGCCATCAGCCGGGAGGCAGAACTCTGGTGACAGTTTCAGCCACTCAGCCTTCGTTACAAGGAAGGCATGATTCAAATGTTAGACAACTGACAGGGGTGAGTGTTGTACATATTGTATCCTTCATATACTTAAAATTATTATTTCGAATGAATTAGAGTCCTTTTCATTCCTATAGAGTTGGGAATTAATATTATTGTTTAATTAACAAATTTGTCTATGAATTATATTTTTTGTATTATATATATTTAACAATTATAGGTCTGCCATGAGCAACTTGCCAGTTTTTCAAAACATAAAAGCTCTATGGTCCACAGTGTCTTTGAAAAATGCACTATAATTACACGACGCACACCACAGGAAGACAACGAATGGGAGACGAAACCGCGATATCCTCTCTTCCCCACAGGCACTTTGACACTGAAATATTTAATCGTTATTCGTTAGAACGTTTTGGTCGCTCGCTCGTTTCATTCACCATGGGTGCTAGATTAGCTTTCAAAAGTCGCTACAAATTATCTGCATGTAAATTCTTCATAATACTGCTATAATAATGGCAAGTTCGTGAAGACTATGCAATTATATTTTCTATTTGTCATAGTCTCTGGTGATTTGTGATAATTAATGTCCTTCTATGTAAAATAATTGTTGACGTATCGCTATATAATATGTCTAGATCTAGCAGCAAAGGGCTCAAATGGTAACTCAACTCCCATTTAACGGTTAAGCGCCTCCCCTTCCACCTCCTATCTGAAGGCTGGCCCCTCCTACTATCCTTCCCACAAACCCTCCCACTTTCGCTCCGCACCTACATTTGTTTGTTTTATTTATTTGTTTAAGCATGGTCTCGTCATTCAAAGTACAGAGAAACGTGACTGTATGCTATGTCCGTAAAGAGTCAAATACAATATATATATATACAGGTATATATATATTAATGACGAAAAAGATACATAATATTAGAAATTTATCGTATGAGGAGAGGTTAAAAGTCTTAGTCTTACACTCACTAGAAAAACGAAGATGTAGGGGAGACATGATAGAGGTATTTAAATGGATAAAAGGTTTAAATAAGGGCGATATAAATGAGGTATTAAAGCCAAAGAACGGCGACATAACCCGCTCAAATGGTTTCAAGTTAGATAAGTTTAGATTTAGGAAAGATATAGGAAAGCACTGGTTTGGGAATAGAGTTGTTAACATGTGGAATGCACTGCCCAGAACAGTAATTAGCTCAGAAACAGTTGAAAGCTTTAAGCATAAGTTGGATTCCCATATGGATGATATGGGCTGGGTGTGAATGGGAGCTGCCTCATGTGGACCGCATGGCCATATGCAGTTTCCCGCAACCTTACGACCTTATGTTCTTATGTAATTGGGGTTGGGTGTGACAGGGATCTGCCATGTGTGAGCCGATCGTCTTTTTGCAAACTCCCATTTTCTTATGTTCTTATAACATATATATATATATATATATGTGTGTGCCTCACGCCACACACACACACTGCCTCACACCGTGTGGCCACACACACACACACACACACACTCGGGTTCATCTCTATAGGAGTGTGAGTAACAGAACTGCTGATGATATCTTTAAACTGTATTTGTCATTAGTGAGACCCATATGGATTATGCTGTTCAATGTTGGTGTCCTTATTACAGAATGGACATAGATTCATTGGAGAGAGTACAACGTAGAATGACCAAAATGATCCATAATATTAGAAATCTTCCGTATGAAGAAAGGTTGAAGAAATTAGGCTTACATTCGGTAGAGAGACACAGAGTTAGAGGGGATATGATAGAGGTGTTCAAGTGGGTTAGTGGGATTCAGAAAGGGGACATTTGGTTCTTATACAAGTGACTGTAGGTGTATTTTTTTTTTTTTTTCTATATTCCAACTTACTTCCTCTCGGGCATAGGCTGAGAACCTTAACATTCACCGCTTTACAATGAACAGTGAAGCCCGTGAGGTCTTGTTCCAGTCTAGGGAGTGAGACATGTGAAGCACGTAGAGTACAACGAGCACCTGCCATCTTGCCTTCACATGAGGCACGGTGCTCACTCATGGCCCGAAACGACCCCATCTCTGAAGCCACCTCGTTCCCGTGCTTCACTGTCTCACCCCCTACACTCGGACTCTCACACTTACACACACACAACGCCACCTGTTGAGCACATAACTCACCAGGCATTGCACCCCTATAGCATATTTTGAATATGGGAATATTCATACAGTGCTATTTAATCAGGGAACAATGAGGGTATTTTATTGACGTTTCGGTGGGCTTGTGGTAATGCACTGATACCAGGTACAGCACAAATTCCATCCCAATAATATCTTCCCATTGATACATCGGGATTTGAACCCGGGACCTTTGGATTACCAGGCCAGTGGCAAGACCACTCCACCACACCTCCCCTTAACTACGTATAACAGGTATATACAAGTGATAAGTGTGTAGGAATGATTGTAGGTGTATAACAGGTATATACAAGTGACTGTAGGTGTATAACAGGTATATACAAGTGATAAGTGTGTAGGAATTATTGTAAGTGTATAACAGGTATATACAAGTAGGTGTATGACAGATGTATACAAGTGACTGAAAGTGTATGACAGGTATATACAAGTGACTGTAGGTGTGTGACAGGTATATACAAGTGTCAGGTGTGTAGGAATGATTGTAGGTGTATGACAGGTATATACAATGACAGGTGTGTAGGAATGAATGTAGGTGTATAACAGGTGTGTAGGAATGACTGTAGGTGCATAACAGGTACATACTACAGGCAGTAGTAGGGGTAGGCAGCCCCGCCCAGGGAAGTACTACCGCCAAGGTTTCGGGAGACTCAGGGAATAGCCTGAATTCCATTTTCTCTCCCAGGCCTTGGTAGCTGGATACATATCTTTCTGCCTCACACATCAGGGGTATCAGGAAAACCCTCTTTATATAACATACACATCCAACTTCACGACATTGCCCTACATTGCTATCCTCTATCCATAAAACACTACTCTTCCCACTACATATCATACATGTAACGCCATACACCTTACCCAATAAATATGGCAGTACAATTGTTAAGAGCAAACCTGGTGGTCCCTCGGATATCCACCCCCGGCAGGGTTGGGTCATTGACACAGGGCCCTCCCGGTCGTCATCATGCGACTGTGTCGAGAGCATTGCAACGTCCCAAAGCTGCTCGTCGGTGCAGCTTTTTCTTTAGCAATATAAGGGGACTTCACTCTAACATCAATTCTGTACACCAATTTCTTCAAGCAGAATCCCCTACTCTCCTTTTTTTGACAGAGACTCAAGTAACATCCACATCTGACACGTCTAGATTTAATTTTCCAGGTTATCAACTGCTCCAAAATTTCAGACCTAAAGGAGGTGTATGTTGCTTCGCAAAATCTGAAATTGCCCTGGAGGAGGTTACTGGTTTCAATTGTCCCTATTTTGATTATTCTATATACAAATTAATTTCTGCTGGTAAATTTAAATACATATGTTGCATCTACCGTTCCCCAAATACTCCTCCAGAGCAAAGTCTTTTTGATTCTCTGTCCTCACAACTCAGTGTCCTCAACTTAAATGCTTCTTCTGAAATCACTGTGTTGGGTGATTTTAATGTCCATAATGTTGAATGGCTCACTCATTCAGCCAGGACTGATGATGCTGGTCTTGAATGTGAGTTATTTGCAGACTCATTTAATCTCACTCAACTAGTCAACCAACCCACCCGTGTACCAGATAATCCTAATCATAATTCCCACCTACTGGACTTATTTTTAACAACCAATTCAGACAATTATGATGTTACAGTGAGGTCCCCGCTTGGATCTTCTGATCACTGTCTGATACAGGCCACCTGTCTATCACCTACCACACCTTCCCACTCTGAACCTGTTTTGGTGACTAAATGGCATTACGATAGGGCAGACTGGGAGGGTCTTCAGGGTTTCTTTATTGATATTCCCTGGACCTCTTTCTTTTCTAATGATGCACACTCCACCTTGAGCCACATACAAGATTTTGTAAACATTGGAATGGAAACTTTTATTCCTCATCAAAATTACAGTAAAAGATCTAATTCACCTAAATGGTTTGACCATAATTGTGCTAGAGTAACTGAACAAAAAGCAATAGCCTACAATGCATACACAAGATAAAAAACTCATGAAGCCTTTAATTACTTTAGAAACATCAGAAATCATGCCAAAACTGTATTAAACCTAACTAAATCAAACTTTCTCCACAAGCAGGCAAATAAACTTCTAAATAATCCAAATGATAACAAAATATTTTGGTCTACTCTTAACTCATTTAAATCCAACTTCACTACTGCTTCATCCATTCCACCATTAAAATCTCCGACTGGCAATCTTGTAAGTGACCCACGAGGTAAAGCTAACCTTCTTGCGGATATTTTCTCCACCAACTCAACCTTAGATGAAATAAATCAAGATGTCCCTGTACTTAATTTTAATTCGCCTGAAATTCCCTCACTGAAGATCCACACCAGACATGTCAAAACTATTTTGCAGAATCTCTCAGTAGATAAGGCTCCTGGTCCAGATGAAATTCCTCCAATAGTACTTAAGAATTGCTCCTTGGTGCTCGCTCCTGTATTGGCAAAAATTTTCCGTCTGTGTACTCATACCTCATGCTTCCCAGTACCCTGGAAAGAAGCAAACATCCATCCAGTTCCTAAAAAAAGTGCCTCTTCAGATCCATCAAACTACAGACCAATAGCTATAACTTCCACTCTTGGTAAAGTCTTTGAAATTATATTAAATAATCACATAATTAAGCATCTTGAGAATAATAAATTAATCAGTGATAGGCAATATGGTTTTAGACGATGTCGATCAACTGCAGACATGCTTTGCCTTCTTACGCATCAAATCAACCAAGCTACAGACCAACATGGTGAAATACATACAATAGCACTGGATATATCAAAGGCATTTGATAGAGTCTGGCATCAATCCTTATTGTCGAAGATGTCACACTACGGCCTTGCATCATTAGTTCCACTAATTTCTTCTTATCTTCATAACAGAAAAATGTGTAATGGTAGATGGCCTTTATTCTCAATTTCACTCAATAAATGCTGGTGTTCCCCAGGGATCAGTTTTGGCCCCAATTTTGTTCCTCATTCATATCAATGATCTCATATCTACCACTCATAATCCAATACATTCCTACGCAGATGACTCAACACTCCACAGTTCCTTCACATTTACCAATTCTTTCACCCAACCCGATCTTATAAATTCAAAAATAAACACTGCAATTTCTCTGAACCAGGACCTTTCTAGAATTAATGGATGGGGACAAAAAAATCTAGTTTCCTTTAATGCACAGAAAACCAAATACATTCAATTTTCTAACCGACAGAATCTCACTGACTCCCATATATTTTTAATGATGTAAATATTCCCACTTCCCCTAGTATTGACATTCTCGGTGTAACATTAACTACTAACTTGAGCTGGACACATTATGTTAGAAGCATTGCTAAGAATGCCTCTAAAAAACTGGGACTCCTGTACAGAGTTCGAGAATTCTTCACTGACGAGCAGTTGGCCGTGATATATAAAAGTCATGTGCGTTCTCAGATGGATTACTGTTCACCTCTGTGGGGTGGAAGTGGAGTGGTTGCATTGAGGCAGTTGGACAAAATTCAAAATAAAGCTATTAGATTAATCAATAACCCTGCAATCACACAGGACCTTCCTACATTATCCATACGAAGAAACGTTGCATCCCTTGCATTATTCTACAGATATTTTCACAGCAATTGTTCCGAGGAACTTGCTTCAATTGTGCCGCCTCTCCACATCTTTCCGCGTAGAACTAGGGCAGCTGAGAGCGCCCATGAATTTACACTTTCTCCTCCACAATGCAGAACTTCTGCTTATCAGAATTCATTTATCCCCAGAGCTACTACTCTTTGGAATTCACTTCCCTCGAATTGCTTTCCACAAACTTACAATCTGCAAATGTTTAAATCCAGTTGTTACAAACATTTTATGAATGGAGGATGCCTTTAGGCACATGGACCTTTTTGTTTTACCTGTGTTTTTTCCTTCCTCCGTTCATTGTCTCTTAAAAAAAAAAAAAAAAAAATACTCACATCCGGTCAGGTGATGAAGGAAGCACCTGCGAGCCTCACCCCACCCTTATCTCCCCCGCCACCCTCATCCTTCCGCCCACCATCACTAACAATATTATCGACTTTACATTTATACCCTTACTGTCACTAACACATTTAAAGGGAGATTATTTATGTATTTATTTATTTATCTATAAATGTATTTGTATCTCCCCCGCAACCTCACCTCATCCTTCCGCCCATCAACACTAACAATATTACCGACGTTATTCGTATGTTTATAAATATATAAATAAATATACTGTATGTGTTCGAGACTAACACATATAAGGGAAGATATATATTTATGTATATATTTATATATTAATATATTTATCTCTCCTTGTATTTATCATATATTCATTGATTTAGTTTTCAGTAACAATGAACATATGATAAATAGTGTAGAAATCGGGGACCACCTAGGAAATAGTGATCACAATTCTGTGTATTTTAATATACAATGGAAAGGTAATACCAGAGAGAATTCAACATTAATACCTGACTTCAGAAATGCCAATTATGGTGGGTTAAGAAGAGCTCTATTAGCTGACCCTATGGTCAAAAAATTAAGTCGATCCAGGTGTCCAAATGAGTGTATCCCTTCTCAGGCACCTGTCATCGTAAGTCAGGAAGAGACTTCAAACTTGGTAGATACATACAATAATTTTATCAAGTCAGTATTCAATGCGCAAAATAAATATATCCCCAAAAGAAAATTTAGATCAACACAGAACCAACCCAAATGGATGAATAATAGACTATTAGATCTAGGAAAAAAGAGAGGAATATATAGAAAAATTAAGAAAGGCGAAATTCACCTACTTGCTTACTATCAGAATCTATCACGACAGGTAAAAAAGGATATTAGGAAAGAAAAAAGAAATTATGAAATTAAGGTTGCCAATGACTCAAAAAATAATCCTAAAGCTTAGGTTAAATCCAAGGTTAGAGATGTAATTGGTCCCCTTAAAACTTCAATAGGAGAAATGACAGAAAATTATTTAGAAATGTGCAGTACATTAAATAGTCAATTTCTTTCTGTTTTCACTAATTAAATTTTGGTACAGTTTCCAGAAGTCCGTAAGGTATATAGCGATTGTATAGAAAATAGGAATGGTAGTGCACTTGTGGGCATATGTGTGGGGAGGAGGCTGTGGATAGCCAACACCTTCTTCCGACACAGAATGATCCACAGGTACACGTGGAAACGAATGTTGACGATGAAGGATAAGACAGTGGTGGAACGAAAGTCATTGATTGATTATGTATGTGTGGATGAACGAATGAAGAAATCTGTGATGGATGCTAGGGTGTATAGGGGTATTGGAGGGGGTCTGTCTGATCATTATGTAGTGGTAGCTAAGGTTAGGATACAAAAGAAGTGGGTGAGGAGAGCGGGAGGGAGGCGAGAGGAGGGTGGAATGGTGAGGAGGGTGGAGAGGTTGCAGGAGGAGGAAGTCAGGGAGGAGTACAGGAGAGCAGTGGAAAGACGACTAGGTGGGTTCGACCTGGAAGTTATGGAGGAAGTGGAGGAGATGAGCAAGGTGTTTAAGGATGAGATCTGTGCAGCATGTGAGGAGGTGTGTGGAGTGAGGAGAAGAGGGAGGGGAGTGAAAGGTACAGCATGGTGGACAGAAGAGGTAAGAATAGCTGTGGAAGAAAAGAAGAAAGCATATAGAGTGGTTGGGTAGTAGAGGGAATGAAGATTCCGAGAGACAGAAACGAGCGAGGTACGTGGAGAGTAAGAGGGTGGTGAAGAGAGTAGTGAAGGAAAGTAAGAGAAGAGTAGATGAGGAATTTGGAAGGAATCTGAGTGTAAAATGGAGGGAGAGTAAGAAACTGTTCTGGAAAGAAGTCAAGAAAGTTAGGGAAGGTAGCAAGGGAAACAGTAAGGGTGTGAAAGATAAGAATGGGAGAATGCTAGCCGAGAAGCAAGAGAGAGTCGAAAGATGGAGGGAGTACTTCAGTGAGTTGCTAAATGAAAGGAATGAAGAGCAAGCAAACATAGCTGGATATGGTATGGGAGGGAGAAGAAGAGAATTAGTGGAGGAGGAGGTGGGGATCAGGAGGTCAGAAGTGTGGGAAGCCATGAAAAGAGTGAAGTTGGGGAAAGCACCAGGAACAGATGGAGTGTGGGGAAATGTTGAGGTATGGTGGTGAGATAGTGATAGAATGGGTATGGAAAATGTGCAAACTAGCATGGGAGAAGGGGAGTTGCACCCGATGACTGGAAGACTGGCATAATAGTCCCCCTATATAAGGGCAAAGGGGAAAGAGGAGTGTGTGGTAACCACCGAGGAATATGTCTTCTAAGCGTAGTAGGGAAGGTATACAGTAGGGTAGTGATTGAGAGAGTGAGAGTGAGAATGGAGAAATGGATAGGCGACGAGCAGGGAGGTTTTAGGAAGGGAAGAGGATGTGTAGATCAGATTTTTACCCTGAATTGTGTTGTGGAGAAGAAACAAAAGGTGTATGTTGCCTTTATGGACTTGGAGAAGGCCTATGACAGAGTGGATAGAGAAGGTTTGTGGAAAGTACTTAGAATATACGGAGTAGAGGGCAAGTTGCTGAAAGCAGTGAAGAGCATGTATGAGGGTGCAAAGGCGGCAGTACGTGTGGAGGGTGAGCAGAGCGAGTTCTTTGACCTGAATGTTGGTTTGAAACAGGGGTGTGTGATGTCCCCGTGGTTGTTTACTGTATATATGGATGGAGTCATGAAAGAAATACTATCAAGAGCAGTGGATGTTTGGTGTATCGCTGAAAAGGGAGGGAATTGAGTGGAAGCTACCTATACTGCTGTTTGCGGATGATACAGTTCTGATGAGTGATAATGAATGGGAGTTGCAGGTTCTGGTAAATGAGTTTGGAACAGTGTGCGAAAAACGGAATTTGAAGGTAAATACGGGGAAGAGCAAGGTTATGGTCTTCGAAAGGGGTGAAGTCACAGAGTGTGAGGTGAAGCTGAACGGTCAGGCTATGGAGATCGTCAACTCTTTTAAGTATCTGGGCAGTGTGTTGAGTAAAGATGGGACTATGGATGAAGAGGTGCGGGAGAGGGTACAACAGGGGAAGAGGGTTGTAGGAACGCTAAAAGCAGTAACAAGAAATAGGGTGGTCAGTATGGAAGTGAAGAAGTCCTTGCATGACAGTGTGGTAATCCCGACACTGACTTACGGAAGCGAAGCATGGACGTTGGTTGAGAGACTCAGACCAAGAGTGAGAGCAGTGGAAATGAATTACTTAAGGAGTGCGTGCGGAGTTACATGGAGGGATAGACAGACTAATGAGGAAGTAAGAAGGAGGTGTGGTGTGGAGGTAGATGTGCTGGAAAGTGTGAAAAGGAACAACTTGAGATGGTTCGGCCATATGGAACGTATGGAAAGCGAGAGAATGACTAAGAGGGTGTACGAGAGCGAGGTGGAGGGACAGAGGGGGAGAGGTAGACCGAATATGAGGTGGAAGGATGGAGTGAGGAAGTACATGAACGAAGGCGGTGCTGGTTGGGGGGAGGGGCGTCGACTGACTGGGGACAGAGGTGCATGGGGGCGGTTCGTTCGTGGCCACCCCTTCGGGGATCACGGCGTCAGGCAATAGATAGATAGATAGATAGAAAATAGGTTAAGTAGGTTACTATAAGTAGAAATTATGTGCTTAAGGAAATTGACAGACTGAAACCTCATAAATCGCCTGGTCCTGATGAGGTATATGCTAGAGTATTAAAAGAATGCAGAGATGAGTTAAGTTACCCATTAACATTTCTATTTCACAAGTCATTAGAAACAGGTATAGTTCCAGAAGCTTGGAAGCTTAAGCAAATGTAGTTCCGATCTTCAAAAAAGGTGATAAATCAATAGCATCCAATTACCGTCCCATTAGTCTCACTTCAATCATAGGAAAGCTACTAGAGTCAATTATTGCTAGGAAAATGAGAAACCACTTAGAAACATTTAACTTAATCAATTCTTCTCAGCATGGATTCACTTAGGGACGGTCTTGCCTTACAAATTTGCTTAGTTTTTTCTCAGAGGTATATGAAGCGGTAGATAATGACAAGTCATATGATATTATATATTTAGATATCAGTAGAGCTTTCGACAGAGTCCCTCATGAGAGATTGATGAGAAAGGTTGAGGCACATGGAATAGGTGGGGCGTTGTTAGGATGGATTAGGTCATGGCTAATTGGTAGGAAGCAGAGAGTCAGCATAAATGGTACCAAGTCAGAATGGGGAGCAGTCAAAAGTGGTGTCCCCCAGGGATCTGTATTAAGTCCTCTGTTGTTTATTATATACATAAATGACCTTGATTTAGGTATAACTAGTAGGATAAGTAAATTTGCAGACGATACCAAAATGGGGAGAAAAATTGTTTCAGATAGAGATATAGAGTGTCTGCAAAGGGTTCTAGATACATTACACGAATGATCAGTAAATTGGCAGATGAAGTTTAACATTGACAAATGCAAGGTATTAAAGATAGGGAAGATGCATACAAGTTATATATAAACTAGCTAATATGGAATTAGAAAACTCAGACTGTGAGAAAGATCTAGGTGTGTTTGTTAGCAATGATTGAAGCCTAGAAAACAATGTATGAGCGTTCGTAACAAGGCAAACAGGATTCTCGGGTTCATATCTAGGAGTGTGAGTAACAGAACTGCTGATGTTATCTTAAAACTTTACTTGTCATTAGACCCCATATGGATTATGTTGTTCAATTTTGGTGTCCTTATTACAGAATGGACATAGATTCATTGGAGAGAGTACAACGTAGAATGAAAAAAATGATCCATAATATTAGAAATTTTCCGTATGAAGAAAGGTTGAAGAAATTAGGCTTACATTCGTTAGAGAGATGCAGAGTTAGAGGGGATATGATAGAGGTATTCAAATGGGTTAGTGGGATTAATAAAGGGGACATGACAAATGTACTAAAGCTCAGTGATAGCGAAAGAACTCGTACAAATGGTTTCAAATTAGATAAATTTCGTTTCAGAAAAGATATAGGCAAATATTGGTTTGGTAACAGAGTTGTAGAGGGGTGCAATAGGCTACCAAGTGATATAGTGGGATCAAGAATGATAGGGAGCTTTAAGATAAAATTAGATAGGCATATGGACGAGATGAGTTGGGTGTGAGGGGGATCTACCAGGTGTGGGCCAATCGGCGTTCAGCAGACCCCCGTAATCTTGTGATAATCCCTGACCGTTTTGGTGGGGGCAGTACTCAAGGTATTAGTGAGTTGGGCCTATAATTGGGCCTTGTAATTGGGGTTGGGTGCGACAGGGATATGCCTTGTGTGGGCCGATCGGCTTTTTGCAGACTCCCATTTTCTTATGTTCTTATGTTCTTATGCAAAATGTACTAAATGTTACGCTGGCCAGCTTGCCAGAATGCGCTCGATACTCGCTAGCGCTCGCCAGGGCAGTGATATGGGCTACAATAATCGTAGAACAATGTTCTTTCTTTCATAGAGTACATGTTGTCACAGACAGATCAGTGGTGATCTTTATTCTTGTCTGTGACACTTGGAAGTATTTTATATCATTGCTAGAATATAGGATGCATTGTAGTCAAGGAGAGAGAGAGAGAGAGAGAGAGAGAGCGAGCGAGCAGGGTGGGGGAGGTGAGTGTTGCTCTTCCTCCTCCCTCCTCCCTCCCTGAGGTTCCCGCGCGCGTGGTCCTTTCTCTCTGTTTTGATTGGCTGGTGGTTCCTGGCGCCTTCTGCAGCACTGCTGCCTGGTGACGTAGCGGCCTGTGATTGGCTGACCACCATGCCTTTGTGTGTGATCCTAGGGGTTCCGAGAATCCGAGGAGCTACCTTCCTCAGAGCTAGGCTTGGGGTGCTAGGTCCTACATGTCCCTTGCAACCTGTCTCCCATATAACCCTCTATACTACTATCTCTCTCTCTGAACTTCTTCGGTTTCATACTTCTCTCTTTATTCAATTACTTATCCCTTCTGGTTCTGCATACGACTTCCATAGTCGGCCAGTCGTATTACCAGCACCAGCTCTACATATATGTTTGCACTAGTTTTAGGGATTATTAGAGTCATAGTCAAATGGTACCACAGTGTTGGGGTGCTTCTAATTATTGGGCTGTTCTCTCTTATTATTTAATGCTAGACAGTGGAAGGTATCTTTGGTCGTTGTCTGAGTGTAGTGGCAGTCAGAGCCTGTACAACATCGACGAAGCTAGCTAGCCTGTAACCCTTGTGCATATTTTCCTTTGCGAGTGTAGCAGTATACAAGTGAAGGGCTTTTGCCTACTCTCATCTGTATGCTTGCTACCTCATTTTGTTGACTTTTGTGGAGCACCAGGGTAAGACCAGATACTTGAGATCTGGACTTACCAAGAGAGCCTCCAAGTCACTTAACGTAACATAAGGTGTTACGTCCTGGGATATATAAACACTGGGCTCTTTCTATTGGACTAGGTATGCGGCAACAAGCAACAACGGAAAACGCTATATCCAACCCTTATCTATAAACCCAGGCAACAAACCACCCTAAACCGTCAAGAGTCCTGCCTGGATAACGAGGTATCCTATGACTCGGTTACAGGGTGCACGCACTATAGACTGCTGATAGTCAAGCAGGCTATATCAAAGATTACACAATTAAGTTGACTTAAAGCTTCAAGGAAAAGATAGATAACGGAATTAAATTGCAGAAACAATTTAATAACAAACTAGAAGAAAGTACATTTAACGTTACGTTAATTAATACAACTAATCACCCCTGTGTGAAAGAAGGTGAAAGCAAACAGTCCTCAAAACATCGTACAGGTAGACAAGATGCGGGTTTCTAAACTGCATGCGGCTACTGTAGGATCTGATGCTTAGCAAAGAAAGTACGTTACGAATTTAGAGAACTCTTAACTCATAAGCAGGAATAAATACTAGTGATAGGACCTACAGTGTATAATGGCATAGGTATAATTAAATAAAGGCAGCAACTCGCAACATAACCACATACAGGTGTGCTTCTCACTCTTAGTCAGGCAAGCCTGCTCGGACAGAGTCTCTAAGCCACACCCTGACTCACAATGCTAACAAAAACGGTAAACTGTGGCACAATAACAAGCATACAGAAATAATAAACCCCTAGCGCAGAGGTCTAGCCGGAAGGATATAGGCTTCGGATACCCGGGCTGAGCCACCTGCTCTAGCCTAGGGACGTTCCCAGGTCTGTGCGCCAAATTACTCTAATTGAAAGGGTGCTCTCTTGAGAGACTCAGATCGCAAGTATCTGACTCTCTCCTGGCGACCCTAAAACAAAAGCAAGACGTGCTAGCGCAGTGCCGAGTGGACTAGGCAAGGGCCCTCACACAAGACAACACTAGACACACAGGGACACAGACAAGAAAATGCCCCCAGACTCCCACGGGTATCCTAGTAAAGTCGTGCGGGTCCACAGGACTCGCACCAGCAGACTTTACTTAAAGGATCGCAAAAAGCCTCCCCTCCGGTCTAGCCTGCTAACCTGACACAAGAACACACTAGCAAGCATGAAACCACCCAAATATGAGACAACAAAAAAGCTTCCTAGGTCTCATTAACAATTACGTCTCTGCATAAGGCCCAAAATCCTATCTAATTATCTGAGAGCTCGTCGTTAATACAATAATAGATATAAGGTCTATCAAGGGGATTGGCAACACTCAACACAGTTGCCGGGTCAAAATCCTCTACCCTGTGCGTGAATCGAAACTAAGCCTAACGTTGCAATCAAATGCATATGGCAACGCTTCAGGCTCGTCCCAAGCTGGCAAGCGAAGCAACGTCCCAAACCGGTCTCTTTCTCCCGCTCGTCTCCTCCCGCCCTCACTAGACTTACATCTTATATATTATAATGAAACAATCAACTATCGAGAATAAAATATACTAAGATGCGTTGGTTAAGAATAAGGGCAGCTACAAGGTGTGAAACAACATAAGAATATCCCAGACATTAGTTACGTTGTCGTAGGATATATACTAAGGAAAAGCCTGCCGGCCGGCTGCCGCCAGCCGGTTTCTAAACGGCTGGGCAGCCGACGCGCGCACATGCCCGCACGTGGCTACTATGCAGAAGCGTCACACCTCCCCCAAGATATAAGACCCTTGACTAAGTTCTTCATATCTAACAGAAAGCTTCTCATAGTACCACACACTGTTGCGACACAAGGCACTATATATAAAAAAATAAAGACTGTTGCGCTCCACCGAGCAAGTTCAACTAACTTAGCGACAATAAGCGAAAACATTCAACTTATATACTGCTACAACATCTTATACAAAATTCTACACGTTATAAAAAATAAAGAGTTTTTATAAGGTTTTTGCTTTTTTAATTTGTTTTTTTGGCTGAACTACAGTGACAGCCTATTTTCCTCCACACTCAACCCTCAATCCTGTGGCAGTCTAACCAACATCATCCACCCTTGATAGACAAACCGCTATCACGTTATCAGAACCGGCAATATGGCGTATGTCCAGATTATACTCCTGAAGCATGAGTGACCACCTGGTCAGCCTCATATTCCGGTTATGAAACTGATTGAAGAATTTCAGAGGGTGATGATCGGTATAAACCACTACGACTGGTCCGAAAGCAGGAACATATACATCGAAGTGCCTGAGCGCCAGCACTATCGCCAGGAGTTCTTTTTCAATTACAGAGTAATTCCTTTGTGCACTATTGAATTTTTTACTGTAAAAACTCACTGGATGTTCGATACCTTCATCATCTGTCTGTAACAAGACAGCCCCAGCCCCTACGCCACTGGCATCAGTCGCCAGCTGAAAAGGTCTGCTGAAGTCCGGGGCCCTGAGTAGGGGGTGGGTACATAACAGGTGTTTCACCAAGGAAAACGCCTCTGCACACTCAGGAACCCACCGGAACTTCTTGTCCTTATATAATAAGTCGGTTAAAGGTGCAAGTACAGTCGAATAGCCTTTGATGAAGCGACGATAATAGCCTATCATACCTAGAAACCGCATGATTTGTTTCTTAGTCGTAGGCTGGGGAAACTGATCGATGGCTTTGACCTTGGTCTGTGGAGGGCACACCTGACCCATCCCCACCTCGAACCCTAGGTACAAAACTGTGGCTTTGACAAAATCGCACTTACCCAGGTTTACCACCAAACCTGCTTCATTCAGTTTATTAAAAAGCTGTCCGATGTGAGCACAGTGACTGTTAAAATCATCGTCGTATATTATGACATCATCTAGGTACACCGTACAGTTGGGATGTCGGCTAGTGTCATTAATTTCTGAAACGTTGCAGGGGCATTTTTCAGCCGTATGGCAACGATATGTGGCACACCACCACACCCCACCTCGCCTCAGACAGGGCACTTGCCATACTTGCCTTAACAAGGTCTATCTTAGTGAGAAACTTGGCTTTTCCTATCTTATCCACACTGTCGTCCACGCGAGGGAGAGGGTAGGCATTTTTTTTTTTTTTTTTTTTTTTTCTATATTCCAACTTACTTCCTCTCGGGCATAGGCTGAGAGCCTTAACATTCACCGCTTTACAATGAACAGTGAAGCCTGTGAGGTCTTGTTCCAGTCTAGGAGTGAGACATGTGAAGCACGTAGAGTACAACGAGCACCTGCCATCTTGCCTTCACATGAGGCACGGTGCTCACTCATGGCCCGAAACGACCCCATTTCTGAAGCCACCTCGTTCCCGTGCTTCACTGTCTCACCACCTCCACTCGGACTCTCACACTTACACACACACAACGCCACCTGTTGAGCAGATAACTCACCAGGCATTGCACCCCTATAGCATATTTTGAATATGGGAATATTCATACAGTGCTATTTAATCAGGGAATTTGTGGGGGTTAAACCATTCAACCTGCGGAAATCTATACAAAACCGCACCTTGCCATCTGGTTTGGGCTGCAGTGTGACTGGGGAAGTCCACCTTACTGCACCCTCAGAAATCAGCCCACGTTTCAGCTTATAATCCAGCTCTTCCCTAAGTGCTGGTAATTTAATAGGGGGAACACAGTATGGCACTGATTTAAAGGGTGGGTGGTCCCCAACATCGACATCGTGCACCGCTTGAGTAGTGAGGCCAGGATGCTCTGCGAAAACAGCTGGGTTTGAATCAAACAAGTGCTGCACAGCTACACGCTGTTGCTCAGGCAGGTGCAATATCAACTCGTGAGCCACTTGTCTAGAATTCCCCGCCCACTGATCCGCGGAAACATGACAATCCCAATTATCCTCCCCCGCAGCTTGACTGTCCCTTCCTCCTTCTCCACCACGATCGCTGCAGATCAACACCGGGACAGTGAGAGGCTCGGAGGGGCGCCTCACATACTCTTTCATCAGATTTACATGGCAAAGTTGGTTCTTTTTCTTACGATCAGGAGTAGCTACTAAATAGTCGAGATCAGAAACCTTCCTTACAACCCGATACGGACCAGAATACTTGGCAGACAAGGGGTGTCCCACCAGAGGCAGTAGTATCAGTACCTCCTGATCTACTTCAAACTCCCTCAGCTTCACCTTCTGGTCGTATCTGTCCTTCATCTGAGCTTGTGAACTCTTAAGGTTCCGACCTGCTACCTCCAGGCTCTTTAGCATTCTCTCACAGCTTTCAACAACATACTTTAGAAGCGAGCATGGCTTTGTGACTCCCTCCCAGATCTCCTTGACTATGTGGAGGGGCCCCCTGACTCTGTGTCCAAAAACCAACTCGTTCGGGCTAAATCCCAAGCTCTCCCCAGGTACTTCTCTCGCAGCAAATAAAACGTATGGGAGACCTAGATCCCAGTCCTTCCCATTTTCCATGCAATAACACCGCAACATACTCTTGAGAGTCGAGTGCCACCTTTCCAAAACTCCCTGACTCTCGGGATGGTAGGCAGATGACACCACAGACACTATCCCATGTTGCTGCATGGTCTGCTTAAACAGAGCAGAAGTAAAATTGGATCCCCGATCAGACTGGATCTCCTGAGGGTAGCCATAACGAGAGAAATAGACACGTAGGTTTTTTACAACAGTCTTAGCCATCCCGTTGCGCATGGGGTAAGCATCTGGATACCGTGTTGCTACATCCATTACAGTTAGTAAAAATTTATTGCCGGCACTAGTGGGGGGCAATGGGGCAACCATATCGATAACTACTTTGCTGAAGGGCGGCCCAATGACAGGGATGGGTTGTAACGGGGCTCTCAGGATGACCTGATTGGGTTTCCCAACCACTTGACAAGTGTGACACTGTGACACCCATGACACGACACTCGCCTTTAACCCAGGCCACCAGAAAAGCTTGCTCAGAGCTGCCTCCGTCTTACGTGCCCCCAGGTGCCCTGCCAAAGGCACATCATGAGCTAATCTCAATAAGCTCTCATGGCACACCCTCGGTACCACTAACTGGTCCACTAATCCTGACCCGCCATCCCACTTTTTCTTGGGATCCTGATGTCTCCGATACAAGATCCCCTCGGACAAGAAAAAATCAGCAGGCTGCGCATCCCCATCGCTCTCCAGTTCGACAGCACCATTACCACATGCCCTGACTTCAGGATCTTCCAGCTGCAAGGAACATATATCAGCAGGTGCGAGATTATCCAAGTTCATCTTAAATAATTTATTTCCACCTCCAATGTCCTGCTGAGCCATCCTTTCCTCACGCTGCGCATAATGATGCTGTCGCAGAGTCTCTTCCTGCCCTGCACCTGCACTAGCGGTGACAGGCCCCGGGGCCTCTCCAGACTCTAACATAGGTGCCAATAATGAGTCACCAAGAAACACTGCCGGCTCAAAACTCTCCAATTGACCAACACTTCCCGTTTTCTTGTGACCTTTCCTCTGCGGTTTGATAGACTGAGGTGGTGGCTGCAAGGCTCCGGATGTCTGAGAACGCGTCACAACACACGCCATGGTTTGTACGCTACACTTCTCAACCCACTCCTGTTACTCCCTACTAACGTCGGCCGCCTTCTCGGCAACGACCAAGGGTGAAACCTTAGAAGCAGGCACCGCAAAGTCGTTGCCGAGGAGGAGGTCGACGCCCCCAACAGGCAAGTTCTCTACAATTCCTACATCCAGCTCCTTCGCCACACCACCCACCTCCAGCTCCATCCGCACCAGCGGTTAAGACTTCGTAGCATTGATCCCCTGAACTACCACCACCCGAGCAGCGTTAATCGGTCCACCAGTAAAGTTCTTTAACAAGGTCTGAGAAGCCCCCATATCACGCAATAGCTTAACTCCTCGCCTTTCGCCAGCCCACCTCACAAAACCATGCCCTCTATGACCCCCAAAGACGTCGCGGACAGGGTTCGAGCCTTCCGGACTCTTGAACACAGGCTGTGTCCCAACCTCTGACGAACTACCCTTGGCAAACTCAGAAGATATAGGCGACACCCCTATGCTGCGGACCAATGACACAACCTTGTTTGGTGGCTTGTTCGGACAAGCATTTGCAAAGTGACCCTCCTTGTGACATGCAAAGCACTCTTTACTCTTTGGTTTCCCTTGGGAGTGGGAGGTACCATTAGACTTCTTATACGGGACGGTATTTGGTTTATGTTCAGTTTTATTGTCAGTTTTATAGATGGTTTTGTGTATTTATGTGTATCAAAATTCTTGGGAGGGGGAGGGGTACGATCCTTTGCACCCAACTCACTCCTAGCTGCTGCTCCGCACCCTCGAATTAATGACAGTCGGAGGTCAGCCATTTCTGCTGCCTCCTGGAGAGTTCTAGGATTTTTTTTCCTTTATATTTAATGTTAAGTCCCCGCCTGTGCACTTAAAGAACTGCTCCAAGAGAACCAGCTCACTCAACTCCTCAAAAGTAGCTGCCCTCTCAGAACGCAGCCAATGTCGTAGTGCATCAGACAAGTCCCGGGCGTGTTCTAGGAAGGTACTATCCTTGCCCTTAGTAACACCCCGAAACTTCAAGCGGTAAGTTTCTGGTTGTAACTCATAGGCCCGTAGCACAGCCTTCTTTAGCTCATCATAAACTACACAGGACTCTAAAGGTAGTGCATCATACGCTTTTAGCCCCTTTCCTAGGAGTCTTGATGAAACTAATGCTGCCCATTTTTCCTGAGGCCACTGGTGTTCCTGACACTTCTTCTCAAATCGCATAAAAAACTCAGCCACACCTAATTAATCGAACACAGGAACTAGTTTAAGCAGGTGCGACAATGATTGGTCCCGATGTCTGTTACCTCCCCCAATATTTCGCCCTGTTACCTCCACTCGAGATCTCTCCAGCTCCCTGTCAGCCCGATACCTAGTAGACTCTGCCTGCAGTTCAGCCTCTCGTATAGCTGTTCTCTCTGCAGCCTTAGCCTGAGCTCTAGCAACCTCAGCCTGCACACTAACCTGTCTTTCGGCGGCCTCAACCTGAGCTCTAGACTGTCTTTCGGCGGCCTCAACCTTGGCCATCTCAAGCCGAAACAACAAATCTGGAGTCAACCCTTGAGGAGGGGAAGGTGCATTTAATGGAGAGGGTCCCTGTGATTGAATTCCATGCTGCCATTGACCATCAACTTGGGGGTATGTACTAAATTCAGGCACCCTGACGTTTGATATGGGGGTAGAGTGGAGGGGGGCTGGGGACCGGGGCCCCCATCGCCTCTCCACCCAGGTCTCTCCCTTCTAAACCCAATATCAAAGTCCTCAGCTGATCTTTCCTCATGCCACTTAAACCCTGGTGACCCTGAAGACCTGCCACACACTTTAAGCCATACTTATTCAGCTTCAACACCCTGGCAGCGGTAAGGGGCACCTCTAAAAATCTTCTAGCACCCTCCTCGCTATCGACTAGCCACTCCACAGGTCTTTCTTCCTCCGAGCCCGTATCGTGACCTGACCCATCACTGTGTTCCGATGTATTAGACATGTTTGTGTACTGCAGTAATTATCACGGTTATAGAATGTGCCTTATCTCCTATGCAAGTATGTATATACTAATGTTATTTAAAGTCTTTAATGTGTTATATTGGTTGCTCCAAAAAAACTATGTCCACTGTATTCCTCTAATCATAAGGAATCTCAAAACAAATGACCACTATATTCCTCTGTTCAGTAAATCCTATGCAAGGTCGCCATTTGTTACGTCCTGGGATATATAAACACTGGGCTCTTTCTATTGGACTAGGTATGCGGCAACAAGCAACAACGGAAAAACGCTAGATCCAACCCTTATCTATAAACCTAGGCAACAAACCACCCTAAACCGTCAAGAGTCCTGCCTGGACAACGAGGTATCCTATGACTCGGTTACAGGGTGCACGCACTATAGACTGCTGATAGTCAAGCAGGCTATATAAAAGATCACACAATTAAGTTGACTTAAAGCTTCAAGGAAAAGATAGATAACGGAATTAAATTGCAGAAACAATTTAATAACAAACTAGAAGAAAGTACATTTAACGTTACGTTAATTAATACAACTAATCACCCCTGCGTGAAAGAAGGTGAAAGCAAACAGTCCTCAAAACATCGTACAGGTAGACAAGATGCGGGTTTCTAAACTGCATGCGGCTACTGTAGGATCTGATGCTTAGCAAAGAAAGTACGTTACGAATTTAGAGAACTCTTAACTCATAAGCAGGAATAAATACTAGTGATAGGACCTACAGTGTATAATGGCATAGGTATAATTAAATAAAGGCAGCAACTCGCAACATAACCACATACAGGTGTGCTTCTCACTCTTAGTCAGGCAAGCCTGCTCGGACAGAGTCTCTAAGCCACGCCCTGACTCACAATGCTCACAAAAACGGTAAACTGTGGCACAATAACAAGCATACAGAAATAATAAACCCCTAGCGCAGAGGTCTAGCCGGAAGGATATAGGCTTCGGATACCCGGGCTGAGCCACCTGCTCTAGCCTAGGGACGTTCCCAGGTCTGTGCGCCAAATTACTCTAATTGAAAGGGTGCTCTCTTGAGAGACTCAGATCGCAAGTATCTGACTCTCTCCTGGCGACCCTAAAACAAAAGCAAGACGTGCTAGCGCAGTGCTGAGTGGACTAGGCAAGGGCCCTCACACAACACAACACTAGACACACAGGGACACAGACAAGAAAATGCCCCCAGACTCCCACGGGTATCCTAGTAAAGTCATGCAGGTCCACAGGACTCGCACCAGCAGACTTTACTTAAAGGATCGCAAAAAGCCTCCCCTCCGGTCTAGCCCCTGCTAACCTGACACAAGAACACACTAGCAAGCATGAAACCACCCAAATATGAGACAACAAAAAAGCTTCCTAGGTCTCATTAACAATTACGTCTCTGCATAAGGCCCAAAATCCTATCTAATTATCTGAGAGCTCGTCGTTAATACAATAATAGATATGTCTATCAAGGGGATGGGATAATTAAATAGATTGGTGAAGTAGTGGAAAGAAGGTATACAAAGTAAGAGAGAACGTTTCTAAGTGGGGTTGAGAGGGATAGATATCAAGGGGGTCCGAAGGGTACGACAGTGAGGTGAGCTCTGAGTCTTGAATCTGTCTGGACCCCACCCTAGGCATGCAGAATACATCCCATGCTTGGCAACACTCAACACAGTTGCCGGGTCAAAATCCTCTACCCTGTGCGTGAGTCGAAACTAAGCCTAACGTTGCAATCAAATGCATATGGAAACGCTTCAGGCTCGTCCCAAGCTGGCAAGCGAAGCAACGTCCCAAGCCGGTCTCTCTCTCCCGCTCGTCTCCTCCCGCCCTCACTAGACTTTCATCTTATATATTATAATGAAACAATCAACTATCGAGAATAAAATATACTAAGATGCGTTGGTTAAGAATAAGGGCAGCTACAAGCTGTTAAACAACATAAGAATATCCCAGACATTAGTTACGTTGTCGTAGGATATATACTAAGGAAAAGCCTGCCGGCCGGCTGCCGCCAGCCGGTTTCTAAACGGCTGGGCAGCCGACGCGCGCGCATACCCGCACGTGGCTAGTATGCAGAAGCGTCACAAAGGGAAATCTGTTCAAGGGGAGGCAGTAGGCTACGAGCATGCTTGCACTCTGCCTAGTTTCTTAGTACCTTTTTATGCCACTGCTAGACTTTATTAGTGAGAAAGACAGCATCGTGTTTATTAACTTTAATTGTGTATGCTTTAGGAATTATTCACGCCTTATTTTAGCCTAGGTTGATGCATAGTGCACAACCCAGTTTGGCTGTTAAGTTGGCTAAGGAAGTACTGTTTTGAGTGGCGATTATTAGTGCTGTCACAGAGTTGTTGCACTCCCTTGTTATATATATATGTATCCTACTTATTGGTGTATTTGAGATACACGCTTTGGTGTCCTGCCCCCTGCATTATTTCTGTTCTATATTAACGAGCATCTTAGAGCATCAGACGTTTTCAGAAGATTCTTTATCTGATTGCTGTAGGACTAGACTTCCAGTGTTTTCATAGAGCATTGTAGAGTTTAGTGTTGAGTACAGACTCACACTAAAGTTAACGTAAGCATATACTCCTTTATTAAATCTTGTTATAGTTTAGTCAAGCATTGTTATTACTTAAGAGCATTTTATTAACGTAAAGTACTCCTGTTGTGAGTAGGCTTTGCCGTCATCGGTAAGCCTTTGTAGAAGTGCACTAAAACCCAGTTAATTGATACCCCGTTATCCAGTAGATTAACTCTGGAGGGTTTTAAGTGTTTTGTTCACCGGCGTAATAGTTCGAGGGTTTGGAATTAGCGTACCGTTGTTGCAGATATAGCCTATCATCTAGTCCAATATTGAGTCTATCTATCTATCTATTGCCTGACGCCGTGATCCCCGAAGGGGTGGCCACGAACGAACCGCCCCCATGCACCTCTGTCCCCAGTCAGTCGACGCCCCTCCCCCCAACCAGCACCGCCTTCGTTCATGTAGTTCCTCACTCCATCCTTCCACCTCATATTCGGTCTACCTCTCCCCCTCTGTCCCTCCACCTCGCTCTCGTACACCCTCTTAGTCATTCTCTCGCTTTCCATACGTTCCATATGGCCGAACCATCTCAAGTTGTTCCTTTTCACACTTTCCAGCACATCTACCTCCACACCACACCTCCTTCTTACTTCCTCATTAGTCTGTCTATCCCTCCATGTAACTCCGCACGCACTCCTTAAGTAATTCATTTCCACTGCTCTCACTCTTGGTCTGAGTCTCTCAACCAACGTCCATGCTTCGCTTCCGTAAGTCAGTGTCGGGATTACCACACTGTCATGCAAGGACTTCTTCACTTCCATACTGACCACCCTATTTCTTGTTACTGCTTTTAGCGTTCCTACAACCCTCTTCCCCTGTTGTACCCTCTCCCGCACCTCTTTATCCATAGTCCCATCTTTACTCAACACACTGCCCAGATACTTAAAAGAGTTGACGATCTCCAATATTGAGTGCCCTTGTTTATTTCGTAGAGCCGGTCGTAACATAAAGCTCATTGATAGCGAGAGAACTCTAACAAATGGTTTCAAATTAGATAAATTTCGTTTCAGAAAAGATATAGGCAAATATTGGTTTTGTAACAGAGTTGTAGATAGGTGGAATAGGCTACCAAGTGCTATAGTGGGATCAAGAACGATAGAGAGCTTTAAGATAAAATAAGATAGGCATATATAGATGAGATAGGTTGGGCGTGAGGGGGAACGGTCAGGTGTGGGCCATTAGGCGCGCTGCACTGCTTCGGTGAGGTCAGTCCTAATGGTGTTAGTGAGCTAGGCTTATAATTAGGCCTTATAATTATGGTTAGGTGTGAGAGTGATCTGCCTTGTGTGGGCCAATCGGCTTTCTGCAGACTCCCATTTTCTTATGTTATGTTCTTTCTTCATAATTATGGAAGATTTCTAATATGGATCATTTTTGTCATTCTACGTTGTACTCTCTCCAACGAATATACTGTATGTCCATTCTGTAATAAAGACCAAAATTGAACAGCATAATCCATATGGGGTCTCACTAATGTAAGTAACGTTTTATAATAACATCAGCAGTTGTTACTCACACTCCTAGAGATGAACCCGATAAACCTGTTTGCCTTGTTACGAACGCTTATACATTGTTTTCTAGGTTGCAAATCATTGCTAACAAACACACCCAGATCTTTCTCACAGTCCGAGTTTTCTAATTCCATATTAACTAGTTTATATTTTGCATTTGTATTCATCTTCCCCTATCTTTAATACCTTGCATTTGTCAATGTTAAATTTCATCTGCCAATTTACTGACCATTCGTGTAAGGTATCTAGATCCCTTTGGAGGCACTCTATGTCGTTATCTGAATATATTTTTCTCCCCATTTTGGTATCCTCTGCGAATTTATTTATCCTACTAGTTATACTTAAATCAAGGTAATTTATGTAAATTACAAATAAAGGGCCTAATACAGATCCCTGGGGGACACTGGGGGGACTGCACCCCATTCTGACTTAATTATATTTTTTCACCAACCAACTTCACTTCTAAACTCAATTAATGAAATACAAAAATACATGTTGCACTCTAAGGACTCTAACCTAGGACACTCCACCGAAATTCCGCGCAGTTATGCATTACGCTATCAAGACAGTTGAAGAAATATGCACAAGCCTACGATTTATGATTCAGTTTCGAATCCTGCATATTAATCTGAGCATGTACATATATTCCAACTGCGCTATGGTAGCCTACCAATTAGCCATGACCTAATCCATCCCAACAACGACCCACCTATTCCATGCGCCTCAACCTTTCTCAGCAATCTCTCATAAAAACATAAGAAAATGGGAGTCTGCAGAAAGCCGATTGGCCCACACAAGGCAGATCCCTGTCACACCCAACCCTAATTACAAGACCTAATTATAGGCCCAACCCACCAATACCCTGGGGACCGACACCACAAAAATGGTCAGAGATCAACACAAGATTACGGGGATCTACAGAGCGCCGATTGGTCTACAACCGACAGATCCCCCCTCATACCCAACCTATCTCGTCCATATGCCTATCTAATTTTATCTTAAAGCTTAATATCATTCTCGATCCTACCATGTCACTCGGTAGCCTATTCCACATGTCTACAACTCTGTTACCAAACCAATATTTGCCTATATCTTTTCTGAAACGAAATGTATCTAATTTGAAACCATTTGTTCGAGTTCTTTTGCTATCACTGAGCTTCAGTACATTTGTCATGTCCCCTTTATTAATCCCACTAACCCACTTGAACACTTCTATCATATTCCCTCTAACTCTGCGTCTTTTTAACGAATGTAAGCCCAACCTTTCTTCATATGGTAGAATTCTAATATTTCGAATCATTTTTGTCATTCTTTGCTGTACTCTCTCCAACGAATCTATGTCCTTTCTGTAATATGGACACCAAAATTGGACAGCATAATCCATATTAGGTCTTACTAATGACAAGTAAAGTTTTAAGATAACATCAGCAGTTGTTACTCACACTCCTCGAGATAAACCCAAGAATCCTGTTTTCCTCGTTGCAAACGCTTATACACTGTGTTCTAGGCTTCAAATCGTTGCTAACAAACACACCCAATTCTTTCTCGCAGTCTGAGTTTTCTAATTCCGTATTAGCTAGTTTATATTTTTAATTAGTATTCGTCTTCCCTATCTTTAATACCTTGCATTTGTCAATGTTAAAACTCATCTGCCAATTTACTGACCATTCGTAATTAAGACCATTAAGACCATTCATTAGTAAGACCTCGCAGAGTAAAGCTTTCGACAGAGTCCCTCATGAGAGATTGATGAGAAAAGTTGAGGCGCATGGAATAGGTGGGTCGTTGTTGGGATGGATTAGTGGCTAATTGGTAGGAAGCAGAGAGTCGGCATAAATGGTACTAAGGCAGAATGGGGAGCAGTCAAAAGTGGTGTCCCCCAGGGATCTGTATTGGGTCCTCTGTTGTTTGTTATATACATAAATGACCTTGATTTTGGTATAACCAGTAGGATAAGTAAATTCGCAGATGATACCAAAATACCACACTGCCTCACGCCACACACACATGCTGCCTCACGCCAGACACACACACACACACCCTGCCTCACGCCCCACACACACAAACACATACATAGCTAGATATATAGATAATAGATACATAGAATGATGTACAGTTATATATACAGTATATTATATACTGTATATAACTATCTATCATTCTATAAGAACATAAGAACATAAGAAAATGGGAGTCTGCAAAAAGCCGATCGGCCCATACAAGGCATATCCCTGTCACACCCAACCCCAATTACAAGGCCCAATTATAAGAACATAAGAACATAAGAAAAGAAAATGGGAGTCTGCAGAAAGCCGATTGGCCTAAGCAAGGCAGATCCCTGTCCCACACATAACAACCCCAAATCAATTACAAAGCCCAATTATAGGCTCAACACTCTAATACCCTGAGGATCATCTTACCAAAACGGATAGAGATTAACGCAGGATTATGGGGGTCTGCAGAGCGCTGATTGGCCCAACCCGGCTGATCCCCCTTCACACCCAACCCTTCTAGTCCATATGCTTATCCAATTTTATCTTAAAGCTCCCTACAGTTTTAGATCCCACTATAGCACTTGGTAGTCCATTCCACCCGTCTACAACTCTGTTACCAAACCAATATTTGCCTATATCTTTTCTGAAACGAAATTTATCTAATTTGAAACCATTGGTACGAGTTCTTTCGCTATCACTGAGCTTTAGTACATTTGTCATGTCCCCTTTGTTAATCCCACTAACCCACTTGAACACCTCTATCATATCCCCTCTAACTCTGCGTCTCTCTAACGAATGTAAACCTAATTTCTTCAACCTTTCTTCATACGGAAGATTTCTAATATTATGGATAATTTTTGTCATTCTACGCTGTACTCTCTCCAATGAATCTATGTCCATTCTGTAATAAGGACACCAAAATTGGACAGCATAATCCATATGGGGTCTCACTAATGACAAGTATCTATTATCTATATATCTATCTATGTATGTGTTTGTGTGTGTGGTGAGGCAGTGTGTGTGTGTGTGGGGCGTGAGGCAGTATGTGTGTTGTGTGTCTGGCGTGAGGAGTGTGTGTATTATAATAATAATAATAATAACAATAATAAACGGTTTATTGATAGTTGCAGCCATTGGCTGAAAATGTACAGAGGAACAGTTTGTTTCTTAACTCTAACTTATATTAACTTACAATACAATATGGACCAAAGTAAGAGATTGCACAAGAGCTACTGGTGTTACATTCTGGTAAGTTAGATAATTTTATTATGTACTTCGTTAGCTGATGATTTTTAAGTCGAGATGATAATGGTACATTTTACAAGTTTTCTCTGAAAGCTTGTGAGTTGATTGTGTGTGTGGGTGTGGGTGTGGTTGGGTGTGTGTGTGTGTGTGTGTGTGTGTTGATATTATGTGACAGTGTGTACAAGAGATACAGCACCTGAGGGTACCTGTTAGACAATGTTTATCCGGTGATGAATAGGTATACCTTCGCTTTAGGGTTCAGTGGGAGGGTATGGGTACTAGTCTTTATACCATGGGTATGGGTATGGGTGTGTGTGTGTGTAATAATAATAATAATAATAAACGGTTTATCGATAATTGCAGCCGTAGGCTGAAAATGTACAGAGGAACAGTTTTTAGCTTAACTCTAACTTATATTATCTTATACTAAGGACCAAAAGCATGAGGTAGTACTGTATAAGAGCTGTTTGGCGAGATCAATATTATGTACTAGGTTGGCAGATTATATTCCAGAGTGAGATACTATGTTGCATAGGAGCTATTTGACCAGTAAACATTATGTACAAGGTATGCTGAAAGGTATAATAGTTACACATTTATAAAAGGGTATAAGGCAGGGGTGTCAAACATGCGACCCGCGGGCCGCATGCGGCCCCCCTCCCTCTAGCCAAGATATACAGTACAAGGTATGGTCACCAGATGCCCCAAACTCGTCTGACCCGCGCAGGTGACGTAAATCGGCCTCTGACCTCCCGCCCTCAGTATTTACCCTCCTTTGATTTGTGTAGGTCGCGCACATCTCTCCAGAATCAAGTGAATTTTGTTAATCATAGCCTCGATGTTTTACTGTGTTGTTTTGCTTAAGCAAGTGTACAGACATGCCCAACAACTGTGCAGTGTTTGGGTGTTTCTCAAACAAGAAAAAAGCAAGTGATAAGCATATTACTTTTCACTCCTTCCCCAACGACGACGAAACAAAGAACAAATGGATTCACCTGTGTAAGAGATCAGACTATATTAATGATGCTATTGCAAGGATATGCAGTTTGCATTTTGAGACAACTGCATTTGAAAGAAATCTTAAATATGACTTATTAGGCCTAAACAAAGTTATAATACATCCTGAACAATAATGAACAATAGATACATTTTAAAAGCACCTCATGTTGTGAGCGGTGGTATTCCAACACAGTGAACGGTGAGAGGTTGGGCTATGTCAACAGAGAGTGTTGCCACCACTCTTGTTTGTTCTTAGTTTTCTCTAAATTGTTTTATACTTGTATGGTAGTCCAACAATATGAAATTAGCATATTATTAAAGAAAAAAACAATACATAATCATTGTAGACATACAAAAGACTTTCGTGAAGTAAAATGTATATAAAATATAAATAAATAAAACAAATTAGTTCGGCATCAAGGTGCTCGATCTGAGCTTCTTCCATTCATTTTACACACACACACACACACACACACACACACACACACACACACACATATTCTCTCTCTCTCTCTCTAATAAATTTAACAATATAAAGTATGAACACATTTGCACTAATAGCACACTATTATGTTTTAGTTATATACATTTATTAACGTGTATGTAATATATGTATAAGGTGTTTATTAGTATGTATGTACAGTACTATTTATACAGTATATTGTGTTCACGGTACTGTATACAATATTGTAATATGAATATGTTCAGCATTTTTGGCTGAACACTTCCTTCATTTACACACTCACTTGTAGATATATCATTCATATTTTGTTCTACTTCGGTTAGAACACATAGTATATAATCTATAGGATTTTTGTTCATGTGCATTTTTTTTTTCTATGTGATTGAGGGAGGCAAAAGGCATTACTGCCTATAGCGAGTGCCTCCCCCATAGTTGAAAGAGTGACAGGGCCAAAATCAAGGGACGTTCGAGCCAAAATGCCTGGACACACGGAGTTTGAAGCAATTTAAGTCATAGGAAGAGGGAAAGACTGATTCTGGGAGAGAGTTCCAGAGCTCAGCTGTTGAGTAGAAGAAAGTTTGAGAGTAACGTTTCACTCTTGGGTTGGAGAGTTGCACAGAGTAGGGGTGGGATTGAGTTGCAAGACGGGTACCACGTGCCCTACGTAAAGGAGGTGGTATGCACTGGGATAGCTCTGAGGAACACTGATTATTATAGTAGCGATAGAATAGCGAGAGAGAATAGCGAGTGGAGTGGTTGCATTGAGGCAGTTGGACAAAATTCAAAATAAAGCTATTAGATTAATCAATAACCCTGCAATCACACAGGACCTTCCTACATTAGCCATACGAAGAAGAAGAAACGTTGCATCCCTTGCATTATTCTACAGATATTTTCACAGCAATTGTTCCGAGGAACTTGCTTCAATTGTGCTGCCTCTCCACATCTTTCCCCGTAGAACTAGGGCAGCTGAGAGCGCCCATGAATTTACACTTTCTCCTCCACAATGCAGAACTTCTGCTTATCAGAATTCATTTATCCCCAGAGCTACTACTCTTTGGAATTCACTTCCCTCGAATTGCTTTCCACAAACTTACAATCAACAAATGTTTAAATCCAGTTGTTACAAACATTTTATGAATGGAGGATGCCTTTAGGCACATGGACCTTTTTGTTTAATCTGTGTTTTTCCTTCCTCCGTTCATTGTCTCCTTAAAAAAAAAAAAAAAAAAAAAAAAAAAACATTGCGGCGGAGAGAGAGAGACTGCAGAGAGTTGGTGAGTGGACGGGAGTTAATGATATGAAAGGCCTTCCTTTCAACTTTGTCTAGGAGAGCGGTGTGAGAGGAACCTCCCCACACATGTGAACAATACTCAATACAAGGGCGCACTATGCCCCTGTACAGAGCAAGAAGCTGTGCAGGGGAAAAGAACCCCCTAAGGCGGTTGAGCACACCCAGCTTCTGGGAGGCTGCCTTAGCAAGACTGGTAATATGGTCCTTCCAAATGAGAGCAGAAGAAAAAGAGACACCAAGAATATTGAGAGAAGATGAAGGGTTGATTTTTGTATTGTTGAAGAATAAGGGATACTCCGCTGGGAGATCCTGACGGGTAGATAGATGGAGAAATTGGGTTTTGGAAGCATTAACCCTTGTCTAGCGGGTGCTCTGTGGCCGTTTTGGGCCTTTCCAGGCCGTTCTGACTGCTATATCAACCATCAGTATGAAAGGAACTGTATTGCGCCGAAAACTAGGTGGAAATCGCTACACAATGACGCCACATACAGCTACGTAGCACTCGTGGAGCACTGACAGTGTTACCTCGAAAATGGAAGTTTAGCTGATTTTGCTACCTTGCTCACTTTTAGCGAACTATTGGTTACACTGTCATCCTCCCGCGCGGTGGGGGAACTGGAGTTAGTGTGGGCCGGGAGGCCACAGATGACGGACGTATGGATCATTACTATCCCACCCATTTTCACTCGATTTCCACCCTTTTTTCACCCGTTTTTTGCCAGTTTTTTCAACTCGACTTATGTTGCGCGCCGCTCTTTAAGGGTTAAAGTTAACAAGGTTTTCTGTGCCCCAATTGGAAATGGTATTTAGATCAGAATTTAAGAGTTCTATGGCTTCATTACGTTTGTCGTTGAGGAATTGCTGGCTGGGGCGTTCTGAAAAACTAATGGAGTAGTGTAAGGTTGAGTCGTGTGCGTGTGAATGGATGGGAATTAAGGTACAGTTAAGGAGATCATTTATAAAAATTAGAAAGAGAATAGGAGATAGGACAGAGCCCTGAGGAACACCGGAGTTTATAGGGTGAGGAAGTGAACAATGGCCGTCCACAACCGCGGCTATGGAACGGCCGGAAAGGAAATTAGAGACAAAGGCACAGATGGAGGGATAGAAACCGAAGGAGGGTAGTTTAGAAATTAAAGATTTATGCCAGACTCTATCGAAGGCTTTCGATATGTCTAGTGCAATAGAAAAAGTCTCACTGAAGTCCCGAAAGGAGGATGACCAAGAGTTAGTAAGATATGAAAGAAGATCACCAGTAGAGCGACCCTTAAGGAAGCCATACTGGCGATCTGAGAGCAGATTATGAGAAGAGAAATGCTTAAGAAATTTGGAAGCAAGAATAGTTTCAAAAACTTTAGAAAGACAAGAGATGAGAGCAATTGGACGATAGTTGGAGGGTTGAGAGCGGTCACCCTTCTTTGGGACAGTTTGAATGTGAGCATACTTGTTATATGCTACTACCTGCAACTGCTTATGATTCTCTCTCTCTCTCTCTCTCTCTCTCTCTCTCTCTCTCTCTCTCTCTCTCTCTCTCTCTCTCTCTCTTTCCACCTGAAGCTATAGGACCTGAAACTTTTATTGCATTTCCATTACTTTAACCTAGTGTTATGTAGTGATAAAACAAAACGAACAAAGTGATATATATATATATATATATATATATATATATATATATAGCTTAAAATATTTATTAGAGAGAGAGAGAGAGAGAGAGAGAGAGAGAGAGAAGTAGGTAGGTTTGACGGGCCAGTGTGGGCAATCTTTATGACTCCGAGAGAGAAAGAAATAAAGAGTGAGGTCAGGGGGCCGAGCTGACGTCACGGACCTGCGCGTGACCATACCTTGTACTGTATATCTTGCCTCTAGCATGCGGCCCGCGAACCAGTTTCGCCAATGAGGAAAAACCGTACTAAAAATCCAGATGGCGCTGGGGGTCTTATTCAAATGACTATCGTGTGTGATACACCATTGAGGTGTTTTGATGGTTTTCGTGATTTAAGAGGTTTAATACAGTTCTCAACTATCTATGACACATAGTTGTGTAGTATATTTTACTAGATTCATAATATGATGGTTATATACTCATTAATGCAGTGAATATATAATAATTAACATAATTTGATACATAAATATCAGCTTATTGAACAAGAAATTTAGTTTCATCTAATGTGGTGTGATAGGCTGGGCGAAATTTTAATACTCATTGAAGTATTGTATTTACTTCCTTTTTAGTTACTAACAAATACGTGTTTCAGTAGAAATTGACTGAACATACGGTATTATATTCTGTAGCTGTAGAATTTGGCAGGTTGAATGTCTGCGCCTGCGCAATATAGTTTCTTTCCTACAAAACAAGCTATCGTGCGCTTTTAAGTTACCAATTTATAATCCATTATCAAATCGGGCAGCTAAATATGTTACCGGCTATATTTCTTATTAGACCAGTGACAGGAAATCAATCAATGTGAATCAGAATGTCATAGAACACAGAGGCAGCAAATTACATACGTGGAGATGCAGTAAATTCGAAAAAAGATGATGACAAAAAAAATTACAACACTGCCTTTTCCACGGGCGACTGTTTAGGTCGTCAGCTGACCGCGGAGGCATATACGTACACAGTGTTGCCAAGGTCTTCTTTTGTTCGCACCATTGGGCTAGTTAGGATTCGTTCAGAAGCGTAGATTTGCGAGTTTCCATTTCAAACGATATTATATTCTTGATTTACAGTGTGATGGGGTGGATAGCCTCTGAAGTATTATCCTAACTAACTAACATTGAGGAAAGCGGAATTGGGCTGGTTCTATATACTATTAAAGTTGTAGAGGTGTCGAGTGTTGTGTAGCCTATAGCTAGGCTACATTTCATACAAACGTTCATCATGGCTTTCTGTTGGTTGTACTATACATGTATGGTAGCCTATGTGGTGGTGACTGCATAGCCTAATTAAGTGATTGTTTGTGAGGGGGGATTGGGACATTGATGCAGATTTGATGAGTGCATGATTGTGATAATAATGTATGTGGTATTTCATTAATATTTAAATGATGTGACACGTAGGCCACTACTCATACAGTAGGCTATATGGGACTAGGCCTAGTTATATTTGGGGAACTCATAGTATCATGCATGCATGGCTGTTAAAGATAAACATATCAGAAAATATGTGTGATAGGATTAAAATAGCTGAAATTGTCTGTTGTGCGGTATTAAGTGATTGGGCTACTTTTGGAGATGTGATGCGCGCTGGCAACCTTGGAATACACACACGCACGCACGACACAATCTATAACTGAACATTTTACCTTTATTAAGACTATAATCCACATTATATTAAGATTTCCATCTGTGAGAAACAATTATCTACCACCATTACTGCTAATGTGCACATAGATGCACAACTAATGTAAAATTTAACAAAGTAAGTTAAGTGGGGAAGAGATGTTTACTGTCCGAGAAGTTTCGTATAATGACTATTATGGGTAGCGAACACTGGCATCAATTTATTATGAGCTTGCCAGATCTGAAACTAGTTTATAATTGTATAATCTAATATCCAGTAAAGTGGCTAATGACGATTATTTTATAAGTTCATCTCGAGTTTTTATACATATCATTTTAATTTTAGGACATGGATACCTATCTATTAAAATATTAACAGGACTATTTTTCGAATGACTGCCATGTGTTTTTGTGGGCCTAATCAAATATGTTTTATTAATCATAAATACTTTGTATATTGGACAATGTACTGAATAGAATGTTAGAGTAATATGTCTGTAACATTCATGACTATAGAAATCCAGTGATATTTTGATGACTGCGATTTAAAAAATTCAATTCACTCGATGGCAACAAATTTAGGTTGGTGTGAACCAAAGGCGGGAAAAATAGCAGACAATTTTTGTATTGTCCCCCATTAGTGTCAAATGTTGCATTTTCTTCCAGATGTAATTAGTATTTCTAAATATATTATATGTTGGTAATGGTGGGGTCACACATTCACGTATATTGCTCCCGTCAGCTCCCGTCCGGCGTATCGCAAAGACGCGAGTAGTTTCTGCCGTTGAACGCCCGCTCTTCCACGTCTATTGCACTTCCCGACAGACGTAGCGTAACGGGGCCAGTGTTACGTCAGACGTAATGGAGTCGTATTGAACTACGTACGTGTTTGCGACGTGCGTAGGCATAGCCCCGTTCGACCTCATGGGCTGCCCGATTTGCGGGAACACAGGCCACGCCCATGCCACGCCCCCACAAGACCGGCGTAGCTGCGGCCGCACGTCTTGGGATTTGTTAGGTCGTACCTGGACCGGTTCCGGCCAATCGTAGGCACACCCCGTCTGACCAAACACAGACAAAGACAGTCTTTGTCAACCACGTCTGTCGGGGTTGCTATCTGGGAAGTACAAAAGGGCATGAATGGCCACACCTTTCCCATTCCCACTCATTCCTCTGCACCATGAACAACATCACGGAATTCATCCTGGAGGAGTTCAAATTTGTGAACTCCTTAATCAAACCGGAGATTAGGCATAACACGCGGCTCATACAATGC
The DNA here is from genome assembly GCA_032716605.1 of Paralithodes platypus. NCBI lineage: Eukaryota > Metazoa > Arthropoda > Malacostraca > Decapoda > Lithodidae > Paralithodes > Paralithodes platypus. The sequence goes on along the minus strand of CM064548.1, from coordinate 25,841,235 downwards.
ATCATTGCCTACATAGAAGTCTTAAAACTACTTGCAATAGCAAACTCCATCCATCAAGAGGAACAAGAGAAGAAGAAGGAAAGGACCAAGAGGACAGTGTGGGTGTGGCCATATCTACAACGGAGGCCTGAACATGGCCATTATGAGAACCTCATGCAAGAGTTGGCCAGAGAATGTCCACTACTGTACAAGAACTTCACCCGGGTAGACAAACAACTATTTGATGAGATTGTGGAACGTGTCACCCCCATCATTCAGAGGAAACCTACGTTCTGGCGAAAACCCATTCCTCCTGGGCTGCGGGTGGCCATCACCCTACGTTTCCTCGCTACGGGTGATTCGTATAAGAGCCTGCAATACAACTTTCGTGTTGCCCACAACACCATCAGCCAAATTGTTCCAGACACATGCCAGGCCATCATCTCTGTCTACGGAGATCAGGAGCTCAAAACGCCACAATCGCCTGATGAATGGAAGGAGGTTGCCAGCGGCTTTGAGGAACGATGGGACCTGCCGCATTGTGTGGGAGCCATTGATGGCAAACACATACGGATCCGCAACCCCTCCTTTGGTGGCACATATTACTTCAACTACAAGAAGTTTTTTTCCATTGTCCTGTTGGCAATTGTTGACTCCAACTACAAATTCATCTATGTCGACGTTGGGGCCATAGGATCAGAGTCTGATGGTGGTGGCTTTGCACACACCCCTTTGTCTAAGTTGCTTGAAACACAGACTGCCAAACTGCCCCCCCCCCCCCCCCCCCCCCGAGGTCATCTCTACCGATCACACTGGACCACCCACGGACTACTTCTTAGTAGGGGATGATGCATTCCCTCTGCGCCCCTACATGATGAAGCCTTACCCCCAACGATTCCTCTCGAAACCTGAACGGATCTACAACTACAGACTCAGCAGGGGCCGCCGGGTGGTAGAGAACTCCTTTGGCATTCTTGCTAACCGCTTCCGGGTTTTGCACACTCCAAAATCTATGAAACCTGAGCGTGCAGAGGTTGTTGTGTTGGCCTCATGCATTCTGCACAACATCCTACGAGGACGAAACCCACCCCGAGCAGAGGTAGATGAAGAGGACCCAGACACCCACGAACTCATACCTGGCCTCTGGAGGACTGACCCACCTGTAGGAAGGAACCTACCCCCTGGGGCCCGCAACACTGCAACCAGGCTTGCCAAGGAGCAACGGGACTACCTCAAGACATACTTCTCTTCCCCTCAAGGATCTGTGGGTTGGCAGGATGACCGTATTTAGGTGAGTGAGGTTTTCCCCTATTTATTTTGTATTTTGCTGTTTATTTCAGTTTCATCTTAAAGTTTTGTTATAGAGTTTTTACCAGTTTGGTAAGTATTGTAGTTTTATAAGTTACTTTTGATGTTTTGTAAAGTTTGTAGGTTTTTCCATATATTTTTTATTGTATATTTTCAAATGTCCTTTAAGTACTTTAATAGTTCCCTGCTTACTTTATCTTTATCTTTTAGTGTTATATTTCAATCACGTTATTAATTGTTTCAATGTTTCATTTGTTTTGTACTGTTTATTTTATTTTATTTTTCATGATTTTTCATATTTATTATTAACCATATTATCAGTATTTTTTTTCAATTAGTCATTTCTTTTTTATTACTTTCAGGATATATTTCATTTGTCATCTTATTAATAAATACTTAAGCTACAAAATTGGAATTATAAACACACACGTCATCACAATTTTTATTTTTTATTTTTAATACATCTTTCATTATCTCAAAAATATATCATAAAATTATTACATCTTTGGGGTCTCCAGGCTGGGTTGTTTCTGGGGGGTCTCCAGGGTCTGTTGGGGATCAATGTTTGGTGCCGGCGTAGCTGGGTTCGAAGGTGCAGGTGAGGATGCAGCCAGATAGTTTTCTAAGTTGAAGCTTGTGTTCCGAAGCCCAAACTGGGAGCTCAACTGCGAGAGGTCTAAGTGCGTTGGTGTGGAGGCAGTAGGTGGGTGGAATGTGGCAGGGGGTGTTGCCGACTGGGGCGGCCGCATCATCAACGTTTGCAGTGCTGCAACCTGGTGTGCAGGTAGCACGTAGGTAGGAGCAGGCTTTGGCAACACTGGTTGAGGCAGTGTGATTGTCGGAGTGCCTTGATACATCACAGTAGCGGTTGGTTGAGGTTGAGGTGGTTGTGGTTGAGGTTGTGGCGCCGGAATGCCATAATTTCTTATGGCATGCAGCATGAGGTCCGGACCAACACTGGTGACTCCCTCCTCAAAGGCAGTCTTGAACCTGTGGAGGGCTGCCATGAGCTCACTCTTGAATGGAGTTCTAAACTTTGCCGGCAACCCCACACAGTCCTTTGCCATGACATCCATGGAGGCGCGCCAATACTGGAGTTTGGGGTCCTCCACCAGATCAGCCACCCCAGCCAGGTTCTGCCGCACCTGCTCCGCAGTGGCAAGGACCTGGTAAGGGAACAAGGAACAAGAGAACATTAAACACACGAAACATAACATATTTCAATAAATAACCAATTATGAATGTTAACAAATAAAATGATGTGGTATTCTGGGAAGCCTAATATCTTCAAAGTTATTGTTACCATTATGGAAAAAGAGAAGATTTACACGTTACACAACACACGAAACATAACATATGTCAATAATTAACCAATTATGAATGTTAACAAATAAAATGATGTGGTATTCTGGGAAGCCAATATGTTGAAAGTTATTGTTGCTATTATGAAACTAATATTTCCTCTACTCACTTGCTCCAGGGTTCCGGTTCCGTGGTTAGCAGGAACAGCACCAGGAGGCTTCCCCTGCTTCGCCCTCCGTGGAGGCATGGAGATGGCTGGGGTGGTGTTCTCCTGACTGCCGGCTGCTTGGTCTTCCTCATCGGCGTCTGCTGGGGCGGGGTCATCAGGCAGAGGACCACACACAGGAGAAGGTTCGGCAGCTTGGGCAGCAGACTGTTGAGACATGAATGTATAATTAGTAACATGTAAATTATTTATGAACTGTTAAATACCAATCAACATAACCATTCATCTTTGTAACCTTTAAATAAAATTAATAAACTGCTTTGTGTTATTATGTGTTTCATTAACAAAAATTTAAGGTAATTATAAAATTAAGTGAACAAGATAATTTTACAAATATAATGGCACCATTATAAGCAAAATATTTCAGAAAAAGATAAATCGTGTCCTGAGGACGCAAAAACTCTTGGCTTGCTATCGCTCGCCAGGAAAGTATTGATGTTGTTGACGAATTAATAGTGAAAGGGTTGGGAAACAAGCAAATATAAACGTACCTGAGGCATACCCAGATTCCGGGGCTTCTTCTGTCGCACGATGTGGGGCTTGAGGAACTGGAACATGGTCAGTATCCACTTCTCCCTCTCAGTCAACCTCTTGGCCCCCTCACCACTCTTGTCCTTGCTGAGCCTGCCAAACTTGGAGCGGAGAGAGGTGAACCAGGTAAACAATTCCGAGGCGGTGATGGGGGGGTCCAGACTGGCTGCCTTCTCCGCCCAAACATGGTCGATGTGCTCCTTCTCTTTGTGGCGGTTATCACCCTTATCATACAGATAAGGCACATCCTGCTCCAGCCAGTCTCCCAACATACGCTCCTGCGCCTCCGTCAGGATAATGTTGGTGCTCTTCCGGCGCCGTTTTATTGGTTGTGTTGGCTGTTCCTGTCCCTGTCCCTGGTCAACTTCGTTCGGGTTTTCCTCACTTTCATCAACGTCCAACACCTCTCCATCATCGTCGGGTATATTCATTAATAACACTTCACCGTCAGAGGGGTTAATCGGCGAGGTTCCAGACGACGAGGGGACAGGCGGTGAGGTTGCAGAGGTCGAGGGGACAGGCGAGGTTGCAGGCATCAAGGGGACAGACGAGGTTGCAGGCGTGGGGCCAGGTGGTGAGATTGCAGACGTCTTCTTCATGCTTCTCTTGGTAGCCATGGTGACAGGGCAGGACAGGGCAGCGTGCAGAGGGTGGCAGCAGAGGGTGGCAGGGTTGCAGGCAGAGTAGCAGGGATGGTGGTGGTCGTCGTGGTGTGGTGTGAGGTATGATTGCAGTCACTCACGCTGTCCCTATATACCCCCCCGTACGACATTGCCGCGTCTTCCCGGCAACACGCAGTGCGGCGGCGTTGCCAAATGAACGTATACTTCCACATTCTACGAGAACTTTCTACGATTGACGAGAGCAGCTCTCGTCTGACGGGGTAGCTGCTACGTCTGACGAGGCTGCTCCGGTCAGACGGCCGTGGTGGCCAGGTCGGTCGTAAGTTTTCCCGTCTTTTGACATACGTGAGGGCGAGCCACGTTCTTGATTCAACTCGATTCAACAACCGCGCGGCCTTGGCCGCACCCACAACATTCCCGACCCACGTGGGCTACTCGTTTCTACTCGCGCCATGCGTGAGTACCCCCCCGACTGGCCGCAATTTCATTTACGTTTTGCGTATTATGCCATTACGTTTTACGTAATCGGTTGCCAACTACCAATATACCTTCGTTTACAACAGACGGGAGCTGACGGGAGCAATATACGTGAATGTGTGACCCCACCATAATTCTTTAACTAAAGGTCTAATTCTAGGAAGTAGGCCCTATTTGTCAGAGTAAGAAGCTTAAAGTACCGTAGATTAAATACTCTTTCACCCTTAGACATTCTTCTTAAGCTGAATAAAATCGTCAACGGGTTTATGATATGCTCAATTTGGGGCCAGTGGTACAGTTCTTGCAGTCCTGCTCAGTATGTGGCCCAAGACTACGGGGATAAACACAACTAGTGCCACAGGTGCCGTAAATTCACATTTAAATAATATATTTTTATGTTTTTTTAATATTTTCTGAAATTGTTATATCTGGATAATATGAAGCATTTATTTGTATTTATATTAGGACGGGTGGAGGAATTACCGGTATATTATATTTGGCCTGCTACATTAACCCCTTCTGAACCGGCAACATATTTTTTACTGTTATGTGGCTACTCTTTGACGATTTCATTCAGTTTCAAAAGGGCCTTCAGCAATTGATTGGCTTCGAACTATCTCACGTATTCCTTTTTACTACCACAGATCCTTCCTAAACTGCACAAAATCCTGTAAACATAGCTACAATAAATTATAAAAAACATCGCCGGTACAGAAGGGGTTAATGCGGCCCTACAATATTGTACCGTGTCAAATTTGGCCCACCAGAGCAAATGAGTTTGACCCCCCTGGTATAAGGGTTTCTTGAAAGATATGGAGTTGATTTACTGACTGACTATCCTTTTTGAGACGAAATAGTTCCGAATGGGAGTAATGGATCACTGTCAGTTTGTTTACACATAACACCAAAACCATGTTCTTTCTTGTGTGTGTGTGTGGGTGTGTGTGTGTGGCGAGAGGCAGTGTGTGTGTGTGTGTGGTGTGAGGCAGTGTGTATGTGTGTGTGGCGTGAGTCAGTGTGTGTGTGGCGTGAGGCAGTGTGTGTGGCGTGAGTCAGTGTGTGTGTGGCGTGAGGCAGTGTATTTTTGTGAGGCAGTGTGTGTGGCGTGAAAAAGTGGGTGTGCCCTGAGGCAGCGTGTGTGGCGTGAGGCAGTGTGTGTGTGTGGCGTCAAGGTTAAGAGATACAACGTTGTATCTCTTAACCTTGTGTTGCGTGAGACAGTGTGTGTGTGGCGTGAGGCAGTGTGTGTGTGTGTGTGGCGTGAGGCAGCGAGTGTGTGTGGCGTGAGGAAGTGTGTGTGTGGTGTGTGTGTGTGTGGTGTGAGGAAGTATGTGTGTGTGGCGTGAGGCAGTGTGTGTGGTGTGAGACTGAGTGTGTGTGTGGCGTGAGACAGTGTGTGTGGTGTGAGGCAGTGTGTGTGTGTGTGTGGTGTGAGACAGTGAGTGTGTGTGACATGAGACAGTGTGTGTGGCGTGAGGCAGTGTGTGTGGTGTGAGGCAGTGTGTGTGGCGTGAGGCAGCGAGTGTGTGGTGTGAGACAGTGTGCGTGTGTGTGTGGCGTGAGGCAGTGTGGTGTGTGTGGCGTGAGACAGTGTGTGTGTGTGTGGCATGAGGCAGTGTGTGTGGTGTGAGACAGTGTGTGTGTGTGGCGTGAGGCAGTGTGTGTGGTGTGAGGCAGTCTGTGTGTGTGTGGTGTGAGGCAGTCTGTGTGTGTGTGGTGTGAGGTAGCGTGTGTGTGGCGTAAGACAGTGTGTGTGTGGCGTGAGGCAGTGTGTGTGTGGCGTGAGGCAGCATGTGTGTGTGTGTGTGTGGCGTGAGGCAGCATGTGTGTGTGTGTGTGTGTGTGGCGTGAGACAGTGTGTGTGTGAGGCAGAGTGTGTGTGTGTGTGGCGTGAGACAGTGTGTGTGTGTGAGGCGTGAGGCAGCATGTGTGTGTGTGTGTGTGTGTGGCGTGAGACAGTGTGTATGTGTGTGTGGCGTGAGGCAGCGCGTGTGTGTGTGGCGTGCAGCGTGTCTGTGTGGCGTGAGGCAGCATGTGTGTGTGTGTGTGTGTGTGTGGCGTGAGACAGTGTGTATGTGTGTGTGGCGTGAGGCAGCGTGTGTGTGTGTGTGGCGTGAGACAGTGTGTATGTGTGTGTGGCGTGAGGCAGCGTGTGTGTGTGTGTGGCGTGAAGCAGCGTGTGTGTGTGGCGTGAGACAGTATGTCTGTTACTGTATGTGTGTGTGTGGCGTGAGGCAGCGTGCGTATGTGTGTATATACTGTATGTGTGTGAGCCAGTCAGCGTGTAACTCGGTGTGTCCAGGCATTTTGTCTCGAACGTCCCTTGATTTTGGCCCTGTCGCTCTTTCAACTCTGGGGGAGGCACTCGCTACAGGCAGTTCTGTCTTTTATCTCTCTCATTCACATAGAAAAAAAACCCCGTCTCCGTGGGTTCTTTCTCCCCCGCACTTCTTTTTGTTTTGTATAGGGGCACAGTGCGCCCATGTACTATTGTGGACTAAAGTCCTGAGACACCTGCCTGCTAGAGAATCGCAAATTGTTTTGGTAACACTGTTACCCCCCCACCCCCATTCCTTCCCCGCTTATCCACCCTCTCTCAGCTAAGCCCCTCCTTCCCTCTCTATACTTCTTTCTTGTTTCACGTCTGCGAGCCCCTTCCCTTGATCACTTCCCACCACTATGAAGAACCACGGGACGAAAAACACAAATAACCCTTTCGTTCCCTATTTGTTCACTCCCGTCGAATCTTTGTATTGCTTTGTATATATTCCAAATTTAACTTCTATAGATCAATATCATATCGTGAAATGTGTATTAGGTTACATAGGTTTGTAAAATATGGCAAATATGAACATGAACTAACACAATATAAACCTTTTGATCCTTTCGATGATGGGAGACTATAATCAATTTATGTTATCTAAGTTAGATACAATTGAGACTTAAATATACTTTTGAATTCTCATATCTCAAATCAGTTATGATCATATAAGGAAATATTATATTCTAATATCTGGGGTAAGCATATATTATATTCCATTGTTCAAGTGTATAGAATTTTGAACAATTATCATTGACGCACACAAAAACTTGGTTCCATGGTCCAATTGTATTTAATATACAGAAGGAATATTAGGAATATACATTATATATGGATGCGTTTATTAGAATACGACTAAAGGTAATAATAATAAAAAAATAAAAAATAATAATTATATAGATACTACTACTACTACTACTACTACTACTAATAATAATAATAACAATAATAATAACATTCATAATAGTAATAATAACTAACAATAATGTATGAACATATTATTAAATAAATAGTATCAATAATATTAATAATCACAAATTGTCTAGCCTGACTTGTTATTAATGGTTACCTCCATACCATTGTATGCATTATATAAGTCTTATCAACACTTGATAAGATGAACTGTGTAACACCAAGTCAGTAAAGGGTTAAACGTTACTTGAAAAATTGGCGGCCATGAATGAGAGGTGAAAAATTGTTGTCCGAACAACCGCTTTGGAGTTATAAGGGGAGTAGAGGGTGGAGGGTGCAGTTAGGGGATCGGCAGAACTTGATTATACCGAGGTTAAATCATTCCTCCACTACTTCGTGCCATCATATCCAAGTCTAGCAGCAAGATGGATGGACGCCACCACGACACTATAGCCCATCGCGCTAGGATGGTTGGAATGGGTGAGGCTGGTCAAAGTGACAGTGTTACTGCCAGGATGATGGGGGTCAGCAGGTCCACCGTCTCGCGCTGGCGCATCCAGTGGGCGGCAACTGGGAGTTTAAAAGATATCCGGATCAAGATCAGGCCGGCCTCGAGAAACGACCAGAGAAGAAGACCAAAGGATCCAAGCTGACATTCGGGAACAACCATTCTCAAACTCTCGGGCCACTAAGGAACGGCTCCAGCTTGATGTTGCCGCCAGAACAGTCAGACGTCGATTCCATGCGGCTGGCATCCACCACAGGTAATATCAACATTTACTTATACCTTTCAGAGCGGGTAATGTATTTTTGGTTGGCTTTAATTTATATTTAAATGTCTAAATTCAGCTGAGGAACCATCTGTGGTATTACAATCGTTTATTTAGATTCTTGGTAGAATAGAAGTTCGTCCTAAAATTAATAACATGACCTAATGAGAACCATAATTAAATGAAAATGGCATCACCAGCATTATAAAGGTGAATAATATATTGATGGGAATCATAATATCGTCAACAAATATAATTTAATTTGCATACTAAATCTAATGCAGGAAATTGATCGTCACTAAAAGTGCTTTGCCTTAACCGTTTGAGTACCAGCGACGTGTGCTATCATTTATTTTAGCTATATGTTGACGATATTATGCAGCTTAGGAAGGATCTGTGGCAATTAAAAGGGTTGGTTTAGATATATTAAAGTCTTATTATTACTAGAGTTTCTACTTAAACTGAATAAAATTGTCTAAATAGTAGCCAGAATAAAGTTAAAAGGACGTCTCTGGTACTGAACGGGTTAAAAACAACCCATTTGTTATTACGTAAGTCTAACCCACTAAGTTTCATGACGCATGTTGAAAGTGTATTCTGGATTCAATTTTCAATATATAATGTTTAGGGCTCCATTCCTATTGTTATTTTGCAGTACGAGCAAAATTCTCGTAGTGGGGACGTGTGATACAATATATTTGTATCAAATTGTATGATATATTAGGTTCCTCATTATGTTATATACAGATATACCCTAGTTCATATTAGTAACGTGATTGTTGGTAAGCGACCGTACACTTGCTAGTTGAGTGCAAGAACAGGACGTTTTATTGCTTTGGTGTCATCAAAACGAATCTGAAAATCATTCACATAGAGTATCATACACATTTATCATTGTCTAGATAAGATGTTTTGAGGGAACATGATTTCGGTTTACTTAATTGTTTTTGTACTCATCATTTAACATTCTATTAACAGAAAAATAAATATATGTCCATCGAGGCTTACTACCCTTATGATATTTCATTACTTTTGTAGGGTCCCAGCTGTGAAGGAGATGCTACAAGAGCGACATCGAGAAGGGCTTCTGCAGTTTGCAAGGGAGCACGTGGATAATGATTTGGATTACTGGGGACGCGTGATTTTCTCCGACGAGAAAACGTTTCAGTCAACACATCATGGAAAGCTGCATTGTTGGAGGCCTGATAATAGCCGCTATGACCCGCATCACGTCTACCAAGAAGCGAGGAGTGGTCACGTGACGGCCAACGTTTGGAGCTGGGTAAACTTAAACTGCATGGGGGAGTTGGTGGAGATCAATGGACGATTTACTGCTGACCAAAATATAGAAATCCTAGATGAGGTGATGCTCCCAACAGTACGGGCATACTTCCTACCATATCCTGAAAAAATAGTGTTTATGCAGGTATGAATCGATATTACTAATTACATAAAGCATAATTTATATAAACACAAAGAATATAACAAAGCAAACAACACAAAAATAACTTAAATAGTAACATTACTGTATTTGACATTTGTGCATGTCCTGTAATTTAACTATTAAGATTTCCTTAGTGGTGATGGCGTACGGTAGCTTATATAATGAAACCTATCTATATATTGCCGGACGCCATGATCTTCGAAGAGGTGGCCACGAACGAAACTACCCCATTTCATAAACATTTCCAAAATTAAAAGTGAATGCTAAACTATTATCGATAACTATAACTATGGTTGGATAGTGTACCGACTACAATATTTACCTATTTTTATTTGAATTATATACACTTCGAATAAGTCCTGGGAATACCTCCACTTTTGCTGGCTGAGGTATGTATGCACTGTACCGATTGCCTGGTAGATAATAATAACTCCTTCCTTGCCACATAATTATCAATGTGCCTACCATATTTCATAAACGTTAGTTATTTACATTGTGAGATGCCTTGTGTATAGACAAACAAACCAATGGGGGCAGAAATATAACATCCTTCCAACTTCGTTGATGGAGGAATTTTAATGTTATTGCAACATTTCCTAGTATCATTTAAGATAGCCTACCAGCATTCCAATATTTATGTTGACTTCTTTTCACCCAAGACCGTTGTCCAGTCCACACTGCCAGGATCGTGCGAACGTGGTTTGAAGAACATCGTGCTGAGGTTGAGCTGCTGGACTGGCCGAGTAAGGCACCAGACTTAAACCCCATTGAGTCTGTGTGGGGCAACATGGTGAACAGCTGGGAGCCCGAGATGGAACGGACCCGGCAGCAGCTTCTGCAGCACACTCAACGGGTCTGGGAGGTGCTCCGAGGTAAACCACACCTCATCTACAACCTGGTGTCTTCCATGCCCAGCCGACTACAGGAGGTTATCCTTCGTGAAGGCTACTGGATTCACTACTAGGGAGATGTTTGTATTATATTTGTATTTGTTTTGTAACTTCATGTTAAGGAACATGATACATGAAAGTTTATTATTTTTAAGTTTATGACTGTATTCTTATGTAAAATATAAAATTATATAAAACATATTTATATATATATTGATCATGAGTGAAGTAGCTTAAGTTATGTAAACATTCTCGCAAGTGTATTAACATAATTAGAGATTAAATAACATTAATAAATTGACAAGTATAACCTGTTTCATCTATATACTCCTATATTTACTAGCATTTCATACACATGTGTTTTCACTCACGCCATCACCTACCTTAGTTATTATGATCATAATATTATGAAGTCACATTGGTTATGTTGTCATTTTTGAGATATTACCGGTACTTTCAATTAGTATGTGTTATATTTAAGTGCACGTTCATATATTTGTAAACAACAAATAAGCTATAACTTCAAATAATAATAACTGCACTGTATCATATTATAATGATAATCATATGGGAAAGAGTTCAGAAGTATATGTGTGAAAGCCGTGCTATAGTCTATTTCCTGTAAGTAGGCGAAACATCATGACCTGTCTTCTGTAACTCAAAACGGACTGGAGACAATTGGTTGTATATTTCCACATTAATTCCCTGACTAACTCTTCCCATTGGTATAAATATTAGCTCGATTACTCGTCGATTTTGAGTTACGGAGGTTAGAGGTCATGATTTCTCGCTTACTTAGAGCGAATAGACTATAGATGGAAGAATAATCGGAAAACCTTTATACACATTCAACAAGTCGATGAGAGATGGAGCATTAGAAAGAAAGAAAGGAGATAATCGTCATTGTGTGGTTATAGTCAAGGTCAAAATACAATGTGTATCTTGACCTTGGTTATAGTGGTGGAAAGTGATCAAGGGAAGGGGCTCGCAGACGTGAAAGAAGTATAGAGAGGGAAGGAGGGGCTTAGCTGAGAGAGGGTGGATAAGCGGGGAAGGAATGGGGGTGGGGGGGTAACAGTGTTGCCAAAACAATTTGCGATTCTCTAGCAGGCAAGTGTCTCGGGACTTTTGTCCACAATAGTACCTGTATTGAGTATTCTTTGCATATGGGGGGAGGTTCCCCTCATACCCCAGTTCTAACGCCGCAATGTTGCATCTCTCTCACTCTTTTACCGTTATTACAATACTCAGTGTGTTTCCAAGCTTTCTCAGTGTATACCTCCTCCATTATAGAGAGTAGGGGGCACATGCCTTTCAACACACTCCCATGCCTATTTTGTTCAACTCTCTAACCCTAGAGTGAACTGATTTTCCCAGTCTTTCTTCTAGTCAGCAAGATAGTTTTGGAAATCTCTCCCTCAATCTGGCTTTCCCTCATCCTATGACTTAAGCTGCTTGAAGCTCCATGTGTCCAGAAATTTTTGCTCTGACGTACCTTTGTCACTCTTTCAACTTTGGAGAAGACCCTTGGTACAGGCAGAGTGTGTGACCAGTATAAACTCATTAGAAAGAGAGAGAGAGAGAGAGAGAGAAAGAGGGGTACTTTCGTATTCTCCCGATTGGAAGGCAGTCTCTATTTACTGTATATACCGGTAAAGTGTTATTATTATTATTATTATTATTAATATTTACTTTATTAAGTACTTTGAAGGGTAAAAAGAAATATTTGAATAAATTCATACACAATTTTGTAAGACAACAGAGTTGCGGTTTGAACCTTGTTCTGTCTCTAGAGGTGGGTCGGATGGGTCGGAGATCCGACTGTAATTAAATGATTTACACCAAGGTGTCAATTTACCTGCTAACCCCCCCCCCCCTCTCTCTCTCTCTCGGTTTGTGGCGGTGCTTAAGGAGAACTGACTGTAATTAAGTTATGTACATCAAGGTGTCAACTTCCCTGCTTAGCCGCCTCCCCCCTCTCTCTCTCTCTCTCTCTGTTTGTGGCGGTGCTTAAGGAGTTAAGGAGAACTGACTGTAATTAAGTTACTTACATCAAGGTGTCAATGTAAGGGATTAGTCTTTCTTAAGGTTATAATGTTAAAGTAACTAAAGACCTTTGCTATGCTGAATAATAGTGCTTCGTAAATCTGTAATGCATTTACATATTCCTTTCTATTACCAAGTTTACTGTTGTCCCATATGTTTGAAATGTTAGTGTATCGTTATAGTTTCAGTTCGTGATGGTTGCTTCGAACCAGTAGAGTATTGTGAATTAAATGTTTCGTTAGTAGCTGCTCATTGTTTAAGGTTTCGCTCATTGCTTCGAACCAGTAGAGTATTGTGAATTAAATGTTTCATTAGTAGTTGCTCAATGTTTAAATTTTCGCTCATTGCTTAGTGCTTCGGGTAATCATAGCTAAAGTGGTGTATGGAATTTGCTAGGGAAGTCAGTCGTATTCACGTCGCCGAGGAGGTTAGTTGAGTGAAGTACGGTGCCTACAAATTTTGAGGGGATTAACTTTGTTTGTGATAGTTGCATTATCTTTATGTAATTAACTTAGTTACCTTATTTGATTGGTTCAATTTGACTATCTACGAGTGGGTTGCTTGCTTCAAACTTTAAGTACATAAATGGGGTATCAAGTTATTGTTTGATAGTTATGGAGTTTCCTGGTACTTAATCAGATCGGGAGAGGACTCGGACCCTACCACTGTCAAGGGCCGGACAGGGAGGCGTCCTAACGTCAGCAGTGGACTACAGCACCGCGAGCCATCATCGTTGGACTCCTTGTGTGTGGAGAGGGGCGTGGGACCGGTGTTCAGGACCCAGATTCACTAACGGTCGTACGATCCGAAAACTCCCTTACCGTTCCCTTACGTCTCAACGCTGGTATTCACGAAGCGTCGTAGCGGCCATCTTTGATCGTAGGAAGCTCCTAAAATCGCCTTTCGCAAAGGGTGGTCCAGACCACCCTTACATGAATTTGACCCGGATATAGGTACACAAATATCGATAACACAACCCGCGACCATAACAAATTCGTCTGCAGTATAGCTCTTTATGACACCCTAAGTCATTATTGAGGCAATAATAGCGCAATATGATTGTTAACTTGTATTTACAACACCATTAAGGCATTTAATACAAAGTATGAATATATTTGTATCCTTAATGTCTTATGACAGGCCGAATTAAGGTATGAATAGCCTCCATATGCCAGCCTAGACCTAGTCAAGGTTAATTGATGCACAAATTCATGTGCTGCGACAACACGTAGCCTACCATTAGTAGATTTTAACCCTCATTTATTGCAGAAATGTTTTATTCCAACTCCCCACCACCTCTGAGTTAGATTAGGGTAGCCTATTCCTCAACAAATTTGAAAGTATCACAGGAACAAAATGATGAAAAGAATTACCCTAGGCCTAGCCTAAAAAATGAATAAATAATAAACGCTGTGTGAATAATTTTGTTTAGCCTAGCCTAGGCTATAACCTAGGTTTATTTTGAAAAAAGTTAGGGCTATTTAGGCTAGACAAGTTAGGCCTATGTATGGTATTTTGGTTAGGCTAGCAATGCCTAGCTGGGTTAGATTAGGGTAGCCTATTTCCTCAACAAATTTGAAAGTATCACAGGAAAAAAATTATGAAAAGAATTACCCTAGGCATAGTCTAAAAAAAAAATAATAGGCTAGCCTATATGGTGTTGTGAATATTTTTGTATAGCCTAGCCTAGGCTATAACTTAGGTTTATTTTGAAAAAGTTAGGGCTATTTAGGCTAGAAAAGTTAGGCCTACGTATGGTATTTTGGTTAGGCTAGCAATGCCTAGCTTGGTATAGCCTAAGCATGGTAAAGTAGAAGCCTAGCAGGTTAAGATGGTGTTTGCAGGCATACCGTCCTCATTGTTAACTAGCTATTATTAGTCCCATGCTGGTAATATATTTGATGATGGCAAGAAGTCATGGGAGGTGAGGGGGACAAAGCGCCCCTCAACCTATCATTATTTCCCATGACCAACTGTTGGATAATAGATTGAGGAGGCCTATGCTAGGCCTATTTTGAAAAGGTAGATAGGCCTTGAGGTGTTGTGGATACAAAAAAATTACCCTAGACCTATTTTGAAAAATTAGGCCTAGGCTAAGTCTGGCATTTTGGCTTGGCTAGAACTGCCTTTGTAGGCATAGACATAGTATAGTCTGGCATTTTGGTTTGGCTCGCCCTGTCTAGGTGTAGACATGGTAAAGTAGAACAATATACTGTGGTTAAGGTATAAATAATACACTCCCAACTAGCCTAATATATGATTATCAATTATCAATCCGTCGAAAATCCTTTAACTTAGGCCACTAACAGGCTTCCCTGTAGCCTAGCTAGGCTAATTTCTTATCATCAATTCACAAGATACTCTATTCTTCTTCCTGCTGGCTGTGGTGGATCGAATTAGCCATGCTAAACTATGACAAGCTCATAAATTAAAGTATATTAGGTTCTTCTTGGCGCTTCAGTCATGTGGGTGACATATTGTTTATTTACAAAGGCCAAGCGCCCGATTGGTCAAGAGAAGCCTCGGTGAAAATAACCGAAAGGGAGCCGTAAGGGAGCTCAACGATGCGTTCGTGAATACACCTTCCGCACTCCCTTAGGAACGATCGTAGGTTGCTGTACGACATCGCACGCTACGACCGTTAGTGAATCTGGGTCCTGGGCTGCTGGTCGTGTGGGGTTAATAGCTGCTTGGTGGCCTGAGCTGTTGCCACCGCACCAGAAGTGGTCGGAATATACTGTATATAAAAGTTCCGAGCCACCCTTCCGCTGGTGCACCAACTCTTTTGTACATAAAGCCCTATATTCCTTTGTTACTTAAATCTTTTCTTATTAGACTTATTTATATTTAACTTCCTTCTTTGTCACTTAAATCTTTTCTTATTAGACTTATTTATATTTAACTTCCTTGTTTGTCACTTAAAGGTGGGGGCTCATGGGTTGAGGTAAACATGGAAAAATAATTGCCAACCTGCATATAATTATCTTGTAAAATGGAATGTCACTGAAATAATTATTAACAATGGTATAACGGATTATGCGATCGTCTATACCGGGCCTGTGACATCATAGTGACGTCACACCAGTATCCTTATCCTAGACTGGATGGTGGACTTATACTGGTGTGACATCACAGGCCTGGTATAGATGATCCACAAAATCCTTTATACCATTGTTAATAATTATTTCAGTGCCATTGCATTTTGCAAGATAATTATGTACAGCTTGGCGATTATCATTCCATGTTTACCTCAAACCATAAGCCCCCACCTTTAAATCTTTTCTTATTAGACTTATTTATATTTAACTTATTATTCAACTATTTGCTATATATATTCTTTCTTTATTAATAAATTTGTTAACCATGTCTAAGTGTATGTTTACCACCTTCCTGACTAGGCATTCGCTGATCCTTTACAGTCAACTTCCCTGCTTACCCGCCTTCTCTCTCTGTTCAATTTTAGTGTCCTTATTATAGAATGGGCATAGATTCCTAGGAAAAAGTAAAACGAAGAATGACCAAAAGGATCCTTAATATTAGAAATCTTCCATATGAAGAAAGGTTGAAGAAATTAGGTTACATTTATTAGAGATGCCGAGTTTTTTGTTAGAGGGGATAAATAATTATTCAAACAATACGACGAAGGAAATCTTCAGAAACGGATTCCATATCAAAACAGAAATAAAATATTTACTTTATACATAGGAACAAACCAAATTAAACTAGCCTAGAAATTCAAATTATGAAAAAATACTCTCATATGACACTAAACGAATTAAACCGAACCCTAATATAATGACAGAAATATACAGCACATCGAACGATAATTTAATGAAAGGGTATTCTACTGACGCTAAACGAAAACGGTGAATTCTTCAAGGATTCATTGTTTTCGTTTAGCGTCAGGATTATCCTTGCATAATATAAATTACATAGATGTGTTCAACTCTGGTATGATTTTATTTATATATTTCTTTCCACCGACAAGGTTAATGGTATCTGTTTAAGAAGTATTCCTTAGTTGTATTTTCTTTGAATAATTAATTACTATTACGGGACTCCTTTCTTTATAGATAATGACAAGTCATATGATACAATATATTTAGATTTCGGTAAAGCTTTCTACAGAGTCCCTCATGAGAGATTGCTGAGAAAGGTTGAGGCGCATGGAATAGGTGGGTAGTTATTGGGATGGATTAGGTCATGGCTAATTGGTAGGAAGCAGAGTCCGCATAAATGGTATTAAGTCAGAAAGGGGTGCAGTCAAAAGTAGTGTCTCCCAGGGATCTGTATTAGACCCTCTGTTGTTTGTAATATACAGTACATAACATTAATGACTGATTCAAGTATAACTAGTAGGATAAGTACATTCGCAGAGAATACCAAAATGGGGAGAAAAATAGATTCAGATATCAACATAAGAGTGCCTCCAAAGGGATCTAGATACCTTACACGAATGGTCAGTAAATTGGCAGATGAAATTTAACACTGACAAATGCAAGGTATTAAAGATAGGGAAGATGAATACAAATGCAAAATATAAACTAGCTAATACGGAATTAGAAAACTCGGACTGTGAGAAAGATCTGGGTGTGTTTGTTAGCAATGATTTGAAACTTGGAAAACCGTGTATAAGCGTTTGTAACAAGGCAAATAGGATTCTCGGGTTCATCTCTAGGAGTGTAACTAACAGAACTGCTGATGTTATCTAAAACTTTACTTGCATTAGTGAGAGCCCATATGGATTATGCTGTTCAATTTTGGTGTCTTTATTACAGAATGGACATAAATTCCTTGGAGAGAGTACAACGTAGAATGACAAATTATTCATAATATAATAAATCTTCCATATAAAGAAAGTTTGAAGAAATTAGGCTTACATTCGTTAGATAGACGCAGAGTTGGAGGGGATAATGATAGAAGTGTTCACATGGGTTAGTGGGATTAATAAAGGGGACATGAAAGATGTACTGAAGCTCAGTGCTGATGAAAAAACTCAAACAAGTGGTTTCAAATTACCTGCATTTTGTTTCAGAAAATATATAGGTAAATATTGGTTTGGTAATAGAGCTGTAGATAGGTGGAATAGGCTACCAAGTGCTATAGTGGGATCAAGAACGATAGAGAGCTTTAAGATAAAATTAGATAGGCATATGGACGAGATGGGTTGGGTGTGAGGGAGATCTGCCAGGTGTTGGCCAATCGGCGCTCCGCAGACCTTAGTTTTCTTAAATAATATATCATCTGCCAATTTACTGATCATTTGTGTAAGGCATTTGCTGTAGATCCCTTTGGAGGCTCTCGCTATCTGAATCTATTGGTTTCCCCATTTTGGTATCGTCTGTGAATTTACATATCCTACTAGTTATACCTAAATTCAGGTAAATTATGTATATAACAAACAACAGATGGCCTAATTCAGATCCTTGGGAGACACTACTTTTAACTGCACCCCATTTCGACTTAAATGCCATTTATGCTGACTTTCTGCTTCCTACCAATTAGCCATGACCATCCCAACAACGATATAATATATACTGTATATATATATGTATAGTATATATATGTGTGTGCGCGCGTGTGTGTGTTTACTCACAGCAGGAACTCATACCACAGAAAGTCAGGATGATAATCCCTGGATAATCCATGTTTTAAGGGGAGATGGGCCATTTATCTAGTCTATTAATTCATGTATTCCTTTATTTTTTTAGTTTCCTCCCTAGCCTCCCTCAAACATAAAAACACATCAATTAGATCCCCCTTCTAGATTAATTTGTACATTTTTCGGTAGACAAATGTTCCGGTCGAAGGCCGGTTCTTCCAACAATACAGGCTCACTATCGTTCACCAGGGAAAAAATCGACACCTAAATAGCACGAAAGGTCTAAATATTGACAAAGAAATGGGGCGAAAGGTCTTAAAATTGACTAACTAATAGGGCATACATCTTAACTTCTGAAAACTAATGGGGCTAAACATGAGGGAGAAACTGGTCCAGAAAACCGGCCCAAATCCCCTTAATCAAATACACCTCGGCGTTATAAGGAATAGTTAACCTTTTTCTATAAATATTTAGGAGATGGAGAAATCCTACTTAGATGAAGCATTTCATTTCCATACTCTAGTAGTAGGACCTATATTCCAGAGTACTATACAGGGTACTGAATAATACCTTGTAAAACTGCTTACAGTCAAAGAATATTGGGTTATACAATGTACAATCGCGTGAAACAATGAGTGCCATTGCCGATCGCTTTATAAGGATTCTAAAGGGTAAAATCTTAAGGTATCTAACACTTCATAACACATTGCGTTACGTAGAGAAATTGTCGGAAACTAATAGGACCTACAGTAATACGTCACATTAGTCTCTTGGGTTCAGACTAATCTCCAAATAATGTGCACAAGATTATTTATCCAAACGCCATTCAAAGGCAGTTCTGTTACAATTATAAATACAAGCCCTGACAGCGTAATCACCTAAATGTTGATCTGAATGTTGGGGATAACGTTTGTGTGCAAACAACTGCTTTAATTTTCCATAAAGGTTATCCCATACATAAAACTCGAGAGATAATTGTTGTGCCAGAGGTTGATACATCACACAATAAAATACCCAGATATTACCTTAGAAGACCTGGCAGGGGAACCGATCAAGGGTATATTCTACAGACAGGACTTACCATCTGTTACTAAGCCTGAAGTATATACTATATTTAGCATATTACGATCACATACTCGACGTGGAATAAACAAATATTTAGTTTATATATATATATTAACGCCATTATACTCCGTTCAGCATAAACAGTCCGTTGGTAGGGCAGAACTTGACAACACTGTTTTACCCTCGCTATCAGTTGATAAGTTGATAATGGGGGCGAGAAACCATTTGCCCTCTCCCTCTCTCTCTGGGAGATGAAATTGTACTAACTTAATTATTAACGTGATTTTTATATACCCTAAATCTATATATATATATATATATAATGTCTTAAATGATAAAATAAACTATTGGTCAAAATATTGGTCAAGATAATTGTACAGATATACATACAGACAAACAGGCATATATACAGACAGACATACAGACAAACAGGCATATATACAGACAGACATACAGGCAGATATACACACAAACAGACAGATATACAGATATACATACAGCCAAACAGGCATATATACAGACAAACAGACAGATATACACACAGACAGACAGATATTCAGACAGATATACAGATAGACAGACAACTAAAGACAGACAGACCGACACAGAGACAGATAAACAAACAGATACACAGACAGACAGATATACAGATAGACAGACAGGCAGATAGAGATATATACAAACATACAGACAGGCAGATAGACAGAGACAAACAGACATACCGATATACACAGTTAGATATACAGATAGACACACCGACATATTTGCAGACAGACAGACAGGTATACTGATAGACAAACAGACAGACATATAAACAGACAGACAAACAGACATATAGATATACACATATACAAACAGTCAGATATAAAGTACATACTATCTATCTATCTATCTATATGCTCAGGCCCAATCCCCATTTTGGGGGTAGCCGACTCAAGACAGAGCAAGAACAGGGAAAACACAAAAACAACATAACACAAAAAATAAACACAGATAAAGTACATACAATGCAGACAAACAGATATACAGATAGACAAACAGGGAGCTATACAGACAAACAAAGATACAGTCAGATGTACAGACAGAGACAGATAGACAAACAGACCTATACACAAGTAGACAGACAGATATACAGATAGACAGAGAGAAATACAGACAGACAGACAGACGGTCACGGTAGCCAAGCGCGTAGACGGAGAGAAATCCAGACAGACAGACAGACAGACGGTCACGGTAGCCAAGCGCGTTTAGTCTCTGTAAACACCCCTTCTCCCCTCTCAACACTCTTCTCTGAGCTAGTGCCGATACAAATGGCCAGTCCTGTATAGAATCGTGAGGTTCAGAGTCGTAAAGATTCCAGGACGAGCTCCATAGAAACTGAAACTGAAACTGAAACTGAAGAGAGTACTGCTATACTCCTGTAGTACTGTACAGGATTAATACATCCTGATGATACATCCTAATGATTTTTAAATTGGTTCATTTGATCCCACAGGTTTAACACCTTAACCTTTCCACCCATGACTCGACTATTGTATATGTATTCATATACAGTACATACTGGGGAAACCTCTATAAAAAATAAACGCACCTAGACTTTTACCTCAATGGTGGTGTGGAAAAAAAGTCATAACATCAGAACACCGGGACTTGGTTAGCTTAACTATTGCCTAACAAACGTTCACAGCTGGGTTACGTGGTAATGCAATCCATTGTTTGAGCGATATTATATCCAATTGTTCAAACAAAATATGTATACATAATGATAATAAATAAAAACAATAACAAATACAAAACATTCTCAAGGAAACACCGAGTAGACCTAAACCAGGTTGCACTTACAAAATGACTCCAATATAGGCTATATAAAAAATATAATTTATATGTCTAAGCGAGGTGGAGCCATTTTGGCAACGCTCTTGGATTAAACAAATATGCGCACACCTATCCACCATCCCATATCGCCTTCTTTGACCTAGATATATACTGATAGCAACTTGGGCACAAGCTTATCACTTTCCTGGTTCGATGTTTGGTGTAAAGTAAAGGTCCCCAAGGGTTTGACCACTCTGATTACATGTTTTGAAAACATTTCGGGCTAACCTTTTCAATACCGTGGCGTCTTTTTGGTATTTCTGGCTAACATTATGCGACTCCATTCAGCTTAGAAAGGACGCCGAGAATCAAAGAGGTACCAATTATTTCCAATATCCCTTTGCCTCTCACACTCTTCCTAAACTGAAGAAAATCGTCGCATGGTGGCCGTAACCCCTTCTGTACCGGCGACGTCTTTTAATTTGATTCTAGCTATATTTAGACGATTTTGTGCAGTTTCAGAAGGATCTGTGGCAGTAAAAAGGGTAAAATGAGATAGTTCGAAGCCTGTTAATTGCTGTAAGCCCTTATCAAACTTAATAAAATCGTCTAGTAGTAGCCAATAAAAAGATAAAAAGACGTCGCCGGTACAGAAGGTGTTAATAACATTAAGAAAGGCGAGGAAGAGTTGAACTTGGACCTGTAGTGTGAAATATAAAAGGTCTCCAAGGGTTTGACCAGTGTGATAAATATTAATGGCCGTGCCCCACCTCATGATAAACCCTTCTTTGTACGAAGTGGCTACGGGACACCACCCGCAGCCCAGCCAGTGAGGCTGGGCTACGGGACACCACTGGTTGGTGTCCCGTAGCCCAGCCTCACTGGCTGGGCTGCGTGACACTACCAGTGGTGTCTCGCAGCCCAGCCACACTGGGTAGGCTACGGGACACCACCACAAGTGTTTTCGTATTTATCGCCATATAATTCAGCCAATTAGACTGTTGAATCGAAATTCTTTGGATTATTATTTATATTATCATTAAAAACGTTGGACTTTATTAAATTATAATCCTACATGTTGTATATACAGACCTATTCCACACTCAACTCCCTACGCCACACACACTCACACATACCTATTTATACATCTAACTAGGCTTATATATAGCCGTTATATATGTGTGTATATTCTTCGTCTTACATATCCATCTTATAAGAACATATGGGAGTCTGCAGACAGTCGATTGGCCAAAACAAGGCAGATCCCTCTCGCACCCAACCCATCTCGTTTATACGTTTATCTAATTTTATTTTGAAACTCTCTGTCGTTCTTGATCCCACAATGGCGCTAGGTAGCCTATTCCACATGTCTATTATCTACATATCTGTTACCATTATGGTATAATGATCAAACAGAAGTAGTCATTCATACTTGCATAACGTGCTATAAGACAGCTTGACGACGTTCACAAGCACAAGTGCGTCAATGTGTGGATAGTTACATGTGTTTGTGTAAAGTAATATGTTTGTGAGAGTAATATAAAGTAATATGTTTGTGAGAGTAATATACAGTAATATGTTTGTGAGAGTAATATAAAGTAATGTGTTTGTGAGAGTAATATAAAGTAATGTGTTTGTGAGAGTAATATAAAGTAATATGTTTGTGAGAGTAATATAAAGTAATATGTTTGTGAGAGTAATATAAAGTAATATGTTTGTGAGAGTAATATAAAGTAATATGTTTGTGAGAGTAATATAAAGTAATATGTTTGTGAGAGTAATATAAAGTAATATGTTTGTGAGAGTAATATAAAGTAATATGTTTGTGAGAGTAATATAAAGTAATATGTTTGTGAGAGTAATATAAAGTAATATGTTTGTGAGAGTAATATTAAGTAATATGTTTGTGAGAGTAATATAAAGTAATATGTTTGTTAGAGTAATATAAAGTAATATGTTTGTGAGAGTAATATAAAGTAATGCAAATACAGTATATATATGTGCGTAAATAAATGTTTGTTTACGAATGTTATATGGATGTTCAAATGCATGTCTACATGAGTATGTATGTGCGTTTGTTATGGCATGTACGTTTGGGTCATAATTTGGAAGGAACACAATTATATATTTGTGAAAGAAATTGCAAAGTACACTGTAAAGTGATCAGCTCAGTAGCAGTAGGCTTTCAAGAAAAAACTGAATAGCTTAATGAATTAATTGGGTGTGAGCTGGATCTGCCTTGCGTAGGCCAGTTGGGGGGGGGGGGGCGCAGTGCAAGCTTGTATGCACGAGTAGGAATGTGCATGTACGAGCATAAAGCCTGTACGTTTGTGAGTGGAAATATGTGTTTGTATAATGGATGTACAAAATTAATAATGAATGTACAATATGTTTGTGTGTGTGAGTGTGAGTATGTGTGTATGTGTTTGTGTGTGTGTGTGATAGAGAAAGAATGAGAGTCATTCACATGACTTGTCTTTGTGAATGTGTGTTTGTGTTTGTGATTAGGAATGCGAATATGTATTTGTGCGTGTGGTTCTGAAAGAACATTAGAGTGTGGGTGCGATTGTGGGAGGGAATATCAATGTGTGGGCGTGTGTATTCTGATTGGAAATGTGAAGGCGAGTGTGTAATTGTGAATGTATGTTCGAATATATGTGCGTTGTCGAGTGGTAATCTAAAAGTGTGTGTGTGTAGATATATGAATATAAATCAACGAACTTGTTCGGCTCGCTTGGTGTAGTGACTAGCGTCTCGGACTTCCACCCAGAAGGCCCGGGTTCGCGCCCACGCTCGGCGCATTAAAGATTTTTCACAAGCACTGAGTCGTTACCATCCCTCATGAGCAAAGGGATGGGGTAGTAGTACAGGACCCCAATGGAAATACGCCTAATCGGCCTTATTGAGCTATCCTTAGCTAGCTTAGCATGCGCTAGCTTTAAGAACTATTATTATTATTATTATTATTATAAGGTGAATACACGCAATGCAAGTTAATGACATTGTGGGTAGGAATACGAATATGTGTTCCTGAATGATTTTGTGCGTGAAAATGTGAATGTGCATGAGTTTGTGTGTGTTTATATAGTGAATCAACATATAAGATAATAGGTAAAATTTCTCAATTGATGATGCATAATTGTTGTCTGGTGATTATTGGCATCCAAATGTGATGTTTGGTTAATTTAGGATAGGGATGGTAATTGGTAAATCTATAGCATTATAAAACATTTATATTGCTACCATGTGAGTGCGGGCGAAGAAGGTTGCGAAAAATAAACCGCTGACCAATCTCTGGATACCAGCGTACCTGGACCATTTACCTTAAGATCTCAAGCTAATCCAGGTAATCCAGGAAATTAACACCTACTTGTAAATTGTACCTCTTTCTCTCTCTCTCTCTCTCAGAGAGAGAGAGAGAGAGAGAGAGAGAGACAACCTTAAGAACATAAGAACATAAGAAAATGGGAGTCTGCAGAAAGCCGATTGGCCTAAGCAAGGCAGATCCCTGACCCACACAACCCCAATTACAAAGCCCAATTATAGGCTCAACACTCTAATACCCTGAGGATCATCTTACCAAACCGGTTAGAGATTAACGCAGGATTACGGGGGTCTGCAGAGCGCTGATTGGCCCAACCCGGCTGATCCCCCTTCACACCCAACCCTTCTCGTCTATATGCTTATCCAATTTTTTTTTAAAGCTCCCTATCGTTCTTGATCCCACTATATCACTTGGTAGCCTATTCCACCCATCTACAACTCTGTTACCAAACCAATATTTGCCTATATCTTTTCTGAAACGAAATTTATCTAATTTGAAACCATTGGTACGAGTTCTTTCGCTATCACTGAGCTTTAGTACATTTGTCATGTCCCCTTTGTTAATCCCACTAACCCACTTGAACACCTCTATCATATCCCCTCTAACTCTGCGTCTCTCTAACGAATGTAAACCTAATTTCTTCAACCTTTCTTCATACGGAAAATGTCTAATATTATGGATCATTTTTGTCATTCTACGCTGAATTCTCTCCAATGAATCTATGTCCATTCTGTAATAAGGACACCAAAATTGGACAGCATAATCCATATGGGGTCTCACTAATGACAAGTAAAGTTTTAAGACAACATCAGCAGTTCTGTTACTCACACTCCTAGAGATGAACCCGAGAATCCTGTTTGCCTTATTACGAACGCTTATACACTGTTTTCTAGGCTTCAAATCATTGCTAACAAACACACCTAGATCTTTCTCGCAGTCTGAATTTTCTAATTCTAAATTAGCTAGTTTATATTTAACATTTGTTTGCATCTTCCCTATCTTTAATACCTTGCATTTGTCAATGTTAAACTTCATCTGCCAATTTACTGACCATTCATGTAAGGTATCTAGATCCCTTTGGAGGCACTCTATATCGCTATCTGAATCAATTGATCTCCCCATTTTAGTATCGTCTGCGAATTTACTTATCCTACTAGTTATACCTAAATCTAGGTCATTTATGTATATAAGAAACAACAGGGGACCTAATACCGATCCCTGGGGGACACCACTTTTGACTGCTCCCCACTCTGACTTGGTACCATTTATGCTGACTCTCTGTTTCCTACCAATTAGCCATGACCTAATCCATCCCAACAACGACCCTCCTATTCCATGTGCCTCAACCTTTCTCATCAATCTCTCATGAGGGACTCTGTCGAAAGCTTTACTGAAATCTAAATATATAATATCATATGACTTGTCACTATCTACTGCTTCATATACCTCTGAGAAAAAGCTAAGCAAATTAGTAAGGCAAGAACGTCCCTGAGTGAATCCATGCTGAGAAGAATTTATTAAGTTAAATTTGCCTAAGTGGCTTCTAATTTTCCTAGCAATAATAGACTCTAGCAACTTTCCTATGATTGATGTGAGACTAATGGGACGGTAATTGGATGCTATCGATTTATCACCTTTTTTGAAGATCGGAACTACATTTGCAAGCTTCCAAGCTTCTGGAACTAAACCTGTTTCTAATGACTTGTTAAATATAAATGCTAATGGACTACTTAACTCATCTCTGCATTCTTTTAATACTCTAGCATATACCTCGTCAGGACCAGGCGATTTTTGAGGTTTCAGTCTGTCAATTTCCTTAAGCACATCATTTCTACTTATACTAACTGTACTTAACATATTTTCTATACTATCACTATATACCATATTGACTTCTGGAATCTGTGCCAAATTTTCATTAGTGAAAACGGAAAGAAACTGACTATTTAATGTACTGCACATTTCTAAATCATTTTCTGTTATTTCTCCTATTGAAGTTTTTAGGGGGCCTATTTCATCTCTAACTTTAGATTTATATAGTTGGTAAAAAGCTTTAGGGTTATTTTTTGAGTCGCTGGCTATCCTTATTTCATAATTTCTTTTTGCTTTCCTGATTTCCTTTTTGACCTGTCTTGATAGAGTCTGATAGTATATATGTAAATGATTTTCACCTTTCTTTATTTTTCGATATATTCCTTTCTTTTTTCCTATAAGATCTATTAGCTTATTAGTCATCCATTTTGGTTGGTTCTGCGTCGATCTAAATCTTCTTTTAGGGATATATTTATTTTGAGCATTGTGGAGTGAAGCAATAAACTGGTTATATGTAGGTGGCAAGTTTAACTCTGGCATATCCTGACTTAATCGCTTAACAATAGGGTCCACCAAGTCTCTTCTTAGCCCACCATAATCGGCTTTTCTGAAATCTGGGATAAGTGTCGTATTCTCTTTAGCATTCCCTGTCCATTGTATATTAAAATAAATAGATTTATGATCGCTATTTCCTAGGTGGTCACCAATCTCTACATTATTTATCATATGTTCATTGTTACTGAAAACTAAATCAAGAATATTAATACCTCTAGTCGGCGTATCTATGAATTGAAATAAAAAACTATCTTGTACTACCTCTATAAACTCTACTGAATCGGAGTCGCCTATTTGGTGCTGCCAATCAATGTTCGGAAAATTAAAATCCCCCATAATGCACACATTGCTAAACCTTGATGCTATTTTAATTTCCTCCCATAACGATTTTCCGCCATTTCTACTCATATTAGGCGGTCTATATATAACTCCAATAACTATGGTCTCACTACCTTCGTTAACTTCTACCCAAACACTTTCATTATCATTATTTAGTTTAATACCTTATTTAATACAGCTTTTTAATGTACTCCTGACAAACACTGCTATACCCCCGCCCCTCCTACTTGTTCGGTTATATTTAAACAAACTATATCCTGGAATATCAAATTCTGCTAAAAAATGCCTAGATTCTGTATTAATCCACGTTTCAGTTAGCGCTATTATGTCAATATTTTCTGTGCTAACGAGTGCTCTAAGTTCGTTCATTTTGTTACATAAACTCCTACAATTTGTATAATATACCCTCAACCTATTACTTTTATTTGCAACTAATTTTCTATTGTGTTTAGCTAACTTATTATTTCCTGTTGAACTACTAGCTCTAGACGGAAATTCTACTCTATCAGTATTCTCATCTTTACTATCAGTTACATGTGTAGTGTTATCGATACTACTATTACACATCACTATATCCGCACTATCTTGACTGATTATTTCTATTTTACTCACTGGTTTGTCACATGAAGTACCTGCTCCATATGGAGACAGTATTTTACTTACACACCCAGGTTTTGTTAACGAAACCCCGCAACAATCTTGTCGAGTGAGCTGGCCAAGGTCGAAACTCCTAGTCGAGAGAGATGTACTCCATCCTGGGCATACAGTTCATCCTTACCATAAAAGAGGGACCAGTTATCCAGGAATGGAATAGTATTTGCCTTACAATACTTCTCCAGCCGGCTATTTACACCAATAGCCCTGGAGGACCATTCCTTCCTTACCCCTCTTCTAGGCAGGATACTGTTTACCACAGGAACTCCACCTTTTTCCTTGATCCTCTCCAACATTTCCTGATACTTGGAGAGCAACTCCTCAGTCCTGCATCTCCATATGTCGTTGCTCCCTGCGTTGAGGAAGATGATGGGGTCCTCCCCACTCACTTCCATGACAGCATCTATCTTCTCAGCCACCCTCCCGACTCCGGCACCAGGCACGCAGACAACTTTACCAACCTGAGTGTTTGTTGCCCTGCCAAGGTATCTAACCAATGATGTAGGAATAACTAGCAAAATCAGTAAATTTACAGATGACACTAAAATGGAAACACTCCAAATAGATTTCGACATATTACACAAATGGGTAGTAAACTGGCAGATGAAGTTCAATGTAAGTAAATGCAGTGTAGTAAAATTGAGTAAATCGATAGGAAATGCAGTATACAATTTCGATAACGTGGATATAACTAACTCAAATAATGAAAAAGACTTGAGAATCATCGTCAACTGTGATTTGAAACCACGAAATCAATGCATCAGTGTTCGAAATAAGGCAAATAGAGTTCTTGGATGTATATCTAGAAGTGTGAGTAACAGAACAGCAGACGTAATAAGTAGTAATCTTGAACTTTTATCTAGCGCTAGTGAGGCTACACATGGATTATGCTGTTCAAAATTGGAGTCCCTATTAGAGAATGAACATAGATTCCTTGGAGAGAGTACAACTGAGAATGACAATAATAATCTGTAATATTAGAAATCTTCCATATGAAGACAGGACAGGTTGAAGAAGCTAGGCTTACATTCGTTAGAAAGACGCAGAGTTAGATATGATATGATACGATATGGTAGATATGAATCATATGATAGATATGATAGAGGTGTTCAAGTGGGTAAGTGAGATAGGCTAAATACAGGGGATTTGAAAGATGTACTGAAGCTCAGCGATAGCGAGAAAACTCAAACAAATGGTTTCAAATGAGATACATTTCGTTTCAAAAAATATAGGCAAATACTGGTTTGGTAAGACTTGTATATACCTGTGGAACAGGCTACTTTTTTTTTTTTTTTTTTTTTTTTTTTTTTTCTATGTGATTGAGGGAGGCAAAAGGCATAACTGCCTATAGCGAGTGCCTCCCCCATAGTTGAAAGAGTGACAGGGCCAAAATCAAGGGACGTTCGAGCCAAAATGCCTGGACACACGGAGTTTGAAGCAATTTAAGTCATAGGAAGAGGGAAAGACTGATTCTGGGAGAGAGTTCCAGAGCTCAGCTGTTGAGTAGAAGAAAGTTTGAGAGTAACGTTTCACTCTTGGGTTGGAGAGTTGCACAGAGTAGGGGTGGGATTGAGTTGCAAGACGGGTACCACGTGCCCTACGTAAAGGAGGTGGTATGCACTGGGATAGCTCTGAGGAACACTGATTATTATAGTAGCGATAGAATAGCGAGAGAGATGCAACATTGCGGCGGAGAGAGAGAGATTGCAGAGAGTTGGTGAGTGGACGGGAGTTAATGATACGAAAGGCCTTCCTTTCAACTTTGTTTAGGAGAGCGGTGTGAGAGGAACCTCCCCACACATGTGAACAATACTCAATACAAGGGCGCACTATGCCCCTGTACAGAGCAAGAAGCTGTGCAGGGGAAAAGAACCCCCTAAGGCGGTTGAGCACACCCAGCTTCTGGGAGGCTGCCTTAGCAAGACTGGTAATATGGTCCTTCCAAATGAGAGCAGAAGAAAAAGAGACACCAAGAATATTGAGAGAAGATGAAGGGTTGATTTTTGTATTGTTGAAGAATAAGGGATAGTCCGCTGGGAGATCCTGACGGGTAGATAGATGGAGAAATTGGGTTTTGGAAGCATTAAAGTTAACAAGGTTTTCTCTGCCCCAATTGGAAATAGTATTTAGATCAGAATTTAAGAGTTCTATGGCTTCATTACGTTTGTCGTTGAGGGATTGCTGGCTGGGGCGTTCTGAAAAACTAATGGAGTAGTGTAAGGTTGAGTCGTCTGCGTATGAATGGATGGGAATTAAGGTACAGTTAAGGAGATCATTTATAAAAATTAGAAAGAGAATAGGAGATAGGACAGAGCCCTGAGGAACACCGGAGTTTATAGGGTGAGGAAGTGAACAATGGCCGTCCACAACCGCGGCTATGGAACGGCCGGAAAGGAAATTAGAGACAAAGGCACAGATGGAGGGATAGAAACCGAAGGAGGGTAGTTTAGAAATTAAAGATTTATGCCAGACTCTATCGAAGGCTTTCGATATGTCTAGTGCAATAGAAAAAGTCTCACCGAAGTCCCGGAAGGAGGATGACCAAGAGTTAGTAAGATATGAAAGAAGATCACCAGTAGAGCGACCCTTAACCTGACAAGCGCGATATAGACGTAGGTGCTAGGGTAGTTATTTGTGCATTTCTAGCCCTGGATTCTGACAGAATTCGTTATATTTACAATATAAACCATTATTTGTTTTCGGTATGCTTTTATTTTACATATATGATGTATATATGAACCTTCAAGAGTGCTAAAATAAGTGGGAAAAGCATTTGGGTGGTGAAAAACGAAGATATTGGCCACCCGGTCATAATCTCAGGCGAGAGAGAGAGACAGGCAGCCCTCCCCTCTCGCTGTCTGGGAGTCAACTGAGACGAGCGAGGCGGTGTGTGCCGGTGTCTGGGTGTTGCATAACGATCTTTTATGCAACCCACTTGTGCTACATTATCGCGGGAGAGAAAAATAACCGATAAATGATGATAATAAGAGGAAAAATAGGTGATAATTGAGGAGGGGAGGGAGGGGGAATAAGGTGGGGAAGGAGGGGAGGGGGGTGGGTGAGATTTACATGGATGAGTACTGGAGGGGAATTATCTCACCTAGAGACAAATTCCTTTGTTTTGATAGGCCCTTTTTTTTTATGGAAGGCTTTTTTTATGGTCCTGCTTCCGTGAGGCCTATCGCGTTCCCTATAGGAAGCCTTCCGTGAGGCCTATCGCGCTTGCCGGGTTAAGGAAGCCATACTGGCGATCTGAGAGCAGATTATGAGAAGAGAAATGCTTAAGAAATTTGGAAGCAAGAATAGTTTCAAAAACTTTAGAAAGACAAGAGATAAGAGCAATTGGACGATAGTTGGAGGGTTGAGAGCGGTCACCCTTCTTTGGGACAGGTTGAATGTGAGCAAACTTCCAGCATGAAGGGAAGACGTTAGAGGATAGACAGAGACGAAAGAGTTTGCCTAGGCAGGGAGTCAGCACGGAAGCACAGTTTTTGAGAACAACAGGAGGAACACCGTCCGGACCGTACGCCTTATTAGTGTTAAGCCCAGAGAGGGTAGAAAGTACATCTTTAGAAGAGATTAGGATATTAGGCATAAGTAAGAGAGAGGAGGGCGGAGAGGGAGGAATAGCACCGGAATCATCCAAGGTGGAGTTTCTAGCAAAAGTTTGAGCGAAGAGTTTAGCTTTGTCAGAGGAAGAAGTGATGGTTGTGCCATCAGAGTGGGAAAGGGGAGGGAAAGACGAGGAAGAGAAATTGTTGGAGAGGTTTTTGGCTAGATGCCAGAAAGCTTGGGAAGAGCTAGAGTTGGATAGTTCAGTGCATTTATTATTGATGAAAGAGTGTTTGGCAAGTCGAAGAACAGATTTGGCTTGATTCCGGGCAGAAACATATGAAGAATGAGAGTCTTGAGTTTTAAGGCGTCGGTACCGTTTGAATGCTTCCTCCTTATTGCGGACAGCAGTAGAACAGGCGTGAGTAAACCAAGATTTTTTAGCATTAGTCTGAGAGAAAGAGAATGGAATGTATGCTTCCATGCCCGATAGGATTACCTCGGTAATGCGTTCAGCACTCTCCGAGGGTCCTCGGCCATGGAAGCAGAAATCATTCCATGGGAAATCAAAGAAGTACTGCCGAAGAGCCTCCCAGTCGGCAGCGCCAAAGTGCCACAAGCGCCGCCGGCTAGGAGGATCGGGTGGCTGTACTGGAGAGATAGGACAGGTGACAGAGATAAGTTTATGGTCGGAGGAGCCCAGAGGAGAGAAAAGATCGACAGTATAAGAAGAAGGGTTAGAAGTTAGAAACAAGTCAAGAATGTTGGGCCGATCTCCGATGCGATCCGGGATACGGGTGGGTTGCTGAACTAACTGCTCTAGGTCATTTAGGATAGAAAAGACGTAGGCTTGTTCACCAGGTGGATCAGTAGTGTGAGAGGAGAGCCAATGGCGGTGGTGAACGTTGAAATCTCCTAAGATGGAGATTTCTGAGAAAGGAGAAATGGATAGAATGTGTTCCACTGTAGAGGTTAGATAGTCAAAGAATTTCGGAAAGTTGGTAGAGTTAGGGGAAAGATAGACTAGCGCCATAGTGCGATCAAGAACGATGGATATGTAAGACGAAGAATATACACACATATATAACGGCTATATATAAGCCTAGTTATATGTATAAATAGGTATGTGTGAGTGTGTGTGGCGTAGGGAGTTGAGTGTGGAATAGGTCTGTATATACAACATGTAGGATTATAATTTAATAAAGTCCAACGTTTTTAATGATAATATAAATAATAATCCAAAGAATTTCGATTCAACAGTCTAATTGGCTGAATTATATGGCGATAAATACGAAAACACTTGTGGTGGTGTCCCGTAGCCTACCCCGTGTGGCTGGGCTGCGTGACACCACTGGTGGTGTCCCGTAGCCACTTCGTTCTTCGTATGGTGTACGGTCACTTTGGTCGCAGTACATTCCGGCCGCGGTATGATTGGGCCGCGCACCATGCTCGCTGAAAAACAAAATTTCTCCCTATCAACGGCGTCGGCGCCATTATTGTAGAGTGAAACTCTAATTAGGCCTTCTACTGTCAAACTAGATGCTGATTATAATATGTCACAGGGGTGGAGGAATCGACCTTTTATATATCTTATGGCAGCGACCGTGGCCTGATTGACCGACAGCCTAAGCGTCAAGTGACCAAATTGTGCTGCTGCCCAAGTGTCATGGAAGCCTTTATACCCCCAGTGTTTGTACAGTTGAAGGTTCTCCAGTTACAAAAGTGATAACTAAACTGTCTGATACTGGTCAAGCTAATGGTGGAAAGGAAAACATTGTCTGCTATTTTCTCGTGCTCTCCTTTAAGTACCCAAACAAAATCTGTTGCCATCGAGTGAGTCAAAATCTATAAATTGCAGTCATCAAATTATCACTCGATTTATATAGTCATGAATTTTACAGCAAATAGTTCCCCGAAAGCCATGATAAACGTTTGTGTGAAATGTAGCCTAACTATAGAGACGAGGATTATTAACTCGACACCTCTACAACTTAAATAATATATACTTATAGTATTACTCCCGGACTATTAAATACATGTGAGGAGTGTCAAAGAAAAGTTATAGTAAATGAACATTAGTTGTTGAGCAAGAATGTTGGCGAAATATCGATGTCTACATATACCAGCCAAACACAGCCGACATACTGTATTTAGATATTCTTCTCTAGTGCATCTTTAAGTCGTCTCACACATGCTGTTGATATTCCTAATCTTGATATTTGTAAAGCTAGGACGATCAAATAATTATATTGCTACCCAAATCATTCAACTTTAATACTTTACTAATGTGCCATATTTGTTTATTCCCTTCATCAATCAGAGAATCGGAGTATAGTCGAGATATATCTTTAACGCATAGGCTATGACAAGTCCTCCTTAAGCTGAACATTAGTCAGCCATGCTATAGCAAAAACAAAACAAATAAATAACAAATATAATAAATAAATGCATAAGTAAATTCACATATGTTGAACTATTAATAGTATCATGGGTAAGTCATTTTATTGTCTGGAGCCACTTCCTGATATATTTGTTTGGGAAGATTAACCCACTTTGTACTGGCGATGTCTTTTTCAGTATACATTGGCAACTATTAGACGATTATATTATTCAGCTTTGGAAGCTTCTGTTGTAGCTACAGGGATTATTTGAGGTAGTTTGTAGCCTTTTAATGGATAAAGGTCCTTCCTAACCTGAATAAAACAATCTAACAGTTGCCAGCATATCATGAAAAGTACGTCACCGGTACAGTATGGGTTAAATCAAGATATGGTATATAGAGCCTCCATGATATCGAGGTTGGTAGTGGAACGGGTACTGGCTAAAATAGTAAAGTTATTTTTGTTTATGATGTGGTCATATTATAATTATTCTTGTACATAATTCAGTAGGGGTAAATCCTGCTGGATCGTCCTGTCGCCGGATCGTCCTGTTGCCGCATCGTCCTGCTGCCGGATTCTCCTGTCGCCGGATCGTCCTGTCGCCGGATCGTCCTGTCACCGGATCGTCCTGTTGCCGGATCGTCCTGTCACCGGATCGTCCTTTTGCCGGAATGACCTTTTGCCGGAATGACCTATCGGATCGGCGAAGCCGGATCGTCCTTAGCTAACATGACGTAACCTAACTAAGTCTACGTGCTTTAACCTGCCTAACCCACACATAGGCACACACACACACCTGTTCTCTCTCTCTGAAGCTTAGCCTAACCATGGGTTTTTTCCAATGTTGTGTAATAATGATTACCCTAGTCCTATATGTGCGTTACACACACACACACACACACACACGCACACACCCACACCCACACAGGTATAGACATACACGCCAGGTTTATCTAAGTCTTGTGTGAATGTGTGTGTGTGTCTATAGGTGCCATCACCGGATGTACTTCCTTTCTAACCTAAACTGGATATCAGTGTTATGTAATCCATGGCTTACGTAACCGGATATCAGTGGGTTTATCCAGTCTCATACGACCATACATGAGTATAGGTATATCACAGGATGTCTAACCTAATTTATAACTCTGTTTTTCCAATGTTATGTAATAATGATTACCCTAGGCCTATATGGGTGTGCGTGTGTGTGTGTGTGTGTGTGCTTATGGGTGTGTCTGTGGGTGCGTATGCCTATGTGCGTGTGGGAGTCAATAATGATGTATATAAGCGTCCCTATCCCCTCATTAACCTCTGAAGTGCGCATGGGGGTAATTGGAAACGTCCCCCTGTGCTGACGTATTTGAGGTGTTTCCGTCACTAAAATATTCATTGTGCCATTAATAGCATTAATACTTATCCATATGCGCCTATTATGGGTTGATTATAAAGGTATTAACCTGAAACAACAATAAAACGAGTGAAAACAGCGTTTGGATGGTCAAAATCGGAGATATAGCCCGCGAGTTGTATAATGTATGGGTGAGGCAATCTGCTTTCCCGCCAATTTCCCCCAAGGCCACTGAGACACAGTCGATCGATACTCTCTCTCTCTCTCTTGCACTCGCTTGCTATCAGTGATGACCACACCCTCCAATCGGATTTCTAATGTTAGCACGAAAATATACCTCAGAATAAGGGAATAACAGGGAAAATAGGTGATAACTGAAGGAGAGGAGGAAAGTGGGGAAGGAGGGGAGGTAGAGGACTGAGATTTTGCATGGCCCAGGGGCCAAAAAAAATAAAAAAAATAAAAAAATAAAAAATAAATTTTTTTTTTTTTTTCGATGTCAAAAGTTGATTTTTTTTTTCTCTGACTCTTAAGAGTCTCCCCGCAGTGCGCCGGGGGAACTCTTAAGAGTCTCCCCGCAGCTCCCGGGTTAACAATCATAGGTATTTGGAATGAAGCCTCCACCGCCTGAAAAGGCCGATCCGGCTTCGCCGGATCGACCTTACCTAACATGACGTAACCTAACTAAGTCTACGTGCTTTAACCTGCCTAGCCCACACATAGGCACACACACACACCTGTTCTCTCTCTCTGAAGCTTAGCCTAACCATGTTTTTTTTTTCCAGTGTTGTGTAATAATGATTACCCTAGTCCTATATGTGCGTTACACACACACACACACACACACACACACCCACACACACACAGGTACAGACATACATGCCAGGTTTATCTAAGTCTTGTGTGAATGTGTGTGTGTGTGTCTATAGGTGCTATCACCGGATGTACTTCCTTTCTAACCTAAACTGGATATCAGTGGACACACACACACATAAACCCACTGACACACACACATACGCATACACACAAACATACGATATGAACCATGCGTGTTTTTCCAGTATATATGCGCTCAAACCTCGTAAAGGCCTTAGTTAAATAGAAGCCAACACGATGCAAGCATTCACCTCCGATGCTCTCGACATATTCAAACACCCCGCACGCGTAATAGTAGCGGGATACAGCAATTCGGGCAAATCTGAACTGGTCAATAAACTTATAACCAAGTACCATAATAAATTTAAAAAGATTGTTATATGCGGTCTTGCCACGCATCCCCTACAGCATGATAAAGAAATAGAGTCTAAGGTAACCGTGTCTCCTGAAATAGTGAACCCTGTAAGCGATGAGGATACTTACGATCAAAGAGGAACCTTATTTGTCCTTGACGATCTATTTTTGGAGGCTGTAAAAAATAAATTAGGCGTTGACGCTTTTACCCACGGTCGGCATAATAACATTTCATGTATCTTCATAACCCAAAACCTATACATGGGTGGCAAACATGCGAGGAATATTAGCCTCAACTGTTCTCACTTCCTATTACTGAGACAGCGTGACTTATCGCAAATACAGCTACTCGGAAGGCAAATATTCGGCAAAGACCGAGCCAGTGATTTTGTTGAAATATACAAATCTGCCGTTTTCTCTCAACCCTTTGGCTATCTCCTCGTCGACTTAGGTATAAATACTCCCGAAGCCCTGCAATTCCGCACAAATATAGCAGGTGAACCACCCTGCGAGTGTGTTTTCC
This sequence comes from Paralithodes platypus, assembly GCA_032716605.1. Taxonomy (NCBI): domain Eukaryota; kingdom Metazoa; phylum Arthropoda; class Malacostraca; order Decapoda; family Lithodidae; genus Paralithodes; species Paralithodes platypus. The sequence continues at coordinate 25,804,212 of CM064548.1, read as the reverse complement.
AATGGTGAGCTCTAAGCATCGAGAGCTATTAAATGTTCTCTACAGCCGTCACAATCAGCCGTACGTCTTCTCAAAAGAAACTATGGGATAAGGCCCGAGGCATTGATCCTTCCATAAACCCGCGAGACGTGATGAGGATTCTCAGGACCAGCAAAACCTACACGCTACATAAGCTACAACCGAAGAAATTCACCCGTCAGAAAGTTCTCTCCCCCAAGCCCAAGATCATTATGGCTGCCGACTTAGCCGATATGCGGGATTTAAAGAAAGACAACGACAATATATCGTACCTGCTAGTCTGCGTGGATGTCTTTTCTCGTTTTATGCAGGTAGTGCCCTGCCCCCGGAAAGATGCGACTTCCATGCTAACAGCTGTTAAAAGGGTTATGGAAAGCGATGAATCCAAGAGTGTGAGAAGATTGAACACTGATCTAGGCACCGAGTTTTATAATGAAAAAGTGAAGGAATATCTAACATCTCGCAAGATTAAGCTATATAGCGTTCATTCTAGTGAGATTAAAGCTTCCATTGCCGAACGAGCCATTCGCACATTGAAATCCCGCCTATATCGCTTTATTACACAGCGGAATTCCCCTCGATATATTAACCATCTCCAGAGCATGGTCGAGGCCTACAATAATTCCCCCCACTCCGGATTACAAAATGGACAAACCCCCACCATTGTGCATAAATTAACTCAACCACCCGACATTGCACGTCAATTCCATCTAATGTATAAAAACCCCCAGAAAACCCTCAGACGCATTAGTCCCGAGTTAGCTGTTGGAGAGATTGTGCATCTCGTGGGTAGCGCTCACTCATCCGCTTTCCATAAGGGATACACTCAGCAGAATACCCATGAGCTATTCCGAATTCGAAAAATAAAACACCAGCATCAACCCAAAACCTATCTCCTGGAAGACCTATCCGACGAACCCGTAGAGGGCATCTTGTACAGACCAGAACTGGTGGTCAGTTCCCTGCCCGAGTCATTCGATATTAATATTCTGAGAACCCACAAAAGCAAAAGGGGGACAATATTTCGTACATTGGGTCGGATATCCTACCTCCTTCGACAGCTGGATTAAGGCCTCCGACCTCGTGCCAAGATGAGCAGTAAGCTCCCCCTACTCGCCGTACATAAAAAGTGTTTACTGCTACTTAAAAAACTTAACCCCAAGGAAAGGAAGAACCTCATTAAACAACTAGGATGCGAGCATTTAAACTTTATTTCTGAGATATTCTCCAACTTTCTGAAGAAACATCTCACCCTGAATAGTAGAATTATAAGAAAGCTACAACACCATCGTGAGGATATACGAGCTGTCGCCCCGAAGAAAACATCTTTAACCAAAAAGAGATTAATTCTAGCTAGTAAGGCGGGGGGTAGTATACTAGCCGCCCTTTTCCCCGCAGTTGCCGGTCTACTTTCAAAACTGCTTGCATAATGCGTAGCTATTATCTCCCCGAATCCACAGCCAAACGTGTTTTAACAAGCATCGAGGGCCCCCCTCCTCCTCCGCACAACACGTTCCAGCAAGTTCGCCCTCCCGACACGTTCCGACAAGCTCGGTCTCCCGACATGATCCAGCAAGCTCAGCCTCCCGCCTCCCCCCACAGCCCGCTCCTAAGGCCCCATCGTGGAAAAAGAGAAAGAAATCAACATCTCATTCACATCATTACAAGAAATCAGCGAGGACTATGCACAAAACCAAACTCCCACCACCCGTACTAATGAAAGCCACATCAGTAATGGTGAATGCTTCCAAAAATTCCAGTCTAGATCATCTCCTGCCTGCCCACGTAAAATATAATGAAGTGCCTTACGCTTTAGGACTTCTGGAGCGAGATAAAAACAACCCTTTACTTAGATGGGACAGGGAAGGACGACTACTGGACTCGGCTAGCAACAACAATATTCTAGACATTGTGGGTCTACTCTCGTCTAAAGGGACTACGCCGTCCAAAGCCCAGCGTGATGACGTGGATCTAATTATTAGGACAGCGGGTCTTCATCCCTCTCATATTATAAACACCCAGGTCAAAAAGGAATATGGTGCTGGTATAAATAGTCTACTCTCGTCTAAAACACCCGTGCTGGCAACCCACGGGTGGGTCTCCTATTAAACCATCGTGAGTTCCCTCCCCCTCCGGAGGGGTTGCAGACCGGACCCGTTATACTCTCTTACTCTCACGGTGAGCTCACCACGTTAGTTCCAGACCATAAGACCTCCACCCGACATTATAGCTTCCTAGACGGGACAATCAACATCCCGAGAAATGGACTTAGAGGACACTCCCGCACGTTGGGGGAGAGCGACATTGGCGAGCAACGTTACCCCGTCCAAATGTGAGAAGGATGAGCGCCCTCACCTCTACTCTCCCTCGGAGGAAGGCGAGGATCTTGGATTAAGCGACGCTTACTCGCTCAGCTACGAGGAAGGGGTTCCCGGTGACGCTTGCTATCGTAACGATAAAACCATCATTGCCGGTGTTCACAACTGCACGGCTTGTCGGGAGACCTCCGGCTTCTCCGCGCTTCTTCATCGAACATATCCGTATAGTAACCTCTACGCTGAAAGAATGTCTATATATCAACTAAACCGATGCCGCTGGCAAGACAGGGGTGTGCCCGGGAGTGTTATAATACGTGAGTCCCCCGACCCTAGTCTCCCCCACATCGCTTGTCTTCTAGCCCAATACGCTCCTGGTAAGATCTTGGAGCTCAATGAGATTAACCAGAAGTACCTACACAGTTCTCGCGACGGCCAATTCATACAGGGGTTAAAGCGAGACCATCACCAGGACCGAGTTAAAATGTTTAATGTCTGCGTTACTAAACTCGTCGATTGGGCTATTGAACATGAGATGACCCGTATTGTATTCTCCTTCAAATGCGGGGCTGCCCTCTCACGTATGGACGCAGGATTACCTACCTATCCTAACTCACGCAGCCGGGAATCTTAGGACCCGCAATATATCCTGCATCATCTTGGACAAGTGGTGGATATGGTTAACTGATGCGAATGACAGCGCTGGATTCACCCCGGGTCAAAAACGACCGCATTCGAAGGAGGAGGAGGACGAGTCGAGTGAGAAGAAGCTAAGGACCAGCGACGAGGATGAAAACTACGGTGCTGCGATGCCAGACCTCTCTCAATTCCTAATAACGCACATGTAATCTCCTTCAATGACTCTCTCTCTCTCTTTGTGTTAATGAGTACCTAAGCTTTACCTATCGTGTATTACTCTCTGTGTTAATAAATACCTAAGCATTACCTATCGTGTATTATTCCCCCATCCTTCTTGTAGGTAGCTATAAATATAAGAAACGAGCCAACTTCGCGATAGTCTCTCTCAGTTCCAAGATGGAGTCACATCATGTCTACGTTACCAGTGCCGCTGACAGTGACATATACCCCAATAATACCGGTAGTTTTACCAACAACTTACAAACCTTAACGCTGCACAAGGATATGGAATACGAAGTTGGCCTGTTAAATGTGTTACTCCCTCAACGTTACTATACCGTTAAGGGACACGAAGCGGGGTGCGGCGTGCATATAGAGTACGCGCAGCTTAGTTCCGAAGGGGCTATTGAAAAGCGTAAGATGGTTACGACTAATTTGGAAAATATCTTGAGTCAGGACACTGAATACCTTATCGATCGGGTTAATACTGAATTAGGGTCAATATTAAGGGGTCTCCTTACCTGTGACCGAGCCTACGATACAAACACCTTTGACCGTCTGGCCCGTCCATATCCGATACTCTCCCTCGGTCAAATGAGCCTGAACCATCATCTTACGGTGCGCTGCTTCCGCGATTCTCATCCGAGCATCTCATCCGTGAAGATACGGTTCGAAGAGCGAGTAGCCCGACTTCTCGGCTTAAGTCCCTTAGAATCCTACGACGTGTTTACCTCCACCGTAGACGTTCTCACCGAAGGAGGTAACGCGTTTCTATATCATACTATCTCGTTTCCCGTCTTAACGAACGGCGATGCTCAGTGCGTGCTCATATACAGTGACCTGGTCAACCCTTCGAGATTCGCCGGGGTCAATGTAAATATTCTCGATGCCTTTTCCCTCTCCGACGGGCTATCGAAAGGCGTGCATCCTATCATCTATAAACCACTCAAACCTAAAATTATAGATAGCATTTCCATTAAAATCACAGACCAGAAAGGTCGTCCCATGTATTTCGAGGAGGGTCAACACGTAACGTGCTTACTTCACATTCGCCCCGTCAGGCTATATTAATAGCTCATCGAGCCAAGCGTCGGTAGTCTTTTCCCTAACAGCATGTGAGTTACATTCATCCCTCCCTCCGCGGGGGAGTATCGCTCTCTTTTCGCACCCGGCGGGCGGCGAGTATCTCACGGGGGCGGTGTCAACGATATTGCCACCCTCGTCTACGAACCCAGCTACCGTCGGGGTGGGGGTCTGTTCTCTACCTTAGCGGGTCTCGCTAAAAGAGCCTTCCCGTTTCTATTACAAAATGTCATAGCTCCTTCCGCGCGTGAGTTTGGAAGCAATGTCATGGAGGATATCTCTCAGGGTAATAACCTAAGGGGACACTGGTTGAACGCTCTGAAGAACACGGCCGTAAAGATGACGAGGGGAGGTGGTAGAAATAGGAAGAGGGTAACGGTTAAAAGGAAAATTAAAAAGAAGACGATGGGGAGGTGCTATAAGAAGGATGTATTTTCCTCGCTGTAAATCAGTACCGTATTAGCGTCGAGATGGCGAACATGGCAACCGCGGAGGGGGCTGTGGGTCAGCAGACCCCCGTGGGTCAATACGCTGCCGGTGTCAGTGAATTATTCCCCCGTCCCAACAAGACCCGTCTCTTGGAAGCTACCATAGCCTCCCGGCAAGATGCCGACGTGTTGCCTAGCAATCTAGGTTTCAACATGAAGTTAACTGACCGATACGTTGATTTCCTCATCCCCGGGACTCCGGGGAGCTTTATTGACTTGAGCCAATTGGTCATACAATTGGAGGTGTGGTGGAGTGGTCATGCCACTGGATTGGTAATCCAATGATCCCGGGTTCAAATCCCGATATGTCAATGGGAAGATATTATTGGGATTGAATTTGTGCTGTACCTAGTATCAGTGCATTACCACAAAGCCCACCGAAATGCCAAAAAAATACCCTCATTGTTCCCTGATTAAATAACACTGTATGAATATTCCCATATTCAAAATATGTTACAGGGGGACAATGCCTAGTGAGTTCACTGCTCAATAGGTGGCGTTCTGAGAGTGAGGGTCTGAGTCTGGAGAGTGAGACGGTGAAGCACTTGAGCGAAGCAACCAGCCGCTTCAGAGATGGAGCTGCTTCGAGCCATGATGGATGCTTCGCATGTCTCACTCCCCAGACTGGAACAAGACCTCACGGGCTTCACCGTGTTGAGCGGTGGAATGTACTGGCTCTCAGCCTATGCCCGGGAGGGAGTAGTTGGAATATAGAAAAAAAAAAAAAAACAAAAAAAAAAAATCTACAACTAACCCAAGAGGATAATGCGACCCCCCTCTGGGATGAGTCGAACATTGAGTTCTCGAATAACACAGCCCGCAGTCTTTTCAAATCCGTGCAGTGTTTTCTCGGTGATGTACCAGTCGAAACCAATGTTCTCTACGGTTACAGTTCCTACGTTAAAGCCCTCACCACCTTGGCACCGGGCAAAATGAACACGGTTGGGTCCTTGGCTAATTTCTCATGCCTGTCCCAGGGTTTCACCCTGAAGATAGAGGACAGTTACTTTACTCCCGCTCGAAAGGATCTCTCTAAGTGGTTCAAGACCCACGGTCTGGAGCTATGTGCTCCTTTATTCTTCGACATTAGTACGCTAGACAGTTATCTACCCTACGGTATTCCCGTGCGACTCCGTCTTGAACTGGCGAGTAACGCTTGGCTAATGAACATACCTACCGACGGGGATAAGATGCGACTCCACGTCGATTCCGCCAAATTGCTTTATACCCGATTTTTCCCCTACCCCAATGCTTTACACGCCCTAAACTCCTCGTTGAGCGGCGGCTCCGTTATAAAATCCACATTCACCAAAACTCTCTTTAAAATATACGTGCTGGCTCAAGGTCAGACCTCCGCCACTTACGACCAACCGTGGGGCAGTGTCATCCCTGAAAAGCTGACGATGGTCATGATGGGTATGACCGCCCAAGCGGGTGATTATACGCTTAACCCTCTGTATCTGACACACGGTAACTTAAGTAGAGTGAACGTGACGGCTAACGGTCGCGTCGTCTATAATGTGTCCAGCGGTTTCCCCTACGCCTGTTCCGAGCTGTATTACCGTACGTTGGATGCTCTGGGACTCCATCGAGAGCATTCAATTACTAAAGAGGCTTTCGTCAATGGGGCTACGATTTGCTGCTTTGATTTGAGGGCTGAAAACCTGAATGAAAATATGCCCGTGGAAATATAAGGGGGGCTGCGGGTCAACCTAAATATGACCGGAGGCTCGGAGGGTAATACCCTAGTTTTATTATTCGGTGAGACGGTCGGTATATTAACTATTCTTACAGTTTCTTACAGTAGATCCTCTGGAAAAAGACAAACTATGCCTGTGTATCCAGCTCAGTACCAGTACTTGCACTGCTGCGGTCGTTCACGGTGTTGGCGGCGGCGGTAGCATAAACGGCGACCGAAGACTACAGTGCGACGTACGTGCTTGAGGGTGTAGGGATGAACAATTTCGAAATTGAAAGAGGGGTAAGGGGGACTCTAGGAAAGGAGGTAGTGTTTCTGGGGGTGCTATTAGCGGATGAGGTCGAGACATTACTACGAGGACACGCGGGGAAACCCGCTGTGTGTATAATCAACACTCTACCGAGTTGGTCTAAACAAAATATGGGGCATTGGCTCTGTATCTACCGCGATGCTCGTAGAATAGTATGTCTGGATAGCTACGCTCTAGACCCCCGAGTCTATTCCGATTATTTTAAAGGACTCGAGAGACCCGGACTCCCCATATTTAAATATGCATTTAGACTCCAGGGAACGCGTAGCGACGTATGCGGAGCCTAGGCCATGTATTTTACTCATCGCGTCTCTCACGCGGGGGTCGGAGAAACGTTAGGGAAGATACGCAGCGAGTTCTCCCAGACTGACTACCCCGGGAATGATGAACGTGTCTTGCGTTTCGCGTATAACAAGTTTAGCATGTCCGCCTGGTAACGGACCTTCAACGCGTGCCCGTAAGTACGTAGAAGACTCTAGTAACTCTCTCTCTCTCTCTCTCATACGATATATGAATTGAGATGTTAACCTAACCCTAGTCATCCTCGTCATCTCTAACCTCTTTTTTCTCTAGATTGTGAGCCGCCCCGCTCCGCCCCGCTCCCGCCGCGCCCGACCGCCCGCCCGGCCACTTCTGACCGCCGCGCACGCCCGCCCGCCCGCCGCCCACCCCAAGGGGGTATGGGCGCTTAGAGAATAGTTACGCGGATTGTGCTCTATGACCCAATAAAAAAAAAAAAAAAAAAATAGACCGACTAAGCTTTTATTATCCCTCAACGCATCTTACTACTTAATAACTAGAGAATAGTGGTCATCATGCGGGAGGGATTTACAATTCATCAACAGCATTTATGGTTTCAATCAATCAATTCATGGAGGAAATTTAATATTCATAATTTTACAGTTCATCAGCTTTATTGACAATTCATCATTTATGGTTTACAGGTCATCATCATCATCAACGCGGTAATCACGTTAGGAAAATTACCATTCATCCTCTTTATTGAAAATACATCATTTATGGTTTATGGTTTACAGGTCATCCACTTTATTGAAAATACATCATTTATGGTTTACTGGTCATTATCAACGCGGTAATCACGTTGGGAAATTTACCATTCATCCGCTATATTGACCATTCATTCATTCATCATCATCATCATCATCATTTATGGTTAATATTACAGTTCATCATCATTATCATCCTCGGGGGCGTTCATGCGAGCCAGATCGATGAGGGCATTCAATGTTTCCTCCTGGCTTACAACATCCCCCTCTTCCTCCTCATCCGCATGCAGCGCATTGGCTAGTAGCCTACCCTCCACCTCATGAGCATCCAGCGCATCGGCTAGTAGCCTGTCCTCCTCATTCACCGCCTCGGGAAAGTACATCCTCGTCCTCGCATCTCAGAGCATACCAAAGCCCGCGTGCGGGGCCCGCAACGCGCCGTTCCGCACCCCCCCGCCGTCGTCGTCGTTGTTCTCTCACCTCCCGCCGCTGTTGCTGCTGCTGCTGCTGCTGCTGTTGACCCCCCCATTCGGGCGGAACCTCCTGATTATCGGGATGCCCGTAGGACCGTGACTCGAAGACGTTGAGGTAGTATCTCTTATCCTCCACCGAGGATATACCTCTTTTCCGGTAGGAGACCGTGCACATATCTCCCCCGCGTACGGTAAAACCCCGATAGAGGAATGAGAAGGAGTGTTGTAGTTGTAGGGCGTCCAGGTATCTCTGATGGGTAATAGTTGCCTTGACTCGCCGAGGTACTCCCTTGGCCGAACTCAGCCTGTCGTTGTTGACCATCAGAATGGAATAACACTTGGGTCGTACACCCACAAACTCCGAGATAACCCTTTCACTGACTTCAGACTTGAGACAACCCAGTCTACCCTTATTGGTCTCGCTGTACAGAGGATGCGAGGGAGCGAAGTTGCTGAGGTCGAGGTACTGCTTGAGAGGTTCCTGAGCATACTCCTCCATCAGGTCGTCCGTTTCTATAGAAGTGACGAGCGAATCGGTGTCGCAGTAGACTAGTTTCACTCGTTCACCGTAGTGGGCCTTGAGAACACCGTAATAGAAGCGGTAGAGTTTTAACTTGGACAGCTCGAGGATGTAGAACCCCACGTAGTTGGGATGGTTGACTAGGACGGCACGCTTGCGTCGGATCATCATGACCCGACCCTCACCGAGCGAGTCGACACGTTTAAGGCATGGGCTTCGTACTATCGTGAGGAACTTTTCTCGTCCCGTCACCACATCCACGTCCTGGTTGTACTTTGTGGGGTTCATCAGAGTGCGTCCGAAGATCCTGTTAGATATGCACTTGATCGCATTCTTCTTGATGGGATACGTTGCATTTCTCCGAGCTTCGATGTTTCTAGCTATGAACCCAGCCAAAAAACTTGCCTGGAGGAAAGTATAGACTCGGGTAACCCTCTCTACCACCAACCCGAGACTAATCAGTTGCTGCAGCAGGGGAAGGGCAAATAGCATATTCTTCTGAGCGGCGTGAGTTCCGATGAGTTTCACGTTCTGCTTCGGTGGCTTACGGTCTTCAGCCTCGTACCACCTCCGCGTGTCCTCAGACATGACGTCCGGGGTAATGTTCTGCTGAGTGATGATGAGGGGGAGGTCGTCGGTCTTTTCGGCCACTTCACGGGTAGCCGCAGCGGTGTCGCAGAGTATTAGAAAGCCGTAATCACCGTCAGCCTTCACCTCCGCTAGTGGGAGTCTCAGGAATCCCTCGAGTTCTTGATTGAGTAGCTCCCTCATCTCTCCACAGGGCAACTTCTCCTTCATTACAGTAGGGTACAAACTGCAAAAATCAAGATAGCTCAGGAAGGTACTAGTGTCCGTCCGAGGGTTGAAGCTTTGGTTGGTGAACTTATTGTTGGCTTTGACGTGACGTCGCACGACACTACAGAAGCCACCTTGAACGTTGGCTTGTATCCGGTGATATATCTCGGAATCGCTGAGAATGTCCAACTCCACACCCGTGGGCATGAGGAAGGAGTCGATCGCGAATCCGGAAGGGGACGTGTAGTTTATAGGATCCAGCCGCCACTGATCCCTGAGGATGGTGCGCCATTCGAGGAAACAGTCGCAGAGGAGTCCGACGTCGACCCTCATATACAGGGTCATGTAATCCCCGAGGGTGCGGCATCCTGCGATGTTCCATACTCTCTCGGCATGCTCATAGTCGGCTTGGGAGAGCTCTTGCTGCAGTAGAGAGTTGTAAAAGGCCTCACGCGGGGGGAGACGCGGTTCAGAGAGACGAGCGGGAGAGTCGAGGTAGTCGTAGAAGAGGACTTGTTTTCCAGATGTTAGTAGAGGGAACACCCGTCATCATGGCTCGAGTGTATCGCGGTGCGTTACCTCCGGCGATAAACTGTTCGGCCAATTGAGCCAGAGATCCCGGCATGAAGGCGTATGAGTCGATGAAACGAAGCTCATTGTTTATCCGGACCTCGTGGAACTTGTAGGCGGTTTATTTGGGGCGTAGATCGATTTTAAGAGCGGTGTTAGTAATCTCGCGTAGCAGAAGGCTTAGATCGTAGTTGGCGTTGTGGGCGATGAGGGTCAGCTGGTCCTTGTGGTTAGTCATTTGAAGGTTACATCTACGACAGGTAGCGCCTAGGTAATTGTTGTTTCTCACTTCGTGGTCGTGGTATCTCTCCCCCGAACCTATCCCTCGGGGGAATGCCGATTCACATATCATGCAATGCGTTTGCGCGTTGTGCCGGGTCTGCTGTTCGTGGGTAATGCGTAAAGGCCAACGCACGCTCTCTTTTTTCACATCAGCCCAGGCCCGCAACATGGTCGTAACAAAATGATCCGCAGAGTCCTCACCAGTATGCGATCCACTCCTCGTTACCTCACCCGCCCGGCTGACGATGATGTAAGCGTAGACGATAGGCTTGTGACGCTTCTCGATGCTGGGGGTCGATCCGGGTGATGGGGGGACCAAAAGACTCTCAAAGTCGTAGAAGCAGACGTAAGAGGGCTCATACGCTTTTGCGTGATGGGCAAACTTAACCTTAGAGTCCGGAGGAGGAAACTTAAGTTTGGTTAGCCTGATGGGGCATGTTGATCCGTGCTCGACCAGCTGCTCCTGACACATAAACCCGAAGAGACATCGCTAACAGTAAAACCTCCCCGAGTGAGTGAGAGCCTGTAGGTACGCGTTGAAGTTGCTATTTAGAGCGACGTGGTGGTTCCTCAGAAGTAGAAGATGAACGGGGTCCCCGGTGCTAGCCCCCTTCCGGAGTAAGATGAGGCAGGGCTGGTCGTTGCGGGGTTGTTCGAGACCATAGACTCGGATGCTAAAATCGTTTAGCTTCTCAAGTTTCTTGAGGTCATCCCACGTCGCCGGGGTGGACACATCACCCATCTCCACGAGACCGACTGGAATATTGCGCATATATCTCTGCTGACGTCGACCTGGAAGGGGTAGACCCCGCTTCAGCTGCATGTGTCCATTGAGAGCCATCATCACGCAGTCATCGTTCGGGCTTGTAGGATTATAGATGAAGGTCATTCCTCGGATTTTAGGAGGGTATTCCTCATGCCGGCCTAAATACACATTGAGTTTAACCCGTTGAGACCCAGCGTCGCACGTGTTGCGTCGGCAGTCTTTGATCACCAACTCCCAGCGACGCATCACGTGCGTCCGACATATAAAAAACACTTACGTGGCTCGTAAGGTAGGAAATGGCGGGAGAATAGGAGGGGGCGGTACCGTAGTGTGTGGGGGAGCCGGGCCAGTAGGTGTGAGCGGGCCGAGACAGCCGCGCGGCTGGTAGTGGTGGGCTTAGTGGGGATAGTTTACACCCCTAGTTTACCGCCACTTTGAACCTTCATTACTCCGGTCGTATGGGAGCTAGAGGCTTGAGATTTATGTGAGATACTCCTTAGGATGTATGCCGTACAATGCCATACTCAGTTTTTACCCTAGTGCTCCCGGGCGGGTGGTCATGCGGGGGAGACGAACTATTGAAACCCCCCCCCCCGCCCCCCAAATGACCGAAATGAGTTTTTTTTTATTTGTGTGTTCATTTCTCACCATTCTCTTCCATTTTGGCTCAACACATTTTTTTGAAGCTCCCCCCCCCCCAACCCCCCACCGGCCCCCCCCCCCCAAAAAAAATGTAAGAGGTGATTTTTTTTTGTTTTTTTTTCATTTCTCATCCTTGTCTTCCATTTTAGCAAACAAAAAAAATAAGTGAAAATGGCTTGGGACTGGGGTGAACAAAATATTATAACTAGCCGGGGCTCAGCGGGTTAATGAACCCGAAGAAGATCCCAAATTTTAGGATCATGTCCATCGAATAACCGCTACCCTCTTCTTCCGATATACTGTCCTCGTATCTGTTGAGAAGGTATTCAATGAGCTCATCAATAAAGTCTTCTACTTCATCGTGCGATAGGACGCTGGCGGGGGTAATCATATAATGCTCTCGATATGTGGGGGTGTCGCTTTCAGGGTCTTGTCGGGCCAGCCTGATTATAAAATTAGCGTACACCTTAAGAGTCGGGAAGTGGCCTAGACCATCGTTGTATCCCTGAAAAAGCTCATGTATTTGGCTTATGAGCGTTGTACGCATGTGGTTCAGGAACCCTACCACATCATCCTGAATGTCCCTAGGGATGCGGAAATTGATGTACTGCATTCCATCGTCAAAGTTGCTGGATACTTAAGCGAGGGGGGGTGGCATTGATGGTGGGGTTGATGGTGGTGATGACGGGGGTGATGGCGAGAGCGGTGGGGGTCGGCTGGATCTGAAATTGAAAAAGATGTGAATAGGATTTCAGGGAGGTGGAATTACGCTCGACCTAGTTTAAACAGAATGCATTTATGGGAATATTCATGTCTGTGTCTGAAAAACTAGGCCGTCGTTAGTATATATATATATATATATTTATTTAAATGAGAGAAACGAGTATTTGAGCGATTTATATTATTACAGGTGACATGAAGGGTTTACATAATAACTATATGACAATTGATGCTTGTGTGTGTGTGTTTGTGTGTGTGTATGCGCATGTGTGCGTGTGTACGAGTGTGTGTGTGTGTGTGTGTCAGTGGGTTTATGTGTGTGTGTGTCCACTGATATCCAGTTTAGGTTAGAAAGGAAGTACATCCGGTGATAGCACCTATAGACACACACACACATTCACACAAGACTTAGATAAACCTGGCGTGTATGTCTGTACCTGTGTGGGTGTGTGCGTGTGTGTGTGTAACGCACATATAGGACTAGAGGGTAATCATTATTACACAACACTGGAAAAAACCCATGGTTAGGCTAAGCTTCAGAGAGAGAGAACAGGTGTGTGTGTGCCTATGTGTGGGCTAGGCAGGTTAAAGCACGTAGACTTAGTTAGGTTATGTCATGTTAGGTAAGGTCGATCCGGCTTTGCCGGATCGGCCTACGATTCGTGGGTTAGGCGGGTTAAAGCACGTAGACTTAGTTAGGTTACGTCATGTTAGTTAAGGACGATCCGGCTTCGCCGATCCGATAGGTCATTCTGGCAAAAGGACGATCCGGTGACAGGACGATCCGGTGACAGGACGATCCGGCGACAGGACGATCCGGCGACAGGACGATCCAGCAACAGGACAATCCGGCAACAGGACGATCCAGCGACAGGACGATCCGGCGACAGGACGATCCGGCAACAGGACGATCCGGCGACAGGACGATCCGGCAGGATTTACAGTAGGGGGAAATCGAGCCGGATCGCCCCTCGCCGGATCGGCCTGTTGCCGGATCGACCTTTCGCCCGGATCGAGGTCGATCCGGCAAAGCCGGATCGATCTTACCTAACATGACGTAACCTAACTAAGTCTACGTGCTTTAACCCGCCTAACGCACGGATAGTAGGCCGATCCGGCGAAGCCGGATCGCCGGATCGATCCGACGAAGGATCAACCTGTTGCCTGATCGTCCTTACCTAACATGGCGTAACCTAACTAAGTCTACGCGCTTTAACCCGCCTAACCCACGGATAGTAGGTCGATCCGGCGAAGCCGGATCGATCTTACCTAGCATGACGTAACCTAACTAAGTTTACGTGCTTTAACCTGCCTAACCCCCACACCTGTTCTCTCTCTCTGAAGCTTAGCCTAACAATGGGTTTTTTCCACTCTCTCTTACGTAAGCCATGGATTACATAACGCTGATATCCAGTTTAGGTTAGAAAGGAAGTACATCCGGTGATAGCGCCTATAGACACACATTCACACAAGACTTAGATAAACCTGGTGGCTTACGTAACCAGATATCAGATAGCACCTACCTTACCTAACATAGCGTAACCTAACTAAGTCTACGTGATTTAACCTGCCTAACCCACACATAGGCACACACACGCCTGTTCTCTCTCTCTTACGTAAGCCATGGATTCCATAACACTGATATCCAGTTTAGGTTAGAAAGGAAGTACATCCGGTGATAGCACCTATAGACACACACACACATTCACACAAGACTTAGATAAACCTGGCGTGTATGTCTGTACCTGTGTGTGTGTGTGTGTGTGTGGGTGTGTGCGTGTGTGTGTGTAACGCACATATAGGACTAGGGTAATCATTATTACACAACACTGGAAAAAAACCCATGGTTAGGCTAAGCTTCAGAGAGAGAGAACAGGTGTGTGTGTGCCTATGTGTGGGCTAGGCAGGTTAAATCACGTAGACTTAGTTAGGTTACGTCATGTTAGGTAAGGTCGTTCCGGTTTCGCCGGATCGGCCTACGATCCGTGGGTTAGGCGGGTTAAAGCACGTAGACTTAGTTAGGTTACGTCATGTTAGTTAAGGACGATCCGGCTTCGCCGATCCGATAGGTCATTCTGGCAAAAGGACGATCCGGTGACAGGACGATCCGGTGACAGGACGATCCGGTGACAGGACGATCTGGCGACAGGACGATCCGGCGACAGGACGATCCGGCAACAGGACAATCCGGCAACAGGATGATCCGGTAACAGGACGATCCAGCGACAGGACGATCCGGCGACAGCACGATCCGGCAACAGGACGATCCGGTGACAGATCGATCCGGCAGGATTTACAGTAGGGGGAAATCGAGCCGGATCGCCCCTCGCCGGATCGGCCTGTTGCCGGATCGACCTGTCTCCCGGATCGATCTTACCTAACATGACGTAACCTAACTAAGTCTACGTGCTTTAACCCGCCTAACCCACGGATAGTAAGCCGGATCGCCGGATCGATCCGACGAAGGATCAACCTGTTGCCTGATCGTCCTTACCTAACATGGCGTAACCTAACTAAGTCTATGCGGTTTAACCCGCCTAACCCACGGATAGTAGGTCGATTGGCGAAGCGATCTTACCTAGCATGACGTGACCTAACTAAGTCTACGTGCTTTAACCTGCCTAACCCACACACCTGTTCTCTCTCTCTGAAGCTTAGCCTAACCATGGGTTTTTTCCACTCTCTCTTACGTAAGCCATGGATTACATAACGCTGATATCCAGTTTAGGTTAGAAAGGAAGTACATCCGGTGATAGCGCCTATAGACACACATTCACACAAGACTTAGATAAACCTGGTGGCTTACATAACCAGATATCAGATAGCACCTACCTTACCTAACATAGCGTAACCTAACTATGTCTACGTGATTTAACCTGCCTAACCCACACATAGGCACACACACGCCTGTTCTCTCTCTCTTACGAAAGCCATGGATTACATAACACTGATATCCAGTTTAGGTTAGAAAGGAAGTACATCCGGTGATAGGTGCCACACATTCACACCAGACTTAGATAAACCTGGTGGCTTACGTAACCAGATATCAGATAGCACCTATAGACTTAGATAAACCTGGTGGCTTACGTAACCAGATATCAGTTTCGTACGTCCATACATGAGTAATCGCAGGATGTCTAACCTAATTTATAACTCGGTTTTTCCAATATTATGTAATAATGATTACCCTAGGACTATATGGATGTGTGTGTGTGTGTGTGTGTGTGTGTGCTTATGGGCGTGTCTGTGGATGCGTATGGCTATGTGCGTGTGGGAGTCAATAATGATGTATATAAGCGTCCGTATCCCCTCATTAACAATCATAGGTATTTGGAATGAAGCCTCCACAGTCTGAAAGCTCTCCTCCCATCAACCCTCCAAGGGGTATTGGAGCTGGTCGTAAGGAAATCCGCCTATCTCAAACCCCTCCGCCTGCTAACGACGCTGATTCCTACAGCGATATATCCTTTTATATAACGCCCGAGCGAGAAGCCTCCCCTATTCTTCACCGCTCTAAACGTTACCGGGAATCCTCGGATGCTCCCTCCCTTACACCTCATGCAAGTGAGAATGACGACGCACCACTACTTGATGCACTTCCTTCACCTCCTGCAGGGATTAGTGGGGTTAGCGGGGGCATCGCTCCCGCCCTCGATCCTCGGCCTAGCAGGACTTCCACTCCCAAATCTCGTGAGTAAAATATTTGTTACTATGAATTATATGTTTAGTTTGTATACTTAATTATCATCGCTGTTTATTATTTATGCTATTAAAACCCTTTGAGCGTATGATTGTAATATGTATACGGTAATGTATGTGAGCGTGTGTGTGTGTGTGTGGGGGGGTGAAATAAAGCCGATGTCAAAAATATAACGTGTAACTAACGCATACTTTCCCTCCATTATAGAGTGCATGAGTGACAACCTCGCCCCTGTCCAAAACTCTCGGTCGAAGACGTCAAAAAAACGCCTCAGATCGCTCTCGCCTGTCCATCGCCCTCCCTCGTCCCCCCAGCCGGGCCCCAGTGGCTATCAGACCAGGTAAATGAAATTCTACGTATACACACACACACACACACACACATACATGCGCACATACACACGCACATACGTATACACACATTGCTGAAATGGATGGAGAGCTATTTAACAGATAGGGAAATGAGGACCAACATTAGAGGAACTTACTCATCGTGGCGGAAAGTTGAGAGTGGTCTACCGCAGGGATCTGTGTTGGCACCTCTCATGTTCCTTATGTACGTGAATGACCTGCCGATAGGCATAAACTCTTACATGTCAATGTTTGCAGATGACGTAAAAATTATGAGACAAATAACAAATAAAAGTAGTTGTGAGGAGCTGCAAGGGGATTTAGATAAAATATACGAATGGAGCACCAAGTGGAAAATGAAATTTAATATAAGTAAATGCCATGTGTTAAATATGGGAAGAAGTGTGAATAGACCAAATTGGGAGTACAGGATGGGAGATAATATAATTAGCAAGGCCGAAAAAGAAAAAGATTTAGGGTTGATTATACAAGATAATTTGTCGCCAGAGAAACATATTAACAAGCTCTTTAGCGGAATGTATGCAATGGCCGGGAATATGAAAGTTGCTCTGAACTACTTGGATGAGACCATGGTAGCGAAAATTATGAAGAGTATGATTAGACCAAGATTGGAGTATGCAGCAGTGGTGTGGTCCCCGCATCTAAAGAAGCATATTCACAAGTTAGAAAGAATCCAGAGAGCAGTCACTAGATTGGTTCCAAGTCTCAGAGAACTGCCATATGAAGGGAGGCTAGACAAATTAAATCTACCGAGTCTAAAAGAGAGGAGAGAGAGGGGAGACATGATAATGATGTACAAATGTGCCCGGGGGCTGGAGAGGCTGGATAGGGAGGATATATTAATTATGGATACAGGAATAACTAGAGGCCATAGCTACAAAGTAAAAAGACCTACCAGCAAGAACGATATCAGGAAGTTTAGCTTCCCCTATAGATGTATTGACAAATGGAATGGGCTGGAGGAGGAGGTGGTAGGGGCAAGGAACATCCATATTTTCAAGAAAAAATTGGATAAAAAGTAGACTGAGAGACGGGACAACACGAGCTTAGCTCAACTCCTGTAAACTACAATTAGGTAAATACAATTAGGCAATTAGGTAAATACATGCACATACGTACACACGCACACATGCGCATATGTACACACACACACACACACAAGCATCAATTGTCATATAGTTATTATGTAAATCCTTCATGACGGCTATCAGACCAGGTAAATGAAATTCTACATATACACGCACACGCACACACACTACACACGCACACATGCACATACGCACACACACACACACACACACAAGCATCAATTGTCATATAGTTATTATGTAAACCCTTCATGTCACCTGTAATAATATAAATTGCTTAAATACTCGTTTCTCTCATTTAAATAAATATATATATATATATATATTATATACTAACGACGGGCTAGTTTTTCAGACACAGACATGAATATTCCCATACATGTATTCTGTTTTAACTAGGTCGAGCGTAATTCCACCACCCTGAAATCCTATTCACATCTTTTTCTATTTCAGATCCAGCCGTCCTCCGCCGCTCTCGCCATCACCCCTGTCATCACCACCGTCAACCCCGCCATCAACGCCATCCCCCCTCGCTGAAATATCCAGCAACTTTGACGATGGAATGCAGTACATCAATTTCCGCGTCCCTAGGGACATTCAGGATGATGCGGTAGGGTTCCTGAACCACATACGTACAACGCTCATAAGCGAAATACATGAGCTTTTTCAGGGGTACAGCGATGGTCTAGGCCACTCCCCGGCTCTTAAGGTGTACGCTAATTTTATAATCAGGCTGGCCCGACAAGACCCTGAAAGCGACACCCCCACATATCGAGAGCACTATATGATTACCCCCGCCAGCGTCCTATCGCACGATGAAGTAGAAGACTTTATTGATGAGCTCATTGAATACCTTCTCAAAAGATACGAGGACAGTATATCGGAAGAAGAGGGTAGCGGTTATTCGATGGACATGATCCTAAAATTTGGGATCTTCTTCGGGTTCATTAAACTCAATGTGTATTTAGGCCGGCATGAGAAATACCCTCCTAAAATCCGAGGAATGACCTTCATCTATAATCTTAAAAGCCCGAACGATGACTGCGTGATGACGGTTTTCAATGGACTCATGCGGCTGAAGCGGGGTCTACCCCTTCCAGGTCGACGTCAGCAGAGCTATATGCGCAATATTCCAGTCGGTCTCGTGGAGATGGGCGATGTGTCCACCCCGGCGACGTGGGATGACCTCAAGAAACTTGAGAAGCTAAACAATTTTACGGGCTCTCACTCACTCGGGGAGGTTTTACTGTTGGCGATGTCTCTTTGGGTTAATGCGTCAGGAGGAGATAGTCGAGCACGGATCAACATGCCCCACCGGGCTAACCAAACTTAAGTTTCCTCTCCCGGGCTCTAAGGTTAAGTTTGCCAACCACGCAAAAGTGTATGAGCCCTCTTACGTCTGCTTCTACGACTTTGAGAGTCTTTTGGTCCCCCCACCACCCGGATCGTCTCCCTGCGTCGAGAAGCGTCACAAGCCTATCGCCTACGCTTACATCATCGTCAGCCGGGCGGGTGAGGTAATGAGGAGTGGATCGTACACCGGCGTGGACTCTGCGGATCATTTTGTTACGACCATGTTGCAGACCTTGGCTGATGTGAAAAAAAGAGCGTGTGCTGGTCTTTACACATCACACCTGAACAGCAGACCTGGCACAATGCGCAAACACATTGCACGTCATGTGACTCGGTATTCCCCCAAGGGAAAGGCACGGGGGACCGACACCATGACCATGAAGTGCCGAACTGCAATTACCGAGGCACTTTCTGTTCTAGATGTAACCTTCAAATGACTAACCACAAGGACCAGCTGACAATGCCAATTGTCGCACAATGCCAACTACGATCTCAGCCTTCTCATACGTGAGATTACGAACCCTACTCTGAAATTTGTTCTACGACCCCAACAAACCGCCTACAAGTTCCACGAGATCCGGATAATCAACAAGCTGCGTTTCATCGACTCATACGCCTTCATGCCGGGATCTCTGGCTCAATTAGCCGAACAGTTTCTGGCCGGTGGTAACACGCCGCGATACACCCGAGCCATGCTGACGGGTGTTCCCTCAGCGGCCCTGTCTCTACTAATATCTGGAAAACAAGTCCTCTTCTACGACTACCTCGACTCTCCCGCTCGTCTCTCTGAACTGCGTCTCCCCCCGCGTGAGGCCTTTTACAACTCTCTACTACAGCAAGAGCTCCCCCAAGCCGACTATGAGCATGCCGAGAGAGTATGGAACATCGCAGGATGTCACACCCTCGGGGATTACATGACCCTGTATATGAGGGTCGACGTCGGACTCCTCTGCGACTGTTTCCTCGAATGGCGCACCATCCTCAGGGATCAGTGGCGGCTGGATCCTATAAACTACACGTCTCTCCCCGGATTCGCGTTCGACTCTTTCCTCATGTCCACAGGTGTGGAGTTGGACATTCTCAGCGATCCCAAGATATATCACCGGATACAAGCCAATGTTCGAGGTGGCTTCTGTAGTGTCGTGCGATGTCACGTCAAAGCCAACAATAAGTTCACCAACCCAAGCTTCAACCCTTGGATGGACACTAGTACCTTCCTGAGCTATCTTGATTTTTGCAGTTTGTACCCTACTGTAATGAAGGAGAAGTTGCCCTGTGGAGAGATGAGGGAGCTACTCAATCAAGAACTCAAGGGATTCCTGAGACTCCCACTAGCGGAGGTGAAGGCTGACGGTGATTACGGATTTCTAATCCTCTGCGACACCGCTGCGGCTACCCGTGAAGTGGCCTAAAAGACCGACGACCTCCCCCTCATCATCACTCAGCAGAACATAACCCCGGACGTCATGTCTGAGGCCACGCGGAGGTGGTACGAGGCTGAAGACCGTAAGCCACCGAAGCAGAACGTGAAACTCATCGGAACTCAGGCCGCTCAGAAGAATATGCTATTTGCCCTTCCCCTGCTGCAGCAACTGATTAGTCTCGGGTTGGTGGTAGAGAGGGTTACCCAAGTCTATACTTTCCGCCAGGCAAGTTTTTTGGCTGGGTTCATAGCTGGAAACATCGAAGCTCGGAGAAATGCAACGTGTCCCATCAAGAAGAATGCGATCAAGTGCATATCTAACAGCATCTTCGGGCGCACTCTGATGAATCCGGCAAAGTACAACCAGGACGTGGATGTGGTGACGGGACGAGAAAAGTTCCTCACGATAGTACGAAGCCCGTACTTTAAACGTGTCGACTCGCTCGGTGAGGGTCGGGTCATGATGATCCGACACAAGCGCGCCGTCCAAGTCAACCATCCCAACTACGTGGGGTTCTACATCCTCGAGCTGTCCAAGTTAAAACTCTACCGCTTCTATTACGGTGTTCTCAAAGCCCACTATGGTGAACGAGTGAAACTAGTCTACTGCGACACCGATTCGCTCGTCACTTCTATAGAAACGGACGACCTGATGGAGGATTATGCTCAGGAACCTCTCAAGCAGTACCTCGACCTCAGCAACTTCGCTCCCTCGCATCCTCTGTACAGCGAGACCAATAAGGGTAGACTGGGTTGTCTCAAGTCTGAAGTCAGTGAAAGGGTTATCTCGGAGTTTGTGGGTGTACGACCCCAGTGTTATTCCATTCTGATGGTCAACAACGACAGGCTGAGTTCGGCCAAGGGAGTACCTCGGCGAGTCAAGGCAACTATTACCCATCAGAGATACATGGACGCCCTACAGCTACAGCACTCCTTCTCATCCCTCTATCGGGGTTTTACTGTACGCGGAGGGGATATATGCACGGTCTCCTACCGGAAAAGAGGTATATCCACGGTGGACGATAAGAGATACTACCTCAACGTCTTCGAGTCACGGTCCTACGGGCATCCCGATAATCAGGAGGTCTCGCCCGAACGGGTGGGTCAACAGCAGCAGCAGCAGCAGCAGCGACAGCGGCGGGGGGTGAGAGAACGACGAGAGGATGCGGAACGATGGGAGGATGCGGGACGACGACGGGATGCGGAGCCCGCACGCGGGCTTTGGTACGCTCGAGATGCTAGGGCGGGGATGTACTTTCCCGAGGCGGTGAATGTGGAGGACAGGCTACTAGTCGATGAGCTGGATGCTCATGAGTTGGAGGACAGGCTACTAGCCAACGCGTTGAAAATGCGAATGAGGAGGAGGAGGACCGGCTACTAGTCGATGCGCTGGATGCTCACACGGAGGAGGAGTTGGGGAGCGTTGTAAGCCGGGCAGAAACATTAACTCCTTCAGCCATATTATGTTCCAGTAAGTACGAGGAGGCGGGAGCCCCAGGATCATTGCCACTGCCTCGCACTACACTCACAACAACACTGCGGCCGTTAGAATTATCGCAGGAGGCTGAGGTTGCCACCAACGGTTTTATCGTATGGTAACTTATCGGACTTACTGAGCTCATATGACGCAAAATCGCGTCATAAACTTATTGGAGAGGTATAGAGATAAGTCCATATGACGCGATCGCGTCATATGAGTTTTTGGTTATAAGTTCCATATGACGCGATCGCGTCATATATGTTGCAAGGAGTTAAATACCCTCATCGATCTGGCACGCATGAACGCTCCCGACGGTGATGATGACGATGAATGAATGGTAAATTTCCAAACGTGATTACCACGCTGATGATGTATTTTCAATGAAGCGGGTGAAAGGTAAATTTCCAAGCGTGATGACCTGTAAACCATAAACCATAAATGATGTATTTTCAATAAAGCGGATGAAGGGTAAATTTCCTAACGTGATTACCGCGTTAATGATGATGATGATGACCTGTAAACCATAAATGATGAATTGTCAATAAAGCTGATTAACTGTAAAATTATGAATATTAAATTTCCTCCATGAATTGATTGATTGATTGAAACCATAAATGCTGTTGATGAATTGTAAATCCCTCCCGCATGATGACCGCTATTCTCTAGCTATTAATTAGTAAGATACGTTGAGGGATAATAAAAGCTTAGTCTGTCAATTTTTTTCATTTTTTTTATTGGGTCATAGAGCACAATCCGCGTAACTATTCTCTAAGCACCCATACCCCCTCGGGGTGGGCGGCGGGCGGGCGAGCGGGCGCGGCGGTCGGAAGCGGACGGGCGCGGCAGTCGGAAGCGGGCGGGGCGCGGCAGCGGCGGCAGGGCGGGGCGGGGCGGGGCGGCTCACGATCTAGAGAAAAAAGAGGTTAGAGATGACGAGGATGACTAGGGTTAGGTTAACATCTCAATTCATATATCGTATGAGAGAGAGAGAGAGATACTAGAGTCTTCTACGTACTTACGGGCACACGTTGAAGGTCCGTTGACAGGCGGGCATGCTAAACTTGTTATACGCGAAACGCAAGACACGTTCATCATTCCCGGGGTAGTCAGTCCGGGAGAACTCGCTGCGTATCTTCCCTAACGTTTCTCCGACCCCCGCGTGAGTGACGCGATGAGTAAAATACATGGCATAGGCTCCACATACGTCGCTACGGGTTCCCTGGAGTCTAAATGCATTTTTAAATATGGGGAGTCCGGGTCTCTCGAGTCCTTTAAAATAATCGGAATAGACTCGGGGGTCTAGAGCATAGCTATCCAGACATACTATTCTACGCATCACGGTAGATACAGAGCCAATGCCCCATATTTTTTTTAGACCAACTCGGTAGAGTGTTGATTATACACACAGCGGGTTTCCCCGCGTGTCCTCGTAGTAAGGTCTCGACCTCATCCGCTAATAGCACCCCCAGAAACACCGCCTCCTTTCCTAGAGTCCCCCTTACCCCTCTTTCAATTTCCAAATTGTTCATCCCTACATCCTCAAGCGCGTACGTCGCACTGTAGTCTTCGGTCGCCGTTTATAGTTAATATACCGACTGTCTCACCGAATAATAAAACTAGGGTATTACCCTCCGAGCCTCCGGTCATATTTAGGTTGACCCGCAGCCCCCCATTTATTTCCACGGGCATATTATCATTCAGGTTTTCAGCCCTCAAATCAAAGCAGCAAATCGTAGCCCCATTGACGAAAGCCTCTTTAGTAATTGAATGCTCTCGATGGAGTCCCAGAGCATCCAACGTACGGTAATACAGCTCGGAACAGGCGTAGGGGAAACCGCTGGACACATTATAGACGACGCGACCGTTCTCCGTCACGTTCACTCTACTTAAGTTCCCGTGTGTCAGATACAGAGGGTTAAGCGTATAATCACCCGCTTGGGCGGTCATACCCATCATGACCATCGTCAGCTTTTCGGGGATGACACTGCCCCACGGTTGGTCGTAAGTGGCGGAGGTCTGACCTTGAGCCAGCACGTATGCTTTAAAGAGAGTTTTGGTGAATGTGGATTTTATAATGGAGCCGCCGCTCAACGAGGAGTTTAGGGCGTGTAAAGCATTGCGGTAGGGGACTAACCGGGTATAAAGCAATTTGGCGGAATCGACGTGGAGTCGCGTCTTATCCCCGTCAGTAGGTATGTTCATTAGCCAAGCGTTACTCGCCAGTTCGAGACGGAGTCGCACGGGAATACCGTAGGGTAGATAACTGTCTAGCGTACTAATATCGAGGAATAAAGGAGCGCGTAGCTCCAGACCGTGGGTCTTGAACTGCTTAGAGAGATCCTTTCGAGCGGGAGTAAAGTAACTGTCCTCTATCTTCAGGGTGAAACCCTGGGACAGGCATGAGAAATTAGCCAAGGACCCAACCGTGTTCATTTTGCCCGGTGCCAAGGTGGTGCGGGCTTTAACGTAGGAACTGTGACCCTAGAGAACATTGGTCTCGACGGGTACATCACCGAGAAAACACTGCACGGATTTGAAAAGACTGTGGGCTGTGTTATTCGAGAACTCAATGTTCGGCTCATCCCTGAGGGGGGTCACATTATCCTCTTGGGTGAGTTGTAGAGTGGTGTGTATGACCAATTGGCTCAAGTCAATAAAGCTCCCCGGAGTCCCGGGGATGAGGAAATCAACGTATCGGTCAGTTAACTTCATGTTGAAACCTAGATTGCTAGGCAACACGTCGGCATCTTGCCGGGAGGCTATGGTAGCTTCCAAGAGACGGGTCTTGTTGGGACGGGGGAATAATTCACTGACACCAGCGGCGTATTGACCCACGGGGGTCTGCTGACCCACAGCCCCCTCCGCGGTTGCCATGTTCGCCATCTCGACGCTAATACGGTACTGATTTACAGCGAGGAAAATACATCCTTCTTATAGCACCTCCCCATCGTCTTCTTTTTAATTTTCCTTTTAACCGTTACCCTATTTCTATCACCCCCCCTCGTCATCTTTACGGCCGCGTTCTTCAGAGCATTCAACCCGTGTCTTTATAGGGACCCCCTTAGGTTATTACCCTGAGAGATATCCTCCATGACATTGCTTCCAAACTCACGCGCGGAAGGAGCTATGACATTTCGTAATAGAAACGGGAAGGCTCCTTTAGTGAGACCCGCTAAGGTAGAGAACAGACCCCCACCCCGACGGTAGCTGGGCTCGTAGACGAGGGTGGCAATATCGTTGACACCGCCCCCGTGAGATAATCTCCGCCCGCCGGGTGCGAAAAGAGAGCGATACTCCCCCGCGGAGGGAGGGATGAATGTAACTCGCATGCTGTTAGGGAAAAGACTGCCGACGCTTGGCTCGATGAGCTATTAATATAGCCTGACGGGGCGAATGTGAAGTAAGCACGTTACGTGTTGACCCTCCTCGAAATACATGGGACGACCTTTCTGGTCTGTGATTTTAATGGAAATGCTATCTATAATTTTAGGTTTGAGTGGTTTATAGATGATAGGATGCACGCCTTTCGATAGCCCGTCGGAGAGGGAAAAGGCATCGAGAATATTTACATTGACCCCGGCGAATCTCGAAGGGTTGACCAGGTCACTGTATATGAGCACGCACTGAGCATCACCGTTCGTTAAGACGGGAAACGGGCTAGTATGATATAGAAACGCGTTACCCCCTTCGGTGAGAACGTCTACGGCGGAGGTAAACACGTCGTAGGATTCTAAGGGACTTAAGCTGAGAAGTCGGGGTACTCGCTCTTCGAACCGTATCTTCACAGATGAGATGCTCGGATGGGAATCGCGGTAGCAGCACACCGTAAGATGATGGTCCAGACTCATTTGACCGAGGGAGAGTATCGGATATGGGCGGACCAGACGGTCAAAGGTGTTTGTATCGTAGGCTCGGTCGCGGGTAAGGAGACCCCTTAATATTGACCCTAATTCAGTATTAACCCGATCGATAAGGTATTCAGTGTCCTGACTCAAGATATTTCCCAAATTAGTCGTAACCCTCATACGCTTTTCAATAGCCCCTTCGGAACTAAGCTGCGCGTACTCTATATGCACGCCGCACCCCGCTTCGTGCCCCTTAACGGTATAGTAACGCTGAGGGAGTAACACATTTAACAGGCCAACTTCGTATTCCATGTCCTTGTTCAGCGTTAAGGTTTGTAAGTTGTTGGTAAAACTACCGGTATTATTGGGGTATATGTCGCTGTCAGCGGCACTGGTAACGTAGACATGATGTGACTCCATCTTGGAACTGAGAGAGACTATCGTGAAGTTGGCTCGTTTCTTATATTTATAGCTACCTACAAGAAGGATGGGGGAATAATACACGATAGGTAATGCTTAGGTATTTATTAACACGGAGAGTAATACACGATAGGTAAAGCTTAGGTATTTATTAACACAAAGAGAGAGAGAGAGAGGGAGAGTCATTGAAGGAGATTACACGTGCATTATTAGGAATTGAGAGAGGTCTGGCATCGCAGCAGCGTAGTTTTCATCCTCGTCGCTGTTCCTTAGCTTCTTCTCACTCGACTCGTCCTCCTCCTCCTCCTCCTCCTCCTTCGAATGCGGTCGCTCGTCCTCCTCCTCCTCCTCCTTCGAATGCGGTCGCTCGTCCTCCTCTTCCTCCTCCTTCGAATGCGGTTGTTTTTGACCCGGGGTGAATCCAGCGCTGTCATTCGCATCGGTTAACCCTATCCACCACTTGTCCAAGATGATGCAGGATATATTGCGGGTCCTAAGATTCCCGGCTGCGTGAGTTAGGATAGGTAGGTAATCCTGCGTCCATACGTGTGAGGGGAGCCCCGCAGCCCAGCATTTGAAGGAGAATACAATACGGGTCATCTCATGTTCAATAGCCCAATCGACGAGTTTAGTAACGCAGACATTAAACATTTTAACTCGGTCCTGGTGATGGTCTCGCTTTAACCCCTGTATGAATTGGCCGTCGCGAGAACTGAGTAGGTACTTCTGGTTAATCTCATTGAGCTCCAAGATCTTACCGGGAGCGTATTGCGCTAGAAGACAAGCGATGTGGGGGAGACTAGGATCGGGGGACTCACGTATTATAACACTCCCGGGCACACCCCTGTCTTGCCAGCGGCATCGGTTTAGTTGATATATAGACATTCTTTCAGCGTAGAGGTTACTATACGGATATGTTCGATGTAGAAGCACGGAGAAGCCGGAGGTCTCCCGACAAGCCGTGCAGTTGTGAACACCGGCGATGATGGTTTTATCGTTACGATAGCGAGCGTCACCGGGAACCCCTTCCTCGTAGCTGAGTGAGTAAGCGTCGCTTAATGCAAGATCCTCGCCTTCCTCCGAGAGAGAGTAGAGGTGAGGGCGCTCATCCTTCTCACATTTGGACGGGGTAACGCTGCTCGCCAATGTCGCTCTCCCCCAACGTGCGGGAGTATCCACTAAGTCCATTTCTCGGGATGTTGATTGTCCCGTCTAGGAAGCTATCGTGTCGGGTGGAGTTCTTACGGTCTGGAACTGACGTGGTGAGCTCACCGTGGGAGTAAGAGAGTGTAACGGGTCCGGTCCGCCCCGACGGGCTTTAATACCCCCGAGCGGCGGATGTGAGGGGGTTGTCGGTTATTGGTTTAATGGGCAACCCCTCCGGAGGGGGAGGGAACTCACGATGGTTCAATAGGCGACCCACCCGCGGGTTGCCAGCACGGGTGTTTTAGACGAGAGTAGACTATTTATACCAGCACCATATTGCTTTTTGACCTGGGTGTTTATAATATGAGAGTGATGAAGACCCGCTGTCCTAATAATTAGATCCACGTCATCACGCTGGGCTTTGGACGGCGTAGTCCCTTTAGACGAGAGTAGACCCACAATGTCTAGAATATTGTTGTTGCTAGCCGAGTCCAGTAGTCGTCCTTCCCTGTCCCATCTAAGTAAAGGGTTGTTTTTAACTCGCTCCAGAAGTCCTAAAGCGTAAGGCACTTCATTATATTTTACGTGGGCAGGCAGAAGATGATCTAGACTTGGATTTTTGGAAGCATTCACCATTACCGATGTGGCTTTCATTAGTACGGGTGGTGGGAGTTTGGTTTTGCGCATAGTCCTCGCTGATTTCTTGTAATGATGTGAATGAGATGTTGATTTCTTTCTCTTTTTCCCCGATGGGGCCTTAGGAGCGGGCTGTGGAGGGAGGCGGGAGGCTGAGCTTGCTGGAACATGTCGGGAGGGCGAACTTGCTGGAACGTGTTGTGAGGAGGAGGGGGGGGGGGGGGGCCCTCGATGCTTGTTAAAACACGTTTGGCTGTGGATTCGGGGAGGAAATAATAGCTACGCATTATGCGAACAGTTTTGAAAGTAGACCGGCAACTGCGGGGAGAAGGGCGGCTAGTATACTACCCCCCGCCTTACTAGCTAGAATTAATCTCTTTTTGGTTAAAGATGTTTTCTTCCGGGCGACGGCTCGTATATCCTCGCGATGGTGTTGTAGCTTTCTTATAATTCTACTATTCAGGGTGAGATGTTTCTTTAGAAAGTTGGAGAATATCTCAGAAATACAGTTTAAATGCTCGCGTCCTAGTTGTTTAATGAGGTTCTTCCTTTCCTTGGGGTTAAGTTTTTTAAATAGCAGTAAAAACTTTTTATGTACGGCGAGTAGGGGGAGCTTACTGCTCATCTTGGCTCGAGGTCGGAGGCCTTAATCCAGCTGTCAAAGGAGGTAGGATATCCGACCCAATGTACGAAATATTGTGTCCCCCCTTTGCTTTTGCGGGTTCCCAGAATATTAATATCGAATGACTCAGGCAGGGAACTGGCCACCAGTTCTGACCTGTAGAAGATGCCCTCTATGGGTTCGTCGGATAAGTGTTCCAGGAGATAGGTATTGGGCTGATGCTGGTGTTTTATTTTTCGAATTCGGAATAGCTCATGGGTGTTCTGTTGAGTGTATCCCTTATGGAAAGCGGGTGAACGAGCGCTACCTACGAGACGCACAATCTCTCCAACAGCTAGCTCGGGACTAATGCGTCTGAGGGGTTTCTGTTTTTTTGTATACATTAGATGGAATTGACGTGCAATGTCGGGTGGTTGAGTTAATTTATGCACGATGGTGGGGGTTTGTCCATTTTGTAATCCGGAGTGGGGGGAATTATTGTAGGCCTCGACCATGCCCTTTAGATGGTTAATATATCGAGGGGAATTCCGCTGTGTAATAAAGCGATATAAGCGGGATTTCAATGTGCGAATGGCTCGTTCGGCGATGGAAGCTTTAATCTCACTAGAATGAACGCTATATAGCTTAATCTTGCGAGATGTTAGATATTCCTTCACTTTTTTATTATAAAACTCGGTGCCTAAATCAGTGTTCAATCTTCTCACACCCTTGGATAATTCGCTTTCCATAACCCTTTTAACAGCTGTTAGCATGGAAGTCGCATCTTTCCGGGGGCAAGGCACGACCTGCATAAAACGAGAAAAGACGTCCACGCAGACTAGCAGCTACGATATATTGTCGTTGTCTTTCTTTAAATGACGCATATCGGCTAAGTCGGCAGCCATGATGATCTTGGGCTTGGGGGAGAGAACTTTCTGACGGGTGAATTTCTTCGGTTGTAGCTTATGTAGCGTGTAGGTTTTGCTGGTCCTGAGAAACCTCGTCACGTCTCGCGGGGTTATGGAAGGATCAATGCCTCGGGCCTTATTCCATAGTTTCTTTTGAGAAGACAGCCCGTACGGCTGATCGTGACGGCTGTAGAGAACATTTAATAGCTCTCGATGCTTAGAACTCACCATTGGAAAACACGCTCGCAGGGCGGTTCACCCACTATATTTGTGCGGAATTGCAGGGCTTCGGGAGTATTTATACCTAAGTCGACGAGGAGATAGCCAAAGGGCTGAGAGAAAACGGCAGATTTGTATATTTCAACAAAATCACTGGCTCGGTCTTTGCCGAATATTTGCCTTCCGAGTAGCTGTATTTGCGATAAGTCACGCTGTCTCAGTAATAGGAAGTGAGAACAGTTGAGGCTAATATTCCTCGCATGTTTGCCACCCATGTATAGGTTTTGGGTTATGAAGATACATGAAATGTTATTTATGTCGGCCGTGGGTAAAAGCGTCAACGACTAATTTATTTTTTACAGCCTCCATAAATAGATCGTCAAGGACAAATAAGGTTCCTCTTTGATCGTAAGTATCCTCATCGCTTATAGGGTCCACTATTTCTGGAGACACGGTTACCTTAGACCCTATTTCTTTATCATGCTGTAGGGGATGCGTTGCAAGACCGCATATAACAATCTTTTTAAATTTATTATGATACTTGGTTATAAGTTTATTGACCAGTTCAGATTTGCCCGAATTGCTATATCCCGCTACTATTACGCGAGCGGGGTGTTTGAATATGTCTAGAGCATCGGAGGTGAATGCTTGCATCGTGTTGGCTTCTATTTAACTAAGGCCTTAACGAGGTTTGAGTGTATATATATATATACCGGAAAAACACGCATGGTTCATAACGTATGTTTGTGTGTATGCGTGTGTGTGTGTGTGTGTATATGTGTGTGTGTGTGTGTGTGTGTGTATGTGTGTGTGTGTGTAACGCACATATAGGACTAGGGTAATCATTATTACACAACACTGGAAAAAACCCATGGTTAGGCTAAGCTTCAGAGAGAGAGAACAGGTGTGTGGTTAGGCAGGTTAAAGCACGTAGACTTAGTTAGGTTACGTCATGCTAGGTAAGATCGATCCGGCTTTGCCGGATCGACCTACTATCCGTGGGTTAGGCTGGTTAAAGCGCGTAGACTTAGTTAGGTTACGCCATGTTATGTAAGGACGATCAGGCAACAGGTTGATCCTTCGTCGGATTGATCCGGCGATCCGGCTTTGCCGGATCGGCCTACTATCCGTGGGTTAGGCGGGTTAAAGCACGTAGACTTATTTAGGTTATGTCATGTTAGGTAAGATCGATCCGGGCGACAGGTCGATCCGGCAACAGGCCGATCCGGCAAGGGGCGATCCGGCTCGATTTCCCCCTACTTAATTCAATATTTGTATTATATATGTTGTATCTTGTTCTTTTTTAGACGTGATCATGGCAGTAGCAGTTGCCGAAAGCTTGCCCATAAAGAAAATAATAAAGATGTTGTTTACGCTGTCTCTGATCTTTACCTTCATTATAAGTCTACGAATCCCTGTTCAGACATCAATTGATGACATATATATATATATATATATATACTGCCAATGGCTCTCCTCTCACTCTTCTGACCCACCTGGTGAACAAGCCTACGTCTTTTCTATCATAAATGACCTAGAGCAGCTGGTCCAACAACCCACCCGTATCCCGGATCGCTTCGGAGATCAGCCCAACATTCTTGACTTATTTCTGACTTCTAACCCTTCTTCTTATACTGTCAATCTTTTCTCTCCTTTGGGCTCCTCCGACCATAAACTTATCTCCGTCACCTGTCCTATCTCTTCAGAGATCCTCCCAGCCGGCGGCGCTTGTGGTACTTTGGCGCTGCCGACTGGGAGGCTCTCCGGCAGTACTTCTTTGATTTCCCATGGAATGACTTCTGCTTCCGTGGCCGAGGACCCTCAGAGAGTGCTGAACGCATTACCGAGGTAATCCTCTCGGGGATGGAAGCGTACATCCCATTTTCTTTCTCTCAGTTTAATGCAAAAAAATCTTGGTTTACTCACGCTTGTTCTACTGCTGTCCACAACAAGGAGGAAGCATTCAAACGGTACCGACGCCTTAAAACTCAAGAATCTCATTCTTCTTATGTTTCTACCCGGAATCAAGCCAAATCTGTTCTTCGACTTGCCAAGCACTCTTTCATCAATAATAAATGCACTGAACTATCCAACTCTAGCTCTTCCCAAGCTTTCTGGCATCTAGCCAAAAATCTCTCCAACAACTTTTCTTCCTCGTCTTTCCCTCCCCTTTTCCACTCTGATGGCACAACCATCACTTCTTCCTCTGACAAAGCTGAACTCTTTGCTCAAACTTTTGCCAGAAACTCTACCTTGGATGATTCCGGTGCTATTCCTCCCTCTCCACCTCCCTCTCCCTCTTCTACTTATGCCTAATATCCTAATCTCTTCTATAGATGTACTTTCTACCCTCTCTGGGCTTAATACTAAGAAGGCGTACGGTCCGGACGGTGTTCCTCCTGTTGTACTTAAAAACTGTGCTTCCGTGCTGACCCCCTGCCTAGGCAAACTCTTTCGTCTCTGTCTCTCCTCTAACATCTTTCCTTCTTGCTGGAAGTTTGCTCTCATTCAACCTGTCCCAAAGAAGAGTGACCGCTCTCAACCCTCCATCTATCGTCCAATTGCTCTCATCTCTTGCATCTCTAAAGTTTTTGAAACTATTCTTGCTTCCAAATTTCTTAAGCATTTCTCTTCTCCTAATCTGCTCTCAGATCACCAGTATCGCTTCCTTAAGGGTCTCTCTACTGGTGATCTTCTTTCATATCTTACTAACTTTTGGTCATCCAACTTTCGGGACTTCGGTGAGACTTTTTCTGTTGCACTAGACATATCGAAGGCCTTCGATAGAGTCTGGCACAAACCTTTAATTTCCAAACTGCCCTCCTTCGGTTTCTGTCCCTCCATCTGTGCCTTTGTCTCTAATTTCCTTTCCGGCCATTCCATAGCTGCGGTTGTGGACGGCCATCGCTCAATTCCTCATCCTATCAACTCCGGTGTTCCTCAGGGTTCTGTCCTATCTCCTATTCTCTTTCTAATTTTGATAAATGATCTTCTAAACTGTACATCTAGTCCCATCCATTCATATGCAGAGGACTCTACTTTACACCACTCAATTAGTTTTCCAGAACGCCCCAGCCAGCAGTCCCTCAAAAGTAAACGTAATGAAGCCATAAAATGCTTATCTTCTGATCTAGCTACTATTTCCAATTGGGGTAGAGAAAATATTGTTAAATTTAATGCTTCCAAAACTCAATTTATCCATCTTACTACCTGTCAGGAACCTCCAGAGGACTATCCCTTATTCTTCAACAATACAAAAATCAACCCTTCATCTTCCCTCAATGTTCTTGGTGTCTCTTTTTCTTCTGTTCTCACTTAGAAAGACCATATTACCAGTCTCGCTAAGGCAGCCTCCCAGAAGCTGAGTGTGCTCAACCGCCTCAAGGGGTTCTTTACCCCTGCGCAGCTACTTGCTCTGTACAGGGGCACAGTGCATCCTGGTATGGAGTACTGCTCACATGTGTGGGGAGGTTCCTCTCACACCGCACTCCTAGATAAAGTAGAAAGGAAAGCTTTTCGTATCATTAACTCCCGTCCACTCACCAGTTCTCTGCAATCTCTCTCTCTTCGCCACAATGTTGCATCTCTCTCACTATTCTATCGCTACTACAATAATCAGTGTTCCTCGGAGCTTTCCCAGTGTATACCACCTCCTCTACGTAGGGTATGTAGTACCTGCCTTGCAACACAATCCCACCCCTACTCTGTGCAACTCTCCTATCCAAGAGTGAAACGCTATTCTCAGACTTTCTTCTATTCAACTGGTGAGCTCTGGAACTCCCTCCCAGAATCAGTCTTTCCCTCTTCCTATGACTTAAATTGCTTCAAACTCCGTGTGTCCAGGCATTTTTAGCTCGAACGTCCCTTGATTTCGGCCCTGTTACTCTTTGAAATCTGGGGGAGGCACTCGCTGCAGGCAGTTATGCCTTTTGTCTCCCTCATTCACATTGAAAAAAAAAAATATATAAATATCTCTCATATACATGTGAGCTAATAAATCTTTAAATCCTCCAAGCCGGAATCGAACCTCCGACGTTGTTGGGATGGATTAGGTCATGGCTAATTGGTAGGAAGCAGAGAGTCAGCATAAAGGCCGGTTCACACTGTTTCCAATTCTCTCCACCGTCCTTCCAGGACGGGGGAGGGTTGCTGTAAAATTTCCAGCGAAATTCAAAAAGTGTTTACACGAGAGAGACGAGTCATAGGTAGGGATTGTGGACGGAGAATTGCCAAGCAGAAAGCACATGTATCAATTTACATAGTGATATGAGTGCATATTTGGACCACTCATGTTTGTAGAGGGTCTCAGGGGTGCAGGGTGATGGTTATAATGAGCAGGGGTGAGATATATACACGAGGTAGCTGTAGTTGTTCCACCCCACGCCTTCTTCAATGGTCACTCCCGCAGCCCAACCGTGTTTAAAAATAGCCTTCACACCATTATTGACACGTCGTTCGTAGCTCAGTCGGTAATGGTGGGGTCACACATTCACGTATATTGCTCCCGTCCGGCGTATCGCCAATTTATGTAAAGACGCGAGTAGTTTCTGCCGTTGAACGCCCGTTCTTCCACGTCTATTGCACTTCCCGACAGACTTAGCGTAACGGGGCCAGTGTTACGTCAGACGTAATGGAGTCGTATTGAACTACGTACGTGTTTGCGACGTGCGTAAGCATAGCCCCGTTAGACCTCATGGGCTGCACGATTTGCGGGAACACAGGCCACGCCCATGCCACGTCCCCTCAAGACCGGCGTAGATGAGGCCGCACGTCTTGGGATTTGTTAGGTCGTACCTGGACCGGTTCTGGCCAATCGTAGGCACACCCCGTCTGACCAAACACAGACAAAGACAGTCTTTGTCAACCACGTAGGTCTGGGTTGGAATCTGGGAACTACAAAAGGGCAGGAATGGCCACACCATTCCCATTCCCAGTCCTTCATCGGCACCATGAACAACATCGAGGAATTCATCCTGGAGGAGTAACATCGAGGAATTCATCCTGGAGGAGTAACCTGCTGAGTGCCAGCCAATTTTGACGGTGTGCTTCTGCCAGTGCCATATTTTTTTTTTTTTTTGGCTAAATCTATTAAGTTGGGAGAGAAATGGTAAAAAAAACACTCCCCTCCCCAGAAATCAGGTCCCCGATCCGAAAGTAGCTGAAAAGACACTATAGACTACAGAGACTTTTATGGTATCGGAATGTATGGGTGGGAGGGTGGTTTTGGGGTTGGTTGGGGGAAGGCAGAAGGGTAAGAGACTTGTCACACAAATATGGAACCGATTGGTGCAGTCGTTTCGCCGCCACGGATTTTCCTTTTTTTTCCTTTTCTTCGTACGGATACGCTAGAAGTGGGTGGTGGGAGGAGGTTGGGGGTGTGGTGGGGGGAAGGCAGAAGGGTAAGAGACTTGTCACACAAATATGGAACCGATTGGTGCAGTCGTTTCGCCGCCACAGATTTTCCTTTTTTTTCCTTTTCTTCGTACGGATACGCTAGAAGTGGGTGGTAGGAGGAGGTTGGGGGTGTGGTGGGGGGAAGGCAGAAGGGTAAGAGACTTGTCACACAAATATGGAACCGATTGGTGCAGTCGTTTCGCCGCCACAGATTTTCCTTTTTTTTCCTTCTGACGGGACCGACAGGAGGGATTTGGGATTTTTGTGGTGGGTAGCCTAAAGGGTAAGGTACATGTGGTAAAAATATGAAAGCCATAGGTGCAGTCGTTTCGCTGCTACGATTTGTTTTCGGCAGGGTGCAGAGGGTGGCAGGGTTGGCTTGTTGGTTGCTGCTCCGGTGTGGTGAGAGGTGTGACTGGAGGGTCCCTCGCTGGTCCCGTTGTCCCCTCGTACAACGGTGCCGCGTCTTCCCGCCAACCCGCAGTGCGGCGGTTCTGCCAGATGCGGCCTAACTAACGTATACTTCCACGTTCGACTGGAACTTTCTACGATTTGACGAGAGCAGCTCTCGTCTGACGGGGTAGCTGCTACGTCTGACGAGGCTGCTCTGGTCAGACGGCCGTGGTGGCCAGGTCGGTCGTAAGTGTTCCCGTCTTTTGACATACGTGAGGGCGAGCCACGTTCCTGATTCAACTCGAATCAGCAACCGCGCGTCCTTGGCCGCACCCACAACATTCCCGACCCACGTGGGCTACTCGTTTCTACTCGCGCCATGCGAGAGTACCCCCCCGACTGGCCGTAATTTCATTTACGTTTTGCGTATTACGCCATTACGTTTTACGTAATCGGTTGCCAACTACCAATATATCTTCGTTTACAACAGACGGGAGCTGACGGGAGCAATATACGTGAATGTGTGACCCCACCATAAGGGCTAGATCTCGTAAACAAGAAAACAAGCGTTCGATCCTGCTCGGATCCGAAGTATTATATATTTTTATTTTGTTATTTTTGTTATACATAATTATATTAGGTTAGTTAAGTTAGGTTAATCTAATAAAATATTATAATCAGACATGAACAAAAAGCCCAAAGTCGTCTCGAATGGTAGGCCTAGGCTCTACACTACTTGGTCAATGTTAGGTCAGGGAGATTGGCTTACAATTATTTTTGTTATTATCACGTGAATGAGTTGACCGACTTTTATCTTTCTTTTCATATTTCTTTCAAATTATTTTTTTTGTCTCTTCATTCTTCTTATTTTCTCCGAATATTATCATATATCTACTTCGTAGGCTATATGGCCTGTTAAATATATTGTTTTTGTTTCTTGACGTTGAATGTGGGGGCGTTGGGATGAATATAAAGAAACACACGCATTACTGAATGTCTTTTGTGTTTCTTTTCATACGGGAGGCGGTCAAGCCTTTGGATTGAAAGATACGCCGTGAACAGGGAGCAGTGAATACCTAAAAAAAAAAACACGTTCGTTCCCTCAATTCACCAGTGAAATATGACACCACGGCGAAATTTGCCCTTCGAATCCTCAGCCCCCAAGGGACGGTGGTTAAAAACTGTCCGTGTGAACCGGCCTTTAATAAGGGTACTAAATCAGAATGGGGAGCAGTCAAAAGTGATGTCCCCCAGGGATCTGTATTGGGTCCTCTGTTGTTTGTTATATACATAAATGACCTTGATTTAGGTATAACTAGTACATAAGAACATAAGAAAATGGGAGTCTGCAGAAAGCCGATTGGCCTAAGCAAGGCAGATCCCTGTCCCACACAACCCCAAATCAATTACAAAGCCCAATTATAGGCTCAACACTCTAATACCCTGAGGATCATCTTACCAAAACGGTTAGAGATTAACGCAGGATTATGGGGGTCTGCAGAGCGCTGATTGGCCCAACCCGGCTGATCCCCCTTCACACCCAACCCTTCTCGTCCATATGCTTATCCAATTTTATCTTAAAGCTCCCTACAGTTTTAGATCCCACTATAGCACTTGGTAGTCCATTCCACCCATCTACAACTCTGTTACCAAACCAATATTTGCCTATATCTTTTCTGAAACTAAATTTATCTAATTTGAAACCATTGGTACGAGTTCTTTCGCTATCACTGAGCTTTAGTACATTTGTCATGTCCCCTTTGTTAATCCCACTAACCCACTTGAACACCTCTATCATATCCCCTCTAACTCTGCGTCTCTCTAACGAATGTAAACCTAATTTCTTCAACCTTTCTTCATACGGAAGATTTCTAATATTATGGATCATTTTTGTCATTCTACGCTGTACTCTCTCCAATGAATCTATGTCCATTCTGTA
Source organism: Paralithodes platypus (assembly GCA_032716605.1). Classification (NCBI taxonomy): domain Eukaryota; kingdom Metazoa; phylum Arthropoda; class Malacostraca; order Decapoda; family Lithodidae; genus Paralithodes; species Paralithodes platypus. Next base: position 25,766,750 of record CM064548.1, on the reverse strand, counting down.
ATAAGGACACCAAAATTGGACAGCATAATCCATATGGGGTCTCACTAATGACAAGTAAAGTTTTAAGATAACATCAGCAGTTCTGTTACTCACACTCCTAGAGATGAACCCGAGAATCCTGTTTGCCTTATTACGAACGCCTATACACTGTTTTCTAGGCTTCAAATCATTGCTAACAAACACACCTAGATCTTTCTCGCAGTCTGAATTTTCTAATTCTAAATTAGCTAGTTTATATTTAACACTTGTTTGCATCTTCCCTATCTTTAATACCTTGCATTTGTCAATGTTAAACTTCATCTGCCAATTTACTGACCATTCATGTAAGGTATCTAGATCCCAAACGTTCCTGCACCAAATATATAATTGTTGCGCGCTGGGAGTTTAGTCTGAGTGGGCTGGACCTACTATAATAATAGTAGGATAAGTAAATTTGCAGACGATACCAAAATGAGGAGAAAAATTGATTCAGATAGCGACATACAGTACATCCAAAGGGATTTAAATACCTTACACGAATGGTCAGTAAATTGGCAGATTAAATTTAACATTGACATATACAAGGTATTAAAGATAGAGAAGATGAATACAATTGCAAAATATAAACTAGCTAATATGGATTTAGAAAACTCAGACTGTGAGAAAGATCTAGGTGTGTTTGTTAGCAATAATTTGAAGCCTAGAAAACAGTGTATAAGCGTTCGTAACAAGGCAAACAGGATTCTCGGGTTCATCTCTAGGAGTGTGAGTAACAGAACTGCTGATGTTATCTTAAAACTTTATTTGTCATTAGTGAGATCCCATATGGATTATGCTGTTCAATTGTGGTGTCCTTATTACAGAATGGACATAGATTCCTTGGAGAGAGTACAACGTAGAATATAAAAAATTCTTCTGTATGAAGAAAGGTTGAATAAATTAGGCTTACATTCGTTAGAGAGACGCAGAGTTAGAGGGGATATGATAGAGATGTTCAAGTGGGTTAGTGGGATTAATAAAGGGGACACGAAAAATGTACTATAGCTCAGGGATAGCGAAAGAACTCGAGCAAATGGTTTCATATTAGATAAATTTTGTTTCAGAAAAGATATAGGCAAATATTGGTTTGGTGACAGAGTTGCAGATATGTGGAATAGGCTACCAAGTGCTATAGTGGGATCAAGAACGATAGGGAGCTTTAAGATAAACTTAGATACACATATGGACAAGATGGGTTGGGTGTGAGGGGGATCGGTCAGGTGTGGGCCAATCGGCGCTTTGCAAACCCCCATTTTCATACCTCTGACTTTTGAGGTGAGGTCAGTCCTAATGGTGTTTGTGAGCTGGGCTTATACTTAGGCCTTATAATTAAGGTTGGGTGTGATAGGGATCTGCCGTGTGTGGGCAATCGGCTTTCTGCAGACTCCCATTTTCTTTTGTTTTTGTGTTAAATACGTCCTGTCATTTATGAAAACATCAACTGAAACCTGTATATACCGATATACTGTATATATATATATATATATATATATATATATATATATATATATATATATATATATAACATTACCTGTGCATTTTTGCAAAATGACACCAAACGTTTGGCCAATTTACAAAAAACAGCATATTGCCCTGTTGTAAAGTTCTAAATAACTGTAAACATATATATTTGTAAAAATTGGGTAGGCCTAATCGAAACAATATTATTTTTTAACATTTTAGGTTAGGTTAGGTTAGGTTAGGTTAGACATTTGGTGTCATTTTGCAAAAGGGCACAGGTAATTTTACAAAAAGACCAATATGCTGGACATTTTGCAAATGGGCCAGACATTAAGTGTCATTTTACAAAAAGGCTAGGTTTTTGGTCATTTTGCAAAGCTCCCGGTCATTTCGCAAAAAGGCCGTAACATATATATATATATATGCAGTATATATGCAGTATATATATTTAAATACCCCGGAAAAGGAAAGACCACCAAGCAGGAGGGACAGAGGTAATGGAAGAAGAAGGAAGGCAAAGAGAATGGAACAGGAGGACCCAAGGAAATAATAATAATAATAATTATTATTATTATTATTTCCACAGCTAGTGGTTATTCAGCTTACATAATATGTACAAACAAGACAAAATATATACAATACATAGTAACATAAGAACATTAGCATGAAGTTTTGATAATACATTATTAGTTAATATAGATGGGCCCATGTGGGTCCCATTTATAGCCCTTCATCGACTTTCTTTAAGAGTCCTGGAATTATAGCCTCATCCGGATTTAAAGATAACTAGCAGAGGTACCCGGCGTTGCCCGGGTTTAAATTATACTACCATAATCACCATCATCAATCACTACTACCACAATCAACACAATACTACTACTACCATAATCACCGGCCTCGACCTCCCTGTTCCTCATTAAACGGCGACCTCGATTTCGGCCGCTAAATGACCTTCGATTTTGGATCTGACCTCATCCGTACCCCCTTTTTGGGGTGCTGCGAACAACCTTCGTTCCATACACCTTTTCGATCGGAGGCCTCCTTCTGCCCCAAACGGCAATTTTTTTCAATTTCGGCCTCGAAACGACCTCCGATCGTGGCCTCGCCCCCTCTATGACCTGACCCAGGTCAATTGACACCCACATGAAAAGTTTCAGTTCCCCAGGTCCAAAACTGCGGCCGCCTATTAAGAACACAGACAGACAAACAGACACACGAACTGATTTAATAATATAGATATATACAGTATACAGTATATATATATATATATATATATATATATATATATATATATATATAGACAGAGAGAGAGAGAGAGAGAGAGCCTGGTGTATGGGTGAGGTCCCGGGGTAAATAATAGGGGCAGTGGTAGTACAGGTGAGGTGGGTGGGGGTATGTGACCTGCCGTGGGAATGTAACCTGAGACCCACCAACCTGATACCACCACCACCACCACCAAAACCACCACCACCACCATCATCTTGACCGGTTACTGAACGCAACAATAGTACTAACCATATAGGCCTATTAATGGGACAACACCAAAAAAATCAACAATATTAAAAAATAATCCTAATGTTATATATACCGGTATATGCTGTATATATATATATATATATATACTAGCAGGGGTACCCGGCGTTGCCCGGGTTTAAATTCTACCATAATCACCATCACTACTACTACCATAATCACCATCATCAATCACTACTACCACAATCATCACAATACTACTACTACCATAATCACCGGCCTCGACCTCCCTGTGCCTCATTAAACGGCGACCTCGATTTCGGCCGCTAAATGACCTCCGATTTTGGATCTGACCTCATCCGTACCCCCATTTTGGGGGCTGCGAACAACTTTCGTTCCATACACCTTTTCGATCGGAGGCCTCCTTCTGCCCCAAACGGCCATTGTTTTCATTTTTCTTTCAATTTCGGCCTCAAAACGACCTCCGATCGTGGCCTCGCCCCCTCTATGACCTGACCCAGGTCAATTGACACCCACATGCAAAGTTTCAGCTCCCCAGGTCCAAAACTGCGGCCGCCTATTCAGAACACACAGACAAACAAACACACGAACTGATTTAATAATATAGATCCGAGGCAGCTGTACCTTATAGGAGTGAGAGATGGGGATGGGGGTGGGGGGGATTAAGAGGGGGAGAAGGGTTTGGGGAGAAATAATAGTAGTGATAGTAGGAATAATATTAATATTAATAATAATAGAAAATAATAAAAGTATTAATCATAATAATAATTATAATAAAAATACAGAGCAGTGATAATAATACTAATCATGTCAGCATAACATAAGAACATAAGAACACAAGAATATGGGAGTCTGCAGAAAGCCGATTGGCCTAAGCAAGGCAGATCCCTGTCCCACACAACCCCAAATCAATTACAAAGCCCAATTATAGGCTCAACACTCTAATACCCTGAGGATCATCTTACCAAAACGGTTAGAGATTAACACCTTAAGAGCGGCCTATGCGGTTTATTTATATGTACCGCCCAGCGGGGTGTTTTTAGCCAAAATAGGGCTGTTTACGTGATCATTTTCATGCCTAAATAAGACCCAGAACGTAAAACAAGTATCTATCCCTGAAAGGGCATAAACAGAGCTTTCGAATGACACCATAACGATCCTTTTATGATGGCTAGTTTTCTTGCAATAACCGTGCAACGCGAGTGCAAAAAGCATGTAATTAGGCACTTTCCCCATACAATTCCTTATATAGCGAGTGAGAGAGGTAGGAGGGAGGTGAGATTCGTGTCAGTAGGTTCGCCGCGGTGGTCTGGAGCAGTCATACGCTCGCTACTCTCCTGCCACCACTTGTCTCTCTCTCTCAGCAACATTACGTGCTGAAATTGCCACTCGAGTTATGTCGAGCGCCGCCACATAGTCCAGCTTTATTTAACTCGACTTATGTGGTGAGCCGCTAATTAAGGGTTAACGCAGGATTATGGGGGTCTGCAGAGCGCTGATTGGCCCAACCCGGCTGATCCCCCTTCACACCCAACCCTTCTCGTCCATATGCTTATCCAATTTTAAAGCTCCCTACAGTTTTAGATCCCACTATAGCACTTGGTATTCCATTCCACCCATCTACAACTCTGTTACCAAACCAATATTTGCCTATATCTTTTCTGAAACGAAATTTATCTAATTTGAAACCATTGGTACGAGTTCTTTCGCTATCACTGAGCTTTAGTACATTTGTCATGTCCCCTTTGTTAATCCCACTAACCCACTTGAACACCTCTATCATATCCCCTCTAACTCTGCGTCTCTCTAACGAATGTAAACCTAATTTCTTCAACCTTTCTTCATACGGAAGATTTCTAATATTATGGATAATTTTTGTCATTCTACGCTCTACTCTCTCCAATGAATCTATGTCCATTCTGTAATAAGGACACCAAAATTGGACAGCATAATCCATATGGGGTCTCACTAATGACAAGTAAAGTTTTAAGATAACATCAGCAGTTCTGTTACTCACACTCCTAGAGATGAACCCGAGAATCCTGTTTGCCTTATTACGAACGCCTATACACTGTTTTCTAGGCTTCAAATCATTGCTAACAAACACACCTAGATCTTTCTCGCAGTCTGAATTTTCTAATTCTAAATTAGCTAGTTTATATTTAACATTTGTTTGCATCTTCCCTATCTTTAATACCTTGCATTTGTCAATGTTAAACTTCATCTGCCAATTTACTGACCATTCATGTAAGGTATCTAGATCCCTTTGGAGGCACTCTATATCGCTATCTGAATCAATTGATCTCCCCATTTTAGTATCGTCTGCGAATTTACTTATCCTACTAGTTATACCTAAATCTAGGTCATTTATGTATATAAGAAACAACAGGGGACCTAATACCGATCCCTGGGGGACACCACTTTTGACTGCTCCCCACTCTGACTTGGTACCATTTATGCTGACTCTCTGTTTCCTACCAATTAGCCATGACCTAATCCATCCCAACAACGCCCCACCTATTCCGTGTGCCTCAACCTTTCTCATCAATCTCTCATGAGGGATTCTGTCGAAAGCTTTACTGAAATCTAAATATATAATATCGTATGCCTTGTCATTATCTACTGCTTCATATACCTCTGAGAAAAAACTAAGCAAATTAGTAAGGCAAGAACGTCCCTGTGTGAATCCATGCTGAGAAGAATTGATTAAGTTAAATGTTTCCAAGTGGTTTCTCATTTTCCTAGCAATAATTGACTCTAGTAGCTTTCCTATGATTGAAGTGAGACTAATGGGACGGTAATTGGATGCTATTGATTTATCACCTTTTTTGAAAATCGGAACTACATTTGCAAGCGGAAGCTTCTGGAACTATACCTGTTTCTAATGAATTGTTAAAAATAAATGTTAATGGGTAACTTAACTCATCTCTGCATTCTTTTAATACTCTGGAATATACCTCATCGGGACCAGGCGATTTCTGAGGTTTCAGTCTGTCAATTTCCTTAAGCACATCATTTCTACTTATAGTAACCGTACTTAACCTATTTTCTATACTATCTCTATATACCTTACGGACTTCTGGAATCTGTGCCAAATTTTCATTAGTGAAAACGGAAAGAAACTGACTATTTAATGTACTGCACATTTCTAAATCATTTTCTGTCATTTCTCCTATCGAAGTTTTAAGGGGGCCTATTTTATCTCTAACTTTAGATTTATATAGCTGGTAAAAAGCCTTAGGGTTATTTTTTGAGTCATTGGCTATCCTGGAAATAATAATATTTATAATATTTATAATAATAGAAAGAGTAGTATCTTGTTCAATTGCTGTTAAAAAGTATATTTTGTAGTCTTAATTTAAAGGTATGTAAGGAGTTAGCTTCTTTGACAGAAGGTGAGAGTTCATTCCAAATTTTGGGGCCTTTTACTGAGATAGATCTAGTACCTATTTCTGTATAAACTTTCAGGACAAAAAGGTTATTTTGTTGCCTTGTAATACTGGAGGTTACGTTATTTACAGTTGGCAGTTTTAATAGGTAGTCTGGGTATAAATTGTTTAGATATTTATAGATAGTTACTCCTGTGTCATGGGTAATTTTTTCTTTAATGGTTAACCATTTTAAATATTTTATACTATGGGTGACGTGGTCGTACTTTTTTGCCTTTCCGTCTATAATTTTGGCTGCAAAATTGTGCAGTTTTTGAATGCTTGTTAGTAGGGTAGTAGTCAGGTTCACCGTGTCATGCCGTGGGAATTGCGTGCCAAAAGCGATTTTATTGTTTAAATGCCATCTATAGGGTGTTAATAAACAGAAAAACTTGGGTGGCAATTTTACTTTTGGGAATTTGTTTATTAACACCCTATAGATGGCATTTAAACAATAAAATCGCTTTTGGCACGCAATTCCCACGGCATGACACAGTGAACCTGACTATTATTTAGGCATATACTGTGATATTTACACGATATGATTGTGCATGTTTATATAATTATATAAGAAAAAAACGACAAATGTATGATAACACATGTAATATTCATGACATGACTTCATAGCACTGATACAAATAAAGGAAATAAAAATATACATTTCTGTAATCATCACACATTCATACCACCCTTTACCACCAGTAATTACTCCACTCAACATCTAGATGAATATTAACAATAGACTAAATGAATGTAATATCTTAAATGAATCTTATGGGGTCATTTGGTGCTCTTAATACATTGGCTAACTGATTGGCTACATGTCATCTTCGTCACAAATACTGTAGTCTTTCACGTTTCCACAGTCGGTGCATTTGCATAATGCTGTGCATAGCAGGCGATTTTTATGGCATGAACACTTTCTCCTTGCATGCACCTTTGCATCCACACCTAACTAGTTCAAGTACTGCACGTGGTGCTGGCTTTTCGAGACATTGTACTGGTATAAGGTTTTTGTCGTCATTTAGTTTCCATCCATTGCCCTCTGGCAGCAGGTTCTTTGGCCTTGGTTCTTGGTAGGTTTTGTCTCTTTTGGACATCAGGTTGGCACGTTGTATGTGAGGTTTGAGAGTGCTTTGTCAGTGGAAGCTTTTCACCCTCAAAGTTCTTGACCTTGAACAGCTCCCATCGAAGATCTGGCAATGTGACGCACAAACTTTTGCTGGAGTATACACTGCAGACGAATGTCTCGACATTGACAACATCAGCTTCAGGAAGACTGTCTGGACATCCAAAGATCTGGAAAGTCTTGATAATCTTGCTGCTTGAAGGTAGTTGCAGGAACTTGGTTATCCACGCTTTCTTCGATATACTGAAGAAATTTCCACCCCAATCCGTGCCAGTGAAGTTGTGCAGTCCTATCAAAGCCTTTGACTTCTCCGTTGCAATTGCAGTGCACCTCTCTTTGATGTCAATTGTCCGGAAGAACTTCCCTCTGCCAGTTAACATCTTCAATTGTCCTGGGATGGTGTGGTTGGCAACAAGATCTATCAACAACAAGAACACATCTGTGTCTGGGGACCACACATACATGTCTCGCGTTGACGTTCCTTGTCTTGCTGCATCGATGACATGAAGCGGGATCTGTGTGTCAGCTTCCTCGTGATTGTGAGTGGACATATTCTGACTGATGATGTTGTTTGCATTGGTGTATGCTGGTGACCCATACACAACAACAAGCCCTTTGTTACTCCCAGAGATATGCTTCAGCAATCGTTTCCCAAGAAATTCTGTGAGGTGGGACTTGGTATCTACATGAGATAGCAGAAGCTTCATAGGAACATTGCGTATGTTCATCGCGTCTTGTATTATGAACTTCACTGGTTGTGCTGAGCCTGCTCGCTTGGAACGTGTTTTTTCTTTCATAGATCCCATTATATAGCGGTCGAAGATGATTCGTCCTTCACTGTACCAATTCATCATGTTGTCGATTCTCTTGACAAATGCATCAGCCAGGTCACTAATTGTGTGCATCCCTGGAAGCTTCTTCATACCCTGTACGACCGCTTGTCCATCAATGATGATGACCCTTTCTCTGGCGAACCTGGATTCCATCAACCCCAACTCGTCATCGTCAACAGAAAAACTTGTTGGGTGCGGACCGACATAATCCTCGATGGATTCTGGGTGTTCTTCGACGCCCTCTGTGGTACCCTCCATTCCCTCATCATTGGTGAGAGCAACAATTTCAGTTGGTACCTCTTGGATGCGTGGTGTAGTGTTGTCTGATCCAGTTACTGGTGGTGTATATGACTCGATTTCCTTCATGAACGAGCTCTTGTCACTCGGGATCAGCAGTGTCCCATCTGTTGCAAAGAGGGAACGAGGTGTGACCGCCATTTCAAAGTTTCCGATTGTGTCTCCCAATTTGTCTACTAGTTCTGGTCGAGACTGTTGAATTACTAGGAAGCGAGCTAGTAACTGGCGATCTTCACGAAGCTTCACAACTTTGTTTCCAACTCCATAGCTTGTCTTCTTCACACAAGTGCTGTGTGTCTTCAGCTTCATCTTCTCAATTCTGTCCCATAGAGAAACGGGAGAAGCATCTACAAGTCTGTCAGCCACAAACTGTTCATATCGATTCGTCCCTTTTAAGTCCCTGTCCAGGATATCGCTTTTCGCACTTTCGGGTACAGCCATCATCGACCCAATGTTCACCAACTGCATGTCAGTGGCGAATGGGTTAGTTTCGCAATGTTCTTCAAGGCCACATTTCATTTTATCCACATTTGTAGCGAACCGCTGGGCTATTGTTCCTGATAGTTGATAATGTTCTTGTTGAGTTGCATCAGTGGTCAAAGTGTAGTGGTGTCGGAAATCACTGACAATACGGGTCAACTCTGGTGCTGTCAGCAGGAAGCGAGTCAGTGCAGACACATTTTGCGTGATTCCTGTGATCCCTCCCACTACCTTGAGTCTTCGGATTTCTTGTTCGAGGGTTTGATCAACAAACAGGTTGCAGAACGGTGTTCCTGTCTTCTTGACACAGAAGTCACCATCTTTAAGTGCACTCCATGTGTCAGGGTCGTCTGTCTTCAGTGCATTCATTTGAGCCAAATGAAATGGCATCAGTCTGGCATACTTGTACAGGTCGTGAGCAAAGAAATACTTGACCTGATTGTCAAGGGCGGCCAAATATTCTTCCCAGTCACCTTGTCTACACGCTCGGAGTAAGTGTAGTAGGCACTCGACTTGATGCACATAATTCATGAGGAATTTACCAACTTCTCCATCATTTGATGTTGTCATCTTCTCTTCGATACTCTCAGTGTTGCTTGCACATATGTTGTCAAAGACTGTGGTGCTTTCTTTCTTTCGACTGTGTAGACCTTCTCGGAGCTGTTGGCACTGTTCTGCAATGACTGAGGTGTCATCAGCATCAAGCTGCTCGTACTTCATGACGTAGCATGCCAAGGCATTTACTGTCTGGTACTCGATATCCCGCGTGAATGCTTTCCCACCATAGATGTGACGCAGTGTTGTTGGAGAATAGATGCCCTTTTCTATGGCGACCGTGTCAAGACCGCTGCCTTCGATGTACTTTCCTAGTGCATGCAGGGCTGCAAAACGTATGTGGAGCTCCCCTGCATGTAGAACCCAATTGATGTTCCCCTCTGATTCTTGGATCTTCACTGCTCTCTCATAGAGATCAAGGTCTAGACTCTAGAGTGATAAAAGTTTTTCTGTCAGGACCCATCACAACAGCAGATATATTCTGTGTCAGTGAAAGGACGGTATATAGTGTCGCGTAATCCGTTGGAGCCTGTCGAAAGAGTGGTGCAACAACTTCACTGTGTGTTTTGTTGACTTGCAATCTTTGAGTTGCAGAAGCAAGGAATTTGTTGCAGACCAAGTAGGCATGAGAGACTGCCGAGGTGGATGTTTGTTCAGTCTACTGGTCGGCCGAGATCCTTGTTGGTGGTCACTCGTCTCTGGCATTGTCGTGTCCTCATTGGTGTCTTCTTCCACAACCGGATCAAGGTCTTCTGTCCAAGTACCTTCTGCTGTACGGACGTCAAAGCTTGTGTTGGCGTTGATTATGACATCTTGACTGTTACATTGGACAGTGTTGTTGCCTAAATGCCAAGCAAGCATCCAAGAGCGGTCCATTGTGGCGTATCTCTTCAGAAGTCCAGAGTTCGCGTTGATCTTGTAGGTATCAAACTTGGTAGCTTTGGGGATGATCCGTGGGTCTTCAAGGTACACTACATCCTGCTTTACAGGTGTTACTTTGTCCGGTATTATGAGCGGCTGGGTCACTGCTTCACCTTCATCTGTGTCTTCTTGATTTATGACGACCACTGTTCCGTGCAATGTATTCTGTCCATCGCACGTGTCTTCCAGGAAGTCTATGTTGTCTATGGCAAAGAAGACGGACTTGCCCTTCTTGACCAATGTCGGTATGCAATAGCCACCCGTGGATTTCATTCTCTCGACCACTCCACACTCCCCTCTCTTTTCGATGTTAAGGACACTGCTGTAGCTGGTTCCAAGATGTATGTCTGACAGGAAGTTGACAAGCCGTTTGCTGCGTACTTTGTTGTATACAGAGAGTGCCAAGCCAATGTTCAGCGGTGTCTCTGTGTGTGATACAAATCCAACATCTGACTTCGGCTTATGGTGAACTTGCTTGGCGCTCTTCACATTTTGCACAAGTACTTGTGATACAATGCTGACGGTGTTCTTTATGGCTCCATCCCGCTTACCAGAAACAGAGTGTGAATTTGTGCCAAAGAGTAGCTGCTTCAGAAAGAAAGCTACCATTGGTGGATTTTCAAACGACATGCTACAAGTGAAGTGCCACTTATCTTTGCAATTCAACAACTCATCACGAAGCAACTTAGCAACTCCAACAATGTCGCTAAGTGTTTCCTCTGAATCTTGGGGTACTACTTTATCAACAGCAACTGAAAGGGTTTTACTACTGATTATATGGTCACTTTCATTGAGTCGATGGGGCCTGACAAATTCAGCAGTACTGATATTTTCTGTTATCAAACTTTTTAGGTGGCGTTTGAAGTCGGAGCTATCCACACTAACATCATGTTCAGTCAAAGTTGACAGATACTCATTATTAACATCATTCATACTTAGAACAGCACCAGACGAGAGCGAACATTTGACTGCATTTACAATTTCAATGTCACACATATGCTTGGTGATATTATCATCGACCCCAATACAATCAAATCTGAAGGAATAGCATTGGCGTTCAACATTTCGTAAGCAATCTCTGTGATACCACATTTCATATGCAGCGGCATCACCGACTTCCTGCAACAGTGACAGGTTTGCTCGGACTTTGTCGTCACGTGTGTTCGCTTTTATGTCCAGAAACCGGGTCCCCATCGTATCTGTCAGGACAAGATGCAACTCTCCATCTGTCGGATTGTCACAGAGAAACGCACAGGACTTGGTCTTTGGCTCCATTGGGCGACACCTGCGAACACGTCTGACAGAATCCTCATCATGTGCCAAGGATGGACGTCCGAGTTTAGCTGGTCGCATTTGTGATTCACCAGATGATGTTTCACAAAATCTCTTTTCGGCTCTCTCCAGCATGCCTTTGTGCACTACGAGTTTGTAACATTCTTTGTGGTAATGGATGTTTTCCGTATCAGATGCAGACAACTTTGACAGATTTTCAGCCAGAGGTGCATACTGCGTTTCTCCATACTGTGCTCGCTTCTCGGCAAAGTTCTTTATGTTACCAATAGAATCTGATGTAACATTCTGTACAAAGGTGTAGCCCTTCCGCTTGTCTTTATCGCAAATGATGCAGGTGAGTGAGTTCATTGTCACGTCCGTTATAGTTGAATCTCAACAGGCCTCGCTTCGAAACGGATGAACTTCTTCATAAGTGCATATCTGGAAATAAATAAACAATTATCAATTCCAGATATCAACTAAATATTTGGTACATAAATGAATGATGATATGAGGAAGACACCTGATTTGTTTCATAATTTTCCTATTAATATTTTAACCCGTACAGCCCCAGCGACGCGTCTGACGCGTCGGCGATGTATGTAACGCACAGCCCCAGAGACGCGCCTGACGCGTCACCCTAATTGCGCCGACCGTAACCTCAGGTGTAGCCACTCAAGAGGGCTCAGATTTGTATGGGAACTGTGTACGTATCCCACGCAACCGTGCCGATGGTTGAAAACTCTCAAAGTCCACGTGCGTGCGTGCGAGCGCTCAATAACCTGTTTTTTGGGGATAATTGCCTTCAATTTTTTACTCTTGTAAAACCCATTTTCGGGGGCTCTGTAGGACCATTTTTTAAGCTTTTTGAGCAGTTTTTCGTGGTTTTTCCTTTATTCCTAACCCATTCGCTATTGTTTCTGGAATAAAACCATTTTTTGAAAACCGGCCGGGTTCTGGTGCGCAAACATTACAAAACTAGCCGGGGCTCCACGCGTTAAGAGATAAAAATAGTTATAACAATATTAGCGCTTTCATTTCGGGCGATAAACTGCGAAATGACGGTACCCCCCTTTAAGCCCCCACAAAAACCCAAATTCCCAAAAGTAAAATTGCCACCCAAGTTTTTCTGTCTACTAAGACCCTATAGATGCCATTTAAACAATAATATCGCTTTTGGCATGCAATTCCCATGGGACCACATTTCAGGTACACGGCGAACCTGACTATAGCGCTCGTATTCCCCCATATTATATTACAATAATTTAAAATGCTTAGCAGGAGAGATTGTACTATAATCTTCCGGGTTCCTTTGTAAAAAAAGTCCTTGATCCTATTTAAATACATAAGGGTGCCCATTGTTTTTTTGCTAATTTCACTAATATGTTTGTCGGACGCCATATATGTGTCTATGTATACACCGAGGTTTTTTACATATGTGGTGGGCTTGATTGTGGTGTCGTGTAGTTTTATTTCAGTGTCGCTTGGTATATTAGAGAGTAATTGGCGGTGTCACGGGATCGTGCCTGAGATATATATAGCTAGACATATTAGAGAGTCGAGGGGGGGTGGGGAGAGTAGAGAGAGAGAGAAAGAGAGAGAGAAGAGGGAGAGGAGACTTGCGGTCAGTAACTATGGTCAAGAAGGTTCGAGAAGGTTCGAGAAGGTCCTAGATGTTCTTTCCTTTTCCCGCCAATTCTCCAAGCATACGCTTGGTCCAAACCGAGGGTATAAATAAAGCAGGAGAGGGGAACGCAGTCGTTAGTCCCCCAGTTGGTGCCAGCGAGTGAAGTGCTTGTGTGTGTGGAGTGGCGACCAGGGTGATGCGGCACCCTCCTTCGACCATGTGTAAAGGTTAGTATATAGTGTTATTATATAAGTAATCTGATGTGCTAGACGCGGTCATTAATATGCGATAAGGGTAAATTCAAGGGAGGGTTAATAGTTTTGCCTGGCATATAGGACTCTGTTAGGCTAGTGGTATCAGATTAGTGACGGGTAATTTTAGGAGTGAGTTTGACTGAGTGTGGCTCAGTCAAGGATCTAGTTAATTAAATTAGAGGGGTTAATTAAGTTAGTTAAACATTTGAATAGAAGGAGCGAGTGGTGTGTGAACGTAATTTTCGGATTCATTCTCATCAATTTGTGTCTTTTATTCAATAAACCGTTTTAATAGAATGTTTGTTTAATTTATCATTGTTAATTATTAAATACCAATTTTCCAATTATACATTCAATTTTCTAAGAACATAGTCCCATCGTGTCAATAATTGAACAATCTATATATCTATATATCTATATAAATCTATATATATACACACCGTTAATCCTGTAAGCTGGCCGAACAACAAAATATACTGTATCGATCGGTATAAATATATTGGATAGGCGTGTCTCTGATTTGTATCCCGGGTAATTAATTAAGGAATATTTTCCTACGAGATCCTATATCTTAGTGGCCCAATTTATATACAAATCAGGGAAGCGACCTATTAAACTGGCGACCGTGATTAGTACCAGTTTCCGATGCGGATGTGTTAGATTAAACTAGATAATAGGCTAGAAACAAAACTGACGTTGTGTTAGAAAGAAGGTGAGCCGTGGGGGAATTTTTCCCTCCCTCCTTCTTCTTCCACCCGCGTGGTCACTTATGACCGTGGGCTTCAGTAAATAGTAAACATCTTTTCTCATCGCTTGTGTATAATAATAATATTTATAGATTATACAATTTCGGCTGTTGAGAAGTAATTGTGTTCCATCAATTTTGTTTCGCTTGTATAATAATTGATCTCTGCATCTTTTTTTATTGTCGTTAAGAATTTTGTCCGTGTGATTATTTTTTTTCTTTCGCCATTCGTGTGTCGTACGCAAGTGCTGCGATCGTCCGATTAAATGGAGGGAAGGGGATTGTAATCTAATTAACTGTTGTCTGTTTTCATAGTTTTTTTTTGGGTTCGAAATTCTTGCGCAGTTGCAGTTATAGGGGACATTTTGTGTAGGGCGTAAACATGTTTTTCTTCCTTGCGTTATATCCGTTATATCCGTTGTTCCTCTTATCAATTCCTTCCTTTATTCCTCCTTCACATAACTCGTTCCAGAGGTAACGGAACCGTGCTACCTTAACTTTCTCTTGTCGTTAGTTGTTCATCTCAGATTAGGCTGATAGGATAGGGTTTGCTAGTTTTTGTTCCTTTCGGTGCTATTTGATTAGACAGGTAGGATAGGACTTGCTTTTCTTAGTTCCTTTCACTCTTCGAGGGTACAATGGCATCAGTAAATGGGATATATGAAGAGGCAGCTGTCTTAAACCTCACCGGGGATAGGTTCGACTCCTACATAATTAATAGAAAGGAGGAGGAGGAAGAAAAGAGGGAGAGGGAGACACAAGCACTGGATAGGGAGGAGACTAAGGCAGCGAAGGAACACGAGGTAGCTATGGCTGAGAAGGCTAGGGAGACTCACAGTGAAAAGGCGGCTGAGGCAGAGAGAGAGCATCAAAGGAAGCTCGATCTTGTTAAAGCTAAACCAGGGGATAAGGGTGTCAACGGACATGTGGATGCTCCTATGGGGTTGCCACGCATCAAGCAGCCCATGTATAAGGTGGGTGATGATATAGAACCTTTCATAATGAGGTTCGAAAGAACCGCAACGGCATATGCTCTTGACGAGACAGCCAAAGAAATACAATTCCTTTCACTCTTTGAGGGCCCGGCGCTCACACTGTTGAATCGCTTAGGGTCCGACAAGTCCAGATATGGCGATATGAAGGCTGCGTTGGTCGAGGCATACGGGCTCACGGCACAGGCTGCCCGGCGGCAATTCGTATATGCTAGGTTAACTGAAAAGGAAACCGCTACCCAGTTCCTAGCTAGGCTTGAGGGTTATCTGGATGTCTGGGTAAACAAGGATAAGAATCCCGACAGTAGGGATGGGTTACGTGATCTTTTCCTGCGAACGCAGTTTGAGCTGTCGGCTCCGAATGACCTCGTGGCCCAGTTCAAACTGAGCAAGGTTACCTCGGCTAAGAGCATGGCGGCTGAGGCACACAAATATTTTGAGGCCCACGGGTACCAGCGGCGGAGAACGTTGAACGAGGGCGGTAACAAATGCAAAGGTAACCCTGACCCGGGCCCCAAACAGGCCCAAGCAGGGGCACACAGGAAATGGAAGGGTCAGGGACCTCAGAAGCCGAAATATTACCCCAACTCAAAGGGTCAACAGGGTCAACAGGGTCAACGGTGGTCTGGAGATAACCGTCAACAAAGTTCGGCCGCTGCTTCTCAGACTACAGGTAGACAGCAAGAGTGGGGCGCCGACTAAATCACAAGGCTCGTCCCACGACTTGTGACTGGTAGCAGGGGGTGCTGGGATGGGAAAACAAAATACAGGGTTCCTAGTGCAGCCAGGTAGAGTAGGGGGGGTATCTGTAGAGGTGCTTAGAGACAATGGGTCGTCTGGGTGTATCGTGCGGGACACTCTGGTCAAGCACCACCAATTCACGGGGCGAGGAATCAACGTTCGCATGATCAATGGTTCCACCACCACAGATCTCGAGGCGAGGGTGGAAATTGAATCTCCGTTTCTTTCTGGTAGCATCACAGCAGCCGTAATGCATGATCCAATTTATGACTTGATAGTGGGAACGTCCGGGGAGCCAAGTACGGCCCCACGAGCGAGATAGCCACCCTGACGGGGGCCGCAGCAGTCACTAGGGGCGTAGCCAAGGCACGGAAAGACCCGAAGCCGCTGGCGGTCACGACTTCCTCAGAGCTCGCGGAGAGTCAGGATGTTGTCCATGAGCAGCAGCAAGACGCATCCTTGGCAAGTGTTAGGGCAAAGCTTGGTAAGGCCGTCGTTGAAGGTGATAAGGGGCGTAAGTCGTGGATTGCAGAGAAGGGAGGTCGGATCTATCGTGTAGTGCAGTACCTTCACTCTGAGGAGCAGTGGCAGTTTGTGGTTCCCTTGAAGTATAGGACAGCCATCCTCAGGATGGGCCATGAGGGTAGCCTTGGTGCTCATATGGGTAGGCAGAAGACTCAGGATAGGGTTCAGGCGGAGTTTTATTGGCCTGGGATCGCGAGCGACGTCCGCAGATGGATTCGCTCCTGTGATGTGTGCCAGAAGACCTGCGACCGAGGTCGAGTCAAGCCCGCACCTTTGAATCCGTTGCCTGTCATCACGACACCCTTTGAGCAGTTAGGGGTGGACATTGTGGGTCCAATTCACCCTAGAGCCAGTGATGGGTCCCGATTCATCCTCACGCTAGTCGATTTCGGAACGAGGTGGCCAGAGGCGGTCGCTCTGAAGAATATCGAGACTACAACTGTTGCCGAGGCAATGTTGGAGGTCTTCTGTCGAGTAGGGATCCCCAAGCAAATACTATCTGACAGAGGGATGCAGTTCACCTCTGCAATAATGGGGGAAGTACTCAGGTTGCTGTCTGTGAAGGGTCTGAAGACGACTCTGTTCCACCCACAATGTAACGGGCTGGTCGAGCGTTTCAACGGGACACTCAAGAAGATGCTGCGGCGGATGACAGCCGACCCACCAAAGGAGTGGCCTAGGTTCATTGCTCCGTTGCTCTTTACATACCGGGAGGCTCCCCAGAGTTTGTTGAAGTTCTCTCCCTTCGAGCTTGTGTATGGTAGGGCAGTCCGGGGTCCGTTGCGGGTGTTGCGAGAGCTTTGGGACGGTGACGAGTCCAGCGAGGAAGTGAAGACCACTTACACCTATGTTCTCGATCTGGCTGAAAGGCTGAAGTCAACATGTGAACTAGCCAAAGTCGAGCTGACAAAGGCGAGAGAGGTGCAGAAGTCTTACTTCGATAAGAAGGCTAAGGTGCGCAGATTGGAGCCAGGTAGCAAGTGCTTGCTCCTTCTGCCCACTGCTCATAACAAACTTCTGGCCCAATGGAAGGGTCCATATACGGTCATAGACAGAATATCGGATGTAAACTACATTGTTCAGGTTGGGAATCTCAAGAAGAGATTCCACATCAACATGCTTAAGGAGTACCACACGAGAGAAGTGAGTGGAGCTGCGATGATGGAAGGCTCGTGGAGGCGGCAGGTTGCTACTCCCGAGATGGCGGAAGCCATAGATCTAGTGAGGGGTCACTATACTAGCGGGGAGGGTCATATCACAGCAGCAGCGGCAGTCATCTCCGAAGTTGATGGTAATGGTCCCGAGACAGTCCAGCTAGGGCAAGAGGAAGGTCTCTCACAGGTTCGTCGGGGCGCTGAGTTGTCAAGTCAGGAGGGGCGGGAATTGGATTCGCTCCTTGGTAAGTACAGGGGCGTTTTCTCGGATCGGCCCGGAATCGCACGAGTCGAGAGTCACGCAATTGAGCTGACCAGTTCGGTTCCGGTACGAGTAAAGCCGTATCCCATTCCGCTCCGTCTGCACGACCAAGTCCAGAAGGAGATCAGGGAAATGGAGTTAGCAGGTATCATCGAGAAATCCTCTTCTCAATATTGTAGTCCGATGGTGGTTGTCAAGAAGAAAGAGGGCGGTGTACGCATCTGCGGGGATTACCGTCGGCTGAATGCTTTGACAAGGGTTGATGCGGAACCTATGTGCGCCCTCCGTGCCATCTTTGCCAGGCTTGCAGGTTCAACGATCTTTTCCAAACTAGATCTCACCAAGGGGTTCTTCCAGATACCTCTGGATCCAGCTAGCCGCAAGGTCACCGCTATTGGTACGCCAGACGGGCTGTACCAGTACACTGTGTTGCCCTTTGGTCTTATGAATTCGCCGGCGGTGTTTAACCGTATGATGCGTCAGGTCCTGCGAGACATACCTGGTGTGGAGGTCTTCGTTGATGATGTTCTTGTTCACTCACAGTCTTTCAGAGAGCACATGTCAATTCTGGAGAAGGTCTTGTCTAGGTTGCAGGAGTACAAATTGAAGGTGAAACCTAGCAAGTGTGAAGTGGGCCAGAAACGGGTGCAGTACCTAGGACATGTGGTTGGGGATGGTCAATGCGGTTGTCAGGGTGATAAGATCTCTAAGATTTGCGATCCTCCTAGGCCCACTACAAAGAAGCAGCTTCTGTCATTCTTGGGACTTGCCAGCTACTACAGGGAGTTCATTCCACATTTTGCTGCGTTGGCTACTCCGTTGTACGACTTACTAAAGAAGCATGCTCCAAACAGAGTTCCGTGGGGTACGGTACAGCAAGAGGCTTTCAACGCACTAAAGACTCAACTCTGCAAGGAACCTATCCTGAAGTTGGCATATTTCAGGAAACCATTCATTCTAAGGACTGATGTTTCACAGGATGCAGTGGGGGCGGTCCTGATGCAGGAGGAAGATGGAGAGTTATTTCCCGTTGCATACCACAGTAGGCGACTCAAGGGAGCTGAGCTGAATTATAGCACGGTGGAGCTGGAATTGTTGGCGGAGCTGGAATTGTTGGCGGTGGTCGAAGGGGTCAAGAAATACTACTTCTATTTGTTCGGAGGGGAGTTCACTCTCGAGACTGATCATATGTCTATGACAAGCCTCAAGACCTCGAGGAATGACAATTCCAGACTCATGAGGTGTTTGCTTTTCCTGCAGCAGTTCAGCTTCGTTGTAAGGTACATTAAGGGTAGTAACAACGTCGGTGCTGATTGGTTGTCACGGTTGACTAATGATGTAGAGGATCGGGAGTAAGTAGCTTGTATGTGCATATGAGAAGGTTGGGATTTTTTTTTTAGAACAATGATCTGCTGCCCACTTATATTACAGGAATGAGTTGTCCAGGCGAACTGGCGAGATGCGACGCTGAGCAGACCAAGAATCAGACCAAGCAGCTACAACCAAGGATCCCCACATCAAGTCCCGGATAACCGGGCCATCAACATACTCAGCTAAGACATTACAAATCCCATTTACCCACGAATATCCCAAGTACACCATGTATTCAGACATCTCCTCACATAACAGTAGCTCAGCTAGTTAGTCATTGTAAATGAGTGGGTTTGCCACTAAAGTTAAACCTCACTAGGTGCATTGCCACCAGGACCTTGTCGCTGGCCAAAAATGTGAACTCAGGAGTTTTCCCCTTTCAGTAGTAATTTTAACGTAAATGTAGAGGGTTTTTTCTACTCAAGGGTGACCATTGCATGTGCCAGTGACTGTTAGACTCACACTACAGTATGGAAGACACTGTGAATGACGCTAGGTGATTTTAATGGAGAAAAATCAATTTTAGTGGGGAGGGATGTCACGGGATCGTGCCTGAGATATTTATAGCTAGACATATTAAAGAGTAGAGAGGGGGTGGGGAGAGTATAGAGAGAGAGAGAAGAGGGAGAGGAGACTTGCGGTCAGTAACTATGGTCAAGAAGGTTCGAGAAGGTTCGAGAAGGTCCTAGATGTTCTTTCCTTTTCCCGCCAATTCTCCAAGCATACGCTTGGTCCAAACCGAGGGTATAAATAAAGCAGGAGAGGGCAACGCAGTCGTTAGTCTCCCAGTTGGTGCCAGCGAGTGAAGTGCTTGTGTGTGTGGAGTGGCGACCAGGGTGATGCGGCACCCTCCTTCGACCATGTGTAAAGGTTAGTATATAGTGTTATTATATAAGTAATCTGATGTGCTAGACGCAGTCATTAATATGCGATAAGGGTAAATTCAAGGGAGGGTAAATTGTTTTGCCTGGCATATAGGACTCCGTTAGGCTAGTGGTATCAGATTAGTGACGGGTAATTTTAGGAGTGAGTTTGACTGAGTGTGGCTCAGTCAAGGCTCTAGTTAATTAAATTAGAGGGGTTAATTAAGTTAGTTAAACATTTGAATAGAAGGAGCGAGTGGTGTGTGAACGTAATTTTCGGATTCATTCTCATCAATTTGTGTCTTTTATTCAATAAACCGTTTTAATAGAATGTTTGTTTAATTTATCATTGTTAATTATTAAATAACAGTTTTCCAATTATACATTAAATTTTCTAAGAACATAGTCCCATCGTGTCAATAATTTAATAATTGAACAGCCTATATATCTATATAAATCTCTATATATACACACCGTTAATCCTGTAAGCTGGCCGAACAACAAAATATACTGTATCGATCGGTATAAATATATTGGATAGGCGTGTCTTTGATTTGTATCCCGGGTAATTAATTAAGGAATATTTTCCTACGAGATCCTATATCTTAGTGGCCCAATTTATATACAAATCAGGGAGGTGACCTATTACAGGCGGCTGCCTATGAAGATGCATTGCGTTTTATTGTCGTTCATCTTAAGCCCGTTTTTCAGAAAATAGAGCCTTGCGTTTTTTAGGGTTATCTCTGCTTTGTTTACGAGAGTGTCGAGCTCATTTACCGAGGCACTGTGGAGAAACTGAGTGTCGTCGGCGTATTGTACGAGTGTACACTTATTTATTTCTTCATTTATCTTTTCTGCCATGTCATTTATGAGGATAATGAATAAGAAGGGGCCTAACATTGTGCCTTGTGGAGCTCCAAATTTCACGGGTAATTTTGAGGAGACAGTATTATTTAACCGGACTGATTGTGTTCTCGAGTCTAAATAGCTATTAACACCTTACGAGCGGCCTATGCGGTTTATTTATATGTACCGCCCAGCGGGGTGTTTTTAGCCAAAATAGGGCTGTTTACGTGATCATTTTCATGCCTAAATAAGACCCAGAACGTAAAACAAGTATCTATCCCTGAAAGGGCATAAACAGAGCTTTCGAATGACACCATAACGATCCTTTTATGATGGCTAGTTTTCTTGCAATAACCGTGCAACGCGAGTGCAAAAAGCATGTAATTAGGCACTTTCCCCATACAATTCCGTATATAGCGAGTGAGAGAGGGAGGGAGGAGGTGGGATTCGTGTCAGTAGGTTCGCCGCGGTGGTCTGGAGCAGTCATACGCTCGCTACTCTCCTGCCACCACTTGTCTCTCTCTCTCAGCAACATTACGTGCTGAAATTGCCACACGACCTATGTCGAGCGCCGCCACATAGTCCAGCTTTATTTAACTCGACTTATGTTGCTCGCCGCTAATTAAGGGTTAAACCAAAAAGGGTCTACGTTGATTTTTTAAAGTTTCTGTAGTAGAGTAGTGTGACTAATGCTATCGAAGGCCTTGGAGAGATCGCAGAGGGTTAACCCGGCAAGCGCGATAGGCCTCACGGAAGGCTTCCTATAGGGAACGCGATAGGCCTCACGGAAGCAGGACCATAAAAAAAGCCTTCCATAAAAAAAAAGGGCCTATCAAAACAAAGGAATTTGTCTCTAGGTGAGATAATTCCCCTCCAGCACTCATCCATGTAAATCTCACCCACCCCCCTCCCCTCCTTCCCCACCTTATTCCCCCCTCCCTCCCCACCTCAATTATCACCTATTTTTCCTCTTATTATCATCATTTATCGGTTATTTTTCTCTCCCGCGATAATGTAGCACAAGTGGGTTGCATA
Source organism: Paralithodes platypus (assembly GCA_032716605.1). Taxonomy (NCBI): domain Eukaryota; kingdom Metazoa; phylum Arthropoda; class Malacostraca; order Decapoda; family Lithodidae; genus Paralithodes; species Paralithodes platypus. The sequence goes on along the minus strand of CM064548.1, from coordinate 25,744,447 downwards.
AAAGATCGTTATGCAACACCCAGACACCGGCACACACCGCCCAGCTCTTCTCAGTTGACTCCCAGACAGCGAGAGGGGAGGGCTGCCTGTCTCTCTCTCTCGCCTGAGATTATGACCGGGTGGCCAATATCTTCGTTTTTCACCACCCAAATGCTTTTCCCACTTATTTTAGCACTCTTGAAGGTTCATATATACATCATATATGTAAAATAAAAGCATACCGAAAACAAATAATGGTTTATATTGTAAATATAACGAATTCTGTCAGAATCCAGGGCTAGAAATGCACAAATAACTACCCTAGCACCTACTGTCATATCGCGCTTGTCAGGTTAATAGAGAAATTCTTATGTTGGAAGGACCAAGAGAGAGAGGTCAACATCACCTACAACACCGGAAGTACCAGCAGCAGTAGCAAAACCCAGGAACGGCCGAATCGCTACGCTGAAGAAGGAATACCCACCCACGCCGGGCAAGACTATTCGCTCCACGACAACCTCGAAGAAGAAAATTATTTTCAGCCAACCCTTTTAAGGAGCTTAAGATACTATACCTGTTGTCTCTTTATGATTTTATGTATTTATGTATTATAGCTAAGCATAAATAAGATGTATTAGTACTATTAAGAATAATAGCAAACCAATTACTATATAATTATGCTATGATGTTTTGTTAACCTAACTATGCAAAATTAATATTAAGTAGTATATCATTAGATTCTTGGGACATAGTTTCCTACACACATATATACGTCTTCTTTCATCCTCTGATTATCTCTTCTATTTATACAAGCCACATTATCTTCTTTCTCATATAAGCATATACGCATACTAGTTGGTACCAAAGTTGCCGCAACGCTGAGTGGCGCTGGTATTCTTCAAACACGCGCCGGAAGCTATCTGGCTCGCCAAGGGTACCAACACATTCCGGGGGTGGGGTGGGGGGGTGGGGGGGATGCCTACTTAACATACAATGTTAGGAGGTAACCTACAATGCTATATTTTCCAAATCATCATCAACTTACATCATAACATCGATGATTCATAATTAGATCCTCATTTCAGACCCCCTTGGACGATTATGATGAATCAAATACTTCGATACGCATCTTGTAGCTCCTTGCTTTGTTTTGCACACGACCCTCAATCTCCCAGATCAGATTTAAGGAACTCTCTCCTTTGAGCAAAGTTATCATTTTCCAAGGCTCTATTGACCTTATCTATCTACTTATAATTATTTCCTTAACCATTGATGAAGTACCTCTCTAGGTAATATGCCCTTGATACAAGTACCACCATGTGACCTAATAAATTGATTTAGAAAGAGAATATCTTGACCACCAGAACAAGAAGGTTCTATCAACCCCTCCCAGGATACCTCCTCATGCCCTTACCATCCTATACGTTAAGAGGGATACCTCGCAGTAATCCTCAATACCAGGTCAGGAAAATCTAGGAGAGTTTAGCAATTTTAAGGCTTCTTGAATACTGGCATCCCACCTTAAGAAGTCTTAGAATTAAACCTCCATTCAGTTAGACCTACGGCATCCCGAAAGTCTGATATACGGTCTGTGAGCTAAAAATCGTATTTTAGGGATCTTTGTTGGTTGTGGCATCCCGTCAGTTAACATAGAGACCCTTGATAGGCGGTGTCTACTAAATTATAGTAGTGTAAGTGACCGGCACCCCGGAGCTTCACTTCTATCATTAGTTACCGAAACTGTGGCCTGTTACAGGAACTGTGTTATCACTGGCATCCCAGTGGCTAACATAGCTTTCTGGTATAGGTATAAAGCTTTCCTTAGCTTAGAAAAGAAGGGTCAGGCATCCACCCCTTCATTTCTAGTTAAGGAAGTCCACAACCACTCCTATTCGGAGGCTTCATGTTATCCTAGGAATCCCAGGATAAACATAGATTCCTACCTTCTAGGTGTGCACCTTCTCTAAAAGAAGTTGAGAAGAACGGCATCCCGTCCTCAATATTCTCTAGTGAAAAGTGCTAAAGTCCTGCTCTAGGAACTTTGTATCACTGGCATCCCAGTGGCTAACATAGTGACCTTAGTAAGGATTACACCTTCTGTAGAAGAAGTTGAGAACTCGGCATCCCGACGACTCAGCTGATTCTATTGAAAGTGTACAGTGTCCTCTCAGAGGAACTTTGTTAATACTGGCATCCCAGTATCTAACATTGTCCCCTCTGCTAGGTTCCACTTTCCCTAGTAAGAGTTGAGAGACTCCATCAACCCGACCTCTCTACTTATTACTATTGAAAGTGAACACTACCACTTTCCACAGGTAGTCTCGAAACATCTGAGACCGCTGTGAGAAGGGCTTGGCGAGATACTGTTACGACTGAGGTTCAAATATATCAGGGCTCTTATTCATTGGACTAGTAATGGCATAAATGCTACAACGGAAAGCGCTAGATCGAACCTCTGATGTATATTCCCAGTGAACAAAGAACACAAATACTCTACAGAGTTCTATATGCAATAATAGGTTATTAAACTCTCAATAAATGTGGGTCTACTCTAGGCTTAATGTTATGTGAAAACAGCCTATTACTACCTATAACCGAAGGTGCTTGGTTATGGTATGCAACGTAAGGTGGTAAGAGAAGTTACAGCTTATGTTACTTTAATCAATAAATGTCAGGCACTCCTGCATGAAAGAAAGTGCACTAAAGTCCTTCAACACTAACAAGGAATCTTCTTTAAATGTTAGATGCTATAAAGATGCTCGTATCGGAAATGGAACCCAAAAAGGCAGGCAGCGGAACAATGCTCGTGCAGGCTATGCACACAAAAAGGCAGAATATATAATGCCGTCGGAGCCAAGAATATCCTAAACACTACAACAATAATAATCGCCACGACAATGCAGTATTCCTATCAACAAAAAGAGCCTAAGTCGTTTGTGTCTCCATACATCAAACTAGGCTGCGAAATGCTTGTGTAATCATAAATGGGTATGCATAAAAAGAGTAATTGGGTTAATATACTTAATGTCTACTATGATTGATAAAATCTAGCTAGAGTCAATGATACGAGATACTGGTGCGCATGGCATGCCGCAGCTAGCTCTCTTGAGAAACCTTAATACCGAAGTATTAAGCGTTCTCCTGGCGTACCTCAAAGACAAACAACGAGCTTAGAACAGTGCAGAATGGTATAGGCAAAAAGCCCTCATTCGTGCATGCTCTACTCTCAATGGCACACAGACTAGAATTTACTCAATCAACTCCAGTTCTCAGGTATGTCGTGCAGCTTTTTCCTAAAGCCAGCACTCATAGGAAACAATACCTTATAATATCAGACCCCTAGTCTAGCATTATCTAATCCAGCAGAACACTAATAATTATAGGAAGCGGTACTTAAACAATATAAATGCCAACCAATGCTTCGTGATCAACTTATCTTAACAACTAACATACATGGGTTATATCAGACCTTAACGCACAATACAACTGGCCAGCATGAAGGTGATTTTGCAGAGTTAACCAGAGGGGGTATAATATTAATAAAAGGTGGTGAAAGATATGAAAAAAGAGAGAGGTAGGCAGAGGAAAAGATTCTCAGGGGACAGGTAGCAAGGGATAAGATAGATGCGTTCTAGAAACCAGATCTGAGGGAGAGAGTGGCGAGGAACCTGTATATATACAGGGACTAGGTCGAGCCGCGTGGGAAAAAAGCGGTAACAAGTCCTCTAGCCACTAGCAAGGGAGCTAGCAGCATGGTAAGGACCTCCCTCAACCAACCCCCACGAGGCAGCCAGCCGTGACGTCATCGAGCGGGGCAAAAACACTGCGCGCCCCCCTCTCACTCTGTTCTACTCTCTCTCTCTCTCCCAGATCCCATCATTACTAGTTAAGGATAAAACATATACTTTACAATTAAATATATAAAGCCTTGACATGGGTGAAAACAAAGAGCCTTTATGGACTGCCCATGACACAAGCTTTCATATGAAATAAAGCACACCCTAATACATAAACTGTAGCCACATCCACTGCCCTGGCGATCCTAGCGAGTCACTGTAGGACAAGCCATGCGGTTCTAACGGAGTGGTTAACGTCACAATACTCTCAAGGGGACTCTGTATATACAAGTTCTAGGTGCACTGAGTCTGTGGGATCCCATTAAACTGTGTAACTAAAAGGTATAAACACTGCCCTGGGTCCCCTGAACCTCTTATAAAGGTCAGAGACAGTCAGGAAGAGTAGTTCTAAAGTCTTCCTGCGTTAGTCCGATATCGTGCCATATACGTCGCCACTGAGGCACGATATTTAAGACCCTTAACAGGACTTCATCAACGGTTGATATAAAGGTCAGGATAGTCGAGTATTCCATATAAGCTACGGAATTCTCGCGTTAGTCCGGTATGGTGCCCAACGGTAATTGCCAGATGATTACCATAAGTTACGGAGCCATACTTAAGACCCCAAACCCATCAACCCACCTGTAACTATCTTCACACAGCCGGCCAACCTGGCTGGCCCACAGAGGAGCAGACGACTACAGACAGCAAACACCTCAACGATCGTCGGAAAGAAGATATAGAAAAGACACCTAACCCAGTAACGAGAGAAAAGTTATAAGTTAATTCATAAAGTGAGCGAAATAAAACAGAGTCCACAAGCGACTCTGCCAAAATTCAAGTCCAAGAGTGAAATAAAACAGTCCCAAATAGTGTTAAAACATCGAATATCCATTACAGTGCTAATATTAGGAATTAACATAAACAAATTCCAGTTATGAATATGTTATAGTCTATTGAAGTGTTCCCGACCCTTAGAAGTGATTTTCCTAATTTAATTAAAATAAGCCGATTTTCATGCTAAGCGACTCTGCCATTATTTCTACCAAGTGAAAAGATTTCAGAGTCCACAATTGACTCTGCCATTATTTTAACACAAAGAAAATATTTCAAAGTCTATCATCCTTTGACTTTGAGCTTGCTCTCATACCAGTTCGCAAGGTATATAATTCAAGATATATAGTGAATAACTAACTCTCGTTCATAGCCACCATCGCAAGTCTACTTCGCCACATGTACAGTTAAATTAAATAGCTGATGATATTACTTGTATAAACCTTCGATAGTAACTAGTGTACATGATTCCAGATGAAAGGAATACATCTAAGCTGTGCTAAAATACCTGAACTCCATCCAGATCCACGACTGTGCTCGAAGATAAAGTGTTTTAAGTACTAATCATTGTTTTATGTTTTCTAAACTCACACTCATGCTCTATACGTGTATTTAGAGATTAAGGGAATAAAGCTGTATTCTAAACTAAAATACCCCGGAAAAGGAAAGACCATCAGACAGGAGAGACCGAAGGAGTGGAAGAAGAAGGAAGACCAACCAAGAGAAAGGAACAAGAAGACCCGAAGAAAGGAAGGACCAAGATGGAGAAGCCAGCATCCACCACAACACCACAAGGACCAACAGCAGTAGCGATACCCAGGAACAGCCGAATCGCTATGCTGAAGAAGGACACGCGGAAGGAAGAATACCCACCCACACCGGGCAAGACGATTCGCCCCACGACGCCCCCTAAAAAGAAAATAGTTTTCCGCAAATCCTTTTGAGGGAACCCAAGACACTGTTAATGTTTTCTTTTCTATTTTTATAATGTTATGTAATTATGTATAATAAGTAATAAGATGTGTCATTAATATTAAGAATAATAACCAACAAGTATTATATGAATATGCCATGATGTTTTGCTAAACCTAACTATGCAAAATTAATATTAAGTAGTATATCAATAGATCCTTGGGACATCGTTTCCTACACACATACTGTATATACGTCTTCTTTTATCCTCTGATTATCTCTTCGAATTATACAAGCCACATTATATCTTCTTTCTCATATAAGTTTATATGCATATTAGATAGTACCAAAGTCGCCGCAACATCGAGTGGCGTTGGTGTTCTTCAAACACGCGCCGGAAGCTAGCTGGCTCGCACGCTAGCTCGCCTGGAGTACCAACACATTTCCGGGAGGGACACCTACTTAAAATACTATATTAAAGAGATAACATACAATGCTATATTTTACAAATCATTATCAACATACATAATACTACCGATGATACATAAGTAGATTCTCATTTCAGACCCCCGTGGATGAGCATGATATATAAAATACTTCGATGCGCATCTTGTGCTTCCTCACTTTGTTTTTGCACACGACCCTCAGCCTCCCGCTCAAGTTAAGAATTAACCCTTCTTTAGCGGGGCCCGACTTAAATCCGTATGGAGAAGAAAGGACTATGTGGCGGGGCCCGACTTAAGTCTGTGTGCAATTTTGGCGCAATATTGGCTCTGAGAGAGAGACAAGCGACGGGAGGAGCATAGGTTGCCTCATGACCGCTCGTCACGGTTGCCGTGGGCCTACTGACATATACTTCACACACATCCACCCTCCCTCCCTCGCTACACACATAATTATGTAACGAAATGACCATATTTTAGCGATTTTGCCCTTCGGTTGCACGATCGTTGCAAGACAACCAGTGATCGTAGAAGGATGGTTCAGGTGTCATTGGAAAGCTCAATTAACGCCCTTTCAGGGATACATAATTGTATTACGCTCTGGCTCTTGTTTATGCATGAAAAAGAGCATGGAAATAAGCTCGTTTAGGGTAAAACCACCCGCTTGGCAGATAGTAGAATTTACCGACCTAGCCGCTCGTTGAGTGTTAAGGAACTCTCTTCCTTGAGCAAAGTTATTATTTTCTAAAAGGCTCTATTGACCTTACCTATCTATTTTATAATTATTTTCTTAACCATTGATGAAGTACCTCTCTAGGTAATATGCCCCTTGATACGAGTACCACCTGCGACCTAATAAATTTATTTAGAAAGAGAATATCCTGACCACCAGAACAAGAAGGTTCTATAGACCCCTCCAGGGATACCTCCTCATGCCCTTACCATCCTACACGTTAGGAAGGATCCCTCGCAGTCATTCTCAATAGCAGGTCAAGATAATTTAGGAGAGTTAAGCAATTTTAAGGCTTCCCACCTTTAGAAGTCTTAGAATTAAACCTCCATTCAGTTGGACCTACGGCATCCTGAAAGTCTAATATACTGTCTGTGAGCTAAAAATCCTATCTTAGGGATCTTTGTTTGTTGCGGCATCCCGTCAGCTAACATAGAGACTCTTGATAGGCGGTGTCTACTAAATTATAGTAGTGTAAGTGACCGTCACCCCGGAGCTTCACTTCTATTCTTTCAGTTACCGAAACTGTGGCCTGTTACAGGAACTTTGTTATCACTGGCATCCCAGTGGCTAACATAGCTTCTGTTACCGGTATAAAGCTTTCTTGGCTTAGAAGAGAAGGGTCAGGCATCCACCCCTTCATTTCTAGCTAAAGAAGTCCACAACCACTCCTATTAGGAGGCTTCGTGTTGTCCTAGGAATCCCAGGATAAACATAGATTCCTACCTTCTAGGTGTGCACCTTCTTTAAAAGAAGTTGAGGAGTACGGCATCCCGGCCTCAATATTCTCTAGTGAAAAGTGCTAAAGTCCTACCTTAGGAACTTTGTTACCACTGGCATCCCAGTGACTAACATAGTGACCTTAGTAAGGATTACACCTTCTGTAGAAGAAGTTGAGAACTCGGCATCCCGACGACTCAGCTGTTTCTATTGAAAGTGTACAGTGTCCTTTCAGAGGAACTTTTTTAGTAATGGCATCCCAGCATCTAACATTGTCACTTCTGCTAGGTTCCACTTTCCCTAGTAAGAGTTGAGAGACTCCGGCAACCCGAGCTCTCTACTTATTACTATTGAAAGTGAACACTGTGTAAAGTGTCCTCTCAGAGGAACTTTGTTACTACTGGCATCCCAGTAACTAACATTGTCCCCTCTGCTAGGTTCCACTTTCCCTAGTAGGAGTTGAGAGACTCCGGCAACCTGACCTCTCTACTTATTACTATTGAAAGTGAACACTACCACTTTTCACAGGTAGTCTCGAAACATCTGAGACCGCTGTGAAGAAAGGGCTTGGCAAGATATCCTCAAGGGGACTCTGCATATACAAGTCCTAGGTGCACTGAGTCTGTGGCATCCCATTAGACTGTGTAACTAAAAGGTTTAAACACCGCCCCGGGTCCCCCGAACCTCTTAAAAAGGTCAGAGACAGTCAGGAAGAGTAGTTCTAAAGTCTTCCTGCGTTAGTCCGATTTCGTGCCATATACGTTACCACTTAGGCACGATATTTAAGACCCTAGTTCAAGAGTACCTTAACAGGACTTCATCAACTGTTGATATAAAGGTCAGGATAGTCGAGTATTCCAAATAACCTCTAGAATACTCGCGTTAGTCCGGTATGGTGCCCAACAGTAATTGCCAGTTGATTACAATACGTTACGGAGCCATACTTAAGACCCCAAACCCATCAACCAATCTGTAACTATCTTCACACAGCCGGCCAACCTGGACGGCCCATGGAGGAGCAGACAACTACATACAGCAAACACCTCAACCATCGTCGGAAAGAAGATATAGAAAAGACACCTAAGTCGATGACCAGAAATGAGAGAAAGTGTATAAGTTAATCCACGAAGTGAGCAAGTCTATTGATGTGTTCCCGACCGTTAAAAGTTATTTTCCGAATTAAATCAAATTAAGCTGATTTTGATGCTAAGCGACTCTGCCATTATTTCGACCAAGTGAAAATATTTCAGAGTCCACCATCGACTCTGCCATTATTTTAACACAAAGAAAATATTTTAAAGTCCATCTTCATTCGACTTTAAGCTTGCTCTCATACCAGTGCGCACGGTACATAACTCAAGATATATAGGAAATAACTAACTTTCATTCAAAACCACCATCGTAAGTCTACTTCGCTACAAGTACAGTGAAATTAAATAGCTGATGATATTACTCGTGTCAACCCTCGATAGTAATTGGTGTATCTGATTCCAGCCAAAAGGAATACAGTTAAGCTGTGCTAAAATACCTGAACTCCATCCAGATCCGCGACTGTGCTCGAAGATTGAGTGTTTTAAGTACAATTCATTGTGTTGTAGCATATTTTTGAATATGGGAATATTCATACAATGCAATTTAATCATGGAACAATGAGGGTATTTTTTTAGGCATTTCGGTGTGCTGTGGTAATGACAGCACAAATTAAATCCCAATAATATCTTCCCATTGACATATTGGGATTCGAACCCGGGTCCATTGTATTACCAGTCCAGTGGCAAGACCACTCCGCCATATATATATATATATATATATATATATATATATATATATTGTCACTCCCAAATGAGTTTGTAGCCTATATAATTTGTGAGCGAGTTATAGTTTGCAGGGCCTGTTGTGGGGGGGGGGGACCCTGTGCGAGGCTAGTAGCTAGCTAGCCCTCGTGGCTAGCAGGATGTTGCCTGTAGTCTTGTGTTGCCGTCTGGGCAGCAATATAAATAAGTTAGTTTATTTAGCCTTGTGTGATTAATGCAGTTTATCATAAGTTCACACAATGTTGACTTTATTCATTTGATTACTTTTGTTGTTAAAGAGAGCACAGGCTCCCTGAGATAATTGAGTATTCTGGCGGTGCGTGGCGCTCCCCTTCCTCCCTTGTCTTGGCCATGGGAACCAGAGCGAGTGCAACAGCTTTACTCCAGTCTCACCTCTCGCTCTGTCAACATCACTGTTTGGTGTTGGTTAGGCTTGCTTCTTTGGTTTCCCTTGAATACCGCATATTTGTTTTTGTTCGTTATTTGATTGGAGCATAGCAGGGGCTGGAATCATATTGAGCATATTGTTTTGTTTTAACATCTTTAGTTTAATATTAATTTCTGCATTCATTTCTTCTTTGGCAATCTAGAATATAAGCTTCTCCTTTTATTCCTCCATGTTCTTTTCCATTATTCTGCAGCATTGTTTGACCATTATTAGATATGCATATTATTCATGGTTGATATCGCTGGGGGGAGTGGGTGGCTGGACTGTTTATCTCTGTTTTTGTCAGGCCTTTGAGTACTGAGGTTGCTGGGTGTGTGATATGGTAGGCTAAGCTTTTTTCCACCACACAGCATCCTTTGACTTGGGTCTTATCCAACCCTTTATTGGGTGGCAGCCAGCTTCCAACTTCCCCAGGATATCAACCCTTGAGCCTTGTTTAGTTTTAGAAGCAATACATTCGGTGCAGTTTGGGACTAGGGGTGGAGCCTGTTACTAGTAGAGGTTGTCCCCATTGTACTCGGTTGTATTGAGCTAACCCCAGATGATGTTGTATGGGTTAAGTCATTAAAGTTGTTTACCCCTTACAACACCACCGCCGAGCTGTGCTGAAGAGAGCCACTCGGTGTATTATTAGGACATAGGCTAGGGATAATTGGCTTGGCACAGAGGTTTATTGCACTGGACTTTCCATGGGCTTTTGCTCTGTATTTTTCTCAATTCCTAAGCGATTGGGTATGATATAGAGTGTTCTGGGAGTCTAGTAGTGGTATGGTTAGGAAATATTTGGGCAGTTTAGAATAACCTTAGAAGTTCTCTTTCATACTACACGCACTGTGGACTAGACTCGGGGACAATAGATATTTTTGTGTCTCCTTGTTACTGCTTTAATAGAGCAAAGAGGAAGATAAACATTTTTCCTAGAGAACCTGCGTGTCTTGGTGTTTGAGTCAGATATTAAGAGTGTGTCTGTTGCAGGGTAGTTCGTGCTGTGGGCTAGGCTATTGGAGCATCTGGTTGCCCCGGCTCCCCTTGTAACAGTGGCGACCTCAGACCAGCATAGTGTGATAGTATAGAGTTCGTGTGGTGTGAAGCAATTATATTTAGATTGTCAGTAATTTTGTTCTTGCAGTTGAAAGTCTACAGACATAGTACTCTTATTTCATTAACCCGTGTCCACAACTATTGCTAAGATGTCGCATGTTGATTACATTCCTGTTCATATTGTGGGGAAGGAGTACGTTGTTCAGCTTATTACAACCCAACCTAGTCAAGAAGAGGTTGCTAGCAGGAGTAGTGATGAATTAGGAAGGGTGTTGGAGGTGTATGGGTGGCGGTGCGGTGGTATGTCTAAGGCAGAGTTAGTTCAAAAGGTGTGCAAGTTGGCTGCACAGCCTAGTGGTCCTTATTTTGAAGCTAGTACTTGTGTTGTGGATGATGGCACCATCCTGCATGTGCCGCAGCGTCCTAGCAGTCAGGCTAGCTATCATTCTACTGGGGCCCGGAGTGGAGCAACAACTCCAGAGCAAGGTGATACTGTATTTAGACAGGCTCCGAATGATACCACCGCACCTGCCACCACGCTTCCGCCGTCAGCATTTAACCCTATCAGTACGGCCCCTTCATTTTCACAGGGCTATGTTCATGCCCCTATGGCCAGTACATTTGTTTCAAGTTATGCTAGCAATCCCCAGTATCCTCCTTCTTCCCCCCATGTGTTGTGGGCCACACCCCAGCATTTCACTGCCACTCACACGGTGGGTGCTCAGCACAATGTTCCCCTTAATGCCCAGTTTCCTCCTATAACTCCGATAGGGTCGAGAAGGAGTCCAGAGGTTGAGCTGCAACTAAAGAGAATGGAGATGGAAGAGAGACAGAGAGATAGAGAGCTTGAGGTGAGGAGGATGGAAATAGAGGAGAAGAGAATACAGGTAGGCAGAGAAATGGAGGAGAGGATTAAGTTGAGAGTTGGAGGTAGATTTGGAGAAGACGAAGTTGGAAACCAGTGGGCAAAGATGACAAGGGAATAGTGCTGGTCATACATCTAAGGAGGAGGCAGAAGAGGTGTTGTTGTCTCGACGGCTGAAACTCGTGCCGGCCTTTGATGAACTTAAGGTCACAGAGTGGTTCTTACGTTTTGAAAAGAAGGCCCACGAGTATCAGTGGCCGAGGCACCGCTGGGCAGTGTTGGTGTCTAATGTTTTAAAAGGCAAGGCTCTCGATGCATACGATCGCCTAGAAGTGCAGGAGCTAGAGTGTGATGTACTTAAAGAGGCTGTGTTAAAAGCCTACGAGCTGCGTCCCGAGGCTTACACGTTGGCCTTCAGGGGGGCTCTTAACCTCTGAAGTGCGCATGGGGGTAATTGGAAACGTCCCCCTGTGCTGACGTATTTGAGGTGTTTCCGCCACTAAAATATTCATTGTGCCATTAATAGCATTAATACTTATCCATATGCGCCTATTATGGGTTGATTATAAAGGTATTAACCTGAAACAACAATAAAACGAGTGAAAACAGCGTTTGGATGGTCAAAATCGGAGATATAGCCCGCGAGTTGTATAATGTATGGGTGAGGCAATCTGCTTTCCCGCCAATTTCCCCCAAGGCCACTGAGACACAGTCGATCGATACTCTCTCTCTCTCTTGCATTCGCTTGCTATCAGTGATGACCACACCCTCCAATCGGATTTCTAATGTTAGCACGAAAATATACCTCAGAATAAGGGAATAACAGGGAAAATAGGTGATAACTGAAGGAGAGGAGGAAAGTGGGGAAGGAGGGGAGGTAGAGGACTGAGATTTTGCATGGCCCAGGGGCCAAAAAAAAATAAAAAAAAAAAAAAAAAAAATATAAATTTTTTTTTTTTTTCGATGTCAAAAGTTGATTTTTATTTTCTCTGACTCTTAAGAGTCTCCCCGCAGTGCGCCGGGGGAACTCTTAAGAGTCTCCCCGCAGCTCCCGGGTTAAGCGGCAGGGGGACTCGCACGTGGAATGTGCCAGGTACCTGCGCGATACTCTATCTAAGTGGCTGCATTCAGAGTCAGCTGGTACTTTTGAGGCGGCGTGTGAGGTTTGGCTGATGGAGCAGTTTACAAGCATAGTTGAAAAGGACGTTGTGGAAAAATTAAAAGAAAAACGGTTTAAATCAATAAGGGAAGCAGCAGTTTGGGCTGATGACTTTGCACTAGCCCGGCGTGGCACGTGCATGGGGAGCATTGGTAACAGGAGAGACTGACCTGTGCACCAAGCAGCCACAGTATCAGCTCGCCCATCATTACCCAAAGTTAACACAAATAAGACACAACATTATACAAAGGCTGACAACCAGCAAGCTTCTACGGAAGTGAGATGTTATTTTTGAAAGCAAGTGGGTCATATTAACTCCTTCTATACTGGAGACATATTTTGTATTTGATTTCAGCTGCATTTTGACAATTTATGAAGCTTAGGAAGGATATGTGGTAGCTAAAAGGATTAATAGAGATCGTTTCTATTAATGGATTATGTGCTGGTGACAAGGGAAAGATTGTGTAGACTGCTGGATGTGAATGTGATGAGAGGTGAGGCGGAGGGTATGTCAGATCATTACCTGGTGGAGGGAAAGCTAAAAGTTAAGAGTTACAGGAGAATAAGAGACAAGCGTGAAGTAAGAGAGGTAATAAAAGTTAGTGAGTTAGAGAAGAGTGAAAAAGAGAGGGAGTACAAGGAAAGACTAAATGAAAAGTGGATGGAAGTGAGAGAGATGGAAGAGAGAGAAGTAGAGGTTGAATGGCAACAGTTTAAGGAAGGAGTGAAAGCAAGTGCAGAGGTAGTATGAGGCAAAAGGAAAGTAGGAGGCAGAGGTATCAGGAAGGGAAGCGAGTGGTGGAATGATACGGTGAGAAAGGCAGATGAGGAGAAGAGACAGTGTTTTGAGAGGGTGTTACAGGATGGTAGTGTTGAGGTATGGGAGAGGTACAAGGAGAAAAGGAGAGAGGCAAAACGGAAAATTAGAGAAGCGAAAAAAGATGCAAACGAAAGGTGGGGTCTAAGGTTGAGTGAGAAGTTTAAAGAACGAAAGAAGATGTTCTGGAAGGAGGTAAATAAAGTAAGGAAAGGAGGACAAAAGAGGGAAGAGTCAGTGAAAGATGCAAATGGAGAATTATTAGTGGAACCAGTTGAAGTGAGGAAAAGATATGCCGAGTATTTTGAATCTTTGTTAAATACAAGAGATGGAAGAGAAGCAGCGATTGAAGCAGAGGTGGATGGAGATAGGTTACCCAGGCCACCCAGGTGGCAGGGAATGAATGAAAGGATTGAGGAAAATGAGGTGAAAAAAGCAGTGAAACAAATGAGAGCGGGAAAAGCAGAAGGTTGGGATGGTATTGCTGTGGAGTGTATAAAGAAGGGTGGAGATGTGACACTTTTCAATGTGTGCTTTGCTGTGTCAATGGTACCAATAGACTGGAAGAGTGCATGTATTGTGCCGTTGTACAAGGGGAAGGGAGATCGGCAGGAGTGTTCAAGTTATAGAGGTATTAGTTTATTGTCAGTGGTGGGAAAGCTGTATGGCAGGGTGTTAATAGAGAGGATAATAAAGTGTACGGAAGTTGCAATAGGAGAAGAACAGTGCGGTTTTAGGAGGGGAAGAGGGTACGTGGATCAGATGTTTGCAGTAAGACAGTTATGCGAGAAGTATTTAGAGAAGCATAAGGAGATATTTTGGGCTTTTATGGACTTGGAAAAAGCGTATGATCATGTGGACCGTGAAGCAATGTGGAAGGTGTTAAGGATATATGAAATAGGAGGAAATTTGTTAGAAGCAGTTAAGAGTTTTTATGAAGGGAGCAGAGCATGTGTGAGAGTAGGAAATGGTGAGTTGAGTGAATGGTTTGAGGTAAAGGTAAGTTTGCGACAGGGTTGTGTAATGTTACCATGGCTGTTTAATATGTTTATGGATGGTGTGGTGAGGGAGGTGAAAAGGAGAACTATGGGAAGAGGATTGGGTTTAGTAGGAAAAAATGGTAGAGATTGGGAGTTGAATCAGTTGCTGTTCGCTGATGACACAGCATTGGTGGCGGATTCTGATGAGAAACTGCAGCGGGTAGTCAAAGAGTTTGGTGTGGTTTGTGGAAGGAGGAAACTGAAGGTGAACGTCAATAAAAGTAAAGTAATGGTGTGTAATAGGGGAGAGCATAGGGTGAATCTAGATGTGAGGCTGGATGGGGAAATATTGGAACAAGTAGAGTGTTTTAAATATCTAGGAGGAACGATAAGCAGGAGTGGAGGTATGGAAATGGAGGTAAAACAGAGAGTGTGTGAAGGAAGGAAGGTTTTCGGAGCAATGGGAAGTATGTGGAAGACGAGAAATCTCGGAGTGAAAGTAAAAAGTGCACTGTATCAAGGAATTGTTGTGCCAACAGTGATGTATGGGGCTGAGACATGGGCTCTGAAGAAAAAGGAGAAAAGAGGGCTGGATGTGATAGAGATGAGCTGCTTGAGGAGTATGTGTGGAGTTACTCGTAGAGACAGATTGAGGAATGAAGAGATACGTAGGAGAGTGGGGCAGCAGGAACATTTGTCAGCCAGAGTGGACAGAAAGGTGCTGAGCTGGTATGGTCATGTTGAACGAATGGGAGATGAAAGGCTTACGAAGAGAATATGTGAGTCAGGTACAAGGGGAGATAGAAGGGCAGGAAGACCCCCATTGAGATGGAGAGACTGTGTAAGAAGAGTTTTGGATGATAGTGGAATGACTATAGATCAGGCAGGGGAAGTGGTGGTGGACAGGAGTGAATGGAGAATGCTTGTGAATAGTTGAGTGAACACGTGGTCATTTGGAGTAAGGGGTCGGGGGCAAGTTGGACTAGATAATAGTCCATCAGGCGCCTGGCCCGGGGAGACGATTAATATGAAGGGTGCGCCTGGAAGTGTGGTGGGAGGGCGTGTGGCTTTGGCTCCGCTGCATGTCTGCCTGCCGAGATCGGAACCTCTCCAGGTGGTCGGGGGCCGGGGGAGTGCTGGAGCGACCTTGGTGACCCTGGTCTCTAGGTCTTCTCCTGGGTGACCTGGATGTGTGTGAGTTGGTGCTTTTTATCTGTGTTTATTCGTTGTTTTATGTTGTTTTTGTGATTTCCCTGTTCTTGCTCTGTCTTGAGTCGGCTACCCCCAAAATGGGGATTGGGCCTGAGCATATAGATAGATAGATAGATAGTTTCTAGCCTAATAATTTGGTAGACATCCTTCCTAAACTGAATAAAATTGTCTAAATGTAACTGAAATAAACAAAAAATACATCACCGGTATAGAAGGGGTTAAACCTCAGTGTGCTAAATGGAAGGCTACCCAGGAACCCAAGGCTGTCCCGTTGGTGGCGACATTAGGGGAGGTGCCTGTGAAAGGCAAGTCAGGTACTGGTGAGTTTGGGGGGGCAGTGTTGGCCAGCGCGAAGCAGGGTAGTAAGCACTTTGCCGCCCCAGATGGTATCACCACCTGAGTATAACCAGACTTCCCCTGATTGGTGTCGGCCATTCATACATGACGGATTTGTACGGGTTGGGGAGCAGACTTACCCTGTCAAGTGTTTAGGGATACTGGTGCGCAACAATCCATGTGTCGCAACCTGACAGGGGGACCTATTAGTACGGGAGAGTTTGTGATGTGCAGGGGAATCAACAGTGAACAATTCTGTGATTTAGTCCCGGTGATCCTAGAGTGCCCACTTTTGACTGCCGAGTGTAAGGTGGCTATGGTGGACACTTTGCCAGTTGAGGGGGTGGACTTTTTGCTCGGGACTGACTTGGCAGGGGATGTAGTTTTCCCGCCTCCTATAGTCGTCGCTGAGGCAGCTTTTGTGCCCCCTGGTGGTAGTTGTTTGCAAGAAGATAACATGGACTCTATCTACCCTGTTGGTGCAGTGACCCAATCAGTGGCACATTTGGCACAACAGGTGGATGATTTAGTAGATGCCGGGGCCGACAGCCATGAGTGCGGGCCATCCCATGATGCACTACTAGATGACACTGGTCCGGAGACAGCTGTGGGCTTAGCTGACCCCAGTGAGGCTACCGAGACAAGTAGAGGTGACCTATTGCCGGACGAGGAGTCTGGCATAGTGAAACCGACTCAACCTTCTGATATTTTTGAGAGGTCAGAGGTAACTGCCTTGATGGAGTTACCTAGAAACAAACTGAGCAAGTTGCAGCAAGAGGACCCCAGTCTGGGCATCCTGTTTAAGAAGGTTGGTACGACTGGTGGGAAGAACGGTTAAGCAGAGAAATTTGTTGTAAAGGGGGCATTGTTGTATCGGCAGTGGAAGCCGGATACGAACTCAGGTTTGGGGGAGTAGCAGTTAGTGGTGCCTGCCCAGTTCCGGGAAGGGCTGGTTAGGCTAACGCAGGTGGCACCACTGGCGGGTCATTTAGGGGTATGTGAGACTACTAATAGGCTACATTCTCATTTTTTGGTGGCCTAATATGCATGCATCGGTGGCTTCTTTTTTGATGTGTCATATTGGTAAGGTAGTTGGAGAACCCCACCCAGAACTACCCGTGGCACCTTTGATCCCTACACCTGCAGTTGAACCGCCATTGACTTGTGTCATAGTTGACATGGTTAGCCCCTTATTACCTACCAGTTCGGGAGACAAATACTTGCACACTTTAATTGATACTACCACTAGATACCCGGAGGCTATCCCGGTTAGCAGCGTGAACACGAAGATGAGAGACCCTTGTAACAAACAGGCTAAATCTAGGGTGTTCAAGGTGGGCGACGAGGCTTTGGCACGGTTGTCAGTTCAGGGTCGATCCATGTCTGCTAAGTTTTGTGGTCAGTATCAGGACATTAAGCAGATTGGTGAGGTTGACTATGTAATAGGTACGCCCGACCGTCGCATAGCCTCCCAATGCTGCCGTAGTAAAATGCAACAGCCCTACCATAGACCGACTGCATCTGGCCGTGGCGCTGAACGCGATGATGCTGCGCAGGCCGGTGTAGCCGCAAGGAATGCGGGGGTGCGCATGTATGGTATCGGCGGGGAATCCTTGGCACTTATGAACTGTGAGAGTGACTGCACAGGTGGTACAGATTGTCTCTCTCATGACCTGGCTGTATTAGGGACGGAGGTGGAGAAGGAGGGAGGCTATAGTTTAGAGGCTGCGGTCCCGGCTGGGTTGTGGGAGGACAATGAGAATGTTGTTCTTCGAGATAAGTTGCAACCTCGATCTTGATCCTAAGCGCCAAGAGGAGTTGTTTACTAGGCTGTGGCAGTACCTCCGCATGTTTGTTGATTCTCCAGGCCTGATGTCTGGGGTGGCACCCGACATAGAGGCTGGAGACAGTGCAAAGCTCAAGTTGGCTCCCTACCGTATGAATCCTGCTCGACAGCCTGTCTTAAATGCAGAGCTGGACTACATGTTGGAGAAGGGTCTGAGGGATAAAGGATATCGTGAGTGGTCTTTGCCAGTGACTTTGCAACCTGAGTTGAGTGGCAAGATCTGTTTTTGTGTTGATTGCAGTAGTGTTAGTGTATTATCCCTGACAGATGCCTATCCATTACCCAGAGTTGACGACCCCATAGACCGCATCGGGGCTGCCTCGTTTATCACTAAGGTGGAAATAGTGAAGGGTTATTGGCAGGTCCCGATGCCGGAGAGAGTGAAGAGAAGTGCCAGTCTTGTGATGGACTGGGCAGTTTATCAGTGTCAGGTGTTGTTTGGCTGCCGGATCACAGTTTGGAGGTGTGGCATGTTAGGGGCACGGATAATGTTATGGCTGATTGGTTGTCACGGGAGGGTATGTTTTAAGGAGATGCCTCGCCGTTCAGTCAGTGGTGGTGTAGCCTCCTACTTTGGTTTGATTAGCACGTTTACGTCTGGTGCTTGTTGGTTGCTGTATGTAGCCCAGCGTAGGGTCGTAAAGTAGGAGTTGCTGTGTTTCTGTATAGAAGAAAATATTTCCATACAAAAATATAAAAAAACTATAAAAATACTAAAAAAGACTGTAGTTGTGTACATCTTGTAGTGTTATTGAAGTATGAACAGTCTGTTGTTTCAAGATGCACCAACAGACTCCCCCTGCGTGTGAGGGTGTCACTCCCAAATGAGTTTGTAGCCTATATAATTTGTGTGTGAGTTATAGTTTGCAGGGCCTGTTGTGAGGGGGGGGGGGGACCCTGTGCGAGGCTAGTAGCTAGCAGGATGTTGCCTGTAGTCTTGTGTTGCCGTCAGGTCAGCAATATAAATAAGTTAGTTTATTTAGCCTTGTGTGATTAATGCAGTTTATCATAAGTTCACACAATGTTGACTTTATTCATTTGATTACTATTGTTGTTAAAGAGAGCACAGGCTGCCTGAGATAATTGAGTATTCTGGCGGTGCGTGGCGCTCCCCTTCCTCCCTCGTCCGTTGCCGTGGGAACCAGAGCGAGTGCAACAGATTTACTCCAGTCTCACCTCTCGCTCTGTCAACATTACTGTTTGGTGTTGGTTAGGCTTGCTTCTTTGGTTTCCCTTGAATACCGCATATTTCTTTTTGTTCGTTATTTGATTGGAGCATAGCAGGGTCTGGAGTCATATTGAGCATATTGTTTTGTTTAAACATCTTTAGTTTAATATTAATTACTGCATTCATTTCTTCTTTGGCAATCTAGAATATAAGCTTCTCCTTTTATTCCTCCATGTTCTTTTCCATTATTCTGCAACATTGTTTGACCATTATTAGATGTGCATATTATTCATGGTTGATATCACTGGGGGGGATTGGGTGGCTGGACTGTTTATCTCTGTTTTTGTCAGGCCTTTGAGTACTGAGGTTGCTGGGTGTGTGATATGGTAGGCTAAGCTTTTTTCCACCACACAGCATCCTTTGACTTGGGTCTTATCCAACCCTTTATTGGGTGGCAGCCAGCTTCCAACTTCCCCAGGATATCAACCCTTGAGCCTTGTTTAGTTTTAGCAGCAATACATTCGGTGCAGTTTGGGACTAGGGGTGGAGCCTGTTACTAGGTGAGGTTGTCCCCATTGTACTCGGTTGTATTGAGCTAACACCAGATGATGTTGTAAGGGTTAAGTCATTAAAGTTGTTTACCCCTTACAACACCACCGCCGAGCTGTGCTGAAGAGAGCCACTCGGTGTATTATTAGGACATACAGTAGGCTAGGGATAATAGGCTTGGCACAGAGGTTTATTGCACTGGACTTTCCATGGGTTTTTGCTCTGTATTGTTCTCAATTCCTAAGCGATTGGGTATGATATAGAGTGTTCTGGGAGTCTAGTAGTGGTATGGTTAGGAAATATTTGGGCAGTTTAGAATAACCTTAGAAGTCCTCTTTCATACTACACGCACTGTGGACTAGACTCGGGGACAATAGATATTTTTGTGTCTCCTTGTTACTGCTTTAATAGAGCAAAGAGGAAGATAACCATTTTTCTTAGAGAACCTGCGTGTCTTGGTGTTTGAGTCAGATATTAAGAGCGTGTCTGTTGCAGGGTAGTTCGGTGCTGTGGGCTAGGCTATTGGAGCATCTGGTTGCCCCGGCTCCCCTTGTAACAGTGGCGACCTCAGACCAGCATAGTGTGATAGTATAGAGTTCGTGTGGTGTGAAGCAATTATATTTAGATTGTCAGTAATTTTTTTCTTGCAGTTGAAAGTCTACAGACATAGTACTCTTATTTCATTAACCCGTGTCCACAACTATTGCTAAGATGTCGCATGTTGATTACATTCCTGTTCATATTGTGGGGAAGGAGGACGTTGTTCAGCTTATTACAACCCAACCTAGTCAAGAAGAGGTTGCTAGCAGGAGTAGTGATGAATTAGGAAGGGTGTTGGAGGTGTATGGGTGGCGGTGCGGTGGTATGTCTAAGGCAGAGTTAGTTCAAAAGGTGTGCAAGTTGGCTGCACAGCCTAGTGGTCCTTATTTTGAAGCTAGTACTTGTGTTGTGGATGATGGCACCATACTGCATGTGCCGCAGCGTCCTAGCAGTCAGGCTAGCTATCATTCTACTGGGGCCCGGAGTGGAGCAACAACTCCAGAGCAAGGTGATACTGTATTTAGACAGGCTCCGAATGATACCACCGCACCTGCCACCACGCTTCCGCCGTCAGCATTTAACCCTATCAGTACGGCCCCTTCATTTTCACAGGGCTATGTTCATGCCCCTATGGCCAGTACATTTGTTTCAAGTTATGCTAGCAATCCCCAGTATCCTCCTTCTTCCCCCCATGTGTTGTGGGCCACACCCCAGCATTTCACTGCCACTCACACGGTGGGTGCTCAGCACAATGTTCCCCTTAATGCCCAGTTTCCTCCTATAACTCCGATAGGGTCGAGAAGGAGTCCAGAGGTTGAGCTGCAACTAAAGAGAATGGAGATGGAAGAGAGACAGAGAGATAGAGAGCTTGAGGTGAGGAGGATGGAAATAGAGGAGAAGAGAATACAGGTAGGCAGAGAAATGGAGGAGAGGATTAAGTTGAGAGTTGGAGGTAGATTTGGAGAAGACGAAGTTGGAAACCAGTGGGCAAAGATGACAAGGGAATAGTGCTGGTCATACATCTAAGGAGGAGGCAGAAGAGGTGTTGTTGTCTCGACGGCTGAAACTCGTGCCGGCCTTTGATGAACTTAAGGTCACAGAGTGGTTCTTACGTTTTGAAAAGAAGGCCCACGAGTATCAGTGGCCGAGGCACCGCTGGGCAGTGTTGGTGTCTAATGTTTTAAAAGGCAAGGCTCTCGATGCATACGATCGCCTAGAAGTGCAGGAGCTAGAGTGTGATGTACTTAAAGAGGCTGTGTTAAAAGCCTACGAGCTGCGTCCCGAGGCTTACACGTTGGCCTTCAGGGGGGCTCTTAAGCGGCAGGGGGACTCGCACGTGGAATGTGCCAGGTACCTGCGCGATACTCTATCTAAGTGGCTGCATTCAGAGTCAGCTGGTACTTTTGAGGCGGCGTGTGAGGTTTGGCTGATGGAGCAGTTTACAAGCATAGTTGAAAAGGACGTTGTGGAAAAATTAAAAGAAAAACGGTTTAAATCAATAAGGGAAGCAGCAGTTTGGGCTGATGACTTTGCACTAGCCCGGCGTGGCACGTGCATGGGGAGCATTGGTGACAGGAGAGACTGACCTGTGCACCAAGCAGCCACAGTATCAGCTCGCCCATCATTACCCAAAGTTAACACAAATAAGACACAACATTATACAAAGGCTGACAACCAGCAAGCTTCTACGGAAGTGAGATGTTATTTTTGAAAGCAAGTGGGTCATATTAACCCCTTCTATACTGGAGACATATTTTGTATTTGATTTCAGCTGCATTTTGACAATTTATGAAGCTTAGGAAGGATATGTGGTAGCTAAAAGGATTAATAGAGATCGTTTCTATTAATGGATTATGTGCTGGTGACAAGGGAAAGATTGTGTAGACTGCTGGATGTGAATGTGATGAGAGGTGAGGCGGAGGGTATGTCAGATCATTACCTGGTGGAGGGAAAGCTAAGAGTTAAGAGTTACAGGAGAATAAGAGACAAGCGTGAAGTAAGAGAGGTAATAAAAGTTAGTGAGTTAGAGAAGAGTGAAAAAGAGAGGGAGTACAAGGAAAGACTAAATGAAAAGTGGATGGAAGAGAGAGAAGTAGAGGTTGAATGGCAACAGTTTAAGGAAGGTGTGAAAGCAAGTGCAGAGGTAGTATGCGGCAAAAGGAAAGTAGGAGGCAGAGGTATCAGGAAGGGAAGCGAGTGGTGGAATGATACGGTGAGGAAGGCAGATGAGGAGAAGAGACAGTGTTTTGAGAGGGTGTTACAGGATGGTAGTGTTGAGGTATGGGAGAGGTACAAGGAGAAAAGGAGAGAGGCAAAACGGAAAATTAGAGAAGCGAAAAAAGATGCAAACGAAAGGTGGGGTCTAAGGTTGAGTGAGAAGTTTAAAGAACGAAAGAAGATGTTCTGGAAGGAGGTAAATAAAGTAAGGAAAGGAGGACAAAAGAGGGAAGAGTCAGTGAAAGATGCAAATGGAGAATTATTAGTGGAACCAGTTGAAGTGAGGAAAAGATATGCCGAGTATTTTGAATCTTTGTTAAATACAAGAGATGGAAGAGAAGCAGAGGTGGATGGAGATAGGTTACCCAGGCCACCCAGGTGGCAGGGAATGAATGAAAGGATTGAGGAAAATGAGGTGAAAAAAGCAGTGAAACAAATGAGAGCGGGAATAGCAGAAGGTTTGGATGGTATTGCTGTGGAGTGTATAAAGAAGGGTGGAGATGTGACACTTTTCTATGTGTGCTTTGCTGTGTCAATGGTACCAATAGACTGGAAGAGTGCATGTATTGTGCCGTTGTACAAGGGGAAGGGAGATCGGCAGGAGTGTTCAAGTTATAGAGGTATTAGTTTATTGTCAGTGGTGGGAAAGCTGTATGGCAGGGTGTTGATAGAGAGGATAATAAAGTGTACGGAAGTTGCAATAGGAGAAGAACAGTGCGGTTTTAGGAGGGGAAGAGGGTACGTGGATCAGATGTTTGCAGTAAGAGAGTTATGCGAGAAGCATAAGGAGATATTTTGGGCTTTTATGGACTTGGAAAAAGCGTATGATCATGTGGACCGTGAAGCAATGTGGAAGGTGTTAAGGATTTATGAAATAGGAGGAAATTTGTTAGAAGCAGTTAAGAGTTTTTATGAAGGGAGCAGAGCATGTGTGAGAGTAGGAAATGGTGAGTTGAGTGAATGGTTTGAGGTAAAGGTAAGTTTGCGACAGGGTTGTGTAATGTCACCATGGCAGTTTAATATGTTTATGGATGGTGTGGTGAGGGAGGTGAAAAGGAGAACTATGGGAAGAGGATTGGGTTTAGTAGGAAAAAATGGTAGAGATTGGGAGTTGAATCAGTTGCTGTTCGCTGATGACACAGCATTGGTGGCGGATTCTGATGAGAAACTGCAGCGGGTAGTCAAAGAGTTTGGTGTGGTTTGTGGAAGGAGGAAACTGAAGGTGAACGTCAATAAAAGTAAAGTAATGGTGTGTAATAGGGGAGAGCATAGGGTGAATCTAGATGTGAGGCTGGATGGGGAAATATTGGAACAAGTAGAGTGTTTTAAATATCTAGGAGGAACGATAAGCAGGAGTGGAGGTATGGAAATGGAGGTAAAACAGAGAGTGTGTGAAGGAAGGAAGGTTTTCGGAGCAATGGGAAGTATGTGGAAGACGAGAAATCTCGGAGTGAAAGTAAAAAGTGCACTGTATCAAGGAATTGTTGTGCCAACAGTGATGTATGGGGCTGAGACATGGGCTCTGAAGAAAAAGGAGAAAAGAGGGCTGGATGTGATGGAGATGAGCTGCTTGAGGAGTATGTGTGGAGTTACTCGTAGAGACAGATTGAGGAATGAAGAGATACGTACGAGAGTGGGGCAGCAGGAACATTTGTCAGCCAGAGTGGACAGAAAGGTGCTGAGCTGGTATGGTCATGTTGAACGAATGGGAGATGAAAGGCTTACGAAGAGAATATGTGAGTCAGGTACAAGGCGAGATAGAAGGGCAGGAAGACCCCCATTGAGATGGAGAGACTGTGTAAGAAAAGTTTTGGATGATAGTGGAATGACTATAGATCAGGCAGGGGAAGTGGTGGTGGACAGGAGTGAATGGAGAATGTTTGTGAATAGTTGAGTGAACACATGGTCATTTGGAGTAAGGGGTCGGGCGCAAGTTGGACTAGATAATAGTCCATCAGGCGCCTGGCCCGGGGAGACGATTAATATGAAGGGTGCGCCTGGAAGTGTGGTGGGAGGGCGTGTGGCTTTGGCTCCGCTGCATGTCTGCCTGCCGAGATCGGAACCTCTCCAGGTGGTCGGGGGCCGGGGGAGTGCTGGAGCGACCTTGGTGACCCTGGTCTCTAGGTCTTCTCCTGGGTGACCTGGATGTGTGTGAGTTGGTGCTTTTTATCTGTGTTTATTCGTTGTTTTATGTTGTTTTTGTGTTTTCCCTGTTCTTGCTCTGTCTTGAGTCGGCTACCCCCAAAATGGGGATTGGGCCTGAGCATATAGATAGATAGATAGATAGTTTCTAGCCTAATAATTTGGTAGACGTCCTTCCTATACTGAATAAAATTGTCTAAATGTAACTGAAATAAACAAAAAATACATCACCGGTATAGAAGGGGTTAAACCTCAGTGTGCTAAATGGAAGGCTACCCAGGAACCCAAGGCTGTCCAGTTGGTGGCGACATTAGGGGAGGTGCCTGTGAAAGGCAAGTCAGGTACTGGTGAGTTTGGGGGGGCAGTGTTGGCCAGCACGAAGCAGGGTAGTAAGCACTTTGCCGCCCCAGATGGTATCACCACCTGAGTATAACCAGACTTCCCCTGATTGGTGTCGGCCATTCATACATGACGGATTTGTACGGGTTGGGGAGCAGACTTACCCTGTCAAGGTGTTTAGGGATACTGGTGCGCAACAATCCATGTGTCGCAACCTGACAGGGGGACCTATTAGTACGGGAGAGTTTGTGATGTGCAGGGGAATCAACAGTGAACAATTCTGTGATTTAGTCCCGGTGATCCTAGAGTGCCCACTTTTGACTGCCGAGTGTAAGGTGGCTATGGTGGACACTTTGCCAGTTGAGGGGGTGGACTTTTTGCTCGGGACTGACTTGGCAGGGGATGTAGTTTTTCCGCCTCCTATAGTCGTCGCTGAGGCAGCTTTTGTGCCCCCTGGTGGTAGTTGTTTGCAAGAAGATAACATGGACTCTATCTACCCTGTTGGTGCAGTGACCCAATCAGTGGCACATTTGGCACAACAGGTGGATGATTTAGTAGATGCCGGGGCCGACAGCCATGCGTGCGGGCCATCCCATGATGCACTACTAGATGACACTGGTCCGGAGACAGCTGTGGGCTTAGCTGACCCCAGTGAGGCTACCGAGACAAGTAGAGGTGACCTATTGCCGGACGAGGAGTCTGGCATAGTGAAACCGACTCCACCTTCTGATATTTTTGAGAGGTCAGAGGTAACTGCCTTGATGGAGTTACCTAGAAACAAACTGAGCAAGTTGCAGCAAGAGGACCCCAGTCTGGGCATCCTGTTTAAGAAGGTTGATACGACTGGTGGGAAGAACGGTTAAGCAGAGAAATTTGTTGTAAAGGGGGCATTGTTGTATCGGCAGTGGAAGCCGGATACGAACTCAGGTTTGGGGGAGTAGCAGTTAGTGGTGCCTGCCCAGTTCCGGGAAGGGCTGGTAAGGCTAACGCAGGTGGCACCACCACTGGCGGGTCATTTAGGGGTATGTGAGACTACTAATAGGCTACATTCTCATTTTTTGGTGGCCTAATATGCATGCATCGGTGGCTTCTTTTTTGATGTGTCATATTGGTAAGGTAGTTGGAGAACCCCACCCAGAACTACCCGTGGCACCTTTGATCCCTACACCTGCAGTTGAACCGCCATTGACTCGTGTCATAGTTGACATGGTTAGCCCCTTATTACCTACCAGTTCGGGAGACAAATACTTGCACACTTTAATTGATACTACCACTAGATACCCGGAGGCTATCCCGGTTAGCAGCGTGAACACGAAGATGAGAGACCCTTGTAACAAACAGGCTAAATCTAGGGTGTTCAAGGTGGGCGACGAGGCTTTGGCACGGTTGTCAGTTCAGGGTCGACCCATGTCTGCTAAGTTTTGTGGTCAGTATCAGGACATTAAGCAGATTGGTGAGGTTGACTATGTAATAGGTATGCCCGACCGTCGCATAGCCTCCCAATGCTGCCGTAGTAAAATGCAACAGCCCTACCATAGACCGACTGCATCTGGCCGTGGCGCTGAAGGCGATGATGCTGCGCAGGCCGGTGTAGCCGCAAGAAATGCGGGGGTGCGCATGTATGGTATCGGCGGGGAAGCCTTGGCACTTATGAACTGTGAGAGTGACTGCACAGGTGGTACAGATTGTCTCTCTCATGACCTGGCTGTATTAGGGACGGAGGTGGAGAAGGAGGGAGGCTATAGTTTAGAGGCTGCGGTCCCGGCTGGGTTGTGGGAGGACAATGAGAATGTTGTTCTTCGAGATTAGTTGCAACCTCGATCTTGTTCCTAAGCGCCAAGAGGAGTTGTTTACTAGGCTAGAGCAGTACCTCCGCATGTTTGTTGATTCTCCAGGCCTGATGTCCGGGGTGGCACCCGACATAGAGGCTGGAGACAGTGCAAAACTCAAGTTGGCTCCCTACCGTATGAATCCTGCTCGACAGCCTGTCTTAAATGCAGAGCTGGACTACATGTTGGAGAAGAGTCTGAGGGATAAAGGATATCGTGAGTGGTCTTTGCCAGTGACTTTGCAACCTGAGTTGAGTGGTAAGATCTGTTTTTGTGTTGATTGCAGTAGTGTTAGTGTATTATCCCTGACAGATGCCTATCCATTACCCAGAGTTGACGACCCCATAGACCGCATCGGGGCTGCCTCGTTTATCACTAAGGTGGAAATAGTGAAGGGTTATTGGCAGGTCTCGATGCCGGAGAGAGTGAAGAGAAGTGCCAGTCTTGTGATGGACTGGGCAGTTTATCAGTGTCAGGTGTTGTTTGGCTGCCGGATCACAGTTTGGAGGTGTGGTATGTTAGGGGCACTGATAATGTTATGGCTGATTGGTTGTCACGGGAGGGTATGTTTTAAGGAGAAACCTCGCCGTTCAGTCAGTGGTGGTGTAGCCTCCTACTTTGGTTTGACTAGCACGTTTACGTCTGGTGCTTGTTGGTTGCTGTATGTAGCCCAGCGTAGGGTCGTAAAGTAGGAGTTGCTGTGTTTCTGTATAGAAGAAAATATTTCCATACAAAAATATAAAAAAACTATAAAAATACTAAAAAAGACTGTAGTTGTGTACATCTTGTAGTGTTATTGAAGTATGAACAGTCTGTTGTTTCAAGATGCACCAACAGACTCCCCCCTGCGTGTGAGGGTGTCACTCCCAAATGAGTTTGTAGCCTATATAATAATTTGTGAGTGAGTTATAGTTTGCAGGGCCTGTTGTGGGGGGGGGGGGACCCTGTGCGAGGCTAGTAGCTAGCAGGATGGTGCCTGTAGTCTTGTGTTGCCATCAGGTCAGCAATATAAATAAGTTAGTTTATTTAGCCTTGTGTGATTAATGCAGTTTATCATAAGTTCACACAATGTTGACTTTATTCATTTGATTACTATTGTTGTTAAGGGGAGATCTCCACTTGAGGGATTTTTTTCTTGACCCCTTTCTCCCTCATGTTTAGCCCCATTGCTTTTGATATTATAAAACGTTTGCCCCATTAGTTTAGCAATTTTAAGAACTTTCACCCCATATTAAGACCTTTCGTGCAATTCAGGTGTCGATTTTATCCTGGTGAGCGATAGCGAGCCTGTAATTTAAGAGGAAGCGGCCTACGGCCGGGACATTTTTCTACCGAAAAATGTACAAATTTATCTTGAAAGGGACTTAAGCGGGTGTAATTTTAAGCTTGATGGAGGTCTAGGGAACAAACTAAATACCTCCCCTTAACCCTTAATTAGCGGCGCGCAACATAAGTCGAGTATAATAAATCTGGACTATCTGGCGGCGCTCGACATAGGTCGTGTGGCAATTTCAGCACGTAATGTTGCTGAGAGAGAGAGACAAGTGGTGGCAGGAGAGTAGCGAGCGTATGACTGCTCCAGACCACCGCGGCGAACCTACTGACACGAATCCCACCTCCTCCCTCCCTCTCTCACTCGCTATATACGGAATTGTATGGGGAAAGTGCCGAATTACATGCTTTTTGCACTCGCGTTGCACGGTTGTTGCAAGAAAACTAGCCATCATAAAAGGATCGTTATGGTGTCATTGGAAAGCTCTGTTTATGCCCTTTCAGGGATAGATACTTGTTTTACGCTCTGGGTCTTATTTAGGCATGAAAATGATCATGTAAACAGCCCTATTTTGGGTAAAAACACCCCGCTGGGCGGTACATATAAATAAACCGCCTAGGCCGCTCGTAAGGTGTTAAAGAGAGCACAGGCTGCCTGAGATAATTGAGTATTCTGGCGGTGCGTTGCGCTCCCCTTCCTCCCTCGTCCATTGCCGTGGGAACCAGAGCGAGTGCAACAGATTTACTCCAGTCTCACCTCTCGTTCGTCAACATTACTGTTTGGTGTTGGTTAGGCTTGCTTCTTTGGTTTCCCTTGAATACCGCATATTTCTTTTTGTTCGTTATTTGATTGGAGCATAGCAGGGTCTGGAGTCATATTGAGCATATTGTTTTGTTTTAACATCTTTAGTTTAATATTAATTACTGCATTCATTTCTTCTTTGGCAATCTAAAATATAAGCTTCTCCTTTTATTGCTCTATGTTCTTTTCCATTATTCTGCAACATTGTTTGACCATTATTAGATGTGCATATTATTCATGGTTGATATCACTGGGGGGATTGGGTGGCTGGACTGTTTATCTCTGTTTTTGTCAGGCCTTTGAGTACTGAGGTTGCTGGGTGTGTGATATGGTAGGCTAAGCTTTTTTCCACCACACAGCATCCTTTGACTTGGGTCTTATCCAACCCTTTATTGGGTGGCAGCCAGCTTCCAACTTCCCCAGGATATCAACCCTTGAGCCTTGTTTAGTTTTAGCAGCAATACATTCGGTGCAGTTTGGGACTAGGGGTGGAGCCTGTTACTAGGTGAGGTTGTCCCCATTGTACTCGGTTGTATTGAGCTAACACCAGATGATGTTGTAAGGGTTAAGTCATTAAAGTTGTTTACCCCTTACAACACCACCGCCGAGCTGTGCTGAAGAGAGCCACTCGGTGTATTATTAGGACATACAGTAGGCTAGGGATAATGGGCTTGGCACAGAGGTTTATTGCACTGGACTTTCCATGGGTTTTTGCTCTGTATTGTTCTCAATTCCTAAGCGATTGGGTATGATATAGAGTGTTCTGGGAGTCTAGTAGTGGTATGGTTAGGAAATATTTGGGCAGTTTAGAATAACCTTAGAAGTCCTCTTTCATACTACACGCACTGTGGACTAGACTCGGGGACAATAGATATTTTTGTGTCTCCTTGTTACTGCTTTAATAGAGCAAAGAGGATGATAACCATTTTTCCTAGAGAACCTCCGTGTCTTGGTGTTTGAGTCAGATATTAAGAGCGTGTCTGTTGCAGGGTAGTTCGGTGCTATGGGCTAGGCTATTGGAGCATCTGGTTGCCCCGGCTCCCCTCGTAACAATATATATATATATATATATATATATATATATATATATATATATAATATATAGTATATATATATATATATATATATATATATATATTATATATATATATTATAATATATTATACAGTATATATATATATATATATATATATATATTATATATATATATATATATATATATATATATATATATATATATAAGGCGTATATATATAAGGCGTACGGTCCGGACGGTGTTCCTCCTGTTGTTCTCAAAAACTGTGCTTCCGTGCTGACTCCCTGCCTAGGCAAACTCTTTCGTCTCTGTCTATCCTCTAACGTCTTCCCTTCATGCTGGAAGTTTGCTCACATTCAATCTGTCCCAAAGAAGGGTGACCGCTCTCAACCCTCCAACTATCGTCCAATTGCTCTCATTTCTTGTCTTTCTAAAGTTTTTGAAACTATTCTTGCTTCCAAATTTCTTAAGCATTTCTCTTCTCATAATCTGCTCTCAGATCGCCAGTATGGCTTCCTTAAGGGTCGCTCTACTGGTGATCTTCTTTCATATCTTACTAACTCTTGGTCATCCTCTTTCGGGACTTCGGTGAGACTTTTTCTATTGCACTAGACATATCGAAAGCCTTCGATAGAGTCTGGCATAAATCTTTAATTTCTAAACTACCCTCCTTCGGTTTCTATCCCTCCATCTGTGCCTTTGTCTCTAATTTCCTTTCCGGCCGTTCCATAGCCGCGGTTGTGGACGGCCATTGTTCATTTCCTCACCCTATAAACTCCGGTGTTCCTCAGGGCTCTGTCCTATCTCCTATTCTCTTTCTAATTTTTATAATTGATCTCCTTAACTGTACCTTAATTCCCATCCATTCATACGCAGACGACTCAACCTTACACTACTCCATTACTTTTTCAGAACGCCCCAGCCAGCAATCCCTCAACGACAAACGTAATGAAGCCATACAACTCTTAAATTCTGATCTAAATACTATTTCCAATTGGGGCAGAGAAAACCTTGTTAACTTTAATGCTTCCAAAACCCAATTTCTCCATCTATCTACCCGTTAGGATCTCCCAGCGGACTATCCCTTATTCTTCAACAATACAAAAAACCCTTCATCTTCTCTCAATATTCTTGGTGTCTCTTTTTCTTCTGCTCTCATTTGGAAGGACCATATTACCAGTCTTGCTAAGGCAGCCTCCCAGAAGCTGGGTGTGCTCAACCGCCTTAGGGGGTTCTTTTCCCCTGCACAGCTTCTTGCTCTGTACAGGGGCATAGTGCGCCCTTGTATTGAGTATTGTTCACATGTGTGGGGAGGTTCCTCTCACACCGCTCTCCTAGACAAGGTTGAAAGGAAGGCCTTTCGTATCATTAACTCCCGTCCACTCACCAACTCTCTGCAATCTCTCTCTCTCCACCGCAATGTTGCATCTCTCTCGCTATTCTATTGCTACTATAATAATCAGTGTTCCTCAGAGCTATCCCAGTTGTGACGCACCCCAGTGCTGGGCAACGCAACCTGATTGTACTCCTTGGTACTCCACTGTACCGCCCGTGATCTGGCTACCGTCAGCCGCTATGTATATTGAGTGTGACAACTTATAACTATGTTCTTTGTATCTCTGCAAAGGTCTCGTCATGTGCTAACCAGTGGTGGGTTTTGTTTTAAGCCATGTCGAGACCTTCCATTTAATATGTAGTATCAATAGAGAAGTTGATAGATAGGATAATGGGAATTCAGAGAGAGAGAGTGAGTTGGGCTTCAGAGCAAGAGGGTAGCAACACGCCGCGCTGCCGGCCGGGTGGTTGCCAGACGTATGGACTGGTTGGCAGCCTTGCCCTTATAGCTAGGCGCGATAGGGTTGGTAGTCCATTGTTGCCTGCCTGGGCTGGGCCCATGTTGTCGTACAGCACACTGCCTGGAGGTTGGCTGTGTGTTCCTGGACTAGGTTGCCTAGAACCTTTGAGATTCTAACATCCCTTGCTCTCTCTCCCCACTTCTCACGGTTGCACTCTTTCTCTCTGACGACATTACTCTCATTTCATTCTTCTCTATTTAAATGCATAACCTTCCCTTAGGGTCCTAAAGGAGTTTCAGCACTCACCTCTCGTATTACTCTTAGGACAAGCATATATTTACATGTATTAGATTTAAGGGGTTAATGTGAACAGCGATCTTCTTGATGAGGATAGTTGGTGAACGTTCTACATGTTCACGAGTTATATGCCCTGCTCATCATCCCATTTGTGACTAGACTGGTGCCATGTGTAAGAGCCCGACCATGCCCAGGAGTTGTCTGTAGAGGGACGAGGACTTAGCCTTGATTTGCATACCGAGCCAGGAGCGAGTGTAGCACCCGAGACTACAGCTCGCTCGTAGTGCCGGTATAGTAGAGTAACGTAATTTATCTGTCCTTGTGTTCTCTACAGTCTTCTCCTGGGTTCTCGCTTTCGGTGCTGGGACTCGTTGTTCCTGTGACTTGGCCTGCTAGCTAGAACACATGGGGATGATGAGTGGGATATATCTTTATTTTACTATGCATTGCAGCTCTCTTTAAGTATATATCTATAACACTTTACAATACACATTACTCACACACAAGACAACACTATTAATACTTTCATGTATCAATTAACTGCACTGTCGTTTTGCTGCTGTGTCCGGAGTTCTGTTGCGTAGGGCGCATACGGACTCGGAGGGGAGACGGAGTGAGAGAAGCGAAGTAGCCTATGCAGTAGTAGGCTACCGGCGCAGTACTGTTGCCTGCAACCTTTTAGTTATTCCAAGTATAGATTCATTATTATAATAAGTGACTACTATTTATGTTCCTCCCATGTGTATTATTAGGTATCTACTGGATCATGAACATCTTGTATGCTACATGCTAGTGCATGTTAGTAGGGGACAGTTAGTGTAGTGCACGCGCTTTCAAGTAGGCGTGTACATTTGTCATTTAGCATTTCACTGTCATACCTTTAGCCTGCTTCTATTCTACATTATTAGAGGCTTAATATTAACGTAGTTTCTTGAGTATTGCATTTCTTTAGTAATAACGTAACCTATAAATGTCTGAGGGAGTTTAGCCTCATAGCCTACCCCTGTTGTACACTTTCGCCGAGTTAAGGTACCTCGTTACCGTAGACGATAACTCTGTAGGGCGTTGGTGCTTTTGTTGTCTGGAGCATATAGTATTTGGGACTGGAATCGAGCGTGTCGTTGTCACTTAAGCCATTTCTGTCCTACGATCAAGAATCCCGAATATGTATTGCCGATCCAGCCGTAACAAAATGGCGACCTTGCACAAGATTCAGTAGTATCCTATCACATGTTTTTTGGAGAACTATTCTATGCTACCTAGTAGAGCTGGCTAGAATTTTCTTGCATATTGGAGGAATTTTTATTGTGTCATTATTGTATTGGTGGACTTGCAGATTGTTTCGTTAGGTGTCTAGAGTAGAGTCATTCAAGCATCTTTAACATTTTGTGAGTCGAGACTGCAATTAGTAATAAGCACTTTTTTTTGTTTATGAACAGCAATTGTATAACCAGCACTATGTCTAATGACTCATCATTTACGGGGGAGGATAACACGGTACAGCCTAGTGACCAGCAAGTACAGCAGATATTTAGGGAGGGGAGTGTTATAAGTGGAGAGAGGGATGCCCGGGCATTTTTGCAGACACCTTTGACCGAACAGCGCCTGCAGGCTATTGATTGTTACGGTCTTCGCTGTTTAGCCACGGTTTTGGGGCGGGACTGTCCTGACAGTTGGCCCAAGAAGAATTTGGTGGCATGTTTGTTGGGTGATGGCGATGGGGCGGTGGGTGGAGTGGGGTCTTGGGGGGTTCCCTCCAAGCCTCCATTCCACTCTACCCCTGAGCTGGGCCCTCAGCCAGCGAGTCTTAGCACGATGCAGCAGGAGGGTTCTCAATGGCAAGCTGGCTTACCCGTAAACACGTCTCGGTGTGGATCCCCCATTTTGTGCTCTCCCCCCCCAGGCCTGTCTCCTGAGATGTTATTTCAGCTAGAACTAGCTAAGTTTAAGCTGCAGGAGACTCAGATACAACAGGCTAGTATAGAACGCATAGAGGTTGCTAGAATCCAAGCCAATCAGGATGCAACCAGGTACCAGGCTGAAATGGATGTCGAGAAGTCTAGAGTAGAGACCACGGGGCGTCATCTCGGTGGTGGGCACCGGGTTACAGACTCACTTTCGCATTTAATTAAGTTAGTACCCGCATTTGATGAGACAGCAGTGACTGAGTTTTTTGCTCGTTTCGAAAAGAAGTGTCGTGAGTATGACTGGCCGGAGGTTAAATGGGCAGCATTAGTTTCATCACGTCTAGTGGGTAAGGGGTTGAAAGCCTACGATGCACTGTCACTGGACGAGAGTGTTGTGTATGGACTGGTGAAGGAGGCTGTGCTCCGGGCCTACGAACTGCAACCCGAAACTTATAGATTGAAGTTCCGTGGCGTGAATAAGAAGAGCGACGTCAGTTTTATGGAGCACGCACGGGACTTAACAGATGCATGTAATAACTGGTTTCGGTCCGAGCACGCAGAGTCGACTGAGGAAATTAAGCAACTTTTCTATCTGGAACAGTTTTACAAATGTACTGGAACCGATCTAACGCTGAACATTAAGGAAAAATGTCCCAAGTCAGTAGAGGAGGCTGCCAAGATGGCAGACCTCAGATTATCATTGATTCGTGGTTGCGGTGCCGCTCAGAGGGCTGAGTCAGGGCAGAAGGGGCGCTATACCCCACCCACCAGAGTTTTCGATAATAACAAATCCTATGACACACATAACCACACTAAAAGCATTGCACCTAATAACACCTACAAACACAAGCCTCTCCCGTTTACTAAAGGTCAGGCCCCTTCTTCGCCCGCACAAGGGAAGAAGCCCATTGGGGATGTGAAATGTTACAAATGTCAGAAGCTAGGCCATTATTCACGTGAGTGCCCTAGTAACACTCCCGCTAAGCCGGTGTCATTGGTTCACAGTATCGGTGTGTCTCTGAAGGCTGCAGCAACTGCCCGGGGTAGGTTGTCAGCAGCTGAGGCACACGCGGTAAAGAAGCGTACGGAAGGCTCGACACCTGTCCGGGACACTTTCTGTAGCCATCGGGGACACGGGTTTGTGAGCTGGGGGAGTGAACTACGGAGGGTTGACTTGTTGAGGGATACGGGGGCTTCGCAAACTTTGTTGAGGAACTTCACAGGGAAACCGATAAATGCGGCCAGAGTTGTTGTGGTGCAGGGTATAAATGCTACGAGGTCATACCCACTTGTGAGGTTGGAGTTGAGAGTGGGAGAGGTGTGCAGGGAGCTGGATGTAGGGATCGTTGAGTGTTTGCCAGTTGAGGGCGTCGACCTTCTTCTCGGCAACGACTTTGCGGTGCCCACTTCCGGGACTCCACCCTTAGTCGTTGCCGAGAGGGCGGCCGACGTGGATGGTGAGAATCGGGAATGGGTTGGGAGGTGCCAACAGGATGAGATGGCCTGTGTGGTAACCCGATCTCGCTCTGCGGATCCTGCACAGCCTAGCACTCAACCTCGGGGACAGTGGAGGAAGGATCAGGAGAAGGTTGCTAAGGGCAGGAAAAGGGACATTGATTCTGCTGCACTTCTCGGTGATTCGGTACTTGGACCTATAATAAACACGGGAGTTGACTCTGGCCCAGAGATGGTGTGTAACAAGGCAGAGTTGGGTAAGACTTCGCGTGAGGCAAGAGCTGTAGCGAGAGCCACTAAGGCAGTAGAGCCTACTAGCCGGGGTAATGTCTTATTACAAAACCATCTTGATGCATTGACGCCCGGGGACATAAGTGAGCAGCAGCTGCAAGACGCTAGCCTAGCTCGTTATAGCAATGGTGCCATAGAGTTGGAGGAAGATGGGGATGCGAAGCCGGGAGATTTCTTTAGGCTCAACAGGATATTGTACCGCAGATTTTTAGACCCCAAATCGAAGTGGGAGGGCGGTGCGAGGGTAGTAGACCAGGTGGTTGTTCCAAATAAGTATAGAGAGTCCTTATTGTGTCTGGCGCATGATGTGCCGGTGGCGGGTCATTTGGGGGTAACAAAAACATTGGCGGCATTGGGCAGGTTTTTCTGGTGGCCTGGGGTCAAGGCTGATGTCTGTGCATGGGTGGCTGGGTGTGCGACCTGCCAGACAACGGGGAAGCCTAACCAGACAATCCCGAAGGCACCTTTGTTTCCCACACCTGTCACCGGGCCTCCGTTCAGCAAAGTTGTAGTAGATTTGGTTGGCCCTTTCCCGCCTACTAGTAGTGGCAATAAATTCCTGTTGACAATCATGGATGTGGCTACGAGATACCCGGACGCATACCCCATGAGAAACGGCTCGGCAAAGGCAGTTGTTAAAAACTTATTATTGTTCTGTTCCCGTTATGGATTTCCACGTGAGGTGCAGTCAGACCAGGGGAGCAATTTTACATCCAAATTGTTCAAGCAAACCCTTCAGTTGCACGGTATATGTTCTGTAGTGTCGTCAGCCTACCATCCCGAGAGTCAGGGAGTCTTGGAGCGGTGGCACTCGACCCTGAAAAGTATGCTACGCTGTTACTGTGCAGTACATGACACTGATTGGGATTTGGGTCTGCCGTATGTTCTGTTCGCTGCACGTGAAGTCCCAGGAGAGAGCCTGGGGTTCAGTCCAAATCAGCTAGTCTTTGGCCATAATGTGAGAGGACCTTTAAGTATGGTGAAAGAGATCTGGGAGGGCGAAGAGAAGCCGGGGTCTGTACTTAAATATGTCCTTGAGAGCCGGGAGAGACTTATAGGTTGCATGGCAGCGGCAGGTAATAACTTGGTTAATGCACAGGCGGTCATGAAGCACCAGTATGACGCCAAGGTGAAGCTTCGGGAGTTTTCGGTGGGTCAGGAGGTAATGTTGCTTTTACCTTTGCCTGGACACCCCCTTTCTGCCAAGTTCATTGGGCCGTATGTGGTGGCTAAGAAACTGTCCGACCTTGATTATCTCGTTGCAACACCTGACCGTAGGAAAAAACATCAGTTATGTCATGTTAACCTCATGAAAGAGTATGTGAGACGCCCCTCAGAGCCTCTCACTGTCCCTGTGCTGGCCTGCAGCGGCCAGGGTGGAGAAGGAGGTGGGGACAGTCATGCTGCTGAGGAGGATAGCTGGGACTGTGTCATTTCCGCGGAACAGTGGGCGGGGAATACTGAACAAGAGGCTAGGCAAGCTGTAAGTCACCTGCCTGAGCACCAGGGTGCTGCTGTCCTAGGCCTGTTCAGGTCATACCCCTCTGTTTTCGCCGAACACCCAGGTCTCACTACTCAGGTAACGCACGACGTGGACGTCGGTGATAATGTGCCCTTCAAGTCAGTGCCCTACCGTGTGCCCCCGGTAAAGTTGCCAGCTTTACGGGAGGAGTTAAAGTACATGGTTGAGAGAGGGATGATCACTGAAGGTTATGTGAAGTGGACATCACCCGTCACGTTGCAGCCAAAACCTGACGGCAAGGTGCGGTTCTGCATAGATTTTCGTAGGCTAAATGGCTTGACCACTACCAACCCTTACCCTTTGCCTCGAGTTGACGACAGCGTGGACAAGATAGGGAATGCAAAGTACCTTACTAAAATTGATCTTGTAAAAGGCTACTGGCAAGTACCCCTGTCGGACCGAGCTAAGCAAGTTTGTGGTTTTGTGGTAGATGGCAAGACCTACCAATGTAACGTAATGCCTTATGGGCTTAAGAACGCACCTGCCACGTTTCAAAACCTGATGAACGATATTTGTGACGAAATCCCTAACTGCACGGTCTACCTTGATGACGTGATAGTATATGATGACGATTTTGAAAATCACCTAAGGCACTTAGAGACCCTGTTTAGGAAGTTGCACGATGCTGGGCTGGTGGTGAACCTGAGGAAGTGCGAGTTTGTAAAGGCTACTGTGCAGTATCTTGGCTTTGTGGTCGGGTTAGGCCGGGTGTGCCCCCCCCTGAGCAAGATACAGGCTATCAATATGTTTCCCAGGCCCACCACTAAGCGCCAGGTCATGCGGTTCCTAGGTATGATAGGCTATTATAGGCGTTTCATCCGGGGATACTCTACTGTCTTAGCACCGTTAACTGATCTACTGTCGAAGTCAGTGAAGTTCTGTTGGGCTGCGGAGTGTCAGAGGGCTTTCGACCTAGTCAAGCACCTGCTGTGTACACATCCGATTTTGAGGGCCCCAGACTTCTCCAGGAGTTTTCAGCTGGCGACTGATGCCAGCGGTGTGGGTGCCGGGGCAGTGTTACTGCAGACTGATTCCGAGGGCTTGGAACACCCAGTGAGCTTCTTTTCTCGCAAGTTTAATTCGGCACAAAGGAATTACTCGACTATAGAGAAGGAGCTTCTGGCTATCGTTTTGTCGCTCAAACATTTCGAAGTTTATGTTCCAGCCTACGGCCCGGTAGTGACGATTTATACGGACCATCATCCCTTGAAATTCCTAAATCAGTTTCACAATCGGAATATGCGGTTGACCAGGTGGTCCCTAATGCTCCAAGAGTATAATCTCAACATTCAGCATATTGCCGGGAGTGAGAACGTGATAGCAGATTGTCTATCAAGGGTTGATGATCCAAGATAGTCGTGCACGGTGTGTGGGTTGAGCAGGAGTAAAATTAGGCTATCATAACGCCGTCCAAAAAGATTATAAAACAATAAAATAAACGAGAAAACTCTTTCTTTTTTTTAGTTTTGTAACTCTTTATTGTTGTAGCATGATGCATGCAATATTGTGTTTTATGTATAATTCACACTTCAATTGTTGTGCACCTTTTGCAATTAGTGGCAGCTAAGGGTAGCAGGTCGGTTGGTTGCCTGTCAGATTTTGATAATGCTTCTAAGGTCGATTATCTAAAATCTTGGGGGGGCTGTGACACATCCCAGTGCTGGGCAACGCAACCTGATTGTACTCCTTGGTACTCCACTGTACCGCCCGTGATCTGGCTACCGTCAGCCGCTATGTATATTGAGTGTGACAACTTATAACTATGTTCTTTGTATCTCTGCAAAGGTCTCGTCATGTGCTAACCAGTGGTGGGTTTTGTTTTAAGCCATGTCGAGACCTTCCATTTAATATGTAGTATCAATAGAGAAGTTGATAGATAGGATAATGGGAATTCAGAGAGAGAGAGTGAGTTGGGCTTCAGAGCAAGAGGGTAGCAACACGCCGCGCTGCCGGCCGGGTGGTTGCCAGACGTATGGACTGGTTGGCAGCCTTGCCCTTATAGCTAGGCGCGATAGGGTTGGTAGTCCATTGTTGCCTGCCTGGGCTGGGCCCATGTTGTCGTACAGCACACTGCCTGGAGGTTGGCTGTGTGTTCCTGGACTAGGTTGCCTAGAACCTTTGAGATTCTAACATCCCTTGCTCTCTCTCCCCACTTCTCACGGTTGCACTCTTTGTCTCTGACGACATTACTCTCATTTCATTCTTCTCTCTATTTAAATGCATAACCTTCCCTTGGGGTCCTAAAGGAGTTTCAGCACTCACCTCTCGTATTACTCTTAGGACAAGCATATATTTACATGTATTAGATTTAAGGGGTTAATGTGAACAGCGATCTTCTTGATGAGGATAGTTGGTGAACGTTCTACATGTTCACGAGTTATATGCCCTGCTCATCATCCCATTTGTGACTAGACTGGTGCCATGTGTAAGAGCCCGACCATGCCCAGGAGTTGTCTGTAGAGGGACGAGGACTTAGCCTTGATTTGCATACCGAGCCAGGAGCGAGTGTAGCACCCGAGACTACAGCTCGCTCGTAGTGCTGGTATAGTAGAGTAACGTAATTTATCTGTCCTTGTGTTCTCTACAGTCTTCTCCTGGGTTCTCGCTTTCGGTGCTGGGACTCGTTGTTCCTGTGACTTGGCCTGCTAGCTAGAACACATGGGGATGATGAGTGGGATATATCTTTATTTTACTATGCATTGCAGCTCTCTTTAAGTATATATCTATAACACTTTACAATACACATTACTCACACACAAGACAACACTATTAATACTTTCATGTATCAATTAACTGCACTGTCGTTTTGCTGCTGTGTCCGGAGTTCTGTTGCGTAGGGCGCATACGGACTCGGAGGGGAGACGGAGTGAGAGAAGCGAAGTAGCCTATGCGGTAGTAGGCTACCGGCGCAGTACTGTTGCCTGCAACCTTTTAGTTATTCCAAGTATAGATTCATTATTATAATAAGTGACTACTATTTATGTTCCTCCCATGTGTATTATTAGGTATCTACTGGATCATGAACATCTTGTATGCTACATGCTAGTGCATGTTAGTAGGGGACAGTTAGTGTAGTGCACGCGCTTTCAAGTAGGCGTGTACATTTGTCATTTAGCATTTCACTGTCATACCTTTAGCCTGCTTCTATTCTACATTATTAGAGGCTTAATATTAACGTAGTTTCTTGAGTATTGCATTTCTTTAGTAATAACGTAACCTATAAATGTCTGAGGGAGTTTAGCCTCATAGCCTACCCCTGTTGTACACTTTCGCCGAGTTAAGGTACCTCGTTACCGTAGACGATAACTCTGTAGGGCGTTGGTGCTTTTGTTGTCTGGAGCATATAGTATTTGGGACTGGAATCGAGCGTGTCGTTGTCACTTAAGCCATTTCTGTCCTACGATCAAGAATCCCGAATATGTATTGCCGATCCAGCCGTAACACAGTGCATACCACCTCCTTTACGTAGGGCACGTGGTACCCGTCTTGCAACTCAATCCCACCCCTACTCTGAGCAACTCTCCAACCCAAGAGTGAAACGTTACTCTCAAACTTTCTTCTACTCAACAGCTGAGCTTTGGAACTCTCTCCCAGAATCAGTTTTTCCCGCTTCCTATGACTTAAATTGCTTCAAACTCAGTGTGTCCAGGCATTTTGGCTCGAATGTCCCTTGATTTTGGCCCTGTCACTCTTTCAACTATGGGGGAGGCACTCGCTATACGCTGTTATGCCTTTTGCCTCCCTCAATAACATAGAAAAAAAAATAATAAAAAAACAAAATATATATATATATATATATATATAAATATGTTTAGCACACAGTATATTACACATTATAAGGTTAGGCTAGGTAAATTATGTGTTGTGTTATGTTAATTAATGTATGCCTATTTTCGAGTTTGATTTGTGGCTTAAAAATAAATAATAATAAATAAAAACTCTGTTCAACACAACCATCTTTTAGATAACTTTGTACCATATTATTAGGCAAAATATACAAGTCAAGCTCATTAATGATTATAATTAATTAACATATTATTGCACTACATCATATATACGAAAATTACAACTGCACCTTCCTTGCTTTCACTGATGCAAATTGGTCTATGATTATCTTAAAACAAATCAATAATATAAACAAGTACATAGTCTTATATAATACAACACTAAGTCATTGCAAATTTAGAAAGTACCAAATATATAAAGTTCAATCTTCAGATTAGGAAACTTTCCACATTAACAAATCAATGTTTATAGTATGTATTTTCTAGGATAGTGCAATGTCATTCTTTTCTAAAATATAGACTATATTTTCTAAGTCTGATTGTGTCAAATATATAGACTATATTTCCTAAGTCTGATTGCGCTAAATATATAGACTATATTCTCTAAGTCTGATTGTGCCAAAATTACATTTTCTTGTGCATATGTAACTAGTTTTCCACATTTATCTTGTTAGTGCTATCACGAAATGTTCAAGTTCACTAATACGTGATGCTAGGCGAGAGTTTGAGCAATAATATAAGATAATGGCAATAATCAAAAGAATCATGAGTATACCAATGGGAGGGTATACATAGTAAGGCTTGACAAAGTGAGTGAAAGACAGAGTCCAAAGATGAGTTAATTATATTCAAAGTGTTGATGGTATGTGAAACAACCTTAGGAAACGAAAACATTTACAGAAATGTTAACAGAGGGAGGAATGACAGCAAAATAACGACTGTCAATAGAAATTGAACTCAGGTGAAATGTGGAAGGGTAAATAGTGAGGAAAGGACAGACAATCATGCATGAATCCTTTATGTAAATCAAACCTACTGCGTTTCTGTGGAAAGGTGAGCGATCGGGACAAGTCACAAGAAGAGGAGTTGCTTTCACAAAATAAAGAAAATGAGTATCCAAAATGTGTGCATGGAAGACATTTTTCTGAGGAGCGGGAGTGAATTGACAATAATCTAGCATATGTTAATTTTCCTTAATAGCACGACTACAATCATTATAATTCAGGGGGAGTAATTGGATTAATTGAGCAGGACAGGTAGTAATGACGTCTAAGATAGTGTGACAATGTTTATCAAAGACCGAAGTGTCTACTAAACCCAGGAATTAAAATAAAAAAATCACCAGCATTAATGTGTACCTCAAGAAATGGATAGTATATATCTAAATTATCCTTTCCAAAGAGGGGGTTCAATCCGTACTCATGTTCAGCTGTTTTGACTAAAGTGTAAAAATCGTTCATGGAAAGTAAATCTGACGTTACTTGACCGTACTCAGCGTGAGTCATTGCATGCATGAATAATTGAAATTCTTTTTCCAAGAGTGTAGACATAATTTTCAAATTATCAATCTTCCATAAATAGAGTATATAAATAAATTATTAATTATTTGAAGTTAAATTCTAGAAGCTCTGATTGGTCAAGAGTGATAGAGAGACTGAACTGTGGACGAGCCGGCATGATCTACCGCTCCATCAATCGTGAGAATCAGAGTTTATTTACATGTAGAACGTATCTACCTTAATATCTAGATTGTCTAACCACCACTGGGCTACAAAATCACCCTTCAAAGATGACACGGCAGCAATGGCGCGTGACCGAAGGTCATATCTGTCATTAGGGGGGGTTTACTGTTAGTTTATCTTTTTCTTTATCTTTTTCGGTTTCATTAGTGTTTCCTCGAAATTCGTGTTTACGTATCCGGGTAGAGTACACCGAATTTTCTTCAAATGATCAACATGTGCTCGTTTCTCATTACCTACATCTACATGTTTAATTGTTGTTTTATTTCCTTCAACTGTCAAAACTCTGTAGGGACCATCAAAGACTGGTTGCAATTTATCTTTAGCGTAACAATCTCGCAGAAAAACATTACCTCCAATATCGATATTCGGATTAGATATATGTTTGTTAGCTATGGTGGTAATTTCTTCCTTAGAGTGAGTTAGATTATTTCGAAGATTCTTGTAAATAGTACGAAAATTATTCAAATTATATAACAAATATCCATCCGAATTATACACAGGAGTATTGGCTTTCTGTAAATTAGTAAAAGGTAGTTTCTTATCTCTGCCAAAAACAATGAAATGTGGAGAATCAGCAATGGAAGTATTAATAGATGAATTAAGTGTGGCTTCTGCGTAATGAATAAAGTTATCCCAAGTACCGGTATCGCGTTCGTGTAATAAACAGCGTAGGGCACTAATTAAGGACTGATTAGCACGTTCAACTAAGCCATTACTGTGTGGTGAATGGGGGCAAATTGTCTCGTGATTAATATTATATTCTCTACAAATGTCTTCCATATCAGAATTACAAAATTCTGTGCCATTATCACTAATTAATGTGTTTGGGCAGTCAAGTTTACAAATTAAATCTCGTAAGAGTGCTTGTGTAATAGATTTCGCTTCTTTATCTTGCAAAACTGAAAGAATCACATATCTCGAAAAGTGATCAACTATAACCAGTACATATTGATTACCAGTATATGTGAGGGGTAACTTGAGTAGATCTATTCCAACTACATCAAAGGGGTAATTAGGTATCGGATAAGTACCGATCTT
Source organism: Paralithodes platypus (assembly GCA_032716605.1). Lineage (NCBI taxonomy): Eukaryota > Metazoa > Arthropoda > Malacostraca > Decapoda > Lithodidae > Paralithodes > Paralithodes platypus. Next base: position 25,700,748 of record CM064548.1, on the reverse strand, counting down.
AGCAGATGCATTTAACTTGGGTTTAACTTTCGCGCAAGTAATACATTCATCTATGTGAGTGAATAAATCACGTTTCATTGTACGCCAGTAAAATTACCTTTGAGCTTGAGAGAAGGCTCTATCCTTACCAGGGTGTCCAACTAATTTGTGACCATGAATAAAGTGTAGCGTCGCATCTATGTATGCGTGAAGAGGGAATAACTAATTGCAACACCTCTCTATTAGGTGATTTCCTGCCAGATAACTGCGTTCTCTTGTACAAACAATTATCGTGTATTTCGAAGTCTTGTAAATTCAAAGCTATTAAATCTTTAGTGCTCGAGTTAACAGTATCACCTGATTCTATACTAAGAATTACTTTACTCCAAACCGTGTCGGATCTCTGCTCCGCAGCAATACCATCAGTGTTCAGAATCGCATTGGCTGAAACTGAAGCTACTGGATTACGAGATAAGGCATCAGCTGCAACATTGTGTTTACCTTCCACATACATTAATTGGGGATTATAAGATGCCAAGATTAATTTCCATCGAGCACGTCTGCCAGACAAAAAATTATCATCGAGCAACTTAAGTAAGGGTTTGTGATCTGTCCATACAGTCACATTATAGCCATAAATTATTTCTGTGTACGTCTGAAGAGCCCATATTAATGCAGCGCCTTCTAAGTCAGTTACACAATAATTTCTTTCTGCCGGTTTGAGAGAACGGCTTGCGTAGCCTAACGGGCGTAATTAATTCCTTTCATCATACTGCATGAGAGTAGCACCGAATCCGGAGTACGAAGCGTCAGTGTTAATAACAAAGTCTCTATTAAAATCAGGAAAGGCAAGTGTGGGTCTCTTTGTTAAGCTATTCTTTAATTTATTAAAACTTTCCTCTTGTTCATAACTCCAATTAAATTCCACACCTTTCTTTAACAGTTCGTAAAGGGGTTTCGCCATGATTGCATAATTTCTAATGAAACTCCTATAATAACCTCTGATACCAAGGAATTGTCGCAATTGTTTTACGTTAGTGGGTGTTGGGAAATTTGTGATAGCGTTCGTGAGATCAGGAGTGGTATTAACACTATCTGGGGTTAGTTCATGTCCTAAAAAATTAGTTTCTTCTTGAAAACGTGACATTTACTAAGTTTAATCTTTAAACCAGCTTCATTAAGCCTAGATAAATCTTTCCTCAGTGCTTCAACATGGTCCGATATATTTTTAGAACAAATTATGATATCGTCTATATATACATAAACGTTATCACCTAATAATCCTGCCAATATATTAGACATGAGACGTTGAAATACTGCCGGTGAATTTTTAAGGCCCTGTGGTAAGCGTTTTAACTCTTATGTTCCAGAGGGGGAATTAAATGCGGTGTATTGACGGGAATCTTCATCTAAATTAATCTGATGGAAACCACTCGACAAATCCATAGTACTAAACACTTTATTATCAGTACCTAACGAATTTAAGATTTCAGGGATTGCAGGCATATGAAAATGTTCAGTTTCTGTGAGAGAATTAAGTTTCCTGTAATCTACGACAACTCTATATTCGCCCTTATTTTTCTGAGGAACCAAAAATAGGGGACTACGCCATAAAGACAGAGATGGCTGTATTACATCTTGTTCCAATAATTATTTCACTTGCGTATTAGTTAATTCTCTTTGTGAATGAGAGAGACGGTACATTGGCAGATAAACAGGTGTTTGATTAACATCTTTCAAAATTATACGGTGATCCAGGATATCTGTAAATCCCATAGAGTCAGTTTTAAAGTGTACAGTGGAGTGAAATTAATTTAACAATTCGTGTAAAGGAGCGTTTGCCTCGGGATAATCTACTGGGTTAAGTTGACTTAATATTTCTTTCATTCGCTCATCAGAAAATGATGGTGTGAAGGCTTTCATATTAACATTACTTATGGATATAGGACTCATTTCCTCAAATATTCCGGGGATAACTTCAGCTTCTCAAATAACTGTACCCGCAAATATTTGTATCATGCTATTAGTAAAATTAGTTAACAGTGTCATAAAACAATTAGTATGTTTAACTTCATGTAAACTTTGGGAGACGTGTATGCCTTTAATCATTCTAGTGTCTGGAAGTAAAACTAGTGAGTTAACATCTTCACATAAATTATCAGCATATACAACAGCGACTTTAGCGGAGTGTGGCTCAATTACAATATCCTTGTCCATAAGAATATTTGTAATAGAGGACTTCAATCCGACATAATCAGTTACCGTAACTGTAGGGGTTTGAGGTTGAGAATAAGATAAGTTTTTTTTTTTCCGTGTATGGATAAAACTTTGTTTCCCGCGGCGCTCGTAAGACGGCGGGTGTGTGAGTGTGTGGTGGTGGGGAGCGGTGAATGTGTGTGGTGTGGTGGAGGTGGTTTGACCTTGAGACGGGACCAAAGTGGTGTACAATCTATCTTATTCTAGTTACATTGTAGTTTATCTTATTGTACCAGTACCTCCCTACAATCAACCTAGTTGTTCCCCAATTCGTCCCTCCGCCATGACCATTTCAAAGTCCAAGTCTCTCACTCTTGTCCTCTGTAGCGGGGAGGACCTAGTACCCCTGAGACATAGGAGTGCAGACCTGAGAAGAGAGAAAGAGAGCCGGCATCTCATCCAAGTTATGACTTGGCTTCTATGCTGGCACTTTTTCTCCGATATTTGTTCAGCTAATCTGGCATAGAATACACTTGCAGAAGGTCCCATACCTCCCGACGATGAGAAGACCAGAGGAGTAAAGCTTCCTTGATCCCTGTTCAAAATTCTTTCTTCATAAGCGCGTTTTTTCTCACTTTCGTTTCTCAAGTATGCCGCCTTGTGTCCTCGCTCACGATATGTTTGTGCTCTTGGGTTGAAGATTCTGATGTCGAAAAAAGCCTGTTGTCCCCTCGTCCAAAAACCTCGAGCACTTACGTCCACTCTTGCTTCATTTGAAGTATTTGCAGTATTGTGGGCCAAGCGCTGTCCGTCCATAGGCAGAAGTTCCGGTTCGATTCTGACATCATGGCACACCTCGTCCAGCATTTGTGCAGTGATGTCTCGTACTTCATCATACCGGATACAGATGAATCCTCCTTTCTTACAGGTCATACAGTGGTCAGGGTTGTTTATTTCACCGCATGCACATTTCAGCGGCAGGTTCGAAACTGGCCACCCATACCTCAAGGCTACGGCATCATTGAATTCTTGTTTATTTAAGCTGAAGCCTTTCTCCTTTATTGGTAATGATGTGAGCCAATTTGAAGCCCCCGTGTCTTGTGCCATCTCAACTCTCATTTTCAGTTCTTCCCTACATCTGGTCTTAATTTGTTCTAGGCTATGTTTCTGTCTCTCTTCTCTGCTCTTTGTAATTTCCTGTCTTGCATTTCGTTGTTCCTCTTCGTCCACCTCATCATTTTCATTTTGCTCCCGTATTTTTTCTGTCAGAGACGTAGTAAGTTTAAGGGAATTTTGGTACTCATGTGGTGCTGCCTCCACTGGGTTTATGATCCCCATACCTCCGAACCTTGGCGGAAGAGCTAATAGATCTCTTAGCTCTTGCGTGACGCGTTCCATCTCTGTTAAAGCCGGTATGAATGTTCATCTGATTGCTTCTTCCAGCGGTTGGAGCATCTGTCTAATGCCAGGCACTGTTCTCATAAGAAAGGTCCATCTGTGCTTAACACCATATGTGAAGGCAGTATATGCAGCATGTGGTTCAGATTTCGCAATGTCTGCCAGGGTTTTCACTTCCTTTACCCACTCGGCTACCTTTTTTCGCACATAGTCTTTCTTGCATTCTTCTGTGCCTATTACTGCTCCCAAATGGCGTTGACCCTCCTTTGTAATCTTCACTCCTGTCCCATCAAAAGTCTGCACCGCTTCTTCATACTTGTTTTCTTTCACTATTAGTACAGATTTACTAGCATTCGGATGGTACCCACTGACTTCGCCTACCGATTGTACTCTCCGCCACCATTCTTTGAGATCCCCTATTTTTCCTGCACCTGTGAGGTCATCTGCATACACCACTTGTTTCACTCGGGTTACCTCATGTTTTATTTTCTGCTGCAGAATTGATAGTGCCAGTGCATACATTGCCATTGCCACTGGATCTCCTTGCGTTGTTCCTTCATTTGATTTGAGAACTTTCATTTCTTCCTTCTTTGTGCTTCCAACTATATACAGGTTAGCTGGCTCCTTATAAGTATTTTCTATGTACTTTGCGATGCTCGGGCATTTGATCTTGATGTTGTGAATAGCTGCCTCCCTATTAATGGTGTTAAAGGCATTTGTTGCATTCACTAGCAGTACCGCTTCACAATCTTCCTCATGATACACCTTCCCCATTGCATGTATTGCTGCTTCTCCTCCGGCTTGCTGTCCTGCACATACTTGTAAGTTGCCCACTGCTCTTTGTACATCTTTTCCAAATACGGACATGATTGCTTTTCCTATAATCCTTCTAAGAACTTCCCCAACGCCTACTGGTCTAACTCCTGGATTCTTATTTAAAGGTATCAGGCGACATGCTGTCAGAGCTTCTATGTTCATGCATGGTGATGATGCAAGTTTCTTTGCCAGCATTGCTATTGCTTCACAAAGGTCACCCGCGGCTGAACCAAACTTGTTTTGACTTAGGAAGATCCTCCAAGTCTTAGCATCTACTCCTGATGGACCTGCTCCTCCCTGTGTTTTCAGCGCCTTTCTCCATATGAGGTCTCCAGTTATATTCTCATATATCACTGGGTCTGGAGGAACATATTCCCCGTCCAGTTTGGCCTCATCACTTGCTGGTTTTGCTTCTGGGTGTTTCTCCTTCAGCTGGTCCAAGATGCGTCGATTCACTTCGTGCACCCCACTTGAGGCTTCCCCAGTGACCATTCTGACTGCCTGTGCCACTTTACCAATCCTCATGCTATTTCCCACAATCGTGCCATATCATCTGGCTTCCTCTTTCTTCGTTGTTTTGTTTTCAGTCTTTGCTGGATTGCTCGTACTTGGCTAAGAATTTTGTCTAACTCTCCATTTTTCCACCACTCCATTCTCTGTTTCAGCACTTTAATGTTCTCATTCAGTTTTCCCTTTGGTCTTTTTCTTTGAAGGAACAACTGAGGAATGAAAGAAGCTATCTTGATTGCCACGTGCGCCAAAGGGGCATCCTGAACATACTTTAGGATCATACGTCTGAGTTCCCCCAGCATGTCTTTTGCGGCTTCACAAATCGGTAGTTCAAACTTATTATGTTGCCATTGTATCACTTCTGTATAGATTTCATTCACTAATGTTGTGAGTCTGTCACCAGAATGTCCCATCCATTCTCCACCATTCATGTTTACGTTACGAGGTCGTTCGTTCTGTTCACGATTTTCGATTATTTCTCTCTCATTATCTTCGTTTAGGCCTACACTATTTTCATTATTTTGTTCCACACCTCTGTTGTCTTGCGAATTATTGATTCCTGCGTTTTCTTCTGCGGGCTGCAGTTGTTGATTGTTATTTTCTGCTTTTTCTCTAACAGGGTTTGCTTGTACATCTCCATTAACTACATTGTCTGTTTCACGGTTCATTTGTACTGCATCTCTCACTGCGTTTTGTCTGTCATCAGGATTATTCCTCGACTGGGACCGAGTTAATATCATCTTGTCTTATTATCATAATTTCCTACCTATTCCCTAATATTGAGTCTATCTATCATTTCTTCCTAAGGGACGAGCCTCTGCCCGATAAAGGTGAAAATGTAAACATCCTATGAGTAGCATTAGAGATAGAAAGAGTAAGATAAGTTATTTAACTCACCTAGTATGATGCAAGGCTACAGAAGATCAGGCTATATTACAAGACAGTGAGTGCAAAAGAAAATAGAAAAATAAAGTAAAATAAAAGTAGTGTTTAAAAATACGCACAAAGAATAAACACGGGAAAACAAAAATATATATATATATATTATTATACGATTATTGTAGTGAGAAAGGAAATACACTAATTAACCCGTACAGCCCCAGCGACGCGTCTGACGCGTCGGCGATGTATGTAACGCACAGCCCCAGAGACGCGCCTGGCGCGTCACCCTAATTGCACCGACCGTAACCTCAGGTGTAGCCACTCAAGAGGGCTCAGATTTGTATGGGAACTGTGTACGTATCCCACGCAACCGTGCTGATGGTTGAAAACTCTCAAAGTCCACGTGCGTGCGCGTGAGCGCGCAATAACCTGTTTTTTTGGGTAATTGCCTTCAATTTTTTACTCTTGCAAAATACGTTTTGGGGGGCTCTGTAGGACCATTTTTTTAAGCTTTTTGAGCGGTTTTTCGTGGTTTTTACTTCATTCCTAACCCATTCGCTATTGTTTCTGGAATAAAACCATTTTTTGAAAACCGGCCGGGTTCTGGTGAACAAACATTACAAAACTAGCCGGGGCTCCACGGGTTAAGAGAGTAAAATTATTAAAAAGACAAGTGTCAAAATAGTGCTAAGGATTAAAGAAGGATGTTAGAAATCTACTATTAGTTTGAGAAAAAGGTCCTGGTTATCAGTATGCACATAATATATCAGCGAATTATACCTTATTTTAAATAGTATACTTAGTTACTATTTCGTTAGAGATAACTCTCACATGAAATATACCACTTCAAGTCTGATTTCCTGACTCGGCCATAAATCATATATAACCCTACCTAATATAATCGGCCTGTTTCCTCAAAGCTAAATGACTCTATACAAAGCTAAAGAAACCTTGGCAATTTGAGCCGCTTTACATTCTAAATATGCCTAACTTTAAATGGAAACCAGCCAATTATGTCCTAAGATTTAATTATTTTCAAGACAAAAATATGTACAAAATATTACATCATGTTACTCATGTAATAGTAGCATGAGGGACATTGAGGAAAGTGGAAGGAAGAGGGAAGGAGGGAAGAGGGAAGGAGAGGGGAGGGAAGTGAATGTGGGGGTAAGGATGGGGGGGGGGGGGATTGAATACTTGTTGTCACTATGTTTCTCTCTCTCTATTATACAGTAGCTACTACTACTCTTACACAAACACACATTTATTTTTAAGCTGCATTGCATCAAAAACTACCACCTTGAGACGGGACTGCCGTACATCTCGCCTCCACCAAGATCCATATACACTAGGTCGGCCGGGCACCTTGAGACAGGACTGCCGTACATCTCGCCTCCACCAAGATCCATATACACCAGGTCGGCCGGGCACCTTGAGACGGGACTGCCGTACATCTCGCCTCCACCAAGATCCATATACACCAGGTCGGCCGGGGTAATTACCAAAATACGCTCGGTCTACGCAGGTGACGTAGTACGAGGTCGACTGACCACCGCGCTCCTCCACTTATTCGTTAGCATATACCTCTTTGTTTTTCACTTTATGTCCCACATTGCATTATTATTAGTATTAAGTGTGTGTGTGACAATTGTTGTTCATTTACAGTATTTTTTGTAAGCAAATTATCGCAATTGTAAATATAGCCTATGTATTACTGAGAATACTATAGTATAAAAATGGTAGACAAAAGGGTAGAGTAATAAGACAGTACTTTCCTTTAACCCTTAATTAGCGGCTCACCACATAAGTCGAGTTAAATAAAGCTGGACTATGTGGCGGCGCTCGACATAGGTCGAGTGGCAATTTCAGCACGTAATGTTGCTGAGAGAGAGAGACAAGTGGTGGCAGGAGAGTAGCGAGCGTATGACTGCTCCAGACCACCGCGGCGAACCTACTGACACGAATCTCAGCTCCCTCCTCCCTCTCTCACTCGCTACATACTGAATTATATGGGGAAAGTACCGAATTACATGCTTTTTGCACTCGCGTTGCACGGTTATTGCAAGAAAACTAGCCATCATAAAAGGATCGTTATGGTGTCATTCGAAAGCTCTGTTTATGCCCTTTCAGGGATAGGTACTTGTTTTACGTTCTGGGTCTTATTTAGGCATGAAAATGATCACGTAAACAGCCCTATTTTGGCTAAAAACACCCCGCTGGGCGGTACATATAAATAAACCGCATAGGCCGCTCGTAAGGTGTTAAGGGTAAGTCAACTTGATTTTAATAACAGAACAAGTATGTTGTACTCGTAAATATATTGTACATAAAACATAAGATAATGGGAGTCTGCAGAAAGCCGAATGGCCACACAAGACAGATCCCTCTCACACCCAACCCATATCGTCCATAATTATGCCATCTATTTTTATCTTGCAGCTTTCTATCATTTGTAATCCTACTATGGTGCTAGGTAGCCTATTCCACATTTCTATAACTTTTGTGCTTTAGTAAACCTGAATATGGTATTTTAGAACATATGAGGTTCTAAGGTGTATTGATTGACAGCAATATATAAATATATCTGAGTTATCTGCTCAACAGGTGGCGTTGTGTGTGTGTAAGTGTGAGAGTTCGAGTGTAGGGGGTGAGACAGTGAAGCTCGGGAACGAGGTGGCTTCAGAGATGGGGTCGTTTCGGGCCATGAGTGAGCACCATGCCTCATGTGAAGGCAAGATGGCAGGTGCTCGTTGTACTCTACGTGCTTCACATGTCTCACTCCCTAGACTGGAACAAGACCTCACGGGCTTCACTGTTCATTGTAAAGCGGTGAATGTTAAGGCTCTCAGCCTATGCCCGAGAGGAAGTAAGTTGGAATATAGAAAAAAAAAATAAATAAAAAAAAAATATATATATATATAGAGAGAGAGAGAGACACACATAACTCAATATAGAAAGGCAGAACAAGCTAGTAGCCTATTAGTAAAAAATGTATAGATACAAACATCGCAATACACAGATAGATCAATAATTATACACTAAGACAGGTCAAAATGTAGCTTGTGATCACTGTATAGCAAAAATAGTAAAAGCTACCATAAATCCGTAGATAATTCAACATAAAATACTATATCTAGAAGCCAGGTGAATACATACCATAACATTCTAACATAACATAGGGAATACTTCATGTCCTAAGGGGAGATTGTAAAGGCCGTTCGTCCCCGTTTGGTATTGATTTGTTCCTGACGAGCGATAGCAAACCTGTTAATTTAGGAGGAATCGGCCTTTGGCCTGGATATTTTTCTATCGAAAAATGTACAAATCTATCTTGAAGGGGGTTTAGGGTATTCTTTTCCTACGCTTGATGGAGGTCTAGGGAGGAAACTAAACACAATATATGAATACATTAATTAATAGACCAAACAATCGGTCTGCCTCCCATTAACTGTAGCATAATGGTAGTAATTACAGTTTTCTACAAGGACGATTATGGAACTTATAGCCTAAGTTACAAGTTTCATAATTTTCCTTGGCATTCCTTTGTTTCCAACATTTTTGTGTTTGTTCATTCTGAGTATTTTATTAAGATGTCTCATCCTAAAAAATATGGATATTCTTGCATAGAACGATATTATCTCAAGTGGCAAATATACTCCAGCACTTTTCATTTCTGCTGTAAGAGTCTGTACACATACTACTCCTTCTCGCAAGCCCTCACCATGCACGGCTTTAAACACTTCCCTCATAACTAGTAACTAGGAGTAGAAACTGTCAGAGGGAATGTATAAATGACCTCTACTGATCATTTCAGTCCATGAGTTGGTAGATGACCCACAGTTCCCTGCCACGTGTCCTAGTTCTGGATGTTTATTCACAAACTTTTTCATCATGTACCCACCAATATAGTGTAGAGACTGTTCTTCTATGACTGTGCTAGGTGAAACTGATACCAGACCAGAAACTGATACATTTATATTATCCTCATTTACATCAACTTCCTGCAACTCCATAGACAGCTTACCATCCACTTCCTCCATAACAAAATCCATGTCTTTAAAGAGAAGGCTAGTTAAGCAAATTTCCAAGTCAAGTTCACGATCATAAGAGTGTGATTTACTGCTTGGTTCACTGGGTACTTCGTTAGAAAAACAGTCTCGGTTTTCTTCATTGTGGCTAATATTACTCTTCTCACTAACCACAACAAACTCTCTCCCCAATATGAATTTTCTCATCCGATACTTAAAACTAAGAGCATCTGGATGATCATGGGGACCACTCATTTGCCTGATACAGCCGAACAACTGTTCAATGCAGTCTTGATTTAGCCTCCTAGTCATTATGAAATCAAACCCATAATTTACTTTCAGCATTTCATACAACCCTAAGAGAGACTGGCTAGAGAGAATTATGCCCTTCTGAAAATTATACATAGGCCTAGTCTTTGCTGCAGAATATACTCTCATGGTTGACATCAAATTAACCATTTTGTGTCGTATGTCTGCTTGGAGATCAAAATGCATTCCAAATGCACAACACTCTTGCTTATCACCATACATATGTGAATTCATTACATCAAACCACTGATCAACAAGGCATATGAATTTTGCTGTGACATCCCAATTTTGAGTCTGCAAGAGTTCTCTCTCACCTAAGTATTGAATTGCACTTGCACAGCTCTTTGACAGCAGCTGTGTTGCATACTTAACTCGCTGCCTCTGTTGACCAGTTACATTCAGATGAATATCCGATATTTTATAGGCCAAACCATATTCTGTTTTTGTTTTTGCTAACATCTCACGAATACATTCATCAGACACTATATCACCATTCTCCAGCAAAAATCCAGAATCCAGAAGATTATTCCTAATTAGTTTAATCATGTGTGGGACATCAGCAAAGACAAACACATCCCTGTCAGCACATGGATTTTTGAAAGACATACTCTTAGCTTTAACAGGATCTATGCCCATTGCCTTCCATACACGAAGATTACATGGCCCTAAATCATGTACTATCGCTATCACTGAGTACCCTACTGACTCTACTTGTCTAATATTATGCATGTTCGATTCATCCAACTTATAATAAATCGGCTGCTTCCACTGACCTACAAGACATCTTAACATAACAACTTGTACATTGCTGTGTGGCCTGTATAAGGTGTCTTTACCTATGTCATAAGACCATTGTTTGCTGATACTCATTTCATCAAAGCTCATGACAACTACTTTTCTTTAGCATCTAAAGTATCTGCCTTTGATTTCATTAGTTGTAAGACAGATGACAAGATGCCTGGCTCACAATCAAAACTCTTTGCTCTGTCTTTTAAAGTGGTCTATGATGGTAGTGGGAAGCTTCTAATATCTTTAAGATACTTATAACATTTTCGACTAATGCTCCTTATTGTCATGGCACGAGCTATATCCTCTTCTGGCCAACATTTCACATATTAAGTTTGATTGCTGATGACATCAATTTGAGTCTGAGTGAAAATAGGCTTTAACATAGTATCCACTTTTCTTTTCACTTCACTGCCTATAGTATTTGCAACACTTTCTTTCAGTTTTAAATACTTGTTTCGCCAAAAGTTTACTTCATCATGCAACTTCATTTTGTCCTTATGTGAATCTTCTTGGATTTTCTGGCACTGTTTGCAGGATGATGGTGCTTTACTGATTTCACTTTCCAGCAAAGTAGTTTCTTTTCTTATCGGCATTATGTCATGATGTGACCTTTGTGCACCTGATTGTTCACTCACACATACTGGAAGTTGGTTATTTACTATCTCAGAGCTATCACAGGGCACACAGTCACTTGGAATATGATCATTCAGCAACTCTTCTACTTTCCTCTTCAGTCCTCGCTTTTCTACTCTCGCCCCTCTATTTCCAGACATCTCTGTTGGGTGGTGAGCTGAAGCAATAGAAATATTTTTTGTTTACAAGGCCGCTCTTACAAGTGTGTGACTATTATGTTATTAATACAAATAATTATTAATCCCAGTATACCTTTGGGATACCGTAGTCTAACTAGGCTACACCATAAAATTAGTTTTATAATTTATCCTTAAAAATAGTACTATAAGTAGGATACACACTCAAATTAGTCTTATAGGTGTACCATATAAGTACAACTCAAAAATAGCCTTATAAATACACCTTAAAACTAGTCTTATAACTACACCTTAAACTTAGCCTTATACAGTAGCTAAACCTTAATATTAGTCTTATAGCTATACCTTAAAATTAGACTTATAACTAAACCTTAATATTAGTCTTACAACTAAACCTTAAAATTAGTCTTATAACTAAACCTTAAAATTAGTCTTATAACTAAACCTTAATATTAGTCTTATAACTAAACCTTAAAATTAGTCTTATAACTAAACCTTAATATTAGTCTTATAACTAAACCTTAAAATTAGTCTTATAACTAAACCTTAATATTAGTCTTATAACTAAACCTTAAAATTAGTCTTATAACTAAACCTAAATATTAGTCTTATAACTAAACCTACCTTAAAATTAGTCTTATAAATAAACCTTAAAATTAGTCTTATAACTAAACCTTAAAATTAATAATATAACTAAATCTTAAAATTAGTCTTATAACTAAACCTTAATCTTAGTCACATAACTAAAATTTAAAATTAGTCTTATAACTAAACCTTGAACTTAGTCATATAACTAAACCTTAATATTAGTCATATAAGTAGGCTATAATATAAATCGTAATTTAGAAGCGAAATTAAAACTAGACAATGTATAGTTGGACATGATAGAGATATTTAAATGGATAAATGGTATAACTAAGGGCAATATTGGTGAGGTATTAAAGCTAAAGAACGGTGACATAACCCGCTCAAATGGTTTCAAGTTAGATAAGTTTAGATTTGGGAAAGATATAGAAAAACACCTGTTTGGTGATAGAGTTGCTAACATGTGGAATGAACTGCCCAGATCAGTGATTAACTCAGGAACAGTTGAAAGCATAAACGTATGTTGGATTTTCATATGGATATGAGCTGTGTGTGAATGGGAGCTGTCTTGTGTGGGCCGCATTGCGTTATGCAGTTTCCCGCTATATTATGTTCTTATATATGTACGGTACACTTCACAAATAGCCTTATATATGTACGGTACACTTCACAAATAGCCTTATATATGTACGGTACACTTCACAAATAGCCTTATATATGTACGGTACACTTCACAAATAGCCTTATATATGTACGGTACACTTCACAAACAGCCTTATATCTACACTTAAAAATCATTCTTATAACTACACCTTAACATTAGTCTTACAACTACACCTTAAAATTTGTCTTATAACTAAACCTTACAATTAGTCGTATAACTACACATGCGGTAACAATAGGTTTATATATTATATATATATATATATATATATATATATATATATATATATATATATATATATATATATATATATTAAGTCTAATCAATAATATAGCTCTTCCTCTCTCTCTCTCTCTCTCTTTCTACATTGGCATCCTTATTAATTAAACACTGATCACAGTAATATTTCAATTGTAACACCAAACACAAATAAACAATGCTTACTCTTTGGTAGAAATAGTGAAGGTACAGCATCGTCTTTGAGAAGTCGTTTATTTCTTGGACTCTCAATGCCTAGTAAACGACTTTTCATGTCATCAATATAATCGTTATTGGTGAAGTGTACAGAGCATACAACTGCATGTTGGGCATTAATACCATCTTGGCGACGACACAAGTTTATCCACACGCTTCTGAAATGTGCATCCCTTGGAAATCGGAATGTTCATATATTTTTCCCATCCACTGTACGCGGTTTATTGCTACAGCCAAATACTGCACACTGGGTAGGCATTATGATTATTAGCCAACCACAAAATATCTCTGGAATACTAACATGCCAGACAGAACTCCAAGTGTTCCACATGTTTACTGAACAAAGGACAAACAAGTACTGAATTTTCTTTCTCTTGGGATAATCTGGGAGACTGACTAGGAGTACGTATATGATACTGGACCACGCTGGTCTAGACTACTCGTGACGTCACGCCACCTGCACCCTTCCCGTATCACCTGCGCGGGTTTGCCTACCTGGCTGACCTGGTGTATATGGATCTTGGCCTCCACTACGCTCGCACTAGACGGGGGAATATTTAATGTGATACCTTCAATAAAGCACTTTTCTATTTCCACTCCGTTCATGTGAGGGAAGAGCAAAATTTGTCTGTTTCTCATAGTACCATACCCTAACAATATGTCAGCTCCCACATTAAGTGTATGTAAGACATAAAATTTCTCATTATAAGGATTTAGATCTAAATGCAAAGTCAGGGGCAAGTAGTCACTCCAATAATTCCCAAAATCTAACAAAACTGTCATTGATATACCCTTACATTGAGAATTAAGAACACATAACTCTGGAGATTGCATTAGGGCACCAACACGTAATTTTCTGAGGGATTTGGATTTCACTACTGGCGGGAGGGGGGGTGGAACACTTATATTTATGTTATAGCGAGTTGAGAGCCGCGCGCCATGTTTCCCGAGTGTTTAGCAGTGTGTCTGAATGATTTGTGGTTCGCTACGACTGCCGCGACTATCTCATATTGGCTGGTCCAATGTGTCCTTTCTTTGCACTTCCGACAGTATGGCGAACGTCCTGTCGAAAATTCATGACTTTCCTTATGTTTGATATGGCAATTAGAGACCTTATGGCCTGCATAACCACAGTAGTAACACAAGTCGGTGTTCCCAGTTTGAGAATTATGTTTGGCCTGAAAATGAGTGGGAGAATGTGGAATGTTTCCGTGAACGTACGAACGTGACACATAAGCGTAATTTCCATGACGGGAGCCAGAGGGATACTGAGAGACGAGAGGTGTGTGAGGGTGATGTGAGGGAGTAGCTTAGGGAGTATTGCTTAGGTTTAGGGAGCTGGGGTGTCTGTGGGGAGGGTTTGGAGAACTGAGCTGTTTGTGGGGAAGGTTTGGGAACCTGAGCATTTTTAGCATTAGTGGGTTTTATTTGAGCAACAGTGAATTGTATTTGATTTATAGTGATGCAGCCATTGTCACAAGCCTGTTGCAGAAACTTCGTGAATTTAGTCAAACTGTCAGTTGATGCAAATTCAACTCTACGAGCAATAGGCTGTACATTTTCTGGCAACGCTGAAACCAACAGGGTATATGAGAGGAGCTTACTAAACTGTTTCAACGAAATCTTGTCATCTGTAAACCAAGAGTTACCTTTTAAATCGTTGCTCATTGTGTTCGCCATTACGGAACAATCTGCCAATAGAGTATCAACAGATTTGCCCTTATTTATATGTTGGATTGAGTTAGCAAAATCATGAATCAGAGCAAAGTCACCTCTTGAGTTTCGTGCAAATTTCTCCAAAAACTCGTCTTTGAAGGTTTGGTAAATGGTGCATTCTAGCAACTCGTCACAAGCTAATAAATTACCGGCTGGAGTTCTACCCTTATCAAATTTAGAGCGAAATATATCGATTTTACCTCTGTCATCTGTGACCTTTCGAGCGGCGATCTCAGACTCGATATCACTAAATACCGCAAAAATTGATCTATTATGATCTAGGCCTGTAAATACCTTTTGCGCCTGACCGTGAACAATATGTAAATTTAAGTTTTGTGCCATGTTTGAAGGTAGGTTTATGGGGTTGGCGGGAGTGAAATGGGAAAACGCAGGTGTGGGGTCTGGCAATGTAAGGTGACGGTTACCAGAACGAAGTTCTCTGTGATGAATATAATTTAAGATAAGTGGCTGTGTTGACATAATATTTAAGATAGGTGGCTGTGTTGACATAACATGATCGGAAGGTATCGAAACATCGTCACAATTAGCATTAACAACAGGGGAACATTTGAAGTACTGGAAACTTAATTATTTATTTCTGTGTCGCCTGAGTTATCGTCCTGAGCTGTAAGATCGGCCTCAAAATGAGGTAGGGGAGAAGTACTGAAGATATTTCGCAAATTGTTCATGAGTTAGAAAAAACTCAATGAAATATAAATGAGAGGCATCTCGCATAATAAACACATCATATATTAGTGAATTTCGATATGCACATCAATGTAACACATAATTAGCACTTGCACATATATATTGGCTTCTTATAATTCACTGGGTAGGTCTCGAACAAAAGTTTGCAAAATTAGTAATAGGGAGTTTACAGAAAGTAGACCTCCTTTCAAAGTATAGAAAAGGAAAGTCATAGAGATTATGAAAAGAAACTGCAGTGTTGTGTCTCACCCGATGTTGTTATGACTGAAGGTGAAGGGGTGATGACAACACACCTCTGGTACAGGAACGGGTGGGTGCGGGCGCGGGTGTGGTTTGTGGGTCGGGTGTGGCGCCGATGAACGGGGTGTGGCGCGCTCACAAGGCCGCCGGTTGATTGAAGGTCGATCGTCCGGTTGATTGAAGAGTCGATTTTGGTTGATTGGTAGAAGTGGAAAGTGAGAAGGCAGCATGGTGTAGGCGCTCTTGTCTAAGCAGTTGTTTTAGAAAGAGACCATCCGCTGCCAGACATGTGAGGTTCTTTACTCCGATGACACCATGTTGATGTGGATGTTCAGTAGGCCTCTCTGGGATGAATAATGTTTGTAGAAAACTGCCACCACTAATAGTTTATAGACATATTAGGAGTCTGGAATTAATCAACCCATGCCATCAGCCTTTCCTTTATTTGTTGTATAAGTATGCAGGAACACAGTCAGGAATCAAATCAGGTGTGAAATGATTAAATGATGAGAATGGTGAAAAGGGTGTATAATAATAATAATAATGATAATAATATTTATTCAGTTAGCAATTTACAGAGTTGGTACCACATAGTTTGTTATAAATATGACATGTACCAGCCTTGCATAATTCCAACTAAGGATAGCCCAATAAGGCCGTTAGGCGTATTTCCATTGGGGTCCTTGTGGGATTAGGTTAGCTGGGGAAATGGAGAGGATAAAGAAATAGATACTTTAGAGAAAGTATTTCTAGGGGGTTATTTTAAGATACCTTACATCCTATAGTAAATATCAGTAATCCGTGATCAGAATCATTTCAGTTTGGTTTGTCTATCTCTTATGTCGTATTTAGTAGTAGACATAAGCTTGGTGCTCCCTTCTCGCAGCTGTCCGGTGCAGGTGTTCCTTCAGGCTACGTCTGAAGGAATACAGTGTTCTCTTTTCACGGACTGACTGGGGTAGGTCGTTCCAGTCTTTGATGGCAGTGAAGAAGAATGTTTGCTTACCCTGTCCTTGGATTCTCGGGACCTTAAAATTAAACATCATGTTTCTTGTATTATGTCCAGTCCTCTCATTTGCTTTAACAAAATCATTCTTTAGATACTCTGGAGCTCTGTCATAGAAAATTTTGAAGGCATTAGTTAGCCTGATTTGTTTGGCCCTGTCAGAGACATTGAGCATACCTAGTGACTGAAGTTGTTCCTGGCCAACATGTGATCTGGGTCCTAGGTTCAGCATGAACCTAACCATTTTATTTTGAGTGACCTGAAGTTTGTGCTGTGCTGATTTAGATGATGCAGAGTACCAGGATGACACAGAATAGTCAAAATGACATTGAACAAGCGCTTGGCAGAGGGTCTTTTTGAGAACGTGGTGAGTGGACCTCCGCCCTCGACTGTGTCTCTCGAGTTCTCTCCGTGTGATCGCCGTCATGCCTAGGTTCAACCGCACCTCGCCTTCCGAGAATGCATAACCAATGATGAAAGCGTGAATAATCCTGAATGACGAGTGAATAATAATACATGACGAGTGAATAATCGTGCATAACTCCAGTCCAGGGGTCTCCTGGTGTTTGGGTTAGCAAGTCGATAATATAGGAATGTAATGATTAATCAGCATGTTTACCTTAGCTATTGATAAGGACACCTGTGGTCTTGCCTCTGGACCACAGCTAACAGCTCCTTGTACAGGCATATACAAAAGTCGTGTCACAAGTATGAATTGAGTTATGAGTTGTCTAAATATGAGTGAAAGAATCGTATAACATAATATTATGTATGATCAGTCACATGTGGCAGTGTCTTTACTTGTATAATGTAACTGTCATAGGTTATAACGTACCTCGGCTGTCATGCGGGTTTTTGTCCAGATGTGGCCCCTCATGAACGCAAAGTTCTTAAAGGGCATAGCGCATGTGGTCAGCTATGATGAGCTATCCTCATTATCATAAATGTGAGTGTACAGTATACCTCTTATGTGCAATAATAGTAGTCCGAGTTTCTTATAAATGTAAATATAAATAAATTAGTGTTTTGGACGGTGGTGGCGAGAGGCATTTCCGAGCCCATCGTGACGTGTTTTAAGTTATTGGGGTACCCATAGAATAACAGAATAGGTCAAAGAGTTTCAGGGGTCAGGTTAATGGCCCCCATTTTGATTCTCAGTATCTCTGTTAAGTACTCCATGCTGTGAAAACAGTTATAAAGATGGACAGATATATAATAGAGGGGTATGATAAATTGTATGAGCAGCATAAGCTTAATAATGAAATGTAGAAATAATGGAAAGCTATCGAATAATACACTGTGACAGTGAAAATCAAGATGGAATATTTTGATACGTTGGCCGTACGCTCTTGTGCTAGAGTACCTGCGTATACCACCGTTAGGGCAAGACCTCCTCTACTATTGGTGATGCCATATGGATAGAGCTGCCAATACGTATTTATTTATGATTAACAAGACCAAACTATGGATAATTGCATTGATAGATACTTAAAGATAGATTTTGTTTACACTCACGTGATATATAGATCAAATACTGCCTTCACATTACCTCATCATGTATGAAATATATCAGGGTAGGGTAGCTAAAGGCAATATGAACACATATGCGAAATTCGCGGGATAATTCCGTTATCATTAACACAAGAGAGAGGCGACAGGGGTTGCCATCAACTCTCTAAGCTTAAAATATCTTACATGGCTGTGTTTACTATTTTCGATAGAAATGTGTGGTAAACCAAGACAACTGTGCAGTATCAATCATTCTTTAACATGCTTTAGACAGTAATAAAATGGAATGGTATATTTCATGAGCTATGCCCTTTAAGGATCCACTCATCCCGCTCAGACAGTTTCTTCCCACCTTGTGTCCCGTCACCACTCTTTGTGTCGGTCAGCTTGCCAAAGTGTGACCTCATTCCTGTCACCCACATAGACAACTGGCTGCCTATGATAGAAGGATAGAAAAATATAAGACATTAGTGATATTCGTTCAACAATCATTTGCATTATACATGTCACACACACACACACACACACACACACACTCTCTCCTTAATACAACACCTGCCCACATTATTGTACACATTTTGCATAGGCCATGGCGAGCATGTTAAGAGGAGGCAGACAGTTTTTGTGGACCCCTTCTCCGTTATGTTTAGCCCCATTAGTTTTGAGACTAAGACGTTCGGCTCATTAGTTTGGCGATTTTAACACCATTCGCCCCATTTCTTTGTCAATTTTATAACCTTTCGTGCCATTTAGTTATCGATTTTTTCCTGGCGAGCGACAGCAAGCCTGAAATTTTAAGAGAAATCGGCCTTTGGCCGGGAAATTTTTCTATTGAAAAATATACAAATTTATCTTGAAGGGGGGTCTAGGTTTTTTGGTTTTAAGCTTGATGGAGGTCTAGTGAGGAAACTAAGAAATAAAGGAATGAAAGACCAAACAAACGGTCTCTCTCCCCTTAATACGGTAAAGCTTACACTTTACTGACGAACATATCCACAAATCACTACAATAACCAGCGGTTGCTTACCTGTAGCCGGAGATTTAAGGGTTGCTGCCTTCTCGTCAAAGTAACTTTGTTTCCTCCTTGTATCCGTAAAGTCCTTCATGCGTTTCACATAGAGGAAGGGATTTTCCTTGACCCATTCGATGATATCATACTCGGTCTCATCATCAAACAACACCCTCGTAAGATTCCTCTTCTTAGTAGCACCGAAGGGGGTCGTGCAAATGTCCTCTGTGGCCTAGCTTTCATCCTGCTCGAGCATCTGCGTGTTGTCCTGGGTGCCCTGCGAGGACTCCATCCCGTCACTGACCTCCTGACGCCCGTCAATGTCATCAGCGAATTCCTCAGGCTCGTCCCTAGGTAGGGATTCATTGGAAGGGGGCTGGCTGTCTGGGATAATATCCTCTGATTCAATATCCGTCACAACCTGCACCTGGCGAGGTGCCCGTAGTTTCCTGGGCCTTCCATACTTGCCTGCAGGGGTCTCGTTGGGCATGTTGAATGGTGTGAGTTGGTGGGTGGCGTGGAGAGAGGTGGTGTTGATGCGTGGGTGTCCATAGGTGATTTGTGAGGATATTGCCCCCCTGCGGGGATCTTTTATAGGGGCTAGGGGAAGGGCGGACAAGCGCAAGATGCCAGCTGGTTCACGCGGTGTTGCCACGAGTTGGGTTTCACTCGTTGATTGTCGAACGCTCTCGCTTCACTCCGGGTTACTCGAACGAACTCGAGTTACAATCGAGTTTCACTCTGGGTTATTCCAGACAACTCGAAACAACTCAGCATTATTCGAGACAATTCGGGTTATCTTATTTGACATAACCGGTGATAACCAGCAACACTCGCGTACACTTGAGATCATTCGAGTTACACTCATGGCTACCCTTTATGCACTCGGTATTGATTTGGCCGATTGTGCATAGCAGGCCGAGTTAGCATTAGTCTCTGCTGTACACTCGGGGATACTCGGTCACATTCATACACACTCGACATCACTCTTGCATATTCGGCCACGTGGTTTTGTCGCCGAGTGTTGGGGAGTTCCACCGATTAATTAGGAGTAATTATTAGTTCTTCCGAGTTAATCCGAGTAATCATGACTTATTATGAGTGTTCCCGAGTGTCTTGAGTTTGATCTGACTCGGGCCAATATTTTTAAACATGTTTGAAATTTGGGCTGCCCGAGCGGAGTTCCCTGGAGTATCCGTGAGTGACCCAGGGCGACCCAGAGTGCCCATGGGTGCATGCGATCTTCCAAGAATCATTACGCGAGTTTCCGAGACTGTGGACTCCTGGAAACTCGGCCTCACACTCCTGAATGTGTGAACTAGGCTTTACATACCAGCTAGTACGTGTCCAGGTATTATTGTCTTTTAGGTCCGGGTTTTAAGCTGCCGATTATATCAACCATAATAGATTAGCTGCAATGTACAGTATCCTACCTGTCAATATGTTTCATTCAAGCGGAGATACGAAATAACGATATGCAAAAAGGTAGTTACAGATTAGTTTTGTATCCCACGTGTTAGGTGCTAGTAACACGTAATACCTGGTAGTTAAGGGTTAATCTTGTATCCCACATGCTAGGTACTAGGGACACATACTAGCTGGTAGGTAAGGTTTAATCTTGTATCCAATGCACTAGGTCTAGCTTAGGTTAAGTCTTTCTATATTGCCATTTTTGGTACTAGGGACACATACTACCTGCTAAGTAAGAATTAGTCTTGCATTCCACATAATTGGTACTAGTGCCACGTAATAACTGATACATATGGGTTAAAAGCCACATACTAACTGATAGATATGGGGTCGAACAGGAAAACACGAGAGTAGGGGTAAATCGAGCCGGATCGTCCTTCGCCGGATCGACCTGTCACCGGATCGTCCTTCGCCGGATCGACCTGTTGCTGGATCGTCCTTACCTAACATGACGTAACCTAACTAAGTCTACGTGCTTTAACCCGCCTAACCCACAGATCGTAGGCCGATCCGGCGAAGCCAGATCGACCTTACCTAACATGACGTAACCTAACTAAGTCTACGTGCTTTAACCTGCCTAACCCACACATAGGCACACACACGCCTGTTCTCTCTCTCTTACGTAAGCCATGGATTACATAACACTGATATCCAGTTTAGGTTAGAAAGGAAGTACATCCGGTGATAGCACCTATAGACACACATTCACACAAGACTTAGATAAACCTGGTGGCTTACCTTACCAGATATCAGATAGCACCTACCTTACCTAACATGGCGTAACCTAACTAAGTCTACGTGCTTTAACCCGCCTAACCCACACATAGGCACACACACACCTGTTCTCTCTCTCTTACGTAAGCCATGGATTACATAACACTGATATCCAGTTTAGGTTAGAAAGGAAGTACATCCGGTGATAGCACCTATAGACATACACACACACACATTCACACAAGACTAGAGGAAGTGGCCTTCGGCCGAGACATTTTTCTATCGAAAAAATGTACAAATATACCTTGAAGGAGAGTCTTGGGCGGGTGTTATTTTAAGCTTGATGGAGGTCTAGGGAGGAAACTAAAAAGATAGTAAAAAAATATATAAATGAGCCAATAAATACGCCCATCCCCCCTTAATTCTCGGCCAATCAAACACGAGTCATTAATATCAAGTAGTATAGCTCACACATACACGTGAGCTGCTACATGTGTTCTATAGTGGTTGGCTGTGTGGATGTGGAAATGTATATGTTAATTGTCTCATACACACACACATACACACACGCCTTCTCTCTCTTCACAACACACACACACACACACACAAGCTGGTCTCTTCCATCTCCACGCTCTTTCTCTCTTACACACACACACACACACACACCCTCTCACCTTCTCTCTCTTCACAACACACACACACACACACACACAAGCATGATTACACACACACACACACACACACAAGCTGCTCTGTTCCATCTTCGCAACACACACACACACACACCCTCTCACCTTCTCTCTTCAGAACACACACAAGCATGATTACACACACACACACACACAAGCTGCTCTGTTCCATCTTCGCAACACACACACACACACACCCTCTCACCTTCTCTCTCTTCACAACACACACACACACACACACACACAGCCCGTAGCCTAGTAGGCAGAGCTCTCGTCTCACACACGAGGGGTCGGGGGTTCAATCCCCGGCCGGGCGGAGACAAATTGGGCTTGTCTCCTTTCATGTGTTAGCCTCAGTTCACCTAGCTGTAAATAGGTACCTGGAATAAGTGGACGACGTTGTGACGTCCCATCTGGGGTTGGCAAAAATGGTACAAGGCGAGATGGGTATCATATGGTTCACCTAAGATGATGGCTACCTAAGCCTTCGGGCGAGACGGTACCGTCTATAGTGAGAATGGTACCATACAGATCCACCCTAAGCCTTCGTTTCCGATGTTGCCAATTGGCTAAAAATACAGACTACACACACATCCACAGCCATTCCAACGATACATATAACACCTACACATATAGGAGGCAGGAAATAACGAGAATGCTCACTCTCGCAATACAACTAGAGTAAGTACAACTAGAGTAAGTACACACACACAAGCATGATTACACACACACACACATGCTGCTCTGTTCCATCTTCGCAACACACACACACACACCCTCTCTCTCTTCACAACACATCACACACACACACAAGCATGATTACACACACACACACACACAAGCTGCTCTGTTCCATCTTCGCAACACACACACACACACACACCCTCTCACCTTCTCTCTCTTCACAACACACACACACACACACACACACACACAAGCATGAGTACACACACACACAAGCTGCTATGTTCCATCTTCGCGCTCTTTCTCTCTTACACACACACACACACACACACACACACACAAGCATGATTACACACACACACACACACAAGCTGCTCTGTTCCATCTTCGCAACACACACACACACGCACACTCGTTTCTGGCCTCATTCATTATTATCCCCACCTGCCCCCATATATCAATCTGACAGCGATAATTACCTATTTTTTTGTTTTGGTTTTCTAGACCAATTATTTTTTCTCTTAAACCCTATCATTAATTCTACTTGCCGCGTATATAAACAGCCCACCGCTCACCTCTGACCTATTCAAAATGCGTCCTAAGTTCAACAAGAAGGCTCCCAACACCCCTCCCAAAAGAGGTATTGGTGCCGGACGTAAAGATGTCCGGATGTCTCAAGGCCCTACTCCTAATAACTACAGTAGTAGTAGTAGTAGTAGTGAGTCTGACAGCGATTCACCTAGCCAATTGGGAAGAGTCACCCAGGAAATGGATGTGGAAATGTACAGTCCATTTGCCCTAGGCCTTTTTGAGTAAAGAAAACACTCTGTTGGTAACACACACACAACACACAAGCAAACTCACCCCCCCCCCCCCCCACACACACACTTGCTTCGGACCTCATTCGTGATTAATCAACAAGATAAAAAATTCCTTGCCTTCTCCGAATAATATGGGTAAAAGGCAGCCGCATAAACATGCACACACGCACACACACACACACACACACACACACGCATGCACATACACACACACACACACACACACTCGGTTCTCACTCGTGATTAAGCCACAAGATAAAACATTCCTTTATAGGTAAAGGGTACCCGCGCTTACGTGCCACACGTACAAACACCCGGGCCTACCACATCGAAAATATTTTTGGAACACCTGCCCCCATATATCAGTCTGACAACGACCCTTTCTTTCTTTCACCATATTTTTATCGAATCCGGGCAAAAACCCGTCCCAGGAGCGGTGGCGGACCACGACTGTGAGGACGGGACCTCTAGACGACTTCAAGTAAGATTCAAGTAAGGAGGCGGGAAGATAATCACTCGGACGGGTCAAAATCCACCCACCGTGGTCTGAGATCGAATGTAGAACTTTGAGAGAAAATTCTAACCTAACCTAACCTAACTACTAATCCTAATATCTCTAACCTAACCTAGCCTAACCTAACCTAAGCTAACCTAACCTAACATAATAGAAGTAATATACGAAAATATTTCTCAGCATCTACCAGTGTGTATACACTGGCCTAGATAAAGGAGTCCCGTACGTCTCATTATAATTTATTTACTAAGCTCAGAGAGAGGAGAGCCAGGACAGGAGTTTATTTGCCAGCCCAGATAAGCCCCCATAGGTATTCTATCTTTGGAAGCAAACATTAGCTACACTACATATGACTGTCTGCACATACACACACACACACAAAAACACACGCACATACAAAAACACACACACACGCAAACACTTTGTTTTGGTTTTCTAGGCCAATTATTTTTTCTCTTAACCCGTGGAGCCCCGGCTAATTTTGTAATGTTTGTTCACCAGAACCCGGCCGGTTTTCAAAAAATGGTTTTATTACAGAAACAATAGCGAATGGGTTAGGAATGAAGGAAAAACCATGAAAAACCGCTCAAAAAGCTTAAAGAATGGTCCTACAGAGCCCCCGAAAACGTATTTTACAAGAGTAAAAAATTGAAGGCAATTACCCCAAAAAAACAGGTTATTGCACGCTCACGCACACGCACGTGGACTTTGAGAGTTTTCAACCATCGGCACGGTTGCGTGGGATACGTACACAGTTCCCATACAAATCTGAGCCCTCTTGAGTGGCTACACCTGAGGTTACGGTCGGCGCAATTAGGGTGACGCGTCAGACGCGTCGCTGGGGCTGTACGGGTTAAACCCGTATCATTAATTCTGCTTGCCGCGTATATAAACAGCCCACCGCTCACCTCTGACCCATTCAAAATGCGTCCTAAGCCCTAGCCTAGCCTAATATCTCTAACCTAACCTAGCCTAACGTAACACCCTGTTCCAAATAACTAGGCCAAAATTCTTGAACAGAGTAATCCAGCTATCATTTCTTCCAGTCTCCTATTGAACCATCGCGAGTCCCACTTCCCAGGGGGTTGCCCATTAAACTAATAGCGGGCACCCCCACTTCAACCGCTCGTGGGGGTATTAAAGCCTCCCGAGACAGCCCAGACCCGTCATACTCTCTTACCCCCATAGTGAGCCAACCCAGGCAGTTCCAGGCCACAAGACCTCTACCCCGAGGGTAGGAGCTATTATCCACGCATGTTGAATATAGTTTGGAGATTAAGGTTTGTGTCTTTCTGGGGATGTGCGCTTTTGCAATGCTACCCACTCCATCTAAAGATTCATTTTCAAAATAAGAGGCAAGTTATTCCATCAGATCACTAGCAATAGCTGTATGATATGCATCACTAAGTATATGCATGTATCGAGACGATCAAGAAAAAGTGGCTAAAATTACACAGTTTATGAGCAATATTGTCAACACATTTACAACTGCAACATGTATTTTTTTTCAGGATCTGTACCTCAAGAATGGCTGAAATCTCACTCAACACACACAGCTCTGAGACTCGATCCAAGAAGTTTGTTTCGTATGACAGTCTAAGATTCGAGAAGGAGCGGTTGGAAACGTTCATTGACTGGCCAGTATCATGGTTAAAATCCTCATACCTTGCTCGTGACAGGTTCTATTTTTTGCGAACAATGGACAATTGTGCCTGCGCGTTCTGTCGTGGAATCGTGAGGGGCTGGAAGAAGGGGGACACAGTACGGGGGAAGCACCAGCAGCACTTCCCTCGCTGCCCATTTGTGAGGGGACACCCGGTGGGTAACATTCCACTCAAGTACAGTCGCATCATCTCTTGAATATCCCCGAGGTCTGAAGTAGGCAACACGGAGATGAACATCTCCTGGGGCAAACGTCACATGTCCAGATCATGCTCAGAGAAAAATGGTCCATCCAACAAGACTCATATGAATCTTGAGGGAGTGGTTGGTCAAAGGGGTCCCAAAAGACCCGACTACCTCACATATGAGAGTCGTTTAGACAGCTACGCCCGGTGGCCGGAACTCATCAAACAGAAGCCTAAGGAGCTGTCTGAGGCCGGCTTTTTCTACTGTTGTTTGAGCGATCATGTGCGCTGCTTCCACTGCGGAAACGGTCTGCGCAACTGGGAGACTGATGACATCCCTTGGAGGGAACATGCTCGCTGGTACCCCGAATGTAACTTTGTGCTCCTCACTAAGGGACAGAAATTTATAAATCAGGAGCGTCATGAGGGTCCTCCCTACATTCAACCATCCCATCCATCTACCTCCACCCCCACCTCCACGCCTGCTTCTGTGGGGTTGACGGTCACCAATCAGGAGCTAAAGTCTCTGATGGAGCTGGACATCATCCAGGGTGTTTTAGCAATGGGCTTCCCAGAGCAGAAGGTTCACAGCACACTCAAACGCAAACTGGAACAGACTGGGATGCCCTTCTTCAACCTGGAGCTTTGCATCGAGTCCATACTGCAGTTCATGGAGGAGGAGACTCGCCAGACTCTCCGCCAAAGGTCCAGAAAGGAGATTGAAGAGGAAGCCATTGGGAAACAAGCTACCCAAGCCCAACAGCCTGTAGCAGGGTATGTTACAGAGACCATATTCCCTTGGAGGGAACATGCTCGCTGGTACCCCGAATGTAACTCTGTGCTCCTCACTAAGGGACAGAAATTTATAAATCAGGAGCATCATGAGGGTCCTCCCTACAACCGGTCCCAACCATCTACCTCCACCCCCACCACCACGCCTGCTTCTGTGGGATTGACGGTCACCAACCAGGAGCTAAAGTCTCTGATGGAGCTGGACATCATCCAGAGTGTTTTAGCGATGGGCTTCGCAGAGCAGAAGGTTCACAGCACACTCAAACACAAACTGGAACAGACTGGGATGCCCTTCTTCAACCTGGAGCTTTGCATCGAGTCCATACTGCAGTTCATGGAGGAGGAGACTCACCAGACTCCCCGCCAAAGGTCCAGAAAGGAGATTGAAGAGGAAGCCATTGGGGAACAAGCTACCCAAGCCCAGCAGCCTGGAGTAGGCTATGTTACAGAGACCATAGGTGCTATGAACAGGGTCAACGAGGTAATTGGAATGGACGAGACTGCACCGAAGCAACCCTTTTCCAGCTCCTCACCGTCATTAGAGCACATTGAAATAAATGTGGCACCAGCATCCATTTTGAAGCCTAATGACAAGTCTTCTAATGACATTAAGGTTGTCGATGCTACGCTCGTACAAAAATTCACTCAACTTGCGGAGGAGCTTGAAAAGATTCGTGAGAGTCTCATGTGTAAGATTTGTATGCATGTTGAGTTAAGTGTTGTGTTCCTCCCTTGTACACACATGGTGACCTGTACCTCCTGTGCTCTGGCCGTCGTTCAGTGCCCCATATGTCGGGAGGATATCAAGTACACCGTCAAGCCTATCCTCTCTTGAACATCACACTCCCACATTTTCATGAGAAGAAACAACGGGAGTCATCGGGAAAACAATGTGGCGAAGACAGGTCAAATGCAAATGGATCCCCACTGCAGACAGGTGGAACAAAGGAAGTAAAATAATCGGCCTGAAAGAATACTGGACAACGCCATATTTGTTGCTATATACTGTAGATGTCTAAGTAACCTTACTAATCCATGTACGTACTTATCAGATATACCGACTGAAGACAATAAAAGACTATAATTTTTTATTTTTTTATTTTTTATTCAACATCTTACAAATTATGCTAACGTAAAGTATGACTCGCTCATCTCTTACTATCACAATAGAGTTTAACAATTTAGTTACTAAATTACCAATGAGTAACTATAGTTAGCGCTTTATGATTGCGAGGAGGTGTCGCCGGCAACTAGGTAACAGTTTTTTTCTGCTAAGGTTAGGGTTTTTTATTGCTAATGTAGCACATCACCTAATTGAAGCGATCTATTCGGGGTCAGCCTAAGAGTGGGAGTTTTGACAAGTGCCCGATATGACATTGGGCGAGTTGTTATTGACCTCCCCCGTGTGTGATACAAAACCCTATACCCCTGGCGGGGACAACCTAAGACTTATTCGATATTAGAAAAACCAAGATGTCAAACGAAAGACGAGTTCATTATTTGTACTCTTTATTATTGCCCATATTAACATAAAATTAGGTTTTATAGTTCAAATTATGTCTTTGGAAGTGATAACATGGCCAAAACAATGCTATTTCCTGCTAATTTTATTGTATTCCTTCTGATATTCATTCAAGTCTTGACAAAAACTGCTCAGGTTTGACATCCTGAGAAAAACTGAATGTTAGTGAAGATATATCTGGCTTGGTATCTATCTTTAAATCTGAACTCTAAAAATAGGAATACGGTGAACAAAATATGATGAAAGAGAGAGAGGTTAGGTTAGGTTAGGTTAGGTTAAGAGAGAGAGAAAGGGTTAGGTTAGGTTAGGTCAGGCAGTTGGAAAAAATATGATGAAAGAGAGAGAGAGAGAGAGAGGTTAGGTTAGGTTAGGCTAGGTTAGCTAGGATTTTATTAGGGTATAGAACTCAATCCGTATACTGCATATTTACACGCATACATAAATTATATATATTCCATAAGTGTCGTTACTTCAACCGACGCTTCCGCCCCCTCCTAATGTCCCCCGCGCGCGTCGTAGTGAGCGGCGGGTGGTCGGGCTGGCTCACAATCCGTCAAACACACGTGCCCGTAAGTACACAGAAGATCGCCCGCCGCCGCCGCCGCCGCCGCTCAGTACGACGCGCGCAGGGGACATTAGGAGGGGGCGGAAGCGTCGGTTGAAGTAACGACACTTATGGAATATATATAATTTATGTATGCGTGTAAATATGCAGTATACGGATTGAGTTCTATACCCTAATAAAATCCTAGCTAACCTAGCCTAACCTAACCTAACCTAACGTAACCTAACCTCTCTCTCTCTCTCTCTCTCTTTCATCATATTTTTTCCAACCGCCTGACCTAACCTAACCTAACCTAACCTAGCCTAACCTAACCTAACCCTTTCTCTCTCTCTTAACCTAACCTAACCTAACCTAACCTCTCTCTCTTTCATCATATTTTGTTCACCGTATTCCTATTTTTAGAGTTCAGATTTAAAGATAGATACCAAGCCAGATATATCTTCACTAACATTCAGTTTTTCTCAGGATGTCAAACCTGAGCAGTTTTTGTCAAGACTTGAATGAATATCAGAAGGAATACAATAAAATTAGCAGGAAATAGCATTGTTTTGGCCATGTTATCACTTCCAAAGACATAATTTGAACTATAAAACCTAATTTTATGTTAATATGGGCAATAATAAAGAGTACAAATAATGAACTCGTCTTTCGTTTGACATCTTGGTTTTTCTAATATCGAATAAGTCTTAGGTTGTCCCCGCCGGGGTATAGGGTTTTGTATCACACACGGGGCAGGTCAATAACAACTCGCCCAATGTCATATTGGGCACTTGTCAAAACTCCCACTCTTAGGCTGACCCCGAATAGATCGCTTCAATTAGGTGATGTGCTACATTAGCAATAAAAAACCCTAACCTTAGCAGAAAAAAACTGTTACCTAGTTGCCGGCGACACCTCCTCGCAAACATAAAGCGCTAACTATACTTACTCATTGGTAATTTAGTAACTAAAATAGTTAAACTCTATTGTGATAGTAAGAGATGAGCAAGTCATACTTTACGTTAGCATAATTTGTGAGATGTTGAAAAAAAAAAATATATATTTTAAAGTCTTTTATTGTCTTCAGTCGATATATCTGATAAGTACGTACATGGATTAGTAAGGTTACTTAGACATCTACAGTATATAGCAACAAATATGGCGTTGTCCAGTATTCTTTCAGGCCGATTATTTTACTTCCTTTGTTCCACCTGTCTGCAGTGAGGATCCATTTGCATTTGACCTGTCTTCTCCACATTGTTTTCCCGATGACTCCCGTTGTTTCTTCTCATGAAAATGTGGGAGTGTGATGTTCAAGAGAGGATAGGCTTGACGGTGTACTAGATATCCTCCTGACATATGGGGCACTGAACGACGGCCAGAGCACAGAAGGTACAGGTCACCATGTGTGTACAAGGGAGGAACACAACACTTAACTCAACATGCATACAAATCTTACACATGAGACTCTCACAAATCTTTTCAAGCTCCTCCGCAAGTTGAGTGAATTTTTGTACGAGCGTAGCATCGACAACCTTAATGTCATTAGAAGACTTGTCATTAGGCTTCAAAATGGATGCTGGTGCCTCATTTATTTCAATGTGCTCTAATGATGGTGAGAAGCTGGAAAAGGGTTGCTTCGGTGCAGTCTCGTCCATTCCAATCACCTCGTTGACCCTGTTCATAGCACCTATGGTCTCTGTAACATAGCCTGCTCCAGGCTACTGGGCTTGGGTAGCTTGTTCCCCAATGGCTTCCTCTTCAATCTCCTTTCTGGACCTTTGGCGGGGAGTCTGGCGAGTCTCCTCCTCCATGAACTGCAGTATGGACTCGATGCAAAGCTCCAGGTTGAAGAAGGGCATCCCAGTCTGTTCCAGTTTGCATTTGAGTGTGCTGTGAACCTTCTGCTCTGGGAAGCCCATCGCTAAAACATTCTGGATGATGTTCAGCTCCATCAGAGACTTTAGCTCCTGGTTGGTGACCGTCAACCCCACAGAAGCAGGCGTGGAGGTAGATGGTTGGGACCGGTTGTAGGGAGGACCCTCATGATGCTCCTGATTTATAAATTTCTGTCCCTTAGTGAGGAGCACAGAGTTACATTCGGGGTACCAGCGAGCATGTTCCCTCCATGGCAATATGGTCTCTGTAACATACCCTGCTCCAGGCTGTTGGGCTTGGGTAGCTTGTTCCCCAATGGCTTCCTCTTCAATCTCTTTTTTGGACCTTTGGCAGAGAGTCTGGCGAGTCTCCTCCTCCATGAACTGCAGTATAGACTCGATGCAAAGCTCCAGGTTGAAGAAGGGCATCCCAGTCTGTTCCAGTTTGCGTTTGAGTGTGCTGTGAACCTTCTGCTCTGGGAAGCCCATCGCTAAAACACCCTGGATGATGTCCAGCTCCATCAGAGACTTTAGCTCCTGGTTGGTGACCGTCAACCCCACAGAAGCAGGCGTGGAGGTGGGGGTGGAGGTAGATGGTTGGGATGGTTGAATGTAGGGAGGACCCTCATGACGCTCCTGATTTATACATTTCTGTCCCTTAGTGAGGAGCACAAAGTTACATTCGGGGTACCAGCGAGCATGTTCCCTCCAAGGGATGTCATCAGTCTCCCAGTTGCGCAGACCGTTGCCGCAGTGGAAGCAGCGCACATGATCGTTCAAACAACAGTAGAAAAAGCTGGCCTCAGACAGCTCCTTAGGTTTCTGTTTGATGAGTTCCGGCCACTGGGCGTAGCTGTCTAAACGACTCTCATATGTGAGGTAGTCGGGTCTTTTGGGACCCCTTTGACCAACCACTCCCTCAAGATTCATATGAGTCATTTTGGATGGACCATTTTTCTCTGAGCATGGTCTGGACATGTGACGTTTGCCCCAGGAGATGATCATCTCCGTGTTGCCTACTTCAGACCTCGGGGATATTCGAGAGATGATGCGACTGTACTTGAGTGGAATGTTACCCACCGGGTGTCCCCTCACAAATGGGCAGCGAGGGAAGTGCTGCTGGTGCTTCCCCCGTACTGTGTCCCCCTTCTTCCAGCCCCCCACGATTCCACGACAGAACGCGCAGGCACAATTGTCCATTGTTTGCAAAAAATAGAACCCGTCACGAGCAAGGTCTGAGGGTTTTAACCATGATACTGGCCAGTCAATGAACGTTTCCAACCGCTCCTTCTCGAATCTTAGACTGTCATACGAAACAAACTTCTTGGATCGAGTCTCAGAGCTGTGTGTGTTGAGTGAGATTTCAGCCATTCTTGAGGTACAGATCCTGAAAAAAAATACATGTTGCAGTTGTAAATGTGTTGACAATATTGCTCATAAACTGTGTAATTTTAGCCACTTTTTCTTGATCGTCTCCATACATGCATATACTTCATAGTGATCCATATCATACAGCTATTGCTAGTGATCTGATGGAATAACTTGCCTCTTATTTTGAAAATGAATCTTTAGATAGAGTGGGTAGCATTGCAAAAGCGTACATCCCCACAAAGACACAAACCTTAATCTCCAAACTATATTCAACATGCGTGGATAATAGCTCCTACCCTCGGGGTAGAGGTCTTGTGGCCTGGAACTGCCTGGGTTGGCTCACTGTGGGGGTAAGAGAGTATGACGGGTCTGGGCTGTCTCGGGAGGCTTTAATACCCCCACGAGCGGTTGGAGTGGAGGTGCCCGCTATTAGTTTAATGGGCAACCCCCCGGGAACTGGGACTCGCGATGGTTCAATAGGAGACTGGAAGAAATGATAGCTGGATTACTCTGTTCAAGAATTTTGGCCTAGTTATTTGGAACAGGGTGTTACGTTAGGCTAGGTTAGGTTAGAGATATTAGGCTAGGCTAGGGCTTAGGACGCATTTTGAATGGGTCAGAGGTGAGCGGTGGGCTGTTTATATACGCTGCAAGCAGAATTAATGATACGGGTTTAAGAGAAAAAATAATTGGTCTAGAAAACCAAAACAAAGTGTTTGCGTGTGTGTGTGTTTTTGTATGTGCGTGTGTTTTTGTGTGTGTGTGTGTGTGTATGTGCAGACAGTCATATGTAGTGTAGCTAATGTTTGCTTCCAAAGATAGAATACCTATGGGGGCTTATCTGGGCTGGCAAATAAACTCCTGTCCTGGCTCTCCTCTCTCTGAGCTTAGTAAATAAATTATAATGAGGCGTATGGGACTCCTTTATCTAGGCCAGTGTATACACACTGGTAGATGCTGAGAAATGTTTTTGTATATTACTTCTATTATGTTAGGTTAGGTTAGCTTAGGTTAGGTTAGGCTAGGTTAGGTTAGAGATATTAGGATTAGTAGTTAGGTTAGGTTAGGTTAGAATTTTCTCTCAAAGTTCTACATTTGATCTCAGACCACGGTGGGTGGATTTTGACCCGTCCGAGTGATCATCTTCCCGCCTCCTTACTTGAATCTTACTTGAAGTCGTCTAGAGGTCCCGTCCTCACAGTCGTGGTCCGCCACCGCTCCTGGGAAGGCTTTTTGCCCGGATTCGATAAAAATATGGTGAAAGAAAGAAAGGGTCGTTGTCAGACTGATATATGGGGGCAGGTGTTCCAAAAATATTTTCGATGTGGGAGGCCCGCGGTGTTTGTACGCGTGACATGTAAGCGTGGCTACCCTTTACCTATAAAGGAATTTTTTATCTTGTGGCTTAATCACAAGTGAGGCCCGCAAGACGAGAACCGAGTGTGTGTGTGTGTGTATGTGCATGCGTGTGTGTGTGTGTGTGTGTGTGTGCATGTGTGCATGTTTATGCGGCTGCCTTTTACCCATATTATTCGGAGAAGGCAAGGAATTTGTTATCTTGTTGATTAATCACGAATGAGGTCCGAAGCGAGTGTGTGTGTGTGTGTGTGTGTGTGTGTGTGGGTGAGTTTGCTTGTGTGTTTGTGTGTGTGTTACCAACAGAGTGTTTTCTTTACTCAAAAAGGCCTAGAGCAAATGGACTGTACATTTCCACATCCATTTCCTGGGTGACTCTTCCCAATTGGCTAGGTGAATCGCTGTCAGACTCACTACTACTACTACTACTACTGTAGTTATTAGGAGTAGGGCCTTGAGACATCCGGACATCTTTACGTCCGGCACCAATACCTCTTTTGGGAGTGGTGTTGGGATCCTTCTTGTTGAACTTAGGCCGCATTTTGAATAGGTCAGAGGTGAGCGGTGGGCTGTTTATATACGCGGCAAGCAGAATTAATGATAGGGTTTAAGAGAAAAAATAATTGGTCTAGAAAACCAAAACAAAAAAATAGGTAATTATCGCTGTCAGATTGATATATGGGGGCAGGTGGGGATAATAATGAATGAGGCCAGAAACGAGTGTGTGTGTGCGTGTGTGTGCGTGTTGCGAAGATGGAACAGAGCAGCTTGTGTGTGTGTGTGTGTGTGTAATCATGCTTGTGTGTGTGTGTGTGTGTGTGTGTGTGTAAGAGAGAAAGAGCGCGAAGATGGAACAGAGCAGCTTGTGTGTGTGTAATCATGCTTGGGGTGTGTGTGTGTGTGTTGTGAAGAGAGAGAAGGTGAGAGGGTGTGTGTGTGTGTGTGTGTGTAATCATGCTTGTGTGTGTGTGCGTGTGTTGTGAAGAGAGAGAAGGTGAGAGGATGTGTGTGTGTGTGTTGCGAAGATGGAACAGAGCAGCTTGTACTTACTCTAGTTGTACTTACTCTAGTTGTATTGCGGGAGTGAGCATGCTCGTTATTTCCCGCCTCCTATATGTGTAGGTGTTATATGTATCGTTGGAATGGCTGTGGAGGTGTGTGTAGTCTGTATTTTTAGCCAATTGGCGACATCGGAACCGAAGGCTTAGGGTGGATCTGTATGGTACCATTCTCACTATAGACGGTACCGTCTCGCCCGAAGGCTTAGGTAGCCATCAGCTTAGGTGAACCATATGATACCCATCTCGCCTTGTACCATTTTTGCCAACCCCAGAGGGGACGTCACAACGTCGTCCACTTATTCCAGGTACCTATTTACAGCTAGGTGAACTGAGGCTAACACATGAAAGGAGACAAGCCCAATTTGTCTCCGCCCGGCCGGGGATTGAACCCCCGACCCCTCGTGTGTGAGACGAGAGCTCTACCTACTAGGCTACGGGCTGTGTTTGTGTGTGTGTGTGTGTGTGTGTAATCATGCTTGTGTGTGTGTGTGTGTGTGTGTGTGTGTGTTGTGAAGAGAGAGAGGGTGTGTGTGTGTGTGTTGCGAAGATGGAACAGAGCAGCTTGTGTGTGTGTGTGTGTGTTGTGAAGAGAGAGAAGGTGAGAGGGTTTGTGTGTGTGTGTGTGTGTAAGAGAGAAAGAGCGTGGAGATGGAAGAGACCAGCTTGTGTGTGTGTGTTGTGAAGAGAGAGAGGGTGTGTGTGTGTGTGTTGCGAAGATGGAACAGAGCAGCTTGTGTGTGTGTGTGTGTGTGTGTTGTGAAGAGAGAGAAGGTGAGAGGGTTTGTGTGTGTGTGTGTGTGTGTGTGTGTGTGTAAGAGAGAAAGAGCGTGGAGATGGAAGAGACCAGCTTGTGTGTGTGTGTTGTGTTACGACTGGGGTTCAAATATATCAGGGCTCTTATTCATTGGACTAGTAATGGCATAAATGTTACAACGGAAAGCGCTAGCTCCAACCACTGATGTATATTCCCAGTGAACAAAGAACACAAATACTCTACAGAGTTCTATATGCAATAATAGGCTATCAAACTCTCAATAAATGTGCGTCTACTCTAGGCTTAATGTTATGTGAAAACAGCCTATTACTACCTATTACCGAAGGTGCTTGGTTATGGTATGCAAAGTAAGGTGGTAAGAGAAGTTACAGCTTACGTTACTTTAATCAATAAATGTCAGGCACTCCTACATGAAAGAAAGTGCACTAAAGTCCTTCAACACTAACAAGGAATCTTCTTTAAATGTTAGATGCTATAAAGATGCTCGTATCGGAAATGGAACCCAAAAAAGGCAGGCAGCGGAACAATGCTCATGCAGGCTATGCACACAAAAAGGCAGAATATATAATGCCGTCGGAGCCAAGAATGTCCTAAACACTACAACAATAATAATAATCGCCACGACAATGCAGTATTCCTATCAACAAAAAGAGCCTAAGTCGTTTGTGTCTCAATACATCAAACTAGGCTGCGAAATGCTTGTGTAATCATAAACGGGTATACATAAAAAGAGTAATTGGTTTAATATACTTAATGTCTACTGTGACTGATAAAGTCTAGCTAGAGTCAATGATATGAGATACTGGTGCGCATGGCATGCCGCATAGCCTAGTGCAAATCTCAAGTCTGTGCGTCAAATATTACGTTATAATGAAGGGTAGCTCTCTTGAGAAACCTTAATACCGAAGTATTAAGCGTTCTCCTGGCGTACCTCAAAGACAAACAACGAGCTTAGAACAGTGCAGAATGGTATAGGCAAAAAGCCCTCATTCATGCATGCTCTACTCTCAATGGCACACAGACTAGAATTTACTCAATCAACTCCAGTTCTCAGGTATGTCGTGCCGCTTTTAACTAAAGCCACCACTCATAGGAAACAATACCTTATAATATCAGACTCCTAGTCTAGCATTATCTAATCCAGCAGAACACTAATAATTAAAGGAAGCAGTACTAAACAATATGAATGCCAACCAATGCTTCGTGATCAACTTATCTTAACAACTAACATACATGGGTTATATCAGACCTTAATGCACAATACAACTGGCCAGCATGAAGCTGATTTTGCAGAGTTAATCAGAGGGGATATAATGTTAATAAAAGGTGGTGAAAGATATGGAAAATGAGAGAGATAGGCAGAGGAACAGGTTCTCAGGTGCGAGGAGGAGGACAGATATCCAAGGGAAAAAGAGAGATGCGTTCTAGAAACCAGACCTGAGGGAGAGAGTGGCGAGGAACTGTATATATACTCGCACTAGCTTGAGCCGCGTGGGAAAAAAGCGGTTACAAGTCCTCTAGCCACTAGCAAGGGAGCTAGCAGCATGGTAAGGACCTCTCTCCACCAACCCCCACGAGGCAGCCAGCCGTGACGTCATCGAGCGGGACAAAAACACTGCGCGCTCCCTCTCACGCTGTTCTACTCTCTCTCTCTCTCTCCCAGATCCCATTATTACTAGTTAATGATAAAACATATACTTTACAATTAAATATATAAAGCCTTGACATGGGTGAAAACAAAGAGCCTTTCTGGACTGCCCATGACACGAGCTTTCATATGAAATAAAGCACACTCTAATACATAAACTGTAGCCCCATCCACTGCCCTGGCGATCCTAGTGAGTCACTGTAGGACAAGCCATGCGGTTCTAGGAGTGGTTAACGTCACAGTTGTGAAGAGAGAGAGGGTGTGTGTGTGTGTGTTGCGAAGATGGAACAGAGCAGCTTGTGTGTGTGTGTGTGTGTGTGTATGTTGTGAAGAGAGAGAAGGTGAGAGGGTTTGTGTGTGTGTGTGTGTGTGTGTGTGTGTGTAAGAGAGAAAGAGCGTGGAGATGGAAGAGACCAGCTTGTGTGTGTGTGTTGTGAAGAGAGAGAAGGCGTGTGTGTATGTGTGTGTGTATGAGACAATTAACATATACATTTCCACATCCACACAGCCAACCACTATAGAACACATGTAGCAGCTCACGTGTATGTGTGAGCTATACTACTTGATATTAATGACTCGTGTTTGGTTGGCCGAGAATTAAGGGGGATGGGCGTATTTATTGGCTCATTTATATATTTTTTTACTATCTTTTTAGTTTCCTCCCTAGACCTCCATCAAGCTTAAAATAACACCCGCCCAAGACTCTCCTTCAAGGTATATTTGTACATTTTTTCGATAGAAAAATGTCTCGGCCGAAGGCCACTTCCTCTAGTCTTGTGTGAATGTGTGTGTGTGTATGTCTATAGGTGCTATCACCGGATGTACTTCCTTTCTAACCTAAACTGGATATCAGTGTTATGTAATCCATGGCTTAAGTAAGAGAAAGAGAACAGGCGTGTGTGTGCCTATGTGAGGGTTAGGCAGGTTAAAGCACGTAGACTTAGTTAGGTTACGTCATGTTAGGTAAGGACGATCCGGCAACAGGTCGATCCGGCGACAGGTCGATCCGGCGAAGGACGATCCGGCTCGATTTACCCCTACTCACGAGCCAAGATTTATTAAGTAATACCCTATTAGGTCAAATTAAACCGTGTAAATGTTGTCATTGATATACAGTGTTGCTTTATATCAAGGACCATTGGAAATGAGTAATTACTCAATATCCAACATTCTAGTAACACACGCCCACTAGTTAGGAGGGATATGTAGATTTAGGAAAACATGGGGTTAAAGATGATGAAAAAAAGGAGAAATAAGCTCTATTTGCCAATAATCGTTGTCCTTGGGATACAAGAGTTATTGCGGGAGGGCTTCGCTTCCTCCCCCCCCCCCCTCCCAGGAATTATTGAAATTCTCAAATATTTCAACAGTATGGGGCCAAAACCTCATTTTCCCTAACCAAACTTATTGTTGGATAATGGGTTAATACTCACTTCCGATGGTCCTCGGTATATAAATTCACTGGATATGAATGCAAATCATACAAAAACAAAATAACTGAATGACGTGTGGGACCACAAGTCCACAAACAACACAAGAGACGCCATAACACACAATACAGTCTTGAAGGCAGCTACCACCCTCTCCCTTATGATAATGTACCCTGGTGGGAAATTGTGCACCAGTGTTAGCGGTGATTGTCTAAATAGGTGTGACGTCATTGGGGATATCCCAGGGAAATTCAATGCCATTGGTTGATCCTTTGACCATTTTCGAAGACAGTACGAACGATTTTAAGCTTCACAACAACAATGGTGGAGGGCAGCAGTGCCTTATAGGGGAAATATTTATATCTTTTTATATATCTCCCTTATAATACATTTGCGACAGTGACGACATAATATTATATAGCAATGACACATAAGAATATAAGAAAATGGGAGTCTGCAGAAAGCCAATTGGTCCACACAAGGCAGATCCCTCTCACACCCAATCCTAATTATAGGGCCAACTCACTAACACCATGAGGGCCGACCTCACCAAAACGGTCAGAGGTCAACATAAGAAAAGAAAACGGGGTCTGCAGAGCGTCGATTGGCCCTCATCAGGCAGATCCCTCTCACACCCAACCCATCTCGTCCATATGCCTATCTAATTTTATCTTTAAGTTCTCTATCGTTCTTGATTTCACATGTGATATACCTACTGTATAGGCCACACAAATATGTATGGTTCTCGCAAGTGTTGCACCAGTCATTAAAACCCCCTATTTTAATTTTGTTAAGTCTTTAACACCACATATACCCTGATCTTCATAGCCCTCCCCACTAGTGAGGTTAGTGTCTTAACCCGTCATATGACGGACGCCATTTTGAGGCTATTATGAGGCCTCAGAGAGAGGTCAGCTGTTGCAGGGAGCGCAGGGGGGCTAAGACCGCCGCCTGTAGGCCGCGGGCACACACTGAGCTCTGAGAGAGGGCTCGCTCACTCATGTGCAGCGTCACACATAGCAAAAACAGCAAAAATTGGTAATTTTGTACCAATATTGGTTTTCGTTTGCAAGATCGTTGCAAGATAACCAGATGTCGTACAGGGATGATTTAGTTGTCACTGGAAAACTCTATCATTGTACTTTCACGGATATATAATTGTATTACGCTCTGGCTCTTGCTTATGCAAGAAAAAGAGCATGGAATGAAGGTAATTTCGGGCAATTATGCCCGCACTGAAGGAGTTAAGATTGATGAACAATCGGTGTGGTTAAATTCAAGCAACTTTTCGGGGTGATATTCGCACGCCCTCTGTCGCATCTAATTTGACCGCTTTTATACCGACATTATCCCACTGCCAGCTGTTATTTTCCCCCTGCTGGCAATATACATTATGATGACTATAAGTCTTGTGGGAGGATCTCAATCCAAAAGCGATCAAATTAGAAGCATACGTAATAGTCATGATCCAGAGCGTTCAAATCGCTGCGAAAGGTTGCTTGAAAAATACCAGAGGGTTTTACATATTTCCTGCAGGATTCACATATCAAAATACTGAAATATACCAAAACGCATAATAATAATAAAATAAAATATATTAGAATAATAGAACAATAAAGCAACACCTGGACCTAAAGGACATAGTGTTTATTCT
Organism: Paralithodes platypus; assembly: GCA_032716605.1. Taxonomy (NCBI): domain Eukaryota; kingdom Metazoa; phylum Arthropoda; class Malacostraca; order Decapoda; family Lithodidae; genus Paralithodes; species Paralithodes platypus. The sequence continues at coordinate 25,660,391 of CM064548.1, read as the reverse complement.
TAAGATGACTAGTGTCGAATTATTAGAAACAATATACAGCATTAGGGACAATAGGTGCGAATAGGCTCACCATAATGTTCTCAATATTATCCGCATGGAGGATTCACAATATCAACTACTTTGAAAATCCTGATATGACCTAAAAAAACAATACCACGCATAAGCAAACACAAATTTGTTGACACTTCTCTAATTCTTTTTCTTCTGCTGCACACCTATGTTTCAGTTTTCGTAAACAATACACTTCACTTCCTACCACTAATTGCGCAAACTCAAGTGGGTATGCATTCTTCTTTAACACGCATAGTTCTATGTTCTACATATATGTCTATGCCAATAATATACACTTACTATAGTTAGATAAGTTTAGATTTAGGAAAGATATAGGAAAGCAATGGTTTGGGAATAGAGTTGTTAACATGTGGAATAGACTGCCCAGAGCAGTGATTAGCTCAGGAACAGTTGAAAGCTTTAAGCGTAAGTTGGATTCTCACATGGATGATATGGGTTGGGTGTGAATGGGAGCTGCCTCGTGTGGGCCGCATGGTCTTATGAAGTTTTCCGCGATCTTATGTTCTTATGTTTTTAAGTGGGTTAGTGGGATAAATAAAGGGGACATGAAATATGTACTAAAGTTCAGTGATAGCGAAAGAACTCGAACAAATGGTTTCAAATTAGATAAATTTCATTTCGTTTCAACTGATTCAGAGATAATCACTGCTCTGGGCAGTCTATTCCACAAGTTAACAACTCTATTCCCAAACCAGTGCTGTCCTATATCTTTCCTAAATCTAAACTTATCTAACTTGAAACCATTTGAGTGCATTATGTCGCCGTTCTTTAGCTTTAATACCTCATCTATATCGCCCTTATTTATACCTTTTATCCATTTAAATACCTCTATCATGTCTCCCCTACATCTTCGCCTTTCTAGTGAGTGCAAGCCTAAGGCTTTCAACCTCTCCTCATACGATAAGTTTCTAGTATTATGTATAATTTTCGTCATTCTTCTTTGGACTGCCTCTAAAGGGTCTGTCCATTCTGTAATAAGGGCACCAAAATTGGACAACAGACTAAATGGGGTCTTACTAGTGCTAAGTATAGTTTTAAGAAAACTTCAGCAGTCCTGTTGCTAACACTCCTAGATATGCATCCTAGAACTCTATGTGCCCTGTTCCTAACACTTATACATTGTTTTTTGGGTTTCAGATCATTACTAACGAGCAGCCCCAGATCCAATTCTACATTGTTTAGTTTGCATTTCGCTTCTAAATTACGATTTCCAATTCTTAATACCTTAGATTTGTCTACATTGAAACTCATCTGCCAATTTATGGACCACTCGTGCAAATGATCGAGATCCTTTTGAAGATATTCCCTGTCGCTATCTGACTCTATTACCAGACCCATTTTAGTATCATCAGCAAATTTACTGATCCTACTCTTTATGCCTGAGTCAAGATAATTTATGTAGAAAATTAACAGAAGGGGCCCCAAAACCGACCCTTGGGGGACCCCACTTTTAACTAATCCCCAGTCCGATTTTACACCATTGATACTAACTCTCTGCTTCCTACCAATCAGCCATGACCTAATCCACTTGAGTAGCATCCTCCCCCATACCATGTCCTTATATCTTCCTTAACAGCCTTTCATGTGGAACTTCATCAATGGCCTTACTGAAGTCTAAGTAAACTATATCATATGACTTTTTGTTATTTGCCGCTTCATATACCTCGGAGAAAAAACTGAGTAAATTTGTTAAGCAGGATTGGCCTGGAGTGAATCCATGTTGAGAGGGTTTAATTAACTTGAACATTTCTAAGTGATTTATAATTTTCTTGGCAATAATTGATTCTAGCAATTTCCCTATAATTGACGCGAGACTAATGGGACGACTAATGGTTATGCAATGGTTTATTCTTCTGACTAGTCAACCGACAATTAAAAGAAACCACACTTACAATTAATTCATACTAATTTTGCTTTCATAAATACGACGATGAACAAAAATCATGTGGACAACTGTACATACAGTACAATCACTCATAACAAATTGTGGACCTCCTCTGTATAGTACTATATATTGTCATGCAAATAAAACTATCTGTCTATCTATCTATCTATTGCCTGACGCCGTGATCCCCGAAGGGGTGGCCACGAACGAACCGCCCCCATGCACCTCTGTCCCCAGTCAGTCGACGCCCCTCCCCCCAACCAGCACCGCCTTCGTTCATATACTTCCTCACTCCATCCTAAACTAAAGTGACTTGTTTATGCATTTTGCTTAATTGACCGATAATGGTGGTGTTGCAATTATTTATAACAATAATTTATAACTCTTATAACTCTGAATCCATTACTGAAATGGAAACTATTCATTTGTGGCCATCCCTTCGGAGATCACGGCGTCTGGCCATAGACAGAGTGACACATACAGTATATGGTAATACAGTCTGCTTATGTTCAGTTGACGGTAAATTCGTTCCCATAGCAGCTAATTTTTCTATACTGGGGAAATATAAAACTACTCTGTTCCTTCGTTATATGATAGTAAATTTTCATAATTAGCAACATATTTCACTACAAAATTGTGTTTATAGCTGAATGAATAAGATAGGGTCATGGCAATTTACCGTCAGCGGGAGAAAAACACAAACTACACTTAGAATAATTTAAACTAGATTACACCACTTTTTTTCTTCAGTAAATATAGAATAAGTGTAAATATCATATTGTATATTATACACAAGAGACTGGGGTTCTCGCAGAGAGGCTCCAGTTATGACGCTTTTCTTGACTTACAGTGTGCTGGCATAATAATCCAATAGGGTTGATAGCTTCTGAAGTCCTATTATAACTAACTATATTGTAGAGAGATTATAAAAATGAGAGAGAGGGTGCGGGAAAGGGGGGGGGGGTTTAGATGGTGAGGTAAAGAAAGAGAGAAAACAAACACATTCACAGACAGAGTGAGTAATGAAGTGACAGATAGTAACGCTTTTCTCACGGTGTCTTTTTTCAGACACTCGACACTGACCAGACGACCATTCCACTGAGACCCTAAGCAGGTGGCACTGGTACTCGCACCTAAATCTATGGGACCATGATGAAACGCATGAGGGGCCTGGACCGCGGGAGGGTAAGGCGTTCGTTTGTATTCTTAGAGTAACAAAACAAAATGTGTGTGTGTGTGTGTGTGTGTGTGTGTGCGTGCGTGCGTGCGTGTGTGAGAGAGAGAGAGAGAGAGAGAGAGAGAGAGAGAGAGAGAGAGAGAGAGAGAGAGGGGGGGGGGGGGCTGGAGGGAATTACATAGATACACAGATCTCACAGACTTTGCAATCCATACTAGGTAGTCCAACCGTAAATATACACAAAAATATGCTACAGAATTGAAAACAAGTATAGAAAAGCATAAGAGTGAGAGAGAGAGTGTGTATAAAAACATTTGCTTTATTTTAAGTGTACACTGCTGATAAATGTAAAATGTGACAAAGTATAGCAATTTATTATATAAAGCTTTAGATTAGTTAGACCAAAATAAGGATGTAACTTTGTAACATGTCATTATTGCATTAGGCCCATATAATTACTCTTACGTAACTAAATTCAATTAACTAGAGGTGCCACCTCACCCAGGGCCTCACCATTAAGAACCCTTTTAATCCTTTGACTTTGTCGGGAATTTAGATAAAGAGGTTAAATTGCATATCACTGGTACATGAAAATATCCCAACAAATAGTTATAATATAATTACCAACGAAGTATTCGATGGGTGTAATACAGTCCCCCACACACGGCTAATTCAATTGCATGACATGTAGGAATGTTCACATAATACAATATCGATACAATGAACTTAGCTTAGAGGACTGGTGATGTAGGACTGTTGATATAGATTAATAATTGTAGCACATGGTGAACTATGGGTTGAGTCAGAGCCGGGGGGAGATGTTGGCTGTATGGTGGTTTTTGAGAGACTAAAGGGCCGGCGTCCGATCGCTTCGCGAAATTACATATGGCTGCCGGCTCATAATAATTATAACCCATAACTTGGTTTCATGATACATCTAGAGCTGATGAAGATATTTATACATTACAGTTAATATTTAACCTACACTTAATAATAAACTACAATACACAAAGAACTAGCCGAAATCGTACATGCGATACGATACCGCCAAATTCAAATGCCCTATAGGACCTAAACTGTCGGGATCATTACCCTATTCCCGACATACTGCCCGCCACCAAAAACGATATACAGTAGCTATATACAGAAAAGAAAAGGACATCGAAGATTCAAAGATCACCTTGTTTGATCTTAGATCTCCAAAGATCCACGGAACTCATAGGCGCCCTCCTTTTGGGACGAGCGCCACCTGAAGCCAGAGGAGGATCATCCTTCTCATCATCAACTGCCTCACCCTGAGGAGCACTGTCACCAGCACTCTCCCGTGGAGGGGTATCAGTAGAGACGCCAGTATCATCCGGCAGTTCTACATCCTGCTCCAAGGGATATAACCTTACGACTGGGCGAGTAGTAACCCCAGTCGAGGTCGTAATCTAGCAACCCTTATAAGACCATCAATGCCCTGGAACAAATCGACAATCCTCCCAAGCTTCCAAACTAACCTAGGACGCTCATCATGAATCAGTACGATATCCCCGATACGATGCCATCGTTGTTTCGTCCCTTTGATCATATTGGAGTGACGCTCACGAAGAGACAGCAAATATTCTTGGGTCCACCTTTTCCATAGATCGTCCGACACCTTGTTCACATACTGGAAGCGACGACGGGTGGCGTCAGCATCGCCGAATGTAGGGTCTTGTAGATCTTCGTCGGTTACTGACGATCTAGGAAAGGTATTAAGGGTTCGTCCACGTGTTAGCATAGAAGGCGAAATGGGTAAGAGGTCATCAACATCTGCCGAGGTATAGGTCAAGGGCCTGTCGTTGACTGACATCTCAATCTCTATTAAGATGGTTTGCAACTCCCTTCTGGTCACCAGTGCCCTTCCTAATACCTTCTTCATGGCAGATTTGACAATACCGATTGTTCTCTCCCAAATCGCCCCAAACCATGGTGCACGTGCTGGTATAAATTTCCACTGACAACCCTTTCCAGTGAGGGTAGCCACAACTCGCGGGTCATCCATTAAACTCTGGAGATATTTAGAGGCCCCGACAAAACAAGTCGCATTATCGCTCATAATAATTTGAGGGAAACCATTGCGGCCTGCAAAGCATCTTAGAGTATGCAAAAACCCCTCACTGGATAGGTCGTCAATCAATTCAAGATGAATCGCTCTGGTTACCGCACATGTGAATAGAACGGCATATCCCTTTTTGATATTACCGGGCGATTCTCTAACTTGAATCGCTCCGGTGTAGTCTACCCCGGTTACCTGAAATGGTTCAGTCCTTTGTACCCTGAACTCAGGTAAGGGAGGTAGATCTACTGAGGAGTAAGGCTTACCCTGTAATCTTTTACAGATAGTACAGCTATTGTGGATCCCTTTAATTGCTTGTCGCATCTTAGGGATCCACCAACGTTGTCGCATAAACGCCAGAACATAATTTACGCCAAAATGTAGGCAGGTCCTATGGCATTGGCGAATGAACAGTTTGGTAATCAAATGAGAGGCGCTAAGGAGGACAGGATATTTTGCAGAATCAATAATGTCCGCCTTTTGTATCCTGCCTCTACACTTAATTATGCTTCCTTCCATATATAATCCTAGCTGCCTCATTAAGTTAGAGGGTTTGGCCTTTGACTCCTTGCTCAGGATTTGATGTTCAGTAGGATAAGATTCCTTTTGTACTAAACATATCAGTTTCGCTTCTGCTGATCTCAATTCATGGAGTCTGATATGCTTCAAATCTTCACTAAGGAAAGACCCGTGAGCCCGACTTCTCATGTTGTTAATGAAACGGTGTATCCATGCAAATACCCGTATTACTTGATCATAGCTGCCGTAACGTTCCCACTCTACCAGCTTGTTATCCTGATGTGTAGTACTCACAGTCGAACTACTTAACACATCATCTTGGGGCCTACTTGAAGGATCAGATATGCTTTTCCTGAAATCCTGAGGCCATTCAGTCGGAGATATAAGCCATGGAGGTCCATGCCACCAAATAGAGGATGACATAAACTGTTGCGCCGAGATCCCCCGGGAAATTATGTCACTGGGGTTATCCTTGGTGCTTACATAGCGAAATTTAGCTGTAGGAATTAAGTTATGTATCTCATCAGTGCGATTAGAAACATAAACTGGTAACACTTTCTGGCTGTGTACCCATGAAAGTGGTATTTGACTGTCGCTCCAGACATAGACATTATTAATCTGTAGTATGTCTGTATAAGCATCCAGTGTAAACTTTATTAGACGAGCAGACAGAAGCAATGCAGTAAGTTCTAATTTAGGAACTGTAATCTTCTTTATAGGTGCTACTTTGGCCTTTGCTATAGCCAGTTTCGCTTCACTACCATTGCATATGTATATGGCAGTACCGTACGCACTATTACTAGCATCAGAAAAGGCATGTAGATCCACCTGTTGACCACTAATAACCTGACGATTAAGTTGAACCTTGCAACATGTGGAAAGGTCCGACCGAATCAACTGCCAAGTATAATTGTAACTCAGTCGGGAGGGGCGTGTCCCAATCTAGTTTTAGCTGCCACAGTTGCTGTAAAAACATACGAGCACGGATAGTTACAGGCAACAAAAAACCTAGGGGGTCAAACAACCTCGCTGACAAGCTTAAGCAGTTTCGCTTGGTCATAAGCTCACTGCCGCATGGGGTGTGACAGAAGGATATACAATCTGTGGCAGTATCCCATTTGTGGCCTAAAAACTTCACCTCACTATTCTCAGTAGCTACACCGTCAGAAGCAAATTGACCTTTCAAAAGATCACTATTAGTGGCCCATTCTCTCAATTATAGATGAGCCTTGGCAAATATATCGCGGATCTCCCAGCATCTTTCGAGCAATAAATCTTCATCGTCTCCAGTGCCTTGAAGATTTTCCACATAGATCCCCTGCTTGATCTCATTCTTGAAGTCAGGATCTAGTCCAGCCTCCTCAAGATGTCGCAAGATAGTAGCGTTGAGAAGGAACTGGGAACAGGTCGCCCCGAATAAGACGACTCTGAACCTGTAGACCAGATACACTGAATCTAGATCCATTGGGTCCCGTGGCCATAAAAATCTTGTCGAGTCCCTGTCTTCACGATGGAGTTGAAGCATCAGGAAGGCCTTCTCAATATCGGCGACCCATGCAAACTTATGACATCTGAAGCGCAACATAATTTGCGCGAGATCAGAGACCAGGGACGGACCCATGTACAGACAATCATTCAGGCTATAGGAGCGATCACTGGATTTAGCAGAGCAGTCATACACAATACGAACAGGAGTGGTGGAACTGTCCTTTTTAATCCCATGGTGAGCAAGGTAATGGATGTTATCCCCATACTCACTGAGATCTACTCTTTCCACAAATCCACGTTGTACCTGCTCGTGTAGTACTGCCGCATAAGTCTCGCAATAATTTGGATCCTTGACAAACTGCTTCTGAAGGCCACGTAATCTAGCAAGTGCTAGATGGAAATTAGTAGGTGATTTACTTTTATTATCATTCCAAGGGAGCCTTACCACATACTGACCCCTGCCAGAGTCATACGTTACAGTCTCTTCATACGAGCTCAACGCTAGCTTGGACTCCCGATCAAGTTCATGTGGGTCAATTCCAATATTGTCCAAGTCCCATAGCTTATCTATATCAGTACATGTATAATCAAGCACATTTGGCCTAATATATTTTTCTATGGGGCTTACTGCTACCTTGAGGACCGTAACCACCTCCACCTGTGTGTCTTGAGAGGAAGTGGTATAGGATCCAGAAATGGCATACCCTTGGATTGTGGTGAGCATTATTAGCTTATCTACCCGCCGATATCCAGGGTGAACCAGGTCGTAGTAATAATCAGCTCCGACCAGTAGCATAATTCCATTGTTAGCAGAGAGTTGATCATCAGCCAGTTTATAACCCTTGCTTCTGAGATATTTCAAATGTGGTTGAATCTCTGATGCTATATAGAAACTGGGTAGTTTGTCGACCACAACAGCCTTGATGGGACATACCTTTCTTCTATAAACATAGGAAATCTCCATTATATCATAGTCACTGGAATCTACTTCACCAGTGAAACCATGGAGACGCAAATTCTCTTGACCCTTGCTGGTACACTTGAGCTGGGGTAATGATGACCGCAGAACGAATGACCTCTGTGAGCACTGGTCGAGTAAGGTGCGCGTCATTGTAGGCTTATTATTACTCCCCACTACTGGCAGCATCATAGTAGGAAGCAATTGACATTCCCGAGAAGCAATGGACTTGGCAGATACTTTATTACCCTCGCTTTTACCTTTCTCATGTGACTCTTTGGTGGTTCTCCCCTTTTCTTTGCCGTCGTGCCAATCAGACTGGGTGCAAAGGGAAAACCAATGTCTCCCCTTGCAATATTTACAAGGTTTGATGTAGGAATTGGTGCAAGTACTGTTGAAGTGGTCTCTTGCCAGACAGGTGGTACATAAATTAAGCAATTTAGCCTTGCCAATTTTCTGTTTAGCCTTAGGATACTTAGGACACTGGTACCACAGATGACCGTGGACACTGCACAACTTGCAACCTAATGATATTGGCCTTTTCTGTTTAGGAGAAGTCTGTACCGGGAAAGCTGCAATGGATGGCGACATCTCCATGGGTCGTCGGTAGTGTCCAGTACTCTCCATGTTAAACACTTCAGTCTGGTACACCTGCACCAACGCTGCCAAGTTTAGTGGAGAGTCGCTTAGTTGTCGTCTTACGATTTCCTTTAGGGGAGACGGTATCTTGTTCAAGATATTTACACTAAATATTTCCTCCTTGGTGATGGCCATTTTCTCCATAGATCGGAGGAGGCTCTCAAAGGAGGCATAGTACTCCTTTAGGTCTGTCACATCATAGGATGGAGGATCTAGAGTGAAGAATTTAGTAATTAATGCGGTCTTAATAATAATAATAATAATAGTTCTTAAAGCTAGCGCATGCTAAGCTAGCTAAGGATAGCTCAATAAGGCCGATTAGGCGTATTTCCATTGGGGTCCTGTACTACTACCCCATCCCTTTGCTCATGAGGGATGGTAACGACTCAGTGCTTGTGAAAAATCTTTAATGCGCCGAGCGTGGGCGCGAACCCGGGCCTTCTGGGTGGAAGTCCGAGACGCTAGTCACTACACCAAGCGAGCCGTCTTGATGACTTCCTCTCTCCCGTAAGTTCTTTTCAGCAACTCCACTGCAGACTCGTAGCTTGTAGCTTCTAGCTTGTACCCATCGATCAACTTCAATGCCTCCCCTTTCAATTGGCCACGGAGATAGGTGAACCTTTGGATGGATGTGAGTGTTTTATTCCGATGGACGGAACACTCAAAGATATCCCAAAATCCAGTCCAGGTAGTCGAATCCCCGGAAAAGGTAGGCAAAGTAAGCTTCGGCAGGGTAAAACCAGTCGCCTTTGGTGTACCGTATCCTTAACAGGGTGTGTTTCTTGTGTGGAAGATAGTCTGGCTAAGGCTGTATTAACATCCTCAACGTACTCAAGATCTGCTGACATTTCTTCTTCCACATCGTCAATACTTGTCAATAAACCATATACCTGCTGAGCATAATTATCATAAGTGGCTAGCGATTTAGTTACAGTAGCAAATTTACCCTTAATTTGATCAGCCGAGGCACTTAATACAAATTCATCAAGATCTCTTAACCCGTACAGCCCCAGCGACGCGTCTGACGCGTCGGCGATGTATGTAACGCACAGGCCCAGCGACGCGTCTGACGCGTCACCCTAATTGCGCCGACCGTAACCTCAGGTGTAGCCACTCAAGAGGGCTCAGATTTGTATGGGAACTGTGTACGTATCCCACGCAACCGTGCCGATGGTTGAAAACTCTCAAAGTCCACGTGCGTGCGCGTGAGCGCGCAATAACCTGTTTTTTGGGGGTAATTGCCTTCAATTTTTTACTCTTGTAAAATACGTTTTCGGGGGCTCTGTAGGACCATTCTTTAAGCTTTTTGAGCGGTTTTTCGTGGTTTTTCCTTCATTCCTAACCCATTCACTATTGTTTCTGGAATAAAACCATTTTTTTAAAACCGGCCGGGTTCTGGTGAACAAACATTACAAAACTAGCCGGGGCTCCACGGGTTAAACACCTATTTAAACTTCCCTTCATCCCTCCCTTCAGAATCTTAAGCTTCTTTAAATCTGTCATCGTTAAGGTCTGAATCTAGGCTATTAACTCTCTAAATTATAGAGCAAACTAGTTACACAAATTAATTTAATTAAAAAAATGTGGCAATAGCATTGCCACTCCCAATTTGGAAACGGTCATTAGGCTACTAGCTGCAGTAGGATGAATTAATTAGGCAAATTGACAAATAGCAGAAACAAACTAGGGCTAGAGAAAGAAGGGTAAATGAAAAGAACTGACTAGTAATAAGTATTAGGCCGAGCCCAGCTGCCCATCCCACAATCATGAGGTCTGTTGGCTGTCAATCGCTTAGGAATCAACAGAGACCGAACCCCATGACCGTAATTAGGCAACTAGGCTATAAAATTGAATTAAATGAGTCACATGAGAACCCTCCCCGCCGGCAAAACTAATAAAGAGTCCCATAATGCCTAAACATATAGAACACTACAGGCCTACCACCAAAGCGAAATGAATAGCTACCACAGACACCTGCAGGCTTAGCCTAGCTCAACCGCGCGAAATGGAACCAACGAAAAAAAAAATCACACCCAGCACTAGCCCAACAAACCCTCCAAGAACGGCAAGGAGCACAACGCCCAAAAACCGGGAAACCAGCCCAAAAAAATACTGTGACGGCGCTACCCAGAAAAAAAACTTGAGGGAAAAAGCCAGGCTAAGAAACTAGGGAAAGGGCAGTCGGCCCAACAAAGTACGAGGCGGCAGCCATTTGCAATACCAAGTGAAGAGGTAGTAAACAAAACACTGTAATGGTAAAATAATAAGCACTAGGGCACGAAGGACCAGTGCTCACAGAGGTCATTTGTTCTGCGGCCATCATTACCCCAGCTCAAGTGTACCAGCAAGGGTCAAGAGAATTTGCGTCTCCATGATCCATCCGGTTCGAAGAACCATTATTTGTTGGGAATTTAGATAAAGAGGTTAAATTGCATATCACTGGTACATGAAAATATCCCAACAAATAGTTATAATATAATTACCAACGAAGTATTCGATGGGTGTAATACAGTCCCCCACACACGGCTAATTCAATTGCATGACATGTAGGAATGTTCACATAATACAATATCGATACAATGAACTTAGCTTAGAGGACTGGTGATGTAGGACTGTTGATATAGATTAATAATTGTAGCACATGGTGAACTATGGGTTGAGTCAGAGCCGTGGGGAGATGTTGGCTGTATGGTGGTTTTTTGAGAGACTAAAGGGCCGGCGTCCGATCGCTTCGCGAAATTACATATGGCTGCCGGCTCATAATAATTATAACCCATAACTTGGTTTCATGATACATCTAGAGCTGATGTAGATATTTATACATTACAGTTAATATTTAACCTACACTTAATAATAAACTACAATACACAAAGAACTAGCCGAAATCGTACATGCGATACGATACCGCCAAATTAAAATGCCCTATAGGACCTAAACTGTCGGGATCATTACCCTATTCCCGACAGACTTAGCCTACTAAGCAATTTGCACCAGAGTACTATATCCTATATATCATTTACTGTACGAGCTGAGTCATCATAATGCTAACCCTGCCTTCTCTAATATTCATTGGTTGTTTTCATGTTTACACGATCCTGCTATTGGTCACCTCTGAATACATAACCAATGACTGTCCTCCAACCCTATATTGGGTGTGGCACAGAATTGGTAGGGGATCATGATTGATAAATAAGGACAAACTTGGATTGACCCTCTACTATTATCCAAGGTTGTCTCTGCGACATTTATCTAGACAAGATACAATACAATTTATTACATTATATTGCCTTCTACGATTCCTGTGAACCTTGAAGAATAAAGTGGTCATCTATACAAGTGCTTTTGACTGTAACCTATAATATAAGATTATTAGTTATAAGCTGGTGGCGGCACTACAACCTACAATCCAGAGATACTAAATCTACAATCAACAACTTACTTACAACCTACTATCACTTACAACTAACTTATGGTAGGCAGCGGTGTTGTCGACGTATTCTGCTTGCATCAGATATATACCTACGTTCCTGTTCCTGCTTTTCACGTTACTACCAACCTGTTTTGAAACCTGACCACTTAAAACACTTCTGAGAAGCGATTAACAAAGAACTTTCCACCCTCAAGTTACCTCGGCCCAGCATGGATTCCTTCTCCAACTTACGTACATCGACGATTTTACAAGCCTGAAGAGAGAGACAGAGAGAGAGAGAGAGAGAGAGAGAGAGAGATAGAGAAGGGAGGGAGATGATGTACCCCATGGAGATATTAATGCATGATGTACCCTGTTTTATATGTATGTCAGGTCAGGTGAAGGTATTGATTATTTTTTTCTCTTTTACACACACCCACACACTCTCTCTCTCTCTCTCACACAGCTGATACTCGTTCTAGCTTCTGATTGGTCAGTTTATCCAGTGACGTCATGAGGCAGGTGTGTCTGTATTACGCTGACATTTAGTATAGAGTAACAGGCATTTCAAACTCTTCCAATATTCATCCAACTGCCTTTATTCGTTAATTATATATTCTAATTTGATGCACTAATAAATTGACTGCCATAATTATGTACTCGTTACGTTGTTCTATATGTTTTAGGTTTGTGATCGAGGAATTTAGGAATGCTTGTAGTCTTTCTGTCATAATTATCTATATCTACAGTACTTCCCTGGTTTGCAACACAAGGTCTTCCAGATAACGATTATTCTTCGTAACTTCTTACATATATCCCACACATGTAACATGGAGGAAATAGACTGGGAAGATTTAATGAACAACCGGACACCATCAGAATGCCTAGTCCTATTAACGGAAACCATGACCCAAATCTGTAGCCACCACACACCAGAAAGACAAACAAGACGAAGAAGCAAACAAGAACGGGAAAGGAGGAAGCTGTACAGAAGAAGAAAATTAGTAACACAAAGACACACACAACAAAGTCTACAGGAAAGACAAAAGATCCAAATAGATAGAGAAATTGTGGAAATTGAACAACGACTAAGAATCTCTTATGAGCTACAACAAATAGAAGAGGAGAGCAAAGCTATTGCAGGCATAAAGGAAAACTCCAAGTACTTCTTTTCATACGCTAAACATAAAACTAAAACCACATCAAACATCGGCCCACTAAGTAAAGATGATGGGTCATTCACAGGGGACAAAAAGGAAACGAGTGAACTATTACGTCTACAGTATGAAAAAGCCTTCAGTAAGCCTGACGAAACAAAAGCAATCAGAGACCAAAATGAATTTTTCATGAATAATCCCCCCACTGAAACCCCCCAGATTCTGGACATTAATTTCGGACCAAAAGATGTAGCAGAAGCCATCGCCAACATGCCATCCCACTCGGCACCAGGCCCGGACTCGTGGAGTTCAATCCTAATAAAGAAATGTAAGGAAAACCTCTCAAAACCCCTGGCTATAATATGGAGAAGGAGTCTAGACACTGGAGAAATACCGGATAGTTTGAAAAACGCAATAATTGCCCCTTTGCATAAAGGAGGGAGTAAAGCACTACCAAAAAACTATCGCCCAGTAGCTCTGACTTCCCACATCATTAAAATTTTCGAGCAAGTCCTGCGAGGCAAAATCTCAACATTTATGGAAAAAAATGAACTACACAACACTGGTCAACATGGGTTCAGAGCAGGAAGATCATGTCTCTCGCAACTATTGGAACACTACGACAGAATTCTTAAATCCCTAGAAGAAAAGAAAAACGTGGACCGATTTTGCTAAAGCGTTTGATAAATGTGATCACGGTATTATTGCACACAAACTTAAAGCAAAAGGGATAACAGTAAAATCGGAAGGTGGATATACAACTTCCTCGTGAACCGAAAACAATCAGTAGCAGTAAGCCAAGTAACATCTGAGCCTTCAGACGTCAAAAGCTCAGTTCCCCAAGGAACAATACTAGCGCCCCTTCTTTTCCTCATTCTAATAAGTGACATAGATGCCAACACAAGACACAGTACAGTATCCTCCTTTGCGGATGACACGAAACTGAGTATGATAGTAAAGACACAGGAAGACACGGGCCGGCTGCAAGAGGACATAAATAAAGTGTTCCAGTGGACCAGGGAAAATAACATGCAGTTTAATGAAGAAAAATGTCAATTAATACGATACGGAGATAAGGATTTCGTTAAAGAGAGCACAAGTTACATAACAGAATCCAATCACATAATAGAACGTAATGACAATGTGAAAGACCTTGGGGTGATAATGTCTGAAAATATGGGATTCAAAGAACATAACCAGGTCAAAGTTGCAGCTGCGAAACGGCTATCAGGTTGGATTCTACGTACATTTAAAACTCGCGGTGAATTGCCTATGATAACACTCTTCAAATCCCTGGTGCTACCTCGGCTAGAATCTGTAACGTATTAACATCCCCATACAAATTAGGTGAAATTAATGACTTAGAAAGTGTACAAAGGAACTTCACCTCACATATAAACTCAGTAAAACAGTTACACTATTGGGATCGTTTAAAATCACTAAACTGTATTCGTTGGAACGTAGAAGGGAACGATACTTAATAATATATACGTGGAAAATAGCAGAGGGTTTTGTACCAAATCTACATACACCAATAGCAATGAAGTTCAATGATAGGAGAGGCTGGGAATGCGATATCCCCAAGATGATAAATAGGGGGGCTATGGTCTCTCTGCGAGAGGGCTGGTTATCACATAGAGGAGCACATCTCTTCAACAAACTCCCGCGGCGAGTGAGAGATATGAGAGGTGTCTCGTTAGACAGCTTCAAGAGAGCTCTCGATGTCGAACTACAAAAAGTGCCAGATGAGCCCATCTTCACAAGGGTGCGCTCCACCTCTTCGAATAGTCTGCTGCACCAATTCTCAAACAACAACGAAGGGCGGTGCGCTCTTCGGTGCCACTAGCAAGAGTGGCGAACTCCACATAGGTGAACATAGGTAGGTAGGTGTTATTGAAATGTCGGGTTGGTATTTCAACCTGACTTGGTAAAATCTCGTTGACAATCCTGTAATAGGATATCGTGAGATAGAATATGCTCAACAGGGTCACGTCTAACTTGATAAATCTTGCATTAACTCTTCGTCCCAAGGCAACATTCACACAATAAGAACACAGGTTACTTTACACTTTAATTTATTCAATGGCATGGTATAATATTATTAACTTTATCGTTCTGGCATATAGGGCAGACGATGAAGGAAAATCAGTGACGTATCAAATATAGAATGGTCTATAATGATAAATTAAATAGTTCAAGTCACATTACACTCACACAGTATCAGTAATATGAATATGCAGGAAAAGATATGTTACAAATGTACACAGTAATTCAATAAGAATGATAACACGTATGCGAGCATAGTGTCTAGCGCGAAGATTTCTGATACAAAGTGAACCGGCCTGAGAAAGTGTTCACGCACGCGGGGCGGTGAGCGTTTATGAAGGGGATTAATGGGGGGGGGGGGGGTCACACAGGTCAAGATACATAGACTAACAGGTATGTTCACTTTGGCCCAAATATTCGTCCCGCGCGCGCCGGACGTCACTAGGTGATTTTTCAGTAGGGTTCACCAGGTGAGGAGCGGTCAGTCCTGTCCCGACCTCTGGCCAGTTCAGGTCAAGATTGGGTCCCGGTCCAGTGAACCCACTCCAGCCATTAGACTTAGATCTCCATGCTGCCTCCAGATTTACTGATAACTTTTCAAATAGCTTACTTTGCTTTTTTTCCAATATGCCCTATTGTGCTATTGCTGGATGCAATTCCAATAATAGCAATACAAATGTCCCCCATCTACAGTTTCACCGCTTCCCCCCCAATAAAGAAATGCAGAAACAGTGGATTGCTCTTTGCAACCCCCAAAAAAACTATTAATGTAAAGACTGCACGGGTCTGCAGTTTGCATTTTAACCGTACATCATACAAGAGACACCTTATGTATGAATTATTAAATAAACCAGTCCCCAATCGTCTGATTGTATTGATGGATGATATTCGTCTTAAGCTTCATAATATCGTCTAAATTTGGCTACAATAAAATATAGCACACGTTGCTGATACTCAAGGGTTAATATAGCACACGTTGCTGATACTCAAGGGTTAATATAGCACACGTTGCTGATACTCAAGGGTTAATATAGCACACGTTGCTGATACTCAAGGGTTAATATAGCACACGTTGCTGATACTCAAGGGTTAATATAGCACACGTTGCTGATACTCAAGGGTTAATATAGCACACGTTGCTGATACTCAAGGGTTAATATAGCACACGTTGCTGATACTCAAGGGTTAATATAGCACACGTTGCTGATACTCAAGGGTTAATATAGCACACGTTGCTGATACTCAAGGGTTAATATAGCACACGTTGCTGATACTCAAGGGTTAATTCTACAGTATAGTCAAGCGGTGTGGCAAACAAAGTTGGACTATGGGTAAACCCCCCCCCCCATTTCCCATGGACATTCCCCTGGGTATAGGTGCGACATTCCTTGGCTAGTTAAAAGTTCACCGCTATATATAAATGGCGCTGATAAGCCTCCCTCTGACCCAACCCCTCAGGCAGTAGATATTTTTGTTTTACTTTAACTTAAGTAATATTCTATGTGGGTACTTTTACTTTTAGCTGAGTAACCTTTCAAGTACATACTTTTACTTGAACTTGAGTAAAATTATTCGGTACTTTGTACAACCCTGATTAATAGATATATATATATTTATAGGTGTGTGTGTGTGTGTGTGTGTGTGTATGAGCGACTACAAGATACACTACCGGTACTATTTGTAAAGCAAAATCATGCATAAATACACAGTAATAATAATAATAATAATAATAATAATAATAATAATAATAATAATAATACAAATGTTAGCATACAGGATTATTGAATATGAGTTTATTTTTGTTTACCTTCTACTCTCCATTTTCTTTCATATCCTCAAGATTTAAGGATATCAGTCTTGGGTATAAATACCCCATTTTCCAACTGGAGAACACCTACTGACGTCACTGACCTGCGCACCAGGCGGGAGTGAACATACCTGTTAGTCTATGTATCTTGACACAGGTAAGGTAAACAGGTATAGTACGTTCGACCCTAGGTCATATGGACTGCTTAGGTATAAACTCACAATTCTATTTAGTGCGAGTATAAAGCACAGATATATGTTAGAGATATACTCAGGATCTTATAAGCAAGGTAGTTTAAATTAGAACTAACTTGTCTAAGCGGATTTGTGAAGTAATCAACACACGAGGTATAAACAGATAAATAGACCGGGTATGAGATCAGTTCACACATATATAGAATTCAAATTCAAATTTAGATCAATGAATCACTATAACAGGGTTTGGAATGAAATGCAAATTAATATCAAAAGAGGAAAATACACTCTATTAACATGCGACTGGTAATCACAGTAAATTAGAATTCAAAGGAATTCAGAATACAGAAGGGCGTACACGACGAAGTTGTACTGGGTGAAATACTACGATAGTAATATAAAAAGGAAATTTGAATACATTAGCAAATCCCTAACTGGCAATACGTGAATCAAAGATATGACGTAACGTGGATTACATACACAAGATGCAATTGAATATTTACTGTTATAATAGTAAATCAAATGGAGTATCGGTCCCTCAAATAATACAGAGACACGAATATAAAATAACTTGAACGAGTTACTATAAATGTGTGAAAAGAATTATTAACAACCCACACACGTAGATGAGGTTAATTCACAAGCATTTGTATAAACTAGAGAGCTCGAATAATAGAATTAAAGTTAACTAAACGGGGGTTCTTGACTTTTCAACAAGGAAAGAATAAATAAATTAAAATTTGGGCATAGGTCCTAGGTAAATGGTAGTTAAGAAGGGAATATCTTCACGGTATACACTTTCGCTTCAACTTGGATACACAAGAGAATAAATAACATATATAGGTGAAATCTGAGAGTATTCCGTGCTTAAGCCTGAATCGAGATAGGGTTATATAACGTGTGCACATAGTAGAATTATAAGTAATACACGAAGGATTACACTTCAAAGGATACACGGAGCAATATCTGATACTATGAATTCACTTGTACAGATCAAGATTTATGGGAGGACAAATGACTATGTAACGTGTACACAGATAGATAATTGAATAATTAATTGGCACAGATCAACTTCTTAACACATCCGGAATACTCTCATATTCTACCTTACCTTCAACAATATAATAGCCACAAATTGAGATACGCAGAAACACTTAGGATAGCGTGGGGGAGGAGAAGAGCCAAGTACGAGGGTCGGGGCGTCGTAGAGCTTCGGGCACGGCGGCTGGACGTCAGGGTACCACTTCATCAGGAGTCCAAGGGCAGGGGGGCAGAACAGCAGGCACCTTCTCTCTCGGGGGTGAACGACTCTTGGACAGTATAATCCAAACGGAGCGTTGGGGGTGAGCAGCTCCCGGACAGTATAATCCAGTGGAGTGCTTGTAGGTGGGTAATACTCCCGGACAATATAATCCAGACGGAGTAAGCCTACTGAGGGTGAACTAACTTCCTGTAGTTTCAGTCAGGCTATATTTGGGGTATCTCTCTGTGTCAGGTTACATGATCTCGCATTAATAGGGGCATAGTAAATACATAAAAATTGGCTATGTTGAGGTTAATGATTACATGAAAAATATATTGTGGTGCTTAATGACATCGCACTGAGGTTCCTGTCCTTTTAACCTTTGTTTCTTATTTATACTATCTAGCCTGATGATGTAATTCGTGATTTTCTGTTCACTCATTGTTCTGGCAATTTGGATTGTTTATGTAATGATTTTCTTCCGTGGCACTTCTTATCACCATTTCACTTTCTTTCTCGTCTGGCAGCTTCTCGAGGTTACAGGGCCCCAACGATTTAAATACTCCCAGGGCTCTTTATGCTTAGCTAGCATAAATACATTTTCATCATAGTATTCGGGGGAAAGTTCTGCCTTGGCTGCTTGAGCCCCGCACTGTGATTGGCGGGGCCAGGTGAGGTGATGATTGGTGGGGCTTGACCTTAAGCCTTTTGGGGGCAACTCACCTTTTTGCCCGGGAATTAGAGAACGGGTCCCGGGTCAGATTTCCCGTGCTTGTGTTTCCCGTTCACTGGAGAATGGGAAATGTTCTTATTTCTAAACTCTTTTCTCCTGCTGTTTCTTGACTCTCTGACTGCGGCTACTCTGTGTGGTTCTCCTTTGGGTCTCATCATTTCAGTTATCAATACAGTTCCGCGAATTACTCTTACATAACTGTATTCAATTAACTAGTGAAGTAAATCTTTAGCTCAGGGCTCAGCCTATGTGAGGAATAGGGAGTTGAAAGTTGAGGGTAAGTTGTTGATTGAATAATAATTGTTAACACTGCCACCAGCCTCCGAGCTAATAACCTTATACCTATGGGTTACAGTCTTAGGCACTTGTTGTAGAGATGACCACTTCAGGAACACATGAAATCGTAGATGGAATCATCAGCTGAATGTGTTATATAGGATAATTGTCTTGTAGATATATTGTCTAAAAATGCTGGAGATTTTACCTAAACTTTCTTATGAATGCTAAAGCTCAATGAAACCTATATTCATCTCACCTCTCGTGTCAGTACTCAATCTGCTTGGACTGCTTCCTTTACCTTCCGTCTTTCGTTCCGTTTCAATCTCTTTTGTTTCTTCCCTTCTCCTACAACTTGCAAGTCATCGCCGGTTTGTTTTCTTTCCGTACTTATGGTGTTCCAATCCTAGGATCATAAGAACATAAGAACATAAGAAAATGGGAGTCTGCAGAAAGCCGATTGGCCTAAGCAAGGCAGATCCCTGTCCCACACAACCCCAAATCAATTACAAAGCCCAATTATAGGCTCAACACTCTAATACCCTGAGGATCATCTTACCAAAACGGTTAGAGATTAACGCAGGATTATGGGGGTCTGCAGAGCGCTGATTGGCCCAACCCGGCTGATCCCCCTTCACACCCATCCCTTCTCGTCCATATGCTTATCCAATTTTATCTTAAAGCTCCCTACAGTTTTAGATCCCACTATAGCACTTGGTAGTCCATTCCACCCATCTACAACTCTGTTACCAAACCAATATTTGCCTATATCTTTTCTGAAACGAAATTTATCTAATTTGAAACCATTGGTACGAGTTCTTTCGCTATCACTGAGCTTTAGTACATTTGTCATGTCCCCTTTGTTAATCCCACTAACCCACTTGAACACCTCTATCATATCCCCTCTAACTCTGCGTCTCGCTAACGAATGTAAACCTAATTTCTTCAACCTTTCTTCATACGGAAGATTTCTAATATTATGGATCATTTTTGTCATTCTACGCTGTACTCTCTCCAATGAATCTATGTCCATTCTGTAATAAGGACACCAAAATTGGACAGCATAATCCATATGGGGTCTCACTAATGACAAGTACAGTTTTAAGATAACATCAGCAGTTCTGTTACTCACACTCCTAGAGATGAACCCGAGAATCCTGTTTGCCTTATTACGAACGCCTATACACTGTTTTCTAGGCTTCAAATCATTGCTAACAAACACACCTAGATCTTTCTCGCAGTCTGAATTTTCTAATTCTAAATTAGCTAGTTTATATTTAACATTTGTTTGCATCTTCCCTATCTTTAATACCTTGCATTTGTCAATGTTAAACTTCATCTGCCAATTTACTGACCATTCATGTAAGGTATCTAGATCCCTTTGGAGGCACTCTATATCGCTATCTGAATCAATTGATCTCCCCATTTTAGTATCGTCTGCAAATTTACTTATCCTACTAGTTATACCTAAATCTAGGTCATTTATGTATATAAGAAACAACAGGGGACCTAATACCGATCCCTGGGGGACACCACTTTTGACTGCTCCCCACTCTGACTTGGTACCATTTATGCTGACTCTCTGTTTCCTACCAATTAGCCATGACCTAATCCATCCCAACAACGCCCACCTATTCCATGTGCCTCAACCTTTCTCATCAATCTCTCATGAGGGACTCTGTCGAAAGCTTTACTGAAATCTAAATATATAATATCGTATGCCTTGTCATTATCTACTGCTTCATATACCTCTGAGAAAAAACTAAGCAAATTAGTAAGGCAAGAACGTCCCTGAGTGAATCCATGCTGAGAAGAATTGATTAAGTTAAATGTTTCTAAGTGGTTTCTCATTTTCCTAGCAATAATTGACTCTAGTAGCTTTCCTATGATTGAAGTGAGACTAATGGGACGGTAATTGGATGCTGTTGATTTATCACCTTTTTTGAAAATCGGAACTACATTTGCAAGCTTCCAAGCTTCTGGAACTATACCTGTTTCTAATGAATTGTTAAAAAGAAATGTTAATGGGTAACTTAACTCATCTCTGCATTCTTTTAATACTCTGGCATATACCTCATCGGGACCAGGCGATTTCTGAGGTTTCAGTCTGTCAATTTCCTTAAGCACATCATTTCTACTTATAGTAACCGTACTTAACCTATTTTCTATACTATCGCTATATACCTTACGGACTTCTGGAATCTGTGCCAAATTTGCATTAGTGAAAACGGATAGAAACTGACTATTTAATGTACTGCACATTTCTAAATCATTTTCTGTCATTTCTCCTATCGAAGTTTTAAGGGGGCCTATTTTATCTCTAGCTTTAGATTTATATAGATGGTAAAATGCCTTAGGGTTATTTTTTGAGTCATTGGCTATCCTGATTTCATAATTTCTTTTGTCTGTCCTTATACATTTTTTAACCTCTCTTGATAGATTCTGATAGTAAGCAAGTAGGTGAATTTCGCCTTTCTTAATTTTTCGATATATTCCTCTCTTTTTTCCTAGAAGGTCTAATAGTCTATTATTCATCCATTTGGGTTGGTTCTGTGTTGATCTAAATTTTCTTTTGGGGATATATTTATTTTGCGCATTGTGGAGTGAAGAAATAAAATTATTATATGTAGCTGTCAAATTATCCTGAGTTAAGACAGGTATCTGAGAGAGAGTATGTTCATTAGCGCACCTGGGTCCACTTAATAGTTTAACCATAGGATCGACTCTTAAGGCTCGTCTTAATCCACCATAATTGGCTTTTCTGAAATCTGGGATAAGTGTCGTATTCTCTTTAGCCTTTCCTGTCCATTGTATGTTAAAATAAATTGATTTATGATCACTATTTCCTAGTTGGTCTCCTATCTCTACATTATTTATCATTTGTTCATTATTACTGAGAACTAAATCGAGGATATTATAACCTCTAGTAGGCGAGTCTATGAATTGAAATAAAAACTATCCTGTACCGCCTCAATAAACTCTTTGGAATCTGAGTCGCCGATTTGATGCTGCCAATCAATATTCGGAAAATTAAAATCCCCCATAATACACACATTGCTAAACCTTGATGCTATTTTCACTTCCTGCCATAAAGCTGTACCTTCGTTTCTACTCATATTTGGTGGTCTATAAATAACTCCAATAATTATGGTCTCACTACCTTCGCTAACCTCAACCCAAACACTTTCGTTATCAGTATTTAGTCTAATACCTGATTTAATACAGCTTTTTAAAGAACTCCTGACAAACACTGCTATTCCGCCGCCCCTCCTACTTGTTCGGTCGCGTTTAAACAAACTATATCCTGGTATATGGAATTCTGCTAAAAAAAATCTTGATTCTGTATTAATCCATGTTTCAGTCAGTGCTATAATGTCTATATTATCGTTGCTAACAAGTGCTCTAAGTTCATCCATTTTGTTACATTAACTCCTACAGTTTGTATAATATAATCGCAATGAATTTATTTTACTGGTATCGGATTTACCTTTATTTCTAACTGAATTCCCATCTTCTGTTACACCTTCAATATTTCTACTAGCAGTAGAATTAAAATCCTGTGACTGATATTTTCTATTCCTATCTGATGTACCAGTACGGCAATTTACCCTATCTAGACAATTATTCTTACTCATATTCTCAGGCTTTATTTTCAGCGAAACCCCGCGACAATCCTATCTATTGACCTAGCTAAATTTGCCACCCCTAGCCGAGAAAGATGAACCCCGTCCTGTGCGTACAACTGATTTTTACCATAGAAACGGGTCCAGTTATCAAGGAATGGTATTGCATTTGCATTACAGTATTTTTCCAGCCGACAATTGATACCAATTGCCCTAGATGACCATTCCTTGCTGACCCCTCTCCGTGGCAAGATACTGTGTACTACAGGTATGCCTCCCTTCCTCCTAACTTTATCTAACACCTCCCTGTACTGCCGAAGCAGTACTTCCGTCCTACCTTTACCAACATCATTGCTCCCTGTACTGAGACAGATAATGGGGCTATCTCCCATATCTTTGATGATGTAATCAATTTCCTCTAACACCTTCCCAACCCCGGCACCAGGCAGACAGACAAGCTTCCTAATATCAGTACAGGTGGACCTAGCTAAGTGTCTGACCATGGAGTCCCCAACAATTGAGAAGGACTTGCCTCTCCTTGTCGATGACATGGTAGCAGCTGCGGCAGCGGCAGGAACTCCTGGGGCAGCAGTTGAAGGTACTCCTGGGGGGGCAGCAGTCACAGCATTCCCTGTTGGAGGCAACTTACTTACCTTTCTCCTGGTTTCCTCGCCAAAGGAAGCACTCGCAGCCTCACCATCACATTCGTCATCCAATGTGATGCACTTGTTGCTGAGGGCAACTGGCCGCCGTAGAAATTTGCAGGTTGTTGCACTTGTTGGAACAACTGTCCAGGGAGCATCACGATCCCTAACAGCAGTTGCACTATCCTCACTTTTCTTGTCAGCCAAAGGCAGCTTTAAGGCCAAATTCTCGTCTTTGAGAGACTGCACCTCTCTCTCCACATTTTCCATCCTTTCTTGCAAAGCAAGACAAAGCTGGAGAATATGAGAGGAGGTAGCAATCTCGTCAACACCAGCCATTTTAAGAAAGCGTTAATACTATCACCACACTATGGGCAAAGATAATTCACTGGGAGTCACTAGGGACAGGTCCTCACTCAGCAAAGGTCAGGCAGGTACTGAATAAAACTAGTAGTTACTACACAAACTGATATCACAGTTCAACAAACTAATCTATGAGGAAAGTGGAGACAGTGAGGATCATAATAATAATAATAATAATAATAATAATAATAATAATAATAATAATAAAGTAAAATTAAAGATAAAACTAAAACTGCATACTCAACTCTGCGACCTAGAATTCTTAAATTGTAGTTTAGTCTATGAGGTAATGACGGTTTATATATATATATATATATATATATATATATATATATATATATATATATATATATATATATATATATATATATATTATATATATATATATATATATATATATATATATTATATATATAAATATATATATACAGAGAATTATGTTTCGCATTTGACCTTTACAATTGGAATATATAATATCTACACTTTGGTCAGCGTAACACCAATTTGTAGCGTTATGAATAACATGTACTTCAAATAAAAAATATGTAAAAGAACAAAATAGTGACTATAATTTGTGACTCTATAATATGTTAAGTATATAGGGGATTATAGGTAATAACACAACACATTAATTATTGGATAAGTGATAATAAGTATAAAAGTGCAGGTATATAAGTACAGATATATGATAAGGCTTGTAAGGCTTGTAAGGCTTGATAAGGCTTGTAATAAAAGCCTGAGGAGCAAGGTGATATATGACTTGTGTGGTCTAATATATCTAGGGGATATAGGAGCTTGGCTATAGAGGGTGAGTCTCAGTCTAGAGTCTAGAGGGAGTAAAGAGCTCTGGCTGAGGTCTGTTGAAGTGTGTCTTGAAGATGCCTGAGTAAGAAGGCATCGCCTGGGTTCAAGGATGTTGATGCAACACAGCATTAACTCAGCATTCTGGTATGACGTATGACCGGATAAATACATTATACAGTTTACATTTACAGAGGAAATGGGTGTTGATTTAAGTGGAAGTATCAACAAATATATTATATGTTAATGAGATAGATAAAGTTATAGGGAGTTCAATTAATCAAGAATGTTTAATATGAATGTTAAGAGTTTAGAAGTTACAGGGATAAAGGCATATAAGCAGTGAGATATATGTATAGCAATAAATATGCAGGGCTTATAATGTCATACTACATCTCTCTATATATATATATATATATACAGTATATATATATATATATATATTTTTATATATATTGTGATGGTAGCCGAGGAGACAACAGAGGAGAGCAGAGAGTGACTCAGCCCTAATCTACGCAAACAAACAAACATGGTCTCGGGTAGACAACACCGACTGGACCCGTGAGAAAGGAAAATCTTAAGGGTCTATTGACATTTTGGAAATGCTTCCCACAACATGAGGAGACCTTATCAGGAGTCCGTGTGACGCTGTTAAAAGACTCTGTGACTCCATTTGCTTGCCGAAAGTTAGAGGTTAGGAAGGAGATGTCTGTTAGGAAATAAGAGTACAGAATCAGTGCTGTCCTGAACTTGGCAGAGGACGGAGGTGGAGAGAGTCCACCTCGCTCCGGTCTGGGTCCACCCCTGTGTGTGTTCGTGTTTTCTGTTCGTGAGTTAAGACACTTAGGTGAGTGTATTGTTTGGTGTCCTTTGGAAGGGAGATGAGACAGCAATCATATATTATGTATGTGTAACGATCCCTAGTGTGTGTGTGGTGCTCTATATATTTGGTATGTGTTTATGTTGGTGTGTGTTTACGTGTTTGTGTAGTGGACACTGATTCGTGTTCATGAGTACATACGTCGTCCGAGCGTTATCTGGCGATAATTATCTAAACACGGTAGCCTGTCAATCAATGTTAGTTAAATATCCGTGAGTGGCGTTTGTGTGTTTTACACCGTGGTATTATATGGTATCGTATGTTGATTTGTGATTGAGTTGTGATTCGCAGTTTATATTCAGTGTACTAAGTGTTGATTAAACGTTTGTCTCCAGTGTCCCCTTTGAGCGGTGATTCCTTGTGGTGAGTGCATTTATTTATAGCTTTCATTCGGTGTTTAGTCAATTCTTATTCATTGCTACTCAGGTGTTTCTTCTGGTGTTTTGTATCAAAGGTCATTGCTTTGATTAACTGAATTATTGTGCTTATCAACCTATTTGTTTTCCCTAGTTAATTATAATTTAATTAATACGAAAATTAGTGGTGTTTTATATCATCCTTTTCTTCATTGTTGTATTAATAATAATTTTAAAGATATTACGTAGTTAGATAGCGTGTTGCCGGTGTTTGAATTTTAATCTCTTGGGTTCAACATTGTAGGGCCGTGACAATATGTATATATATATATACTGTATATATATATATATATATATATATATATATATATATATATATATATATATATAATGTACATGAAAAGAGAGAGAGAGAGAGAGAGAGAGAGAGAGAGAGAGAGAGAGAGAGAGAGAGAGAGAGAGAGAGAGAGAGAGAGAGAGAGAGAGAGAGCGATAGAGATAGAGGGGGGGGGGGGGATATGATGTACCGTGTTTATGTGCTGGGGGTAATGTTGGGAATAGTTTATATATATCGCAAACATTGTTCAATTCAAATCATTCAAATCAATTTAAAATATTTGATTGTCATGAACGTTTAGCTTACAAAATAAGCAATACATATAAACAAATAAATGCAGTTCATGACAAAGAGGGTTGGATACCTGCTGGTATATATGCCCTCAGGGTCATTTACATTAATATATTTATGACAACGGAAAAGTGTTAGTAAAAAGAACAAAACAAATATTAATAATTATACATTAAACTATGCTATCACATAATGGCCATCATAGTACATATTTAATTTAATGGTCTAGAAGATAATTATTTAATATACTCATATAGGAAGAATATCTATCTATCTATCTATTGCCTGACGCCGTGATCCCCGAAGGGGTGGCCACGAACGAACCGCCCCCATGCACCTCTGTCCCCAGTCAGTCGACGCCCCTCCCCCCAACCAGCACCACCTTCGTTCATGTACTTCCTCACTCCATCCTTCCACCTCATATTCGGTCTACCTCTCCCCCTCTGTCCCTCCACCTCGCTCTCATACACCCTCTTAGTCATTCTCTCGCTTTCCATACGTTCCATATGGCCGAACCATCTCAAGTTGTTCCTTTTCACACTTTCCAGCACATCTACCTCCACACCACACCTCCTTCTTACTTCCTCATTAGTCTGTCTATCCCTCCATGTAACTCCGCACGCACTCCTTAAGTAATTCATTTCCACTGCTCTCACTCTTGGTCTGAGTCTCTCAACCAACGTCCATGCTTCGCTTCCGTAAGTCAGTGTCGGGATTACCACACTGTCATGCAAGGACTTCTTCACTTCCATACTGACCACCCTATTTTTTGTTACTGCTTTTAGCGTTCCTACAACCCTCTTCCCCTGTTGTACCCTCTCCCGCACCTCTTCATCCATAGTCCCATCTTTACTCAACACACTGCCCAGATACTTAAAAGAGTTGACGATCTCCATAGCCTGACCGTTCAGCTTCACCTCACACTCTGTGACTTCACCCCTTTCGAAGACCATAACCTTGCTCTTCCCCGTATTTACCTTCAAATTCCGTTTTTCGCACACTGTTCCAAACTCATTTACCAGACCCTGCAACTCCCATTCATTATCACTCATCAGAACTGTATCATCCGCAAACAGCAGTATAGGTAGCTTCCACTCAATTCCCTCCCTTTTCAGCGATACACCAACATCCACTGCTCTTGATAGTATTTCTTTCATAACTCCATCCATATATACAGTAAACAACCACGGGGACATCACACACCCCTGTTTCAAACCAACATTCAGGTCAAAGAACTCGCTCTGCTCACTCTCCACACGTACTGCCGCCTTTGCACCCTCATACATGCTCTTCACTGCTTTCAGCAACTTGCCCTCTACTCCGTATATTCTAAGTACTTTCCACAAACCTTCTCTATCCACTCTGTCATAGGCCTTCTCCAAGTCCATAAAGGCAACATACACCTTTTGTTTCTTCTCCAGATACTTCTCCACAACACAATTCAGGGTAAAAATCTGATCTACACATCCTCTTCCCTTCCTAAAACCTCCCTGCTCGTCGCCTATCCATTTCTCCGTTCTCACTCTCACTCTCTCAATCACTACCCTACTGTATACCTTCCCTACTACGCTTAGAAGACATATTCCTCGGTGGTTACCACACACTCCTCTTTCCCCTTTGCCCTTATATAGGGGGACTATTATGCCAGTCTTCCAGTCATCGGGTGCACTCCCCTTCTCCCATGCTAGTTTGCACATTTTCCATACCCATTCTATCACTATCTCACCACCATACCTCAACATTTCCCCACACACTCCATCTGTTCCTGGTGCTTTCCCCAACTTCACTCTTTTCATGGCTTCCCACACTTCTGACCTCCTGATCCCCACCTCCTCCTCCACTACTTCTCTTCTTCTCCCTCCCATACCATATCCAGCTATGTTTGCTGGCTCTTCATTCCTTTCATTTAGCAACTCACTGAAGTACTCCCTCCATCTTTCGACTCTCTCTTGCTTCTCGGCTAGCATTCTCCCATTCTTATCTTTCACACCCTTACTGTTTCCCTTGCTACCTTCCCTAACTTTCTTGACTTCTTTCCAGAACAGTTTCTTACTCTCCCTCCATTTTACACTCAGATTCCTTCCAAATTCCTCATCTACTCTTCTCTTACTTTCCTTCACTACTCTCTTCACCACCCTCTTACTCTCCACGTACCTCGCTCGTTTCTGTCTCTCGGAATCTTCATTCCCTCTGCTACCCAACCACTCTCTATATGCTTTCTTCTTTTCTTCCACAGCTATTCGTACCTCTTCTGTCCACCATGCTGTACCTTTCACTCCCCTCCCTCTTCTCCTCACTCCACACACCTCCTCACATGCTGCACAGATCTCATCCTTAAACACCTTGCTCATCTCCTCCACTTCCTCCATAACTTCCAGGTCGAACCCACCTAGTCGTCTTTCCACTGCTCTCCTGTACTCCTCCCTGATTTCCTCCTCCTGCAACCTCTCCACCCTCCTCACCATTCCACCCTCCTCTCGCCTCCCTCCCGCTCTCCTCACCCACTTCTTTTGTATCCTAACCTTAGCTACCACTACATAATGATCAGACAGACCCCCTCCAATACCCCTATACACCCTAGCATCCATCACAGATTTCTTCATTCGTTCATCCACACATACATAATCAATCAATGACTTTCGTTCCACCACTGTCTTATCCTTCATCGTCAACATCCGTTTCCACGTGTACCTGTGGATCATTGAATGAGTTTAGAAAATGGCAAAATTCTTACCGACTTAAACAATGGGTCAGTATGTGCTCTAAAAATTGGAATTGGGAACAATCCTTATGTCTCTCTTTTGCAGTTTTACAAGTCGTTGAATATAACAGTTATTGGCCGATCCCCAGACCTCTATGCCATAGGTAAGATAGGGATATATGAAAGAGTTATAATTATAATGTAATTAATGTTGGAGTAGTTAGAATTGTTCTTGCTTTACTGAGACTTCCAATACTTTTTGCTAATTTACTTTTTACGTGCATAATGTGATTGCTCCATGTCAGGTTAGTGTCAATTATTACACCAAGAAATTTGTTAACATTGGTCTAACATACGCTAACCTAGGGTTTGTTGTTAGGAACAGTTAGTTTTATTATCTGTACCCTATCAGTTGTGAGAGTATATGTAGCCTCATTGTATTACCTTCCTCCATTTGCCTGGCCGCACTTTCACCCCTAATGGCTTTCTTTAGCCTTGAACTACAGATCGCACTTTGTGATTTCAGCTTGTGGTCGTCCTGAACCACTCCATGTTCTGAACTATACTATACAACTATTACATATACTGTATACCCATATTATATAAAATATGGATATATATATAATGAACTCAAAACTAAAATAAATAATGCTTACCTAAATAATATTAAATATGCTTTCCACATACTTCCACCAGTTATTGTTTTCTTCAGGTATTTACTTTATTTTATTGTTAAAGGTAGATTAGTTATATCAAATAGAAGTTTCAGTAGAGGTTTCTCAGCATTCGAAAACATAGTTTTCTTGGCGGAAAGTTTAGCGAGCATTTCAATTATATTTGAACCGGTATAAGGTTTAATGAAGTTACCCAGTTCATCCCATTCAACATTTGAAGTATGGTGTGGCATATTTACAAAGGCTTGCGCATACCCGTGGTGTGTTAGTTGGAGGGTGGTACATATATAATTATCAAGAGATGGATTGAATGCATGTTGTCTAGGTGGAATATTAATTACAAATTCTTAAGCTACTTCTGAGGAACGATTAACGACGATCTTTCCACCTCGTCGCAGCATGGATTCCTTCTTCAACTTACGTACATTGACGATCTTACAAGCCTGAAGCAGTTTTCTTCTGTACTTAACCCTATCAATGTCCATTCTACGGGACAAGAGTATTACATTCCACCTCTACAATCAACCTCGCCAAAACAATTACTTCTTCAATCAACCTATTATACGAGTTTTACAACCTTACATCACAACAGGCGACCAACTACAACCTGAGCCCTATGTAATGTGTCCGGACCTTTCTACGTTTATCGAATGTACTATATATGATGGTAACCTGACGCCCCAGGACAGTGCCTCCCTTTACATAGTACTTGACCTAGGTCCTACTCCACTCCTCTTTTACGAATGAACTCTATTACTTTTATAAGTGCATAAACAAAACCGAAATTCTAAGTGCAATTCTATTTTACAGTGTTAATTGACGGAAGTTCCTATATAACACAAACCTTACCGTTTTCCATGGTCAGGCTACGAAACTGTTCACGGGCAATGAACAAAACCGGTTGATATTTAAGGTGATTGACGATATTGAAAGTTAAATAGCTGCGAGGGGTGAAACCACAGACAGTGCCAAATCCCTATTCTAAGTCTAAATTTGACAAAGGCGATTCTCCCGCTGGTTATCTGTTAACTTGCGATGAATTGTTAGTAGGGGATGTGTAGATACCGGTAACTATATATCTTGTTTACACGTCAAAATACCCCATGTTTAGACGACAATATACCCTGTGTCTAGATGCCGAAATACCTAAAATCTAGATGCCGAAATAGCCATGTCTAGATGCCGACCCTCAATCTAGATGCTGTCGCAGACGTCATAGTAGGGGCATCTACACATTCTCCTCACTACTTATTGTTATGCCACGTTTCCAGGAAACGTGATATATTCTGATAAAACAAACAGCTGCTCTACTGGGTGAAGGCTGACCAAAATGTCCAAACTACCACACATAATAACAGGCAATAAACAGAAGACAAAGTAAGGTTACACAAGTTTTATTCAATAGTAGCAGAGGTTCATAAATCATATAGGTCTCGGAGATTAACAAGCAGCTAAAATAAGATTAAAAACACAAGAGGTATTAATATAAATCACATACGATAAATCGTTCTAAATAGGGATCGAAATACGATCAGCAGAGGATGCACAAATAATTTTAATATGACAAAGCCAAAAGGGCAAAAGTACGAAGTTAATATGGCGAAGTACTGAAACAAATAATATTGGATAACAGAACAATCTAAACAATAAATACACAGGTGACAATATGTTTAATACAAGATTTAAGAATAAAAGGAATTCTAGTCATACCTGTACTCAAAGTTAATTTGATGAATAAATATGCATCAAACTAGCATATATCAATAAATTGAAGCATTCAACTCTGCAAAGGAGACATCTACTATTTTGGCTATGAACCTAGTGACATTGAACGCATTAACACAGGTGCCCAGCGAGTGATCTTCTTTACGTGTCTAAGTGTTGTATAAAATAATAGGGAAATCAGATTGGTATATCTTCTCTCCGGTGAATCACAGGAGCCCGAGATCCGAGAAAGTATATATATCGATACCCGGTGTGGACAGAAATGTTTTGTTTCCCACAAACAGCATAACAGAAACACGCAAGAAGGGGGAGCAAAGTACTCTCTAGTTCTACGTTAATTATATATCCAGATCCTCGGCCATCTCGGTCTAAACCCTCACAATAATAATGTTACCACTACCATATGAAGACAAGGGCACTTAAAGGAGTTTTCTTAGGAGGTGTGGGAACACAATTTGGACAGTAATTCTGGACACTTGGTATGGCGAGAACCAAGTGCCAAAACCAGTGTGTTGTGTGTACCACACAACACACTGGTTTTGGCACACGTCGCATAAGTCCCTTTACACTCTGGCTTCACTCGGGGCCAAACCATTCCAGAATCCTTTTGCCACGGTTCTTCGTTTTGATTTCCTCACGGCTGGCTCTTCGATGCTCAACCACGCTGGCCCTGGGGGAAGAGACTGTTTTCCTTGGTACTCTAGGGTTATCCCAAGATTTGCCCTGAGTAGGGGGTAATTTCTGGTGGTCGACTATAATACCTTCACCCGAATGTTTCACTTTGATTTTAGACTTAGGCAAAGTTGAACAAGGGAGAGACTGTATCTCGAGTCTGGGGGATTCCTTACGAGAAGTTTGATGTTGGTCAGGGATTCCCGAGGGGTCCTCGCAAACAACACGTAGAACTCTTAGTTTCTCAGTTTTCTCAGTTCTTTGGCCAGTGCTCGAACCTGATTGAGGTAATCTGCCAGGGCTCAAACCTGATCGATTGAATTGAAAATTCTGGTACTTTCCCGAGTCCAGAAATCCTATTTTCTCAGTCCTTTCAATGCCTCTGCCAGGGTTCAAACCTGATCAATATATTTGAGGGTTCTGATACTTTTCGGATGATCTTTTCCTCTATAAATTGTATGATACGACAATTTGTCTGCCAGGGCTCAAACCTGATCGATATAATTGGGTACTATGACAAGCATCAGAGTTGTCTATTATCCGCTCTAACCTAGGATTACTTCTCTAGGATTCAAACATTTAATCTAAGCCAGCAAGCTGATTGCTTGCCTTTTTGTTGGCCAGTGTGAGTATTGTCTCTTTTGGTTGCGTTGTCCTGGCCGTGGTGACTCCGGTCAACAAGGACATGGAAGCTATAGGAGGAGATGGGCAGATGGTGGCTGATGGTTTGGGTAGCTTCTTCGGTCGTGACGAAGAGGATTTATGCTGGGCATCAGTGGGTGGCGTTGTGGTGGACATATTGGGGTTGTTTGGGGTTAACATTTTCCCCAAGCTTGGAGGGTTATTATGGGGACGTGAGGGAGGATTTTTAGGTTGTTGAGAAGTGCTTGGATATTTTTCTAAGGATTGCGCCAGAGGGTCTTGGTTGAATTTGTAAGGTAATGATGGGGGGTACACTGCAAGGGAGTACTTGGAGGATGAAGTTGTGGTTGAGGTAGGGATGCTGGGGTCCATGTATTTCCCAACCTTTGGCTTTTTTTGAGGGGGAACAGGACTGTAGTTTTGGCTTTTTCTGCTTCGGCCGGCTGCACTGGTTGGGGCCGGTCATGTTGGTGATGTGAGGGTGCTATGGTTGCAGTACTGGTGACGAGGTGTTGGCGTTTCTATTATCTGGGGGATGGGAGAGTTTGGGGATGGTATAGTATCCCCTCGTCTGTATATTCTCTCCATTTTTTGTCGTGTTGCCCGGGGGCTTGGGTGGAAGTCCGCCATTTTGGATGTGGGAGCTATTTTTGTGGTGGTGGTTCATTGCTCTTATGCTCGCAATCCGAGCAACTGATCTCGATGTGTCGGTTGATGTGTCTGAATGTTGGAGGCTGGGTGTTGGTATTTTTTCCTCAGGACGCATCTCACTTATATATACTGTATATAAAGTATTTATATATATTAAGTATATTTCACATATACACGTGAGCTACTAAATGCTTTTAAGCTCTCAGCAGGGCTTGAACCACCGACAGTCAGGACGATTGTTCATGCTTTAACCAACTCTACCACGGCGTGATAAAGGATATTTAACCTCGCCCAGCAGTTCGACACGTAAGTACCCCCCTTTGACCTAGTGTAATAGTGCCATTCACCACTAAAGTGCCTCGTCTTGGAGAGCCCAGCATTAACTTTCCCTTTCATGTGAATTCACAAACCTCAGTCTCCCGTCCCTTTAAACTTTCTCAGTCGCGGGCGCCTTGCGCACGCTCCTCTCAGTGGGTTGCCGTGAAGCTATTTTCTGTCCTGAGTGATTAAATTACTAATCCCCCTTTATCCATTAGTTTAGAAGTAATATAAATATAAAATATTTTGACCTTTATCCTTGGTCTTTGAACTTGAAATTTGAATTACATGTGTGTATTTATTTAATATAATGTCTATATATTATACAACATCTAGGAGAATGATATTGGCGAAATTTTAATTATTTTAAACGCAAGTTTTGATAACAACTTTGACCTTGACCTTTAAGAGAGGAAAAATGTTTTTGTTGCATGATCATTGCATTGACAATTCAAGAATTTATGCACATTTGGATGGCAAATTATTGAATAATTTAGGAGAAATTATGAGTATAATTGTAAGTGACCTTTGACCTTTATCTTAACCTTTGCGGAATGTGTCTGGTAATTTGCGGTTATCATTTTAATACCAGGGTCAACCATTTCAGTGAATTTGGTGACATTTTAATAAACCATAAAGGAGTTACTATATTAACCTCAACATTAATAATACATAATAATACTAAATGGTTTATTGATAATCGCAGCCGTTGGCTGAAAATGTACATATGAACACTTAACTTATATTAACTTATAATTAGGATCAAAGCAAGAGATTGCACAAGAGCTATATAGTTGTATATATTAAAAGGGTTCTCTGAAAGTTTTTGAGGGGATTTACTGATGATGTTTACTGTTTATATAGGATAGAGCTCACATATCTCGTATGACTCTGTTTAACGTTTGTCTAAGGTAGTTTTTCTAGTCGGTTTTTGTGCTATGTCCACTGTTCACTTGAAATATGGTATTTTTGTAGGGTAGACCAAACTGATGAGGTATAATTTTCAAGATTTTCTGAGGTACTGTATTAAAGAAAGCTGGTGTTTACACGAGCGCGTTTTCCGGCAATTTTCAGGAGCAAGTTTGTCTTTATTCAATTATTTATTATATAATGTATTGAATATTTTATTATTGCTATTTAGGTTGTTTACTCATTTATTTATATCTATCTTGCATTGTTTTGAGGCTAATTCGCGTTAGGAGCGGAGGCTTGACCGAAGATAGATTGTGTTAAGTGTATAACGTTATTAGGTAACTTAAAATGTGAGGATCTTTCACTACAGCTGCCTGTGAAAGTTGACGGAAAAAGAGCTCGTGTGACACTGCCTTCACACTGTGTTGGTGGGTTTGACACTAGATATGGAAAAACGTAATATATAATTAGTCGCACACTATTTGTTATACCAGGGATTTTACCAGGTTTTGTGATTGGATTTGGTAGGTTCTCTCAACTGGAGAAGGCAAAATCATACTACAACACGGACATAGAAGAAATAAAGAATACAATATCACTGAGTATATTTTGGGAACAGTGTTTATTATCTTACTCTTAGATTAAACAATATGAATCAATATGCATGGATAAATGTCTTACAAAACATATGTATAAACTTTCTGAGCACGAATGAGGATCTGCAACGAGATCAGGAATTAATAAGCTGTAATTTACCTCTGAATTTACTCACAAATAATGAATGAACAACCTCTCACAAGAATCACCAATAACTTAATTACGTGACTCGCATGGAACTCTCAAATATCTAGACACCTTCGTACAGGTGAGAATTGGGCAGAGTCGATACATGTGGACTCTTATTTAAGTACCTTCGCACAGGTGAGAATTTAGGCAGAGTCAATATGAATGGACTCTAACTTATTTAGGTACCTTCGCACAGGTGAGAATTAGGGCAGAGTCAATATTTGTGGACTCTTATACCGTGTTTCTAGGTATAAACTTATTGTGAGTTTTCAATATTTACTCCTAAGCTAACACTGGGAGCTGGAGAGGTGATGAGTTGAGGTAGCAGCAATGGGTCGTCTGATTCTTCTTTCTGTTCGGCCGTCCAGGTTGGCCTTTCGTGTAGATAAGTTGTTTGGGATACAGTTGGATGAACTGGATTTAGATCTTAAATGAGAGTTCCTTAATATCATTACATCGGGCACTTTCATTGGACTAACGCGAGTAGGTTTAATTGGACATGTCTGGGGCTAGAATTACTCGTCTATCCTGATCGGTATGTTCATCGGTGATGAAGTTCCGTTTCGGTACTCTTGAATTAGGGTCTTTAATACCATGTCTCTAATGTCATGACAGAGTGGCAACGTATCGGACTAACGCGAGGAGATGGCAAGATCATGACCTGTACCATTTCCTCGATCTGTCACTGACCGTTATAAGAGGATCAAAGAACTCAGGGGCGGTGTTTAAACCTTTTAATTACAAATGTCCGCTACAATGGCATTGGACAGATACACTAAGGACTTCTATATGCCGAGTGCCGGTTGACGGTATCTCGCAAAGCCCTGCAAACTAAACAAAGGATATTACCATGGCAAGTATCTCTTGGTAGTTTTGTTGGGTGTGTATTTAGTAGGAGAAGTAAGGTGGGAACATGTCCACGAGTTTATACTTCTAATAATAAATGGCGCAGCCTATTAAGGATCTTGTGACTATCACATATACCATTGTAGGTGATCATACCAATTCCTTAATAGGAAAAAGAACTCCTTAGACCTTAAGAGATATTCGCCATGGTTTCAATCATCTCTTGAATGGGAGGGTAATTATAGGGCTAGATTACTGACATGCCAGATCATGAAGCCCTAGAATTGCTTGCCTTGTTCAGGTTTCGTCGGAGTAGTGACGACTTTAGCTGAGATGTCCCAGGGCAGGTGTGCGAGGGTCAGAAGGGCATAAGTCCAGTAAGGGCGAATCTAGGGGGATTACGAGTACCCCTCAGATGTTCGCGGGCAGGTGAGTCAGCTTCAAGATTGCAGAGAGGCGTAAGTGTTTTCTCTTTTTATGCTGTTGTTGGTCCTTCTGTCCTTGGCTAAATATTATCTTCTTTCTTAGCGCCTTTTGGTGTTGTGATATGTTGGTGATGGTCTTGCCTGGTGTTGTTGGTATTTCCGGGGTGATGATGGCAATTCTGGCGTCTCGTCTGGTGTTACTGGCGGTGTTAGGGAACTTAATGGTTTGATGATGCGTGTAGATTAAGTTTTGTTGTTTCTCGGGTACACATGGTTTTTCTCGTTGGTTATCTTTCTGCGTTGGAGCGGTATTTTCTTTCTTGGCGTGTAGGTTTGGTCTGATCCGTTTCTCTCCTTCTTCCTTGTGGATGAGCTGGGGCAATTAAGGAATCCAGAATTTAATATTTGTATTTTCTGCTTTGGTGGCTATGGTGTTTGTTTTAGTTCCTCTTTCTTCCTTTTGCGTTTTCGTTAATCCGATTATTTTATTTTACTATTGTTTATGACTTTTAGGTTAATGATATAAGGGGATGAGACTTGCTCGATATTGTGTGGGTCTCCATTGTATAGGAGTGATGATGTTACGATGCCAGATAGCTCTTCTGGGAAGGGGGGCTGAGGCGGGTAGTAAGTCGCGGTGTCTGGTTGGTGATTAGGTTCTGACCGAACTTCAGTGTGAGTTTCCGGTATCTGCTAGATAGCATATCCAACCCCAGGGACCGTAGCGCTTCGGGGAAGTGTGTGTATGAGAGTCCAAAAAATTATCCTGTGAACTCTTTTCTGTACTTTTTTTAGTTGTTCTTTCTGTGTTGTTGTTAGTTATGAGGTCCATGCCGGGTATGCATAAGCGAGTTTGGGCAGAATGAACAGCTTGTACATGTATGAAAGGTTGGTTGAGGGGGCCCCTAGCGACTTAAGATGGCGAAAGAGGTAGAGTTTATAGCCACAAATGTTTATTACACTACTGAAGTGGGGTTTCCAATATTGATTGATGTCTGTGATGACTCTTATAATATAATAGTTCAAAATTGTTCACTGCCTGTAGAGCTCTGGTTCCGAGGGTGATGAGAGGTAGGTCAATGATGTCTGAACCCACGCTAATGCTAATGCGCATCACTACTGTTTTGGCATTGTTTATGGGGACGTCGTTGGCTGAAGTCCAGTCCTGAAGTTGGTTGACATGATCCTGAAGTGCGCTGAAGTCGGGTGATGTGTCGTCTAAGCTCACTCCAATTGTTGAGTCATCCACGTACTTCCAGAGTACATCCGTGTCTCGCATTGCATCGTTGATCAGGATGAGGAAACATAAGGGGCCCATTTTAGTGCCCTGTTGGACACCGCAGGTCAGTGGGAGGGTGGAGGATACTGTGCCTTTTAACCGCACGGCTTGTCTACGGTCAATGAGGAAGTTTGCTAGCCATGAAACGAGTGAAGCGGATATCCCACAGGGCCACATTTTCGCCCTTCAACGATCTCCGTTTTCAGCCAGTAGCGCATGCAGCTCCTAGCACACACGTATAGGCTTTACCCACTGGCTTTACCACGGTAATGTTTTTGTTTCACCTATAATGTAAAGTAATATGGATCTATATCAACAATTATAATGCAATATGCCTCAATCTACACTCTTGCATTGTTACTTTTTATATTTGGAAATGAGGAAATATGAGCTTTTATGAGGAAATATTTTGAACTTTTCGGAGGTTTTATAATGTTTTTGATTCATACCAATCACCGTGGCATATGAACAGTGGTTATTTAGCTGCAAGTGGTGTAGCTATTATAGCATTAATTCACCTAGTTTATGTGTATCCGCAGCCCTTTTCACAATCAAAACACAACATTTTGTAGCAAAATATATATTTAGAAGTCATATACTTGAGATATCATTGAGATTAAATGCGAGCCAGCCGTATTGAGGCTGACAATTTACGTCCGTCAAAAGACGTTGCTTCCCACCCAGTGCGGACTGCATCCTAGCTCAATCAAACGGCGATATGTGTGCCAGAGAAGAGCGGTAGCTCCGTTTTTTGTGGTAGAAGGGCGAACATTGGCCAGTGTGATATCCCCTTGAGGGTCTTAATCCGAGCCCCGTTGTCTTTTTATGATAATGCTGTGGTTGACTAAATCAAAGGCTTCAATGAAATCTAGGAAAGTTAAGGCAACTGAAGTGTCCTTTTTTTCCAGGTTGCAATAAAGGAAGTCTAGAAAACTGACCAGGCAATAGGTTGTGGAGGATGATTTCATATTACCGAATTGTTGTGGGTCTATGGATAGTGCTATATCAGTATAATCCCAGTAAAATACGAAGCTTTCACAGATTAGACTGGGGATTGGAGTTATGGCAATTGGACACAATTTGTCAAGGGTTTCTGAGTTTGTGGTTTTTGGTAGTGGTGTGACGTAGGATATTTTCCACTCAGTTGGGCACTTACTTTGCACAAGCGATCCGTTAGTAATGTAGGCGGTTTGAGACCTGATACTCTTCCATCACTAACCTCTGAAGATTTAGAAATGATTGACAATCTTATACGTCAACAAATATATGTAACTTCTGAAAATTCACTAATGGAATGTGCTATATCTGGGTGTCACAATCTCAAAATGATTGATGGCTTTTACACCAGAATTTGTACATCTGTTTTAAATGCATCACATTCTTATATAACACAACTGGTAAATGTAAATAAACATAAGATAATTCCTGGTTGGAATCGCCGGTAGGCTGTAATAATAAACATTATTTGTATTTAACATGTTTGATGTACATAATTAAAACGAGATGTGTCGGATGATTGAAAACCACAGTTGTTCGCGCGTTTGGGGCTAGCAACACGAAGTATGAAAAACATGTATCCATCATATAATTCACTTTATCTCACTTCACTCACTCACCCCCGCAATTTACCGGAGGAAAACAGGTTTTTCACAATACGTAGACGGATTTTTGCTTTTTAATTGTATTGATAATATTGTTAATGTAACTCTTTCAAATGATAATTTTTATGTTGTCAAGTCTTATAAATATTTGGGACATTATATATAGAATAATCTACACAATGCGAGTGATGTTGAAATGAGATCTACTCTAGTCTTTATAGTATTGTCAGAGAATTTAAGCATGTTGATAGGGAGGCACATATTTTCTTTTTTAGTTCATACTGCAGGCCTGATTACGGTCACAGGTTGTGGAACAGAGATGTTCAGAAGAGTGCTATTTTTAAGACTTTTGAAATCACCTTCTCTAATGCATTAAAACGTTTCATTAATGTAGCCAAATACAGTAGTAGTCATGAAGCGCCCATGAATTTACACTTTCTCCTCCACAATGCAGAACTTCTGCTTATCAAAATTCATTTATCCCTAGAACTACTACTCTTTGGAATTCACTTCCCTCGAATTGCTTTCCACAAACTTACAATCTACAAAAGTTTAAATCCAGTTGTTACAAACATTTTATGAATGGAGGATGCCTTCAGGCACATGGACCTTTTTGTTTTATCTGTGTTTTTCCTTCCTCCGTTCATTGTCTCTTTAAAAAAAAAAAAAAAAAAAAAAAAAAGCAGAAAAAAAACTCGTTTCTATAAAATAATATCATCCTCAAGAAATTCGTTAATTAGCTTAAATGTTGCTTACTTACAGAAAGGTTTCTTCTGTACGTATTTACATAAAATGTTTGATGACAAGTATAATATAATTATATGATAATGATTTGGATTTAATTATATCTAGGTTGTGGTGGGTACAAAAGCATGAGACTCGTCGACAACCTGTAGCGTTGCCTAATAATTCATGACTGCTTCTGTACACTGGGTTTTCAGCTATTCTCTAATTATATTTTGGCTAATATACTTAAGGGATGTTTTCAGTTTTGAGTTATTTTTCGCACTTGATGTTTGTCTAGTGTTTTAAGAAGTACTTGTCAAAAATACTGATACATTCTTTTTAGAGACGTTTCACAATCTTTATTATGTCAGCTTATTATTATAAGTTTTCTTTTTTAGATATAATATGTTATGGAATAATCATCTATGTTGTGTTAAATTTTCCTCATGTCATGTATTCCAGTCTCTTTCTTCTTGAACTGACTCCTGGCCACTAATTTTTGGTCGTGGGGTCTGTGAGGCCAGTGTGTCTACTTAAATGTGTAAATATATGACTGTATATCTATTACATGTGACATTTTTGAAGATATGTAATGTATATTGTAATGTATGTATTACGAAATAAGGTCTGTCTCAGTATTGTAAAATTGATGAAAATTGAATGAGAAATTTAAAAGTTGAAAAAGTGACCTCTATAATAATATTGACCTTTATGATCGACCTTAACCTTTGGGTGAGATCAATTTCCTTTTCTGACTGACTTCATTTCGTAAGCATCTATAATAACCCTAGGAGGAGATATTGGACAGACAGACAGACAGACAAGCTGGCTGGTGGTGCAAGGTAGCCTATGCGGGGGATCGATACCATTCTGATTCACAGAATTTATAACAATACTAAAGTACACCTTTTGCAGTTCATTTGTTTTGGCTGGAATGAAACAAACCACGTAGAATATTTGTCTGCAATAAATTAAAACAATGAAAAGGTTTTCAATGTACTGTATATATGCTAGTTCTGTATTTATAAGAATCATACTCGTTAATTTCATCACTTTCGAATATATTTGAATGAAGTATTGTGTGCATTGTATGAATTGATCCACTATTATTATTGAATCACCCACTAAGCAATTGAAATCATCAAACGAACAGCCTCTCACTGTCATACTGTTACCGAGTTTACAGCTACAAATAAACTGCTTGTGTTAACATAAAAGGTGAACTTGGAAGGCGGGAATAATATATGGAGCGGGGAAAGTTCAGCCAGAATTGCTAACGAGGAAGGGAAACATTTGCGAATCATTGATCGAAATTCTAAACCCATTAATGGATGACAACCTGATGGAAAATCAATGCATCTCTAATACTGATTGTCTGTCCTAGAAGGGTTAAATTATTGAGTGTGCGGCGCGTGTGTACATGTGTGCAGCATAGAGGCTGTTTGCAAGTGTGGGTTTATGTTTCCGAGTTACACTAACATTTGATTGTGCAACATACTGTAGAACATATTTACTTTAGCAGTTATGCTACATATTTAAGGAGTATTAATGTAACTCAGACTGAAGGGTATCAATAATATGACTCATTCTGAACAGATTTATTGCAAAATATGTGCAAACTACCAGAATGTAGTTTTTCGATATTTTGTATATAAACATGTATTGCAGACCGATTATAATATTGTACCAGTTTAGGTGAAATTTGTACACGCTAATTGTACAGTGTAGTGTGAGTGTTATAATGGTGAGAAATTAAAAAATCGTCTGCTATTTTTCCCGCCTTTGGTTCGCACCAACCTAAATTTGTTGCCATCGAGTGAATTGATTTTTTTAAATCGCAGTCATCAAAATATCACTGGATTTCTATAGTCATGAATGTTACAGACATATTACTCTAACATTCTATTCAGTACATTGTCCAATATACAAAGTATTTATGATTAATAAAACATATTTGATTAGGCCCACAAAAACACATGGCAGTCATTCGAAAAGTAGCCCTGTTAATATTTTAATAGATAGGTATCCATGTCCTAAAATTAAAATGATATGTATAAAATACTCAAGATGAACTTATAAAATAATCGTCATTAGCCACTTTACTGGATATTAGATTATACAATTATAAACTAGTTTCAGATCTGGCAAGGCATAATAAATTGATGCCAGTGTTCGCTACCCATAACAGTTATTAAACGAAACTTCTCGGACAGTAAACATCTCTTCCCCACTTAACTTACTTTGTTAAATTTGACATTAGTTGTGCATCTATGTGCACATTAGCAGTAATGGTGGTAGATATTTGTTTCTCACAGATGGAAATCTTAACATAATGTGGATTATAGTCTTAATAAAGGTAAAATGTTCAGTTATAGATTGTGTCGTGCGTGCATGTGTGTGTATTCCAAGGTTGCCAGCGCACATCACATCTCCAAACTCGCCCAAAAGTAGCCCAATCACTTAATACCGCACAACAGACAATTTCAGCTATTTTAATCCTATCACACACATTTTCTGATATGTTTATCTTTAACAGCCATGCATGCATGATACTATGAGTTCCCCAAATATCACTAGGCCTAGTCCCATGTAGCCTACTGTATGAGTAGTGGCCGGGGACTGGACGACGGCCCATGGGACAACTCGGCTCGGACAGCTCGGCCCACTTTTGGACAACTCGGCCACGACGGCGAGACAGCTCGGCCTATTATTTGAGACAGCTCGGCCATGACGGCGAGACAGCTCGGCCTATTATTTGAGACAGCTCGGCCCCATGTTATGCTATGGGGAATTTTTTTTAATATAGCCGTGAAAAAACCTGTAGCCTTGAAATTATGTTATACTAATTATATTTTAATTATCTAACCTTGTGATATAGCCGTGAAAAAACCTGTAGCCTTGACATTCGTGATTG
Source organism: Paralithodes platypus (assembly GCA_032716605.1). Lineage (NCBI taxonomy): Eukaryota > Metazoa > Arthropoda > Malacostraca > Decapoda > Lithodidae > Paralithodes > Paralithodes platypus. The sequence goes on along the minus strand of CM064548.1, from coordinate 25,616,538 downwards.
TATCTAACCTTGTGTGTGTATATATATACTGTATATATACCGTATATATATAATGACGATCAGACTAAAACACGCCCATTAATAGGAAAAATCACAACCATTTTAATTTTCAGCCGATGATGATTAGCATATTTCCCATTTTTATAGAAATCAGTTCCTTTGCAAATAGAGTAGCGAAATATGGAGTGATCATGAAAACGTGACATTACCCTTGAGGTTTATGTCGCCTTTTTTATTAATTCCGGCTGTCATTAGACGATCTCATACAGCTTAGGAAGGATCTGTAAGTGTTGAAATGCTGAAGACTGTTTAGAATAACCGTCTGTCTTCCATATAACCTTACTAATCTAAATAAAATTACCTCATAATAGACAAAATACACTGTAAAGTGCGTCATGATCCTCAAGGGGTTAACATGATGATGATAGAAGACAATCATATATTTTCATTCCTGATCCTACCTACAGTATATGTCCCTTTCATTCCTGATCCTACCTACAGTATATGTCCCTTTCATTCCTGATCCTACCTACAGTATATGTCCCTTTTTTATTTATTCGTTCTAGGAAACATTTATCCTCTAAGTCATCCATTAGTATTCTCATTAATATTATTGACCTACCGAATCATTTGTTGTTAGCCATTTCTAGACCGGTACTTTCTGGATTTGAATGATCAGTTGTCGGACTTGTGATCGTGTTCTTAAAATTGTGCAATGGGTTCATAATTACCTTTTGTAGTTTATATGGGGAAAGGGGTAGAAAGATCCTTCCCAATAACAATATACCATTTATAAAACCACAGCTAACAAATTACAACAATATAGATATATCCATTCTCTCGCCCTAATTACCAGTTTATAACTTAATATGCTAAATTCTAAAATTGTTTTATTTATGTAAGTTGAAAATTATTCTAATTAAGATGTGCATCCAAATTTATTTTCTTATTTAGTTGTTGTTGTTGTTGCTGTTCCCCAAGCTGCCTGGCCGAACAGCCCCAAGGCCCTGAGCAAGGCCAAGGCCATAACCGAGCGCCCCCACAGAACCCTCCCCGCCGACCACAACAAAGCCCGGGTGACCGAAGCCACTCCATGGCGGGGAGCTGAGGAGGGCGCGGAAACGCCCGGGAAACCAAAGCCCCACCCAGGGCCCTGTGCCCCTCAGCAATTATGAAGAGAAAGTTGAGGGGCAAGGGAAAAATGTGACGCTTTGGCTTCCAATCTTGGTAGATTGGGAGGTCAATCCACGTTAGAGACGCCGTCACTTGAGATCTAGAAAATATATAAGTAAAAGGAACAGTCAGAGTAAGCTATGGGTATGGCAGAGATTGCTCAGTTCTCACTCTGATAGACCAGCCCATCACCACATGACTAGAACCCAATCCTCTCAGCATCAGCTAGGAAAGGCCCTAGAAAGCCGCCTTTGGCGGGGGGATAGCTCCCCTAGTTCAACCCTTTTCGGGGTTGGGCACCCGCCGAGAGAGAGAGAGAGAGAGAGAGACTCTTCACCTATAGCTCTACCATTCCATTATTTTTTATTTTTTATAAATCTTCAGTAGGGGGAAATCCAACCAAAACTGCCAAAACCAAAACTGCCAAAAGCCTGAAATGTCAATGACCCCGTCCTTACCTAACATGACGCAACCTAATTAAGTCTACGCGCTTTAACCTGCCCAACCTAACTTAGAACTTCCACTCTGTTGTTGCTTGATTTCCTTTGTACTCCTTTTGTTGCTTGATTTCCTTTGTACTCCCTTGCCTTATAAAAACACGCCTTACCCCCCCCCCCATAAGTTGTCTGATGATATCGGAGTAGCCTAGCGGGGTACAAAGACTCTCTCTCTCAGTCACATCTTGTATGTAATAATTGTATTCAGCTACCTATGATCTCAATAACCATTGATGTAAGAAAACATGAATAGCCTCCTCATATGATTGCACTAGTTTTGTAGTGCTATTATTTACCTGTCAATTAATAATTCAGTCATTTTTTTTTTTTTTTTTTCATGAGCACGTATATACAGCATATGTGGCAATCAAATGAGGAAACTATAATAACACCAGACGACGATACTGTTGCTACAGTAGAATAATGCTCTTTGAGCAGTATGTATTGCCTTACCAGTGGTTGTCCCCTTATTATTATTATTATTTTATTATTATTATTGAAATACCACAGGAACGAAAATTCCTGGGAGCGAAACTTCCACCCCCAACGAGATCCCTCTCTTTCTACCACCTCCCTCCACATGTTACACGTCTCGTTAATCACAGTCTTCTAATATACAAATCACATTTCCTTACCCCCTGACATTCTTGAAATACCCACTAAGTATATTCAATTAGATACCAACCATGCAGACTATAATACGTTCGTTGTGTGGGTACGAGGCGATCTCAAGACACCTTAGCTCCCAGTGCACAACGAACCCGATCATGATTATGTCCGCCTGTATTAAATTATGTATTATGTTGATTTATACCATTGCCTATTTTTGTAATAATTGTATTCAGCTAACTATGATCTCAATAATCATTGATGTAATGAAAATATGAATAGTCTCCTCATACGATTGCACTAGTTCTGTAGTGCTATTATTTACAACCTGTCAATTAATAATTCAGTCACTACAAGCTTGCTTGCTTGCTTTTTTTTTTTTTTTTTTTTTTTTTTTTTTTTTTTTTAATGAAATACGTATATACAGACCATGTGACAATTAAATGAGGAAACTATAATAACGCATCTGAATAATGCCAACCTGACTTATAAACACAAATATGAATGTAACCAGACGACGATGCTGTTGTTTCAGTGGAATAATGGCTCTTTGAGCAGTATGTATCGCCTTACTAGTGGTTGTCCCCTCACAGGATGGGGGGCGCTGCTCAATAAACTCGCCCCTCGGGGCAAAATCAAATCTCTCTCTCTCTTACTCCATAAACAAACCGCCATACCCTATAAAAACAAGTCTACCCGGGTGCAGGACTCTCTCTCTCTCTCTCCCCCTCCCTCCCTTGTCTTATAAAAAACACGCCTTACCCACATAAGTTGTCTGTGGTGATATCGGAGTAGCCTAGTGGGGTGTGGGGCTCTCGTACGATCGCAGGCTACTCCAATATCACTCGATGTAGGGGGGTCCATGTATGGGTGCGTGCGTGCGTGTGTATATCATTAGCAGTGTATATAAGCAGTCACGTCTCTACATTAACAATCATAGACATTCAGGATGAAGCCCCAACTACCTCCTGAAAACCCTCCCTCCGCCAGCCTCCCAAGGGGCATAGGGGCTGGTCGTAAGGACATTCGAATGTCTCAAACCCCTCCCGCTAATTACGACACTGATTCCTACAGCGATATAACACTCTACAGAGAAGGATCTCAGGATGCGATTGACAATGACAGCGTGCTTCCTTCACCCGCTGCGGGGGTTATCGAGTGTATCTCCCCTACCCCCGACCCTTAACCTATCAGGACTTCCACACCCAAATCGGGTAAGTAAAATATTTATGTGTGTATGTGTATGTGTGCGCATGTGCGTGTGTGTGTGTGTGTGTGTGTGTGTGTGTGTGTGTGTGAAATAAAGCCGATGTAAAAAATATAACTTGTAATTAACGCCCAAATCTCGTGAGTAAAATATATATTTATTGCTATAAATTATATGTTTAGCTTGTATACTTAACTTTCATCACATTTGTTTAGTTTGTATACTTAATTTTCATTACTGATATTTGTTGCTATGAATTATATGTTTAGCTTGTATACTTAATTTTCATTACTATTTATGCTATTAAAACCCTTTGAGTGTATGATTGTAATAAGTCTACGGTAATGCATACGTCTGTGTGTGTGTGTGTGTGTGCGATTGTGCACGCGCAGGGTGTTTGTGTGCCACACACTCGGTTCTCGTCTTGCGGGCCTCACTCGTGATTAAGCCACAAGATAAAAAATTCCTTTATAGGTAAATGGTAGCCGCACTTACGTGCCACGCGTACAAACACCCACATCGAAAATATTTTTGGAACACCTGCCCCCATATATCAGTCTGACAGCGAGGGTCGCTGTCGCCTCTTTCTTTCACCATAATTCTTCCCACTATTCATAGAGTTTCCGGGAAGGGCTCGGAGATAGCGGTCGGGAAAATTGTCGCAGACTGATGCAACCACACCTTTTTCTGGACTAGTTTTTGACGGGGAACACGAATATGGACTTACTTTTGACGTACCTTCAAAACTCGGCGAAATGAGACGCTCCAGTACCTCTATTTCACCAGCTAGCCCAATTCTGATGACAGATTTGGACTCGCCAGGCCAAACTGCATAAGAATACCACCTGCAAACGTGGAACGGGCCAGGTCGCCCATTTGAGCAAAAATTGACGATCAAAATCCACCCACCGTGGTCTGAGATCGAATCCGCGACAAAACCCTTCCCAGGAGGCGGGAGAGTGATGACTCAGACGGTCAAACGCCACCCAACCGTGGTCTGAGATCGAATCCGTGACAAAACCCTTCCCAGGAGGCGGGAAGATGATCACTCGGAGGGTCAAACACCACCACCGTGACTTGAGATCGAATCCGGGCAAAAACTCTTCCCAGGAGGCGGGAAGATGATCACTCGGAGGGTCAAACACCACCACCGTAGCTGGATATCGAATCCGGGCAAAAACCCTTCCCAGGAGCGGTGGCGGACCACGACTGTGAGGACGGGACCTCTAGACGACTTCAAGTAAGATTCAAGTAAGGAGGCGGGAAGACGATCACTCGGACGGGTAAAAATCCACCCACCGTGGTCTGAGATCGAATGTAGAACTTTGAGAGACAATTCTAACCTAACCTAACTACTAATCCTAATATCTCTAACCTAACCTAGCCTAACCTAACCTAACATAATAGAAGTAATATACGAAAACATCTCTCTTTCATCATATTTTTTCCAACCACCTAACCTAACCTAACCTAACCTAGCTACGCCAGCTATATCTTGATTTCACCCACCCAGTACCAAAAATACTTTTGGGTCACCTGCTCCCATAAATCAACGTTTGTTTTTTCTATATACGGGTAAAGTTTGCCTAACCTAACCTAACCTAACCTAACTACTAATCCTAATATCTCTAACCTAGCCTAACCTAACCCCCTCTCTCTCTCTCTCTCTCTCTCTCTCTCTCTCTCTCTCTCTCTCTCTCTCTCTCTCTCATCGTGTTGTTTCCAAGCGTACTGCCATTCTTATATTTTTATTAATTTGGTTTTCAGGACCATATTTTTTAATCTGTTCATAAGAGCCTTAATGTATACACCAATGAACAATACAATTGTCTCCAACAGGGTGTAATATCGCTTACTACGGAGAAGGGTAAAAATAGAGATACCGGAGAACAACAACAAAAAACAACAACATCAACAGTAGAATACCAGGTGTGGCAAGGGGACGTACCTGACCTAATAAACGTGCGACAGTACCAATCCGTTTCTAGCAATGTTTATGAGCAATATTTTCAACCCATCCCTACAGTCAAATCGGGCACTTGTTAAAACTCCCACTCTTAGGTTGCCCCCGAATAGATCACCGGGGTATATAGGATTGTGTATCACACACGCATGCATGCCCGCACGCATGCACACACACACACAAACATGTCAATTCGGCCACTTGTCAAAACTACCACATGTCAAACCGGACACACAGCCACATGTCAAATCGGTCACTTGTCAAAACAACCACATGTCAAACTGGACACACGCACAGTCGCACACACACACACTCGATGCTCCTCCTCTGGACCTCATTCGCGATTAAGTGTCAAGATAACAAAATAAAAAATAAATCCTTTCCTTCTGCTAATGTCTTGGCAATCAGTATTGCCCGCCCTAGCTATCCCGTTATTAACCCCTTCTCTACTGGTGACGTCTTTTAATTTTCTTTTAGCTGTATTTAGACGATTTTTATGCGGTTTAAGAAGGATCTGTCGTAGTAAAAAGGGTCAAGTGAGATAGTTTGAAGCCTGTTAAGTGCTGGAGGCCCCTTTTAAACTGAATAAATCGTCTACTAGTGGCCCAGAATAGAGCTAAAAGGACAGTGCCAGTAACTTGAGGGAAATATTTGAACAACAATGACTTAGAAATGGTAGCAGAGACTATAAGAACAGTTCTAAAAAAGGAGGGAGGCTATCGTTAATTTGAGAAAAGAAATATACCGGTATAAGTAATATGAAAATGTTTAACGAATACTAATAACAATAAGGAAACAGCCATCGTTCATAGAACATACTCCTGGATGGGAGAGTGCGCCCAAAACAAACAAACAGCTATGGAACGGCCGGAGAGGAAATTAGAGACAAAGGCACAGATGGAGGGATAGAAACTGAAGGAGGATAGTTTGGAAATTAAAGATTTGTGCTAGACTCTATCAAAGGGTTTCGATATGTCTTGTGCAATAGAAAAAGTCTCACCGAAGTCCCGAAAAGAGGATGACCAAGAGTTAGTAAGATATGAAAGAAAATCACCAGTAGAGCGACCATTAACCCGTACAGCCCCGGCCGGTTTTATTATTTTTGTGCACCAGAACCCGGGCAATTTTCATTTTTGTTTTGTTTTTATAAATATATCAGAATGTGTTAGAAAATAATGATAGACATGAAGAAATTTGAAAAAAGTACTTACCTAGGCCATTTGGGGGTCCTGGGAGGTAGTGGGGGTCCCCAGCCTCAGAGGAGCCTCAGCGCCATTTCAAATCTCCCGCGCCAGCAGCCAGGCAGCATGACTTATTTTGCACCTCTCGGACATAAAGTGCGCTTCAGAGTTCATAGAATGTCTTTGTATATCACATAATGTAAATATAACTGAAGTTGTAGTGTGATAAGTGTCTTCATTCAAGTATTACAAGTGCGCACGAGTGTTAGCGTCCCCGTTGCCATGGTGATGGCGGCCATCTTGGGCGGCCATCTTTGCTCAGGACAATAACAAAACGCACGTACGAACACACGGCCAGACAGCGGACCGAGTGACCCACATTCCACAGCACCCTCCCTCTTTCTTTCTCTGTCTGGCTGTCACTTTCACTCAAGGTCACTCTGTCTCTCCTTTTCATTGAATTATTTGTACTTGTTCATTGTTTTACCTAAGATTATGAGGTGTATATACATTGGTTTACGCACTTATTGTCTCTTATTCTTATAATTATTTGCACACAGTTTTATAAGTTTAGAATTTACTTAGTGTTTTATATTGTTCGGTACTTTGCACTTGTAAATTATATATATATACACACTGTTTTATATTCACTTTTTGCGTCTTTTATATACACTGTTAGTATTACATTATAGCGTCTTTTATCGCAGTCTTTGAACACTTTGAACACTTAGAAGTGCTCGAGGGTGTGATAATCCCTGAAGCATATGGGAAAACACAGTCCCACATCACATTCTTCACACATCGTCCGGGTGTCTGTCCGTTTTGGTGTGCGTCTGCCTGTGTTGCGACACACATGACACCGTCTGCGTGGGTTGGGTTTTACTTCGTTGGGCGGGACAAAATCGCAAAAGTGGCGTTGTGTCAGTCTGGTGGGGCCTTCTGGTGCTTGAAAACGAGCTGCGGGACGTTGCTGGCGGCGTGGACCCTCCCTGAAGAAGAACAGAAGCTCCCGTGCAAGTTCGATGCAGTACGACTCCATCGTCTCAACTTCACCTGTTATTTCATGATATTGGATGTGGCAGTTGTAGAGGGTGAGGTCGAGTAGGTGGAAAAATAGTTTTTTATACCACCTCATCGTCTTCCTGGCACACTCGACCGACGATATGACAGAGTCTGACTTGTCAACCAGCCGCATGTTGATGTTGTAGTCAATGATTGCAACTGGTTTTTGACCGCCTCACCTGTGGCTCTATCACGGCGTTTGGTGTCCTCTAAGCGGGGCAGGTAGATACTGGTGAGGATATTGACGTCACGATTGTCCATCCACGAGAGCATCAAGATATTATTTGCCTGGAGGTGGATGATGGAGCCCTTCTCCCGCCTTTCGGGTAGCTCTGGCATGTAGACACGATTCCTCCTGACGGTGCCACAGACGCCAGTGTTTCTGCTATACAGGAATTTGGCAAGGGAAGGGCTGGTGTACCAGTTGTCGAGGTACAAGATGTGTCCCCTGTCCAAATATCCCTCCAACATGGTGATGACAACGGCCCCAGATACCCCATATGTCCTCTCCTCCACCAGTTCAGTGACCTTGCCCATGTAAAGGATGATGTCCTGGATGTAACCGGTTTTGCAGTCGCACATCACGAACAGTTTCAGGCCATAACGGTGACGCTTGCTGGGGATGTACTGTCGGATGCTAATATTCCCCCTCCATAGCACCAGACTCTCATCAATGATTAGTTTTTGGTAAGGTTTGAAGGAGGCTGCAAACTTAGTTTTCAGGTATTCAAATATAGGTCTTATCCTCTCCATCGGGTCTTTGGTATTCCTGGGGCGTTCCTGGTTCCTGGTGTGGCTTGCCAGGCTATCAATAAAGTGCAGGTTTCCCATGATTGCCGTGAATCTATTCCTGCTCATGACTTTCCCAAAGAAGGGGGTTGCGATGAGGGGATCACATGACCAGTACTTCCTGAGAGACGTCTTCTTGGTGACCCCCATCAGGATGACCAGTGCCAGGAATGCATAGAATTCATCGGAAGACAAATCCACCCATGAGAGACGTGCCGAGTTCCTCTTCTGCTCCTTCCCTGCCATAAAATAATAGTTGTACCAGTTCGTCTGGTCAACAATCAAGCCGACAAGGTTGGCAGTGAAGAACTGCAGAAAAACACCCAGTCTTGTGGTGTCAGGTCCACGATTGGGCATGGTAGGGCCGGCCTCAGCTGCCCCCAAAAAGTGGTATTGTCCTGGTAGATAGTTCTCCCCATCCACCCAATCCCACCTATCAGCGCCTTCGTCGTCGCTAGATGGGGCATCGGGCTCATCAGGGTCATCGTCAGGGGCACCGGGGCGGGTTGGGCGGGTGCGGGTGGAGCGTGGGCGGCGTGGGCGAGAGGTGGACCTGGGTCTGGAGCTAGACCTCGAACTTGATCGAGAGCTAGATCTAGAGCTCGAGTCGTTGCTGGGGCGTCTTATTTGTTTCACCTTCTGCATTCGGCCGCGGGTGGCACGCCCGCGAGATATGACACGCCCACGTCGTTTGCTTGCAGGGCGTTGGGGCAGATCGGGGCGTTGTGGAGAGGCTGGTGATAATGCAGTGGCGCGGGAGGGGCCTGGTTCAGGTGAGGGAGACATTCGTGGTGGGGTGTACGGGATGGAGCCTGAAGGTGATAGTGGGGGGGAAGAATGGCGAGGCGGAGAGTCTGGTAGTAGTGGTGGTGGTGGTGGTGGTGGTGACTCATCCCCCCCCTCGTGCTCTGGGTCAGGAGGGAAGAGGGAGCGTTTTGGGTCACGTGACCGCCTTTGTCTCGCACCACGTTGTGCCATTTCTCCATCACCAGGTTGTTCGTCACTAGGTTTGTGACGACCATAGAACCTCCCCGGGGTATTTTTCTTGAGTTGGGAGATTATGGAAAGTGGGGGAGAAGGCAGGCGGGGTTGTGGGGGTACCTCCTCTTCACTCCCAGACTCACCCCTTCTTCTCTTCAATCCCTTTCGTTCTTCCCCAGGTACACGCACGTAATTTTGAGGGTCAGCAGGTACATCTGCAACAACAACCTCTTCCCCACTTTCTGAGGATTCAGTGGGGTCTTGGGGAAGTGGGCGGCGGGGAGGTGCACTTGCCCCTTGCTGTCTTTGTGACGGCCTACGCCGCCTGACAGGAATCTGAGCAAGCTCTTCCACTAGCTCTCTTATTTCGGCTTGGGAGGGGGCATACTCGTCTCCAGACTCGTCCAATGCCGAGTCAGTGTCACTATCAGGGCTGTCAGTGTCGTACAGTATATCCATGACCTCCTCTGTACTGCAGGGGCGGGTAAGGCGGGCACTATAACGTCGAGACATGGTGTTTCACTCGAGAGGGTGCGCGGTAAACTGACCATGAGGTGTGAGAAGGCGGGTGCCCTCTCCCGTCCCCGCGCGCGCACGCGTATGGACAAAACGTTTTGGAAGTAGTCCGCCGGATCCCAAAGTAGTTCCCATATAAATCTAGAGCCATTCTGAGACTTACGACTGGAGCTATAAGGGTGACGCGTTAGGCGCGTCTCTGGGGCTGTGCGTTACATACATAGCCGACGCGTCAGACGCGTCGCTGGGGCTCCACGGGTTAAGGAAGCCATACTGGCGATCTGAGAGCAGATTATGGGAAGAGAAATGCTTAAGAAATTTGGAATCAAGAATAGTTTCAAAAACTTTAGAAATACAAGAGATGAGAGCAATAGGACGATAGTTGGAGGGTTGAGAGCGGTCACCCTTCTTTGGGGGGCAAGTTGAATGAGAGCAAACTTCCAGCATGAAGGGAAGATATTAGAGGATAGACAGAGACGAAAGAGTTTGCCTAGGCAGGGAGTCAGCATGGAAGCATAGTTTTTTAGTACAACAGGAGGAACACCGTCCGGACCATACGCCTTATTAGTATTAAGCCCAGAGAGGGTAGAAAGTACATCTTAAAAATTTAGAAATACAAGAGATGAGAGCAATTGGACGATAGTTGGAGGGTTGAGAGCGGTCACCCTTCTTTGGGACAGGTTGAATGAGAGCAAACTTCCAGCACGAAGGGAAAACTTTAGAGGATAGACAGAGACGAAAGATTTTGCCTAGGCAGGGAGTCAGCACGGAAGCATATTTTTTGAGTACAACAGGATGAACACCGTCCGGACCATACGCCTTATTAGTATTAACCCCAGAGAGGGTAGAAAGTACATCTTTAGAAGAGATTAGGATATTAGACATGAGTAAGAGAGAGTTTACCTATTTTAGTTACTAAATTACCAATGAGCAACTATAGTTAGCGCTTTATGTTTGCGAGGAGGTTTTTTCTATATACGGGTAAAGTCTGCCTAACCTAACCTAACCTAACCTAACCTAACCTTTATTTTTAGGGGAGGTGTGGTGGAGTGGTCATGCCACTGGATTGGTAATCCAATGGACCCGGGTTCAAATCCCGATATGTCAATGGGAAGATATTATTGGGATTCAATTTGTGCTGTACCTAGTATCAGTGCATTACCACAAAGCCCACCGAAATGCCAAAAAAATACCCTCGTTGTTCCCTGATTAAATAACACTGTATGAATATTCCCATATTCAAAATATGTTACAGGGGGACAATGCCTAGTGAGTTCACTGATCAATAGGTGGCGTTCTGAGAGTGAGGGTCTGAGTCTGGAGGGTGAGACGGTGAAGCACTTGAGCGAAGCAACCGGCCGCTTCAGAGATGGAGCTGCTTCGAGCCATGATGGATGCTTCGCATGTCTCACTCCCCAGACTGGAACAAGACCTCACGGGCTTCACCGTGTTGGGCGGTGGAATGTACAGGCTCTCAGCCTATGCCCGAGAGGGAGTAGTTGGAATATAGAAAAAAAAGAAAAAAACAAAAAAAAAAAAACCTAACCTAACTACTAATCCTAATATCTATAACCTAGCCTAACCTAACCCTAGCGCTTTATGTTTGCGAGGAGGTGTCGCCGGCAACCCCCTCGGTTAGTGGGCTAAATCTTAGGTAACATTTTTTTCTTCTACTAAGGTTAGGGTTTTTTATTACTAATGTAGCACATCACCTAATTGAAGCGATCTATTCGAGGTCAGCCTAAGAGTGGGAGTTTTGACAAGTGCCCGATATGACATTGGGCGAGTTGTTATTGGCCTCCCCCGTGTGATACAAAACCCTATACCCCGGCGTGGTATAAAGTGAAAAACTGAATGTTAGTCAAGATATATCTGGCTTAGCATCTTTAAATCTGAACTCTAAAAATAGGAATACGATGGAAAAAATATGATGAAAGAGAGAGAGAGAGAGAGAGAGAGAGAAGGCTAGGTTAGGTTAGGTTAGGTGGTTAGGTTAGGTTAGGTTAGGTTAGGTTAAGAGAGAGAGAGAGACAGGGTTAGGTTAGGCTAGGTTAGGTTAGGTTAGGTTAGGTCAGGCAGTTGGAAAAAATATGATGAAAGAGAGTGAGAGAGAGGTTAGGTTAGGTTAGGTTAGGTTAGGTTAGTTAGGATTTTATTGAGGTATAGAGCTCAATCGTATACTGTATATTTACACGTATACATAAATTATACATATTCTATAAGTGTCGCAACTGCAACCGACGCTTCCGCCCCCCTACTGTCCCCCCGCGCGCGTGGTAGTGGGCGGCGGCGGCGGGCTGTAGAGCTGGCTCACAATCCGTCAAACACGCGTGCCCGTAAGTACACAGAAGACCGCCCGCCGCCCGCCGCCCACTACCACGCGCGCGCACGGGGACAGTAGGGGGGCGGAAGCGTCGGTTGCAGTTGCGACACTTATAGAATATGTATAAATTATGTATACGTGTAAATATACAGTATACGATTGAGCTCTATACCTCAATAAAATCCTAACTAACCTAACCTAACCTAACCTAACTAACCTAACCTCTCTCTCACTCTCTTTCATCATATTTTTTCCAACTGCCTGACCTAACCTAACCTAACCTAACCTAAACTAACCCTGTCTCTCTCTCTCTCTTAACCTAACCTAACCTAACCTAACCACCTAACCTAACCTAACCTAGCCTTCTCTCTCTCTCTCTCTTTCATCATATTTTTTCCATCGTATTCCTATTTTTAGAGTTCAGATTTAAAGATGCCAAGCCAGATATATCTTGACTAACATTCAGTTTTTCACTTTTTCTAATATCGAATAAGACTTAGGCTGTCCACGCCGGGGTATAGGGTTTTGTATCACACGGGGGAGGCCAATAACAACTCGCCCAATGTCATATCGGGCACTTGTCAAAACTCCCACTCTTAGGCTGACCTCGAATAGATCGCTTCAATTAGGTGATGTGCTACATTAGTAATAAAAAACCCTAACCTTAGTAGAAGAAAAAAAATGTTACCTAAGATTTAGCCCACTAACCGAGGGGGTTGCCGGCGACACCTCCTCGCAAACATAAAGCGCTAGGGTTAGGTTAGGCTAGGTTATAGATATTAGGATTAGTAGTTAGGTTAGGTTAGGTTAGGTTAGGTTAGGTTAGGTTAGGCAGACTTTACCCGTATATAGAAAAAACCTCCTCGCAAACATAAAGCGCTAACTATAGTTGCTCATTGGTAATTTATTAACTAAAATAGGTAAACTCTCTCTTACTTATGTCTAATATCCTAATCTCTTCTAAAGATGTACTTTCTACCCTCTCTGGGGTTAATACTAATAAGGCGTATGGTCCGGACGGTGTTCATCCTGTTGTACTCAAAAAATTTGCTTCCGTGCTGACTCCCTGCCTAGGCAAAATCGTTCGTCTCTGTCTATCCTCTAATGTTTTTCCTTCGTGCTGGAAGTTTGCTCTCATTCAACCTGTCCCAAAGAAGGGTGACCGCTCTCAACCCTCCAACTATCGTCCAATTGCTCTCATCTCTTGTATTTCTAAATTTTTAAGATGTACTTTCTACCCTCTCTGGGCTTAATACTAATAAGGCGTATGGTCCGGACGGTGTTCCTCCTGTTGTACTCAAACCCTGTGCTTCCATGCTGACTCCCTGCCTAGGCAAACTCTTTCGTCTCTGTCTATCCTCTAATGTCTTCCCTTCATGCTGGAAGTTTGCTCTCATTCAACTTGCCCCCCAAAGAAGGGTGACCGCTCTCAACCCTCCAACTATCATCCAATTGCTCTCATCTCTTGTATTTCTAAAGTTTTTGAAACTATTCTTGCTTCCAAATTTCTTAAGCATTTCTCTTCTCATAATCTGCTCTCAGATCGCCAGTATGGCTTCCTTAATGGTCGCTCTACTGGTGATCTTCTTTCATATCTTACTAACTCTTGGTCATCCTCTTTTCGGGACTTCGGTGAGACTTTTTCTATTGCACAAGACATATCGAAACCCTTTGATAGAGTCTAGCACAAATCTTTAATTTCCAAACTATCCTCCTTCAGTTTCTATCCCTCCATCTGTGCCTTTGTCTCTAATTTCCTCTCCGGCCGTTCCATAGCTGTTTGTTTGTTTTGGGCGCACTCTCCCATCCAGGAGTATGTTCTATGAACGATGGCTGTTTCCTTATTGTTATTAGTATTCGTTAAACATTTTCATATTACTTATACCGATATATTTCTTTTCTCAAATTAACGATAGCCTCCCTCCTTTTTTAGAACTGTTCTTATAGTCTCTGCTACCATTTCTAAGTCATTGTTGTTCAATTCAGAAAATTATGATGTTACAGTGAGGTCCCCGCTTGGATCTTCTGATCACTGTCTGATACAGGCCACCTGTCTATCACTTACCACACCTTCCCACTCTGAACCTGTTTTGGTGACTAAATGGCATTACGATAGGGCAGACTGGGACGGTCTTCAAGGTTTCTTTATTGATATTCCCTGGACCTCTTTCTTTTCTAATGATGCACACTCCACCTTGAGCCACATACAAGATTTTGTAAAAATTGGAATGGAAACTTTTATTCCTCATCAAAAGTACAGTAAAAGATCTAATTCACCTAAATGGTTTGACCATAATTGTGCTAGAGTAACTGAACAAAAAGAAATAGCCTACAATGCATACACAAGATCAAAAACACATGAAGCCTTTAATTACTTTAGAAACATCAGAAATCATGCCAAAACTGTATTAAACCTAACTAAATCAAACTTTCTCCACAAGCAGGCAAATAAACTTCTAAATAATCCAAATGATAACAAAATATTTTGGTCTACTCTTAACTCATTTAAATCCAACTTCACTACTGCTTCATCCATTCCACCATTAAAATCTCCGACTGGCAATCTTGTAAGTGACCCACGAGGTAAAGCTAACCTTCTTGCGGATATTTTCTCCACCAACTCAACCTTAGATGAAATAAATCAAGATGTCCCTGTACTTAATTTTAATTCGCCTGAAATTCCCTCATTTAAGATCCACACCAGACATGTCAAAACTATTTTGCAGAATCTCTCGGTAGATAAAGCTCCTGGTCCAGATGAAATTCCTCCAATAGTACTTAAGAATTGCTCCTTGGTGCTCGCTCCTGTATTGGCAAATTTTTTCCGTCTGTGTACTCATACCTCATGCTTCCCAGTACCCTGGAAAGAAGCAAACATCCATCCAGTTCCTAAAAAAGGTGCCTCTTCAGATCCATCAAACTACAGACCAATAGCTATAACTTCCACTCTTGGTAAAGTCTTTGAAATTATATTAAATAATCACATAATTAAGCATCTGGAGAATAATAAATTAATCAGTGATAGGCAATATGGTTTTAGACGATGTCGATCAACTGCAGACATGCTTTGCCTTCTTACGCATCAAATCAACCAAGCTACAGACCAACATGGTGAAACACATACAATAGCACTGGATATATCAAAGGCATTTGATAGAGTCTGGCATCAATCCTTATTGTCGAAGATGTCACACTACGGCCTTGCATCATTAGTTCCACTAATTTCTTCTTATCTTCATAACAGAAAAATATGTGTAATGGTAGATGGCCTTTATTCTCAATTTCACTCAATAAATGCTGGTGTTCCCCAGGGATCAGTTTTGGCCCCAATTCTGTTCCTCATTCATATCAATGATCTCATATCTACCACTCATAATCCAATACATTCCTACGCAGATGACTCAACACTCCACAGTTCCTTCACATTTACCAATTCTTTCACCCAACCCGATCTTATAAATTCAAAAATAAACACTGCAATTTCTCTGAACCAGGACCTTTCTAGAATTAATGGATGGGGACAAAAGAATCTAGTTTCCTTTAATGCACAGAAAACCAAGTACATTCAATTTTCTAACCGACAGAATCTCACTGACTCCCATATATTTTTTAATGATGTAAATATTCCCACTTCCCCTAGTATTGACATTCTCGGTGTAACATTAACTACTAACTTGAGCTGGACACATTATGTTAGAAGCATTGCTAAGAATTCCTCTAAAAAACTGGGACTCCTGTACAGAGTTCGATAATTCTTCACTGACGAGCAGTTGGCCGTGATATAAAAGTCATGTGCGTTCTCAGATGGATTACTGTTCACCTCTGTGGGGTGGAAGTGGAATGGTTGCATTGAGGCAGTTGGACAAAATTCAAAATAAAGCTATTAGATTAATCAATAACCCTGCAATCACACAGGACCTTCCTACATTATCCATACGAAGAAACGTTGCATCCCTTGCATTATTCTACAGATATTTTCACAGCAATTGTTCCGAGGAACTTGCTTCAATTGTGCCGCCTCTCCACATCTTTCCCCATAGAACTAGGGCAGCTGAGAGCGCCCATGAATTTACACTTTCTCCTCCACAATGCAGGACTTCTGCTTATCAGAATTCATTTATCCCCAGAGCTACTACTCTTTGGAATTCACTTCCCTCGAATTGCTTTCCACAAACTCACAATCTACAAATGTTTAAATCCAGTTGTTACAAACATTTTATGAATGGAAGATGCCTTTAGGCACATGGACCTTTTTGTTTTATCTGTGTTTTTCCTTCCTCCGTTCATTGTCTCTTAAAAAAAAAAAAAAAAAAAAAAATGAATTCCCTCAAGTTACTGGCACTGTCCTTTTAGCTCTATTCTGGGCCACTAGTAGACGATTTATTCAGTTTAAAAGGGGCCTCCAGCACTTAACAGGCTTCAAACTATCTCACTTGACCCTTTTTACTACGACAGATCCTTCTTAAACCGCATAAAAATCGTCTAAATACAGCTAAAAGAAAATTAAAAGACGTCACCAGTAGAGAAGGGGTTAATAACGGGATAGCTAGGGCGGGCAATACTGATTTCCAAGACATTAGCAGAAGGAAAGGATTTATTTTTTATTTTTTTATCTTGACACTTAATCGCGAATGAAGTCCAGAGGAGGAGCATCGAGTGTGTGTGTGTGTGTGTGTTTGTGTGTGTGCGACTGTGCGTGTGTTCAGTTTGACATGTGGTTGTTTTGACAAGTGGCCGATTTGACATGTGGCTGTGTGTGTGTGTCTGTGTGTCCGGTTTGACATGTGGTAGTTTTGACAAGTGGCCGAATTGATATGTTTGTGTGTGTGTGTGTAGTGTGTGTGCATGCGTGCGGGCATGCATGCGTGTGTGATACACAATCCTATATACCCAGGTGATCTATTCGGGGGCAACCTAAGAGTGGGAGTTTTAACAAGTGCCCGATTTGACTGTAGGGATGGGTTGAAAATATTGCTCATAAACATTGCTAGAAACGGATTGGTACTGTCGCACGTTTATTAGGTCAGGTACGTCCCCTTGCCACACCTGGTATTCTACTGTTGATGTTGTTGTTCTCCGGTATCTCTATTTTTACCCTTCTCCGTAGTAAGCGATATTACACCCTGTTGGAGACAATTGTATTGTTCATTGGTGTATAACATTAAGGCTCGTATGAACAGATTAACAAATATGGTCCTGAAAACCAAATTAATAAAAATATAAGAATGGCAGCACGCTTGGAAACAACACGATGAGAGAGAGAGAGAGAGAGAGTACAAAGGAGTACAAAGGAAATCAAGCAACAACAGATCTAGTGACCCTTCTAGGTTGCTTGTCCTCCAAAACACTGAGGATCAAGTGTCCAAACAGTGGTTTAGAGTGGGTAAGGGAACATTGGAAAGCGAATTACTGCCCTGGAACTAATGTCCGTGGCAGGATTAGGAAGTTAGTAGGGGACAGATGGGTTAGTAACTGAGGGGGGGATAAAATAAAGTTATTCATTTACAAACGCAGTCAGTCGCGGGTTTGATGCGAGATATTTGTCTAGGCGGAGTTTAAATGAATCAACGGTGATGCAGTCTATAACGTTTCGGGGAAGCCCATTCCACAAGTTGACAACGCGATTGAAGAAGAAATTCTTAGATTCGTGTGAGTTAAAAGATTTACCAATAATTTTGCAACCGTTTCCCCGCGTGTAATTAGCTTGGTCGATAGTGAAGTACTTACTACAGTTCATATTGTCGATGCCTTTGATGATTTTGAACACTTGAATTAAGTCACCTCTTAATCTGCGCTGGGTTAAAGGAAATAGATTTAATTCTCTAAGACGCTCTTCGTATGGTTTGTTCTTTAGGCTAGGTATAATTTTGGTAACTCTACGTTGAACTCGTTCTAGCTTGTTTATATCTTTTTGGTAATAAGGGCACCAGGATTGAACGCAGTATTCCAGAAGAGGGCGGACTAAGGAATTGTAAAGGGTTAGGAAAAATTCTTTGGATTTATGCTCAAATGACCTGCCTATAAAGCCAATTATTTTGTTTGCCTTCTTAACAACTTCTGAACATTGTTGACTCGGTTTTAGGTTACTCGATATTGTTACTCCCAGATCGGTTTCTCTGTTTACATTCTTAAGCTGAGTGCCATTCATCGAATAGTTTGCTTTCTCATTTAGGTATCCGATATGTAGTACTTTACATTTATCCGCATTGAAACTCATTTGCCAAATTTGGGCCCAACATGACAATTTATCTAGATTGTGTTGCATATCGTCAACTTGTTCTTTTGAGAGTACGCTATTTGCAATTTTTGTATCGTCAGCAAATTTTGAGATTGTACAGGTGAGACCCTCATCTATGTCGTTGATGTAAATTAGAAAGATAATTGGTCCTAGTACCGATCCCTGGGTTACCCCGCTACTTACATTGGTCCATTTAGATGCCTTACCGTTTATGACTACTCTTTGCTTTCTGTCGCTGAGCCAATTTTCTATCCATTTCAACACACCGTCTTGTATTCCATGCGCTTTTAGTTTTAGCAGTAAACGTTTGTGGGGAACTTTGTCAAAGGCCTTTTGAAAATCAAGGTATATAATATCTACAGCTTTACTCTCATCGTAGAGGTTGAGGATATCGTGGAAGAAGTCTAAGAGGTTTGTTAAACAGGAACGTTTTTTACGAAAGCCGTGTTGAGTATCTTTAAGTATGTTATTTTCCTCTAAGTGATTTACGAGTCTGTCTCGTATGACCGCTTCTAGCATTTTACATACAACTGAGGTTAAGCTAATTGGACGATAGTTACTGGGTAGGGATTTGCTGCCTTTTTTGAATATCGGTGTTACGTTGGCTAGCTTCCACTGATCGGGCATAGTTCCAGACTGCAAGGATTTATTGAATAGTAATGTCAGTGGTTTGGAGAGCTCATCCTTAGCTTCCTTTAGAACTCTAGGCGAGATTTTATCAGGTCCAGGCGTTTTATTTACCTTGAGTTTATCTAAACAATTCAATACTTCTCTCTCTGTAACAGTGATATTGCTTAGAACATCTGAATTATCAATCTGAATCGGCGATGGTGTAGGGATATCACCGAGGTCTTCTGTTGTAAAAACTGATGCAAAGAAGGTATTGAGGGCATTACTCATTTGTACTTCGTCTTTGGTGTATTCTCCATTTTCATCGACTAATGGTCCAACAGTTGAAGTAACTACTTTTTTCTTTCTGATATAACTATAAAATTCTTTCGGGTTTGTTTTACTTTGATTCGCCATATGTAACTCTAAGGTCTTTTTACTTTGCTTAATTAACTTTTTGGCTTTGCGTCGTAGCTCTACAAATTTCAGCCGTTCTTCGTCATTTTGTGAGGATTTTAATCTATCATTAGCAAATTTTTTAGCAAGCAGGCAGTTTGAAATATCTTTATTCCACCATTTGGGCTTATTATTATGGCCTGGACGCCGTATTTTCGATGGTATGCAGTCTTGCACTGGTTTTAGGTAAGTGGCTTCGAATAACTTCCAAGATGTATTTATGTCGTTATTGTGAATTAAAAAGCTCCAGTCAGTTTCTTTAAACATAGCTCTAAGTTTATGGAAGTTTGCTTTCTTGAAATTAGGGACTTTTTCGATGCTACTATTTGGTTCGTTACTAGTAAACTCTAAAGTGAAAGTTATCGTACGATGGTCGCTGTTACTGAATTCATCACCAACATTCAAATTCTCTATTAATTCTTCTTTTGTTGCAAGTACAATGTCAAGAACGTTATTACCACGGGTTGGCGTTCGAACAAATTGATAAAGCGAACTCTCTAGCAAGTTCGTATACAAGTCATGTCCGGACTGTGAAGTAAGAGTATCGCCCCACTTGGTCACAGGTAAATTAAAGTCGCCAAAAATTACGGTATCTTGTGAGTTACTTACATCTTCAATTTGTTCGTAAATTTCTCGGTCAGTTTGCACTGATTGAGCTGGAGGTCTGTATATTAATGCAAGTATTATTTTTGGACCTTTATTATTCTTTATTAGCACAAAAGATGCGTCGACGTTCACAATTTGAGAGAGAGAGAGAGAGAGAGAGGGTTAGGTTAGGCTAGGTTAGAGATATTAGGATTAGTAGTTAGGTTAGGTTAGGTTAGGTTAGGCAAACTTTACCCGTATATAGAAAAAACAAACGTTGATTTATGGGAGCAGGTGACCCAAAAGTATTTTTGGTACTGGGTGGGTGAAATCAAGATATATCTGGCGTAGCTAGGTTGGGTTAGGTTAGGCTAGGCTAGGTTTGGTTAGGTTAGGCTAGGCTAGGTTTGGTTAGGTTAGGTGGTTTGAAAAAATATGATGAAAGAGAGATGTTTTCGTATATTACTTCTATTATGTTAGGTTAGGTTAGGCTAGGTTAGGTTAGAGATATTAGGATTAGTAGTTAGGTTAGGTTAGAATTGTCTCTCAAAGTTCTACATTCGATCTCAGACCACGGTGGGTGGATTTTTACCCGTCCGAGTGATCGTCTTCCCGCCTCCTTACTTGAATCTTACTTGAAGTCGTCTAGAGGTCCCGTCCTCACAGTCGTGGTCCGCCACCGCTCCTGGGAAGGGTTTTTGCCCGGATTCGATATCCAGCTACGGTGGTGGTGTTTGACCCTCCGAGTGATCATCTTCCCGCCTCCTGGGAAGAGTTTTTGCCCGGATTCGATCTCAAGTCACGGTGGTGGTGTTTGACCCTCCGAGTGATCATCTTCCCGCCTCCTGGGAAGGGTTTTGTCACGGATTCGATCTCAGACCACGGTTGGGTGGCTTTTGACCGTCTGAGTCATCACTCTCCCGCCTCCTGGGAAGGGTTTTGTCGCGGATTCGATCTCAGACCACGGTGGATTTTTATCGTCAATTTTTGCTCAAATGGGCGACCTGGCCCGTTCCACGTTTGCAGGTGGTATTCTTATGCAGTTTGGCCTGGCGAGTCCAAATCTGTCATTAGAATTGGGCTAGCTGGTGAAATAGAGGTACTGGAGCGTCTCATTTCGCCGAGTTTTGAAGGTACGTCAAAAGTAAGTCCATATTCGTGTTCCCCGTCAAAAACTAGTCCAGTAAAAGGTGTGGTTGCATCAGTCTGCGACAATTTTCCCGACCGCTATCTCCGAGCCCTTCCCGGAAACTCTATGAATAGTGGGAAGAATTATGGTGAAAGAAAGAGGCGACAGCGACCCTCGCTGTCAGACTGATATATGGGGGCAGGTGTTCCAAAAATATTTTCGATGTGGGTGTTTGTACGCGTGGCACGTAAGTGCGGCTACCATCTATAAAGGAATTTTTTATCTTGTGGCTTAATCACGAGTGAGGCCCGCAAGACGAGAACCGAGTGTGTGGCACACAAACACCCTGCGCGTGCACAATCGCACACACACACACACACAGACGTATGCATTACCGTAGACTTATTACAATCATACACTCAAAGGGTTTTAATAGCATAAATAGTAATGAAAATTAAGTATACAAGCTAAACATATAATTCATAGCAACAAATATCAGTAATGAAAATTAAGTATACAAACTAAACAAATGTGATGAAAGTTAAGTATACAAGCTAAACATATAATTTATAGCAATAAATATATATTTTACTCACGAGATTTGGGCGTTAATTACAAGTTATATTTTTTACATCGGCTTTATTTCACACACACACACACACACACGCACATGCGCACACATACACATACACACATAAATATTTTACTTACCCGATTTGGGTGTGGAAGTCCTGATAGGTTAAGGGTCGGGGGTAGGGGAGATACACTCGATAACCCCCGCAGCGGGTGAAGGAAGCACGCTGTCATTGTCAATCGCATCCTGAGATCTTTCTCTGTAGAGTGTTATATCGCTGTTGGAATCAGTGTCGTGATTAGCGGGAGGGGTTTGAGACATTCGAATGTCCTTACGACCAGCCCCTATGCCCCTTGGGAGGCTGGTGGAGGGAGGGCTTTCAGGAGGTAGTTGGGGCTTCATCCTGAATGTCTATGATTGTTAATGTAGAGACGTGACTGCTTATATACACTGCTAATGATACACACACGCACGCACGCACCCATACATGGACCCCCCTACATCGAGTGATATTGGACTAGCCTGTGATCGTACGAGAGCCCCACACCCCACTAGGCTACTCCGATATCACCACAGACAACTTATGTGGGTAAGGCGTGTTTTTATAAGACAAGGGAGGGAGGGGGAGAGAGAGAGAGAGAGAGAGAGAGAGTCCTGCACCCGGGTAGACTTGTTTTTATAGGGTATGGCGTGTTTTTTATGGAGTAAGAGAGAGAGAGAGAGGCCTGTACCCCGCTAGGCTACTCCGATATCATCAGATAACTTATGGGGGGGGGGGTAAGGCGTGTTTTTATAAGGCAAGGGAGTACGAAGTGTGATGTTAACCACTCCGTTAGAACCGCATGGCTTGTCCTACAGTGACTCGCTAGGATCGCCAGGACAGTGGATGTGGCTACAGTTTGTGTATTGTTGTGTGCTTTATTTCATATGAAAGCTCGTGTCATGGGCAGTCCAGAAAGGCTCTTTGTTTTCACCCATGTCAAGGCTTTATACATTTAATTGTAAAGTATATGTTTTATCGTTAACTAGTAATGATAGGATCAGAGAGAGAGAGAGAGTAGAACAGAGTGAGAGGGGGCGCGTAGTGTTTTGCTATACTCGATGACGTCATAGCTGGCTGGCCTCGTGGGGATTGGTTGAGAGAGTTCTTTACAATGCTTGGTGACGTAATGTTTTGCTAGCTACTTTGGTAGTGGTTAGAGGACTTGTTACCGCTTTTTTCCCACGCGGCTCGACCTAGTGCTAGTATATATACAGGTCCCCCGCCACTCTCTCCCTCAGATCTGGTTTCTAGAACACATCCCTCTTATCATTTGATACCTGTCCCCCGCTCTGCACCTGAGAATCTTTTCCTCTGCCTATCCCTCTCATTTTCCATATCTTTCACCACCTTTTATTAATATTATACCCCCTCTGGTTAACTCTGCAAAATCAGCTTCATGCTGGCCAGTTGTATTGTGCATTAAGGTCTGATATAACCCATGTATGTTAGTTGTTAAGATAAGTTGATCACGAAGCATTGGTTGGCATTCATATTGTTTAGTACCGCTTCCTATAATTATTAGTGTTCTGCTGGATTATATAATGCTAGACTAGGAGTCTGATATTATAAGGTATTGTTTCCTATGAGTGCTGGCTTTAGTTAAAAGCTGCACGACATACCTGAGAACTGGAGTTGATTGAGTAAATTCTAGTCTGTGTGCCATTGAGAGTAGAGCATGCACGAATGAGGGCTTTTTGCCTATACCATTCTGCACTGTTCTAAGCTCGTTGTTTGTCTTTGAGGTACGCCAGGAGAACACTTAATACTTCGGTATTAAGGTTTCTCAAGAGAGCTACCCTTTCCTATAACGTAATATTTGACGCACAGACTTGAGATTCGCACTAGGCTATGCGGCATGCCATGCGCACCAGTATCTCGTATCATTGACTCTAGCTAGACTTTATCAGTCATAGTAGACATTAAGTATATTAACCCAATTACTCTTTTTATGCATACCCATTTATGATTACACAAGCATTTCGCAGCCTAGTTTGATGTATTGAGACACAAACGACTTAGGCTCTTTTTGTTGATAGGAATACTGCATTGCTGTGGCGATCATTATTATTGTTGTAGTGTTTAGGATATTCTTGGCTCCGACGGCATTATATATTCTGCCTTTTTGTGTACATAGCCTGCACGAGCATTGTTCCGCTGCCTGCCTTTTTGGGTTCCATTTCCGATACGAGCATCTTTATAGCATCTAACATTTAAAGAAGATTCCTTGTTAGTGTTGAAGGACTTTAGTGCACTTTCTTTCATGCAGGAGTGCCTGACATTTATTGATTAAAGTAACGTAAGCTGTAACTTCCCTTACCACCTTACTTTGCATACCATAACCAAGCACTTTCGGTTATAGGTAGTAATAGGCTGTTTTCACATAACATTAAGCCTAGAGTAGACGCACATTTATTGAGAGTTTAATAACCTATTATTACATATAGAACTCTGTAGAGTATTTGTGTTCTTTGTTCACTGGGAATATACATCAGAGGTTGGATCTAGCGCTTTCCGTTGTAGCATTTATGCCATTACTAGTCCAATGAATAAGAGCCCTGATATATTTAAACCTCAGTCGTAACAAATGGCGACCTTACCTAGGATTTGGTGAACCTACATTTATTAGCAGGGAACATTTGTTGTTTTGGGGAATATTTTGCGGGGATCAACAAGAATAATTTTTTTTGCAACATAGTATAGCCCTTGAGTATTTCCGAGATTTTTTGTGTGTATATTGAGGTATAAGAGTTTGGGGTACTTCTTTTCTGAATATTGAGGTGGGAAATTTTTGTGAGCATCATGTCTTATACCGGATCAGAGGAGAATGGAGACACAGTATGTAATGTCGAAACTGAGGAACAGCAGTATGATGATATGGTTAATCAGGTGAACTGTGAGGAGGATGCTAGGATATTTTTGCAATGGCCTGTTACTGCCGAGCGGTTGGAGGGTGTGAATCGGTACGGTCTTCAATGCCTGGCCACAGCTATCGGTCATGCGGGTACTAGCAGCATGACCAGGGATAACTTGATAACGTGTGTACTGGGCAGGGTGACTGGTGAGCGAGATAGGTTGAGTGATCAGAGCCCTTCGGCCATGCTTCCCCTACACTCAACTCCTAGCCATCCCAGTGGTTTGCCGACCCCGAGTACGCGTCCACAGTTGGGTGGTGACTGGCAGGGTGGGTTGCCCCTGGGGGGACCACCGGTAATTTCAAACATTGTAGCACCTTCACCTCCTCAAGGGTTATCTCCAGAATTATTGCTTCAGCTCGAATTAGCTAAGATCGAAGAGAGAAAGGCTATCAGGGCAGGTGAGCAGCAAATAGAGCTATCAAAAATCCAAGCTGAGTCGACTAGGTACTGTGCCGACAGGGACGTAGAGAAGTCGCGAGTAGAGACAACGGGACAGCGACTTGGGGCTGGTAACCGTGCTCCTGATCAATCTCTCTCGAACTTATTGAAACTGGTTCCGGTGATGGATGAGAGTGGTGTAACATAATTTTTCGCACGCTTTGAGAAGAAGTGCCAGGAACACCAGTGGCCAGAGAATAAATGGGCAGCACTTGTATCCTCTAGATTAATAGGCAAGGGTCTTAAAGCCTACGATGCGTTACCTTTGGAGTCATGTATTGTGTATGAGGATCTCAAGGAGGCTGTCCTGAGGGCTTACGAACTGCAACCAGAAACGTACCGTTTGAAGTTCCGGGGTGTAACTAAGGGTAGAGATAGCACCTTTTTGGAACACGCCCGGGACTTGTCCGATGCTATGGGGAACTGGTTCCGATCTGAGAAGGTGACGTTTGATGGAGTTAAGCAGTTGATGATGTTGGAGCAGTTCTTTAAGAGCACGGGCGGTGATCTAACTTTGAACTTAAAGGAGAAAAACCCAAGAACTCTAGTCGAAGCAGCAGAAATGGCTGATCGACGGCTGTTGTTGATTCGGGGTTGCGGGTCCTCACAGAAGTACGATGTAAGTGCTAAGGACCGTTATCCTCCCCCTCCCCGTAGCAATGACACATTTAAACAGAAGAGCCATGAAACTAAAACTGAATCCAAACCTTACACCACGCCGTATGTGAAAAGTCAGGGGCCTTTTACATCACAGTATAAGCCGAAACCGAAATTTATGTGTTTTAGTTGCCACCAGGAGGGTCATAAGGCAAATGAGTGCCCTAGTCGACCTCCTCCGGCAGCCGTGTCTTTTGCTCACGGCATTGGAGTGTTCAAGAGGACATCGGAGTTTGTTAGAGGCATTTCTTCCGAGGTAAATACACTGCCAGTGCAGAAGGATCCGGAAGGCTTATTCCCTGTCCGTGATGCCTTTAGTGACCACAGGGGACACGGTTGTGTGGAGTGGGGGGGTAGAAGACATGAGGTGAGAATTTTGCGTGACACTGGGGCATCGCAAACATTGTTGAGGAATTTCACTGGTAAACCTGTAAATACGGCGCGGGTGGTTGTGGTTCAGGGAGTTAATGCAACAAGGTCATACCCGCTTGTAAGAATGAAGATGGAAGTTGATGGTGTGACTCGTGACCTGGATGTAGGAATTGTGGAGAAGGTACCTGTTGGGGGCGTTGACCTCCTTCTCGGCAACGACTTTGCGGGACCTACTTCTGAGGCTCCACCCTTGGTCGTTGCCGAGAAGCCGGCCGACGTGAGTAGGGAGGAGCAGGAGTGGGTTGAGATGTGTCCGGTGCAGCCTATGGCGTGTGTTGTCACCGGAGATCCTGCATCCAGGGAGTCACATTCTGGTCAACAATCTTTAGATCAGCGGAGGAAGGGTACAGAGAAGGGGTTGAAAGTTGATGCGGTTGAGAGTTTAGTATCAACGGACCTTCTCGGGGACTCATTATTAGGACCACATTTCGAGTCTGGAGAAGACCCAGTAACTGTTACTGAAAAGGCAGAGGATGGGCTTAAAAAGACGAAAGAGTTGAAAGAGGACAAGTGATGCACAGTCGGGAGATGTAGCAACAAGGTACCCTGACGCGTACCCTATGAGAAATGGGTCGGCGAAGACGGTGGTCCGAAGCTTGCTGGTGTATTTTTCCCGGTATGGTTACCCGCAGGGGATTCAGTCAGTCCAGGGACCCAACTTCACTTCTAGCCTCTTTGTTCAAGCAATGCCGCAGCATGGGATTGTTGGGGTTGTGTCATCTGCGTATCATCCGGAGAGCCAGGGTGTGTTAGAGCGATGGCACTCAGCCTTAAAATCTGTGCTTCGTTGTTGTTGCTTTGAGAGTGGGAAGGATTGGGATCTTGGCCTGCCATGTGTTTTGTTTGCTGTGCGGGAGGTACCTGGGGAAGGTTTGGGATTCAGCCCTGATGAGCTCGTCTTTGGACGCCGTGTCAGAGGGCATCTCCATATGGTTGAAGAAGTATGGGAGGGCGCAGAAAAACCTTGTTCTATGCTCAAGTGTGTCCTCGACAGTCGAGAACGGATGTTGCGCAGTCTGGAGTTGGCTGGCCGTAATTTGACTAGCTCTCAGGCCCTCAGGAAGGACAGGTACGACCTCAAGGTTGAACTCAGGGAGTTGCACGTGGGTCAGGAGGTGTTGATTCTACTGCCCCTTGTAGGTTACCCCTTATCCGCGAAGTATGCTGGTCCTTATAGGGTGGTGGAGGAGCTATCAGACCTGGATTACTTGGTAGCCACTCCAGACAGACGGAAGCGCAATCAGTTAGGTCATGTTAATCTCGTGAAGGAGTATGGGAGGCACCCCCCTGAGCCTCTCACTGTGCCTGTGATGACGTTTAGCAGTCAAGGTGGAGAATGAGAACGGGACAGTCAAGCTCAGGTGGAGGATAACTGGAAGGATAAGAAGTTCAAATGGGCGCCTGAGTGTGAGAAGGTGTTTAGAGAAGTAAAACACCTGTTGTGCACTCACCCGATCCTCAGGGCCCCTGACTTTAGCCTACCTTTCCAACTAGCAACGGAGGCTAGTGGTGTGGGGGCTGGTGCCGTCCTTGTGGAAAAGGACGATGATGGGCTGGAGCATCTTGTTAGTTTCTGCTCGGAGAAGTACAATTCGGCCCAGGGGAGCTGCTCTGTTGTCGAGGAGGAGCTGCTGGCGGTTGTGCTTGCGCTGGGGCATTTCGAGGTCTATGTTCCAGCCTATGGTCCGGTCGTTGTAGTCCACACAGATCATCACCCTCTCAAGTTCTTGGACCAGTTTCACAATCGGAATATGAGGCTGACCAGGTGGTCACTAAGGTTACTGGTATATAACCTGGACATACGCCATATTGCCGGTTCAACATGGTTGCAGATGGTCGTTCAAGGGTATATGATCCTGGGTAGATTGACACACGGGTAGCCTCCTGCTTTAGTTTGAATAGTATTTTGCGCTTGGTGCTTGTTTGCTCGCGGTTGTAGCCCAGCGTATTGGGTCGTAAAGCAGGAGTTGAGCGTTTGGTATAGAAGAAAAAACTAGGCTTGCCCCTATAGTGCAGCCGAAATAAACAAATTAAAAAACATAAAAATCAAATAAAAACTCTTTCTTTGATAGTTGAATTTTTTCAGTATGTTATAACAGTAATTCTGAGTTGCACTCCTCTCAGAATGCTGGGCTAGGGAAGCTCGCTCTTGAGGAGCATAACTACATATAATTTAACCTATTGTGTTGGGGAGGGTTATAATTTTGTAAAATGTTTTGTTGAAGAACTGTGCCAGATATTTTACTGCCGCTGGGTGATGGGAAGTAGAGATATAGCATGGGTTCTAACCATCAGATTTTTGTGAGCCTTGGGCCTCTGTGAAAAATCTTGGGGGTGTGTGACGTTAACCACTCCATTAGAACCGCATGGCTTGTCCTACAGTGATTCGCTAGGATCGCCAGGACAGTGGATGTGGCTACAGTTTGTGTATTGTTGTGTGCTTTATTTCATATGAAAGCTCGTGTCATGGGCAGTCCAGAAAAGCTCTTTGTTTTCACCCATGTCAAGGCTTTATATATTTAATTGTAAAGTATATGTTTTATCCTTAACTAGTAATGATAGGATCAGAGAGAGAGAGAGAGTAGAACAGAGTGAGAGGGGGCGCGTAGTGTTTTGTTATACTCGATGACGTCATAGCTGGCTGGCCTCGTGGGGATTGGTTGAGGGAGTTCTTTACCATGCTTGGTGACGTAATGTTTTGCTAGCTACTTTGGTAGTGGTTAGAGGACTTGTTACCGCTTTTTTCCCACGCGGCTCGACCTAGTGCTAGTATATATACAGGTCCCTCGCCAATCTCTCCCTCAGCTCTGGTTTCTAGAATGCATCCCTCTTATCATTTGATACCTGTCCCCCGCTCTGCACCTGAGAATCTTTTCCTCTGCCTATCCCTCTCATTTTCCATATCTTTCACCACCTTTTATTAATATTATACCCCCTCTGGTTAACTCTGCAAAATCAGCTTCATGCTGGCCAGTTGTATTGTGCGTTAAGGTCTGATATAACCCATGTATGTTAGTTGTTAAGATAAGTTGATCACGAAGCATTGGTTGGCATTCATATTGTTTAGTACCGCTTCCTATAATTATTAGTGTTCTGCTGGATTAGATAATGGTAGACTAGGAGTCTGATATTATAAGGTATTGTTTCCTATGAGTGCTGGCTTTAGTTAAAAGCTGCACGACATACCTGAGAACTGGAGTTGATTGAGTAAATTCTAGTCTGTGTGCCATTGAGAGTAGAGCATGCATGAATGAGTGCTTTTTGCCTATACCATTCTGCACTGTTCTAAGCTCGTTGTTTGTCTTTGAGGTACGCCAGGAGAACGCTTAATACTTCGGTATTAAGGTTTCTCAAGAGAGCTACCCTTCCCTATAACGTAATATTTGACGCACAGACTTGAGATTTGCACTAGGCTATGCGGCATGCCATGCGCACCAGTATCTCGTATCATTGACTCTAGCTAGACTTTATCAGTCATAGTAGACATTAAGTATATTAACCCAATTACTCTTTTTATGCATACCCATTTATGATTACACAAGCATTTCGCAGCCTAGTTTGATGTATTGAGACACAAACGACTTAGGCTCTTTTTGTTGAGAGGAATACTGCATTGTTGTGGCGATCATTATTATTGTTGTAGTGTTTAGGATATTCTTTGCTCCGACGGCATTATATATTCTGCCTTTTTGTGTGCATAGCCTGCACGAGCATTGTTCCGCTGCCTGCCTTTTTGGGTTCCATTTCCGATACGAGCATCTTTATAGCATCTAACATTTAAAGAAGATTCCTTGTTAGTGTTGAAGGACTTTAGTGCACTTTCTTTCATGCAGGAGTGCCTGACATTTATTGATTAACACCTTACGAGCGGCCTATGCGGTTTATTTATATGTACCGCCGCCCAGCGGGGTGTTTTTAGCCAAAATAGGGCTGTTTACGTGATCATTTTCATGCCTAAATAAGACCCAGAACGTAAAACAAGTACCTATCCCTGAAAGGGCATAAACAGAGCTTTCGAATGACACCATAACGATCCTTTTATGATGACTAGTTTTCTTGCAATAACCGTGCAACGCGAGTGCAAAAAGCATGTAATTCGGTACTTTCCCCATATAATTCAGTATGTAGCGAGTGAGTGAGAGAGGGAGGAGGGAGCTGAGATTCGTGTCAGTAGGTTCGCCGCGGTGGTCTGGAGCAGTCATACGCTCGCTAGTCTCCTGCCACCACTTGTCTCTCTCTCTCAGCAACATTACGTGCTGAAATTGCCACTCGAGTTATGTCGAGCGCCGCCACATAGTCCAGCTTTATTTAACTCGACTTATGTGGTGAGCCGCTAATTAAGGGTTAAAGTAACGTAAGCTGTAACTTCCCTTACCACCTTACTTTGCATACCATAACCAAGCACCTTCGGTTTTAGGTAGTAATAGGCTGTTTTCACATAACATTAAGCCTAGAGTAGACGCACATTTATTGAGAGTTTAATAACCTATTATTACATATAGAACTCTGCAGAGTATTTGTGTTCTTTGTTTACTGGGAATATACATCAGAGGTTGGATCTAGCGCTTTCCGTTGTAGCATTTATGCCATTACTAGTCCAATGAATAAGAGCCCTGATATATTTAAACCTCAGTCGTAACAAAAGGAAATCAAGCAACAAAAGGAGTACAAAGGAAATCAAGCAACAACAGGGTGGAAGTTCTAAGTTAGGTTGGGCAGGTTAAAGCGCGTAGACTTAATTAGGTTGCGTCATGTTAGGTAAGGACGGGGTCATTGACATTTCAGGCTTTTGGCAGTTTTGGTTTTGGCCGTTTTGGGTTTGGCCGTTTTGGTTTTGGCCGTTTTGTGTTTGGCCGTTCAGTTAGGTTGGGCAGGTTAAAGCGTGTAGACTTAATTAGGTTGCGTCATGTTAGGTAAGGACGGGGTCATTGACATTTCAGGCTTTTGGCAGTTTTGGTTTTGGCCGTTTTGGGTTTGGCCGTTTTGGGTTTGGCCGTTTTGGGTTTGGTCGTTTTGGTTTTGGCCGTTTTGGGTTTGGCCGTTTTGGTTTTGGCCGTTTTGGGTTTGGCCGTTTTGGGTTTGGCCGTTTTGGTTTTGGCCGTTTTGGGGTTTGGCAGTTTTGGTTTTGGTTTTGGCTGTTTTGGGTTTGGCCGTTTTGGTTTTGGCAGTTTTGGTTTTGGCATTTTTGGTTTTGGCAGTTTTGGTTTTGGCAGTTTTGGTTTTGGCAGTTTTGGTTGGATTTCCCCCTACTATCTTCTCATTTCATATTTTTAACTATTTTATGTGGATAGGCATAAATCACACCGCTCTCCTAGACAAAGTTGAAAGGAAGGCCTTTCGTATCATTAACTCCCGTCCACTCACCAACTCTCTGCAATCTCTCTCTCTCCGCCGCAATGTTGCATCTCTCTCGCTATTCTATCGCTACTATAATAATCAGTGTTCTTCAGAGCTATCCCAGTGCATACCACCTCCTTTACGTAGGGCACGTGGTACCCGTCTTGCAACTCAATCCCACCCCTACTCTGTGCAACTCTCCAACCCAAGAGTGAAACGTTACTCTTAAACTTTCTTCTACTCAACATCTGAGCTCTGGAACTCTCTCCCAGAATCAGTCTTTCCCTCTTCCTATGACTTAAATTGCTTCAAACTCCGTGTGTCCAGGCATTTTGGCTCGAACGTCCCTTGATTTTGGCCCTGTCACTCTTTCAACTATGGGGGAGGCACTCGCTATAGGCAGTTATGCCTTTTGCCTCCCTCAATCACATAGAAAAAAAAAAAAAAAAAAGGCTAACCCTTTTCATTAAAGATAAAAATTATCGAGTAAAATAATCTAATGCTAGGAAAAATATAATAGATAGATTGCTAGAGATAGATAGATAGATAAATATAGACAAAAAGATAGATAAATAGATAGATAGATATGTGAGTGTGTGTGTATGAGAGAGAGAGAGAGAGAGAGAGAGAGAGAGAGAGAGAGAGAGAGAGAGAGAGAGAGAGAGAGAGAGAGAGAGTAAAATAAAAACACGTCCCCCTAAGCAATTATACATAAATAAACTTATATAATTAGCTCTATGCTATAACTGTCTTAATAGCGTAATACAAAAGTGCGCGGAATTTCGGTGCGAGTGTCCTAGGTTCGAGTCCTTGGAGAGCCACATGCATTTGTTGATTTCAGTAATTGAGTTTAGAAGTGGAGTTGGTTGGTGTAAAATATAATACAAATTAAAAAGGGTGCAAAGGCGGCAGTACGTGTGGAGAGTGAGCAGAGCGAGTTCTTTGACCTGAATGTTGGTTTGAAACAGGGGTGTGTGATGTCCCCGTGGTTGTTTACTGTATGTATGGATGGAGTCATGAAAGAAATACTATCAAGAGCAGTGGATGTTGGTGTATCGCTGAAAAGGGAGGGAATTGAGTGGAAGCTACCTTTCCTGCTGTTTGCAGATGATACAGTTCTGATGAGTGATAATGAATGGGAGTTGCAGGGTCTGGTAAATGAGTTTGGAACAGTGTGCGAAAAACGGAATTTGAAGGTAAATGCAGGGAAGAGCAAGGTTATGGTCTTCGAAAGGGGTGAAGTCACAGAGTGTAAGGTGAAGCTGAACGGTCAGGCTATGGAGATCGTCAACTCTTTTAAGTATCTGGGCAGTGTGTTGAGTAAAGATGGGACTATGGATGAAGAAGTGCAGGAGAGGGTACAACAGGGGAAGAGGGTTGTAGGAACGCTAAAAGCAGTAACAAGAAATAGGGTGGTCAGTATGGAAGTGAAGAAGTCCTTGCATGACAGTGTGGTAATCCCGACACTGACTTACGGAAGCGAAGCATGGACGTTGGTTGAGAGACTCAGACCAAGAGTGAGAGCAGTGGAAATGAATTACTTAAGGAGTGCGTGCGGAGTTACATGGAGGGATAGACAGACTAATGAGGAAGTAAGAAGGAGGTGTGGTGTGGAGGTAGATGTGCTGGAAAGTGTGAAAAGGAACAACTTGAGATGGTTCGGCCATATGGAACGTATGGAAAGCGAGAGAATGACTAAGAGGGTGTACGAGAGCGAGGTGGAGGGACAGAGAGGGAGATGTAGACCGAATGAGAGGTGGAAGGATGGAGTGAGGAAGTACATGAACGAAGGCGGTGCTGGTTGGGGGGAGGGGCGTCGACTGACTGGGGACAGAGGTGCATGGGGGCGGTTCGTTCGTGGCCACCCCTTCGGGGATCACGGCGTCAGGCAATAGATAGATAGATAGATTATAAAGGTATATAAGATCATTGGGTATATTGATAGTGATTTATGTGCCTAAGGGGGGTCACCTGCTTTTTGTTATCTCCTGTTCTCTCTCTCTCTCTCTCTCTCTGGCTTGTATCCATTCGGTTCCATTCAGCCTACTGTTTTAAGACGTTTATCCCCATCCAGGTGTCGATGTTTTTCCTGGCAAGCGGTAGCGAGCTAGCATATTTTTAAATATGTTTTTGACAGCAGGCTAAATTTTTAAATTTTTCGATAGAAAATGTCTCCAGCGAAGCCGGATTTCTTCATACAATGCTGGCACTTGGAAAGGGATAAATGTCTTAAAACAGTAGGCTGAATGGGGCCGAATGGATACAACCGAGAGAGAGAGAGGGAGAAAAGGAGAGAAAAATAACAGGTGACCCCCCTTAACTGGCATAAGATGGGTTTATTACCACCAATATACCTTTAAGTGGGTAGAATATTGTGGACAATTTAAGGGGGGGGGGGTCACCTGCTTTGTTTTCTCTCCTTTTCCCTCTCTCTTTGGCTTGTATCCATTTGGCCCCATTCAGCCAACTGTTTTAAGACGTTTATTCCCATCCAGGTGTCGATTTCTTCCTGGCGAGCGATAGTGAGCCAGCATTGTAAGGAGAAATCCGGCTTCGCCGGAGAAATTTTTCTATCGAAAAATTTACAAATTTAGCTTGCTGTAAAACAAAAATATATATATGTTGATATTGACGCCTGGATGTGGGTAAACGTCTTAAAACAGTAGGCTGAAAGGGGCCGAATGAATACAAGCCAAAGAGAGAGGAAGAGAAATAGAAAAAAATGCGAGGTGGGTAGATTATTATGGACACCTTAAATACCCCTTTCATACCCATCTTGTTTGAGAGTGTTACGATGTTATGCAGTTTAACCCTCTCACGACCATATGACGCAGAGGTTGCCAGATTAGCAATAATAAATAGAGTTCTCTCACTCTTATAATTACCTCTCCAAAATTAGTTTTCTGCCCACAGCTAACTCAAATACAACTGCAGAGGTTAAAGTAACTAAACTAAAGGTTTCTAAATACCCCTGATGGTAACAAAGGCTTTAAAGTATCCCTAGTAGGCTCAAAATTGCGTCACATGCATGAAAGGGTTAAGGGGGGATTGTCGTTTGTTTTTTGGCCCCCCTTCTCCCTCATGTTTCACCACATTAGTTTTGAGATTTTAAGACGTTTACCCCATTAGTTTGGCGAATTTATGATCTTTCACCCCATCCTTTGCCAATATTAAGAGCTTGTATGCAAGTTAGGTGTCAACTCTTCCCTGGCGAGCGAAAGCGAGCCTGAAATTTAAGAGCAATCGGCCTTCGGTCGGGCCATTTTTCTATCCAAAAAATTTATAAATTTATCTTGAAGGTGGGTCTAGGGGGTGTAATGTTAAGCTTGATGGAGGTGTAGGGAACAAACAAAAAACCTTCCCTTCCCTCCTAGTGATAGATCGTAAGCAAAAGACAATCGTCTAATGGTAACCCGAGTATAAAGGGGTTAAAGAGTTCGTAATAATCTACCGTTATAAAGGTGTACACAAAGGAAAAGCAAGGAACAACAGATATATTGACCCATACGAGGCTACTTGTAAAAGCAGTGGTAGCGAACCCAGTTAAGGGGGTCACCTTCTTTTTTTCTCTCCTTTTCTCTCTTTCTCTGGCTTGTATCCATTCAGCCTACTGTTTTAAGATGTTTATCCCCATCCAGGTGTCGATTTCTTCCTGGCGAGCGATAGCAAGCCAGCATTGTATGGAGAAATCCGGCTTCACCGGAGACATTTTTCAATTGAAAAATATACAAATTTAGCCTTCTGTCAAAATAATTTAAAAAAATATGCTGGGTTGCTACCGCTCGCCACGAAAAAATCGACACTTGGATGGGGATAAACGTCTTAAAACAGTAGGCTGAATGGGGCCGAATGGATACAACCCAGAGAGAGAGGGAGAAAGAGAGCTTATAAATGGCTGGAGGCCCTTCTTAAACTGAATAAAATCGTCGACAAATAACGAGAGTCAAGCTAAAAGGAAGTCACCGGTACTGAAAGGGGTAAATATAGCATAGCAATTTAAGGGGGGTCACCTGCTTGTTTTCCCCTTTCTCTCATTTTCTCTCTTTCTCTGGCTTATATCCATTCGGCCCAATTCAGCCAACTGTTTTAAGACGTTTATCCCCATCTAGGTGTCGATTTCTTCCTGGCGAGCGATAGCGAGCCAGCATTGTATGGAGAAATCCGGCTTCGCCGGAGACATTTTTCTATCGAAAAATGTACAAATTTAGCTTGCTGTCAAAACAACAAAATATATGTGCTGGCTCGCTACCACTCGCCAGGAAAATATTGACACCTGGATGGGGTAAACGTCTTAAAACAGTTGGCTGAATGGGGCCAAATTGATACAAGCCAAAGAGAGAGGGAGAGAAAGAGAAAAAAAGCGAGGTGGGCTCCCTTAAGTCACTATCAATATACCCAATGATGTTTTATATATTTTTCATACTCTTTTTTTATAGCTTTGATTTTACCAGTGCACACGAGTTTGATCGGGTACAGTCACGCTAATAAGTGATGTCTAGGCACCAAGTATGTTTTGATAAATAATTGGTATCAGCAATATCTAAGCTTCATTTCTTCATATTAAGTGAAATATACAAATATGTTTCTACACTTACCCACCCTATTCAACATCTGACAGACATAAATACAGCACAGCGAAAGCCAAACGTAATGACAGCTATAGTCTATTCTCTGTAAGTAGGAGAGAAATCATGACCTCTAACCTCTGTAACTCAAAAACGACTGGAGTAATCGACCAAATATGTCTACCATTTGGGAAGAGTCAGTCAAGGAATATATGTGGAAAATTACAGCCAATTTGCTCAAGCCCTTTTCGAGTTACAGAGGATAGAGGTCATGATTTCTCGCCTACTTACAGCGAATAGACTATAGTATCGGTTTCTTGCTGGTGGTGTTAATAAGTCATGTCCTGGTTGTCATTACGTTTGGCTCGCTCTGTGCTGTATTAATGTCTGTCAGATGTTGGATAGGGTGGTGTAGGAACATGTTTGTATATCTCACTCGAAACGAATAAATCAAGTTTTAGACATTGCTGATACCAATTATATAATTATTGATTAAAACATATATATACTTGGTGCCAAGACATCACTTGTTAGCGCGACTGTACAATCGCGCTAATAAGTGATGTCTCGGCACCAAGTATGTTTTTACTAAAAATTGGTATAAGCAATATCTAAGCTTCATTTCTTCATATCGAGTGAAATGTACAAACATGTTCCTACACTTACCCACCCTATTCAACATCTGACAGACATTAATACAGCACAGAGCGAGCTGTACTGTACGTGTGATCATATTATTGAGGCCACTCTCTCTTAATTCAGGATCTCTAATTTATCCTCGCGATTATTTAAATATGTTCTGAGAATCTACTATTAACCCCTTCTATACCTGCGACGTCTTTTTACTTTATTTTGGACACTATTAGACGATTTGATTCCGTTTAAAATGAGCCTTCATCAATTAACAGGCTTGGAACTTTTTATTTAAGCTTGATGGAGGTCTATGGAAGAAAATAAAACATGATAAAAAGATACATAAAGGAACACATATACAGTATACGCTCATTCCCACTTAAGGGAGCCCACCTCGCTTTATTTATCTGTCTCTCCCTCTCTCTTTGGCTTGTATCCATTCGGCCCCATTCAGCCTACTGTTTTAAGACGTTTACCCCCATCCAGGTGTCAATATTTTCCTGGCAAGCGATAGCGAGCCAACATATATATGTTTTTGTTTTGACAGTAAGCTAAATTTGTAAATTTTTCGATAAAAAAATGTCTCCGGCCGTATTTCTCCATACAATGCTGGTTCGCTATCGCTCGCCAGGAAGAAATCGACACCTGGATGGGGATAAACGTCTTAAAACAGTTGGCTGAATGAGGCCGAAAGGTTACAAGCCAGGGAAAAAGAAAAAAGGAGAGAAAGATAAAAACAAGGCCGGTGACCCCCCTCAAGGATTGAAAGAAGTTTGGGAAGGCGTTTTTGTTAGCCTAGGGGACAATCTAAAATACATTGATGGACAATTTGTGTCCTAGAGGTAGAATACAAGCTAAAGAAAGTCGTCTAGTGGTAACCAGAATAAAATGACAATTACTTAATTATGCTGAAGGAGTTACGGGAGCCTACTTCACTTTTTTTTCTCTTTCTCTCTCTCTCTCTTTGTCTTGTATCCATTCGGCCCCATTCAGCCTACTGTTTTAAGACGTTTACCCCATCCAGGTGTCAATATTTTCCTGGCGAGCGGTAGCGAGCCAGCATATATATATTTTTATTCTGACAGCAAGCTAAATTTTTACATTTTTTGATAGACAAATTTCTCCGGCGAAGCCGGATTTCTCCATACAATGCTGGCTCGGAATCGCTCGCCAGGAAGAAATCTACAATTGGATGTGGATAAACGTTTTAAAACATTTGGCTGAATGAGGCCGAATGGATACAAGCCAGGGAAAAAGAGAAAAGGAGAGAAAGATAAAAAAAAAAAAAAACGGTGACCCCCCCCCCTTTAAAGGTGGGGGCGCATGGGTTGAGATAAACATGGAATGATAATCGCCAAGCTGTACATAATTATCTTGCAAAATGCAATGGCACTGAAATCATTATTAACAATGGTATAAAGGATTTTGTGGATCGCCTATACCGGGCCTGTGACGTCACAAGAGTGTAATTCCACCATCCAGTCCAGGATGAGTATACTGGAGTGACGTCACTATGACGTCACAGGCCAGGTATAGACGATCCGCAAAATCCTTTATACCATTGTTAATAATTTTTTCAGTGACATTGTATTTTACAGGATAATTATATGCAGGTTCGTGATTATTTTTCCATGTTTACCTCAACCCATGCGCCCCCACCTTTAAGCAAACAGCTGTGCCTACAATCTCTCAATAAATGGTGGACTATCCTTGACTAGCGAAATAGTTATGGGTTTGGATATCTTTGAAAGGGTAGTGGCTTTTTATTTATTTATTTATTTATTATTTTATTTTTTTATTTTTTTGTCTATTAATTAATGTATTTATATATATTTTTATTTTCGTCGCTAGACCTCCCTCAAACTTAGAAAAACACCCCCTAGACACCTCAAGACAAATGTGTACATTTTACGGTAGAAAAATGCCGGTTCGTCCTAAATTACAGGCTCCTTATCTCCTGCCAGAAAACAATCGACACCTAAATGGAAAGATAGGTCTAAAATTTACCGAAATAGGGCGAAAGTTCTTAAAATCGTCAAACAAATGGGCCGAACATCTTCAAATCTCAAAGGCAATGGAGCTAAATACGAGGGAGAAAGGGGACCAGAAAAACGACCCATCTCCCCTTAAGGGGAGGTGTGGTGGAGTGGTCATGCCGCTGGATTGGTAATCCAATGGACCCTGGTTCAAATCCCGATATGTCAATGGGAAGATATTATTGGGATTGAATTTGTGCTGTACCTAGTATCAGTGCATTACCACAAAGCCCACCGAAATGCCAAAAAAATACCCTCATTGATCCCTGATTAAATAACACTGTATGAATATTCCCATATTCAAAATATGTTACAGGGGGACAATGCCTAGTGAGTTCACTGCTCAATAGGTGGCGTTCTGAGAGTGAGGGTCTGAGTCTGGAGGGTGAGACAGTGAAGCACTTGAACGAAGCAACCAGCCGCTTCAGAGATGGAGCTGCTTCGAGCCATGAATGGATGCTTCACATGTCTCACTCCCCAGACTGGAACAAGACCTCACGGGCTGCACCGTGTTGAGCTGTGGAATGTACAGGCTCTCAGCCTATGCCCGAGAGGGAGTAGTGGGAATATAGAAAAAAGAAAACAAAAATAGCTTGCCTTTACATATGTGTGTGTGGTTGCGCAAAGTAAATATATATATATAAATGTGTAATGATAAATGGGTATAAATACAGTATATGCCACCTGTGTGTATGTGTGGTAAGGTCCATATGTATATAAACACATATTTCTCTCTCTCTCTCTCTCACACACCAAGGATATATGACAAATTAACTCTCCACATGAAACCAAGCATTACCAAACTTTCCGGACAAACACACACATACACATACACACTTAACTTACACACACACACACACACACACGCGCTTAGTACTCTGTATTGGGAGCGCTAGCTCTGGTGTCGGGGGTTCAATCCCAGGCGCCGGCAGGGGAAGTTCTCTCAAAAACTTTCCCTGGCCGTGAAGGCAAGATCTGGGCGGATCGTCTCGGGGGACCCACAAAGTCTCCTGCCCACGTCCTACTCCCTTGGGAGTATGTAGGCGCTCTCGTTAGCTGCCAGGATCAGTCTGTTGATCCATTAGGATAAGATCTAGGTTAAGTCTGTGTATTTTCAGCCCCATTGGCTGCCGGCTTGAAATAAACCGATTATTATTATTATTATTATTATTATTACATACATATTGATAGATAGATAGATAGATAGACAGTTTATTGACCACAGCCTACATTGTTACATTAGTCTATAATACAAACACTTTACATAGTTCGAATATCAAACATTTAGAATGTTGAATTACAACTGTTGTCCAACATAAGATTAATATCGTTATTTATCTATAACATCAAATCATTAAAGGTAAATATTTTCATATTATTACATGCACATCACACACACACACACACACAGAGACACATACACACACACACACACACACACATACAAACAAACACACACAACACAAGTACACAACACACACCCAGACACACACAAACACACACACAGACAAAACAAAACAAAAACACACACACACACCAATGTTTCCCACTATAAACTTGGAATCACACGAACGATTTCCCGTCAAATCTCTACCAGCAATATTTTCCATAATTTTTTTGTATTTATATTATAATCAATATTGATATCGATCTTCCTTGAAATTGGTATGTAAAACAGCCACATTATTACAATATATGTGATATAGGCCCAGTATCTTGTGGTATTGATATGAATATCCAAAGTTCAGGACTTCGATGTTTCCATAGTATTTGTCCTATTATAAAAGAATAAATATTGATATCGATCTTCCTCTTTAAGATTGATATGTAACACGACCATATCAGTACAACATATGTGATATAGACCCAGTATCTTGTGGTATTGATATGAATATCCAAAGTTCAGGACTTCGATTTTTCCATAATAATTGTGTATTTATATTATAATCAATATTGATATCGATCCTCCTCCTTAAAATTGGTACATTTTCATGCTCTAAGTGTATAAAGTGATATTAGATGTAGATTTAGATATTTTTGTGTGTAATCTGTTCTAATTATAAACTAATAAAACCTGAGGAAAGACAACCTAATATGAAATAGTGTTTATATAAACCTATGCACGCACGCACGAACGCACGCACGCAGTAGGCTGAATGGGGCTGAATGGATACAAGCCAGAGAAAGAGAGAAAATGAGAGAACAAAAAGCAGGCACCTCCCTTAATAGGCCCCCCCCCCCCCCTCTCACTCTCTCTTTTTCCTCATGTTTTGCCCCGTTAGTTTTCAGATTTGATGACGTTCGGCTCATTAGTTGGGTGATATTAAGACCGTTCGCCCCATTTCTTTGTTAATATTAAGATTTCGTGTCATTTGGGTGTTGTATCGCGAGCCAGTAATTTAAGAGGAACCGGCCGGGACATTTTTCAATCGAAAATCATACAAATTTGTCTTGAAGGAGTAAGTGACACCTTGGGCGGGTGTTTTTTAAAGTTTGATGGAGGTCTACGATGAAACTAAAAAAAAATATTAAAAATATATTATCTTTTTAGTATTGTAGTGTATTCTTCAAACATAGGCCTGCGACTTGGTATGGAAATAACTTCACCCAAGTAGGATTTCCCATCTCATAATTATATACTATGGCAAAAAAAGTTGGTTAATTTTTATCATGCCGTGGTCTAGTGGGTGAAAGCGTGGGATATCATCCTGATTGACTGCAGTTCGAATCCGGGCTGAGCTTATCTATCTATCTATCTATTTATATATAAATATATATAGCATATATATATATATATATATATATATATATATATATATATATATATATATATACTGTATATATATATATATTTGTTTTAGCTATCGCTATGTCAATTTTGAACCCTTGGTCTTCAATTGGGTTACACTATTTCGTGGAACGAACATGTGTTTAACATTAATGTGCACATTACCTCTCAAATACCGAGAAGTACCAATTTGTTATAAACTGTATACAAGAGCTTTATCCCCCAAAGCACTTCATATACATAAAACA
Organism: Paralithodes platypus; assembly: GCA_032716605.1. NCBI lineage: Eukaryota > Metazoa > Arthropoda > Malacostraca > Decapoda > Lithodidae > Paralithodes > Paralithodes platypus. The sequence goes on along the minus strand of CM064548.1, from coordinate 25,574,554 downwards.
AAACATAGTAATATATATATATATATATATATATATATATATATATATATATATATATACACAGCAGGAATAGAAGAACAAAGTACGCTACGAGCAGTTCCATACTTTATTACCAAACGTTTCGACATCACACAGGTGTCATCTTCAGTGGTCTACAAATCAAAAGATAATATTACATATATATATATCGGTATATATATATATAATTATATATATAGTAGTGGCAATAGATTCTCCTCGGGGGAAGCGGAGTCTTATAAGGGCAAGCAACACCAAGGTAAACACGAACATCTTGCCTCAGATATTGAATGGGTGGGAGTTGAATTGCCACCGGATGTAATTTTTTTTTGCAAAAATCTCAGTTTTCTTTAGGATAGATACATAAATAGATAGGGACATAGCGATTCCAAAATGATCAATATAGCCATCTATACCGTTTTTATGTTGTCGAAGCAAATAAGGGTTGTGAAAGGCCGAGTTGTCTCGCAATTAACTCGGGGCCGAGCTGTCTCGGTTTTACTGGGCCGAGCTGTCTCGCCGTGGGCCGAGCTGTCTCGCTTTTACTGGGCCGAGCTGTTTCGCCGTTGGCCGAGTTGTCCTGGCCGAGCTGTCCCGTGGGCCGAGTATTCTAGCAACCGTAGTGGCCTACGTGTCACATCATTTAAATATTAATGAAATACCACATACATTATTATCACCATCATGCACTCATCAAATCTGCATCAATGTCCCAATCCCCCCTCAAAAACAATCACTTAATTAGGCTATTCAGTCACCACCACATAGGCTACCATACATGTATAGTACAACCAACAGAAAGCCATGATGAACGTTTGTATGAAATGTAGCCTAGCTATAGGCTACACAACACTCGACACCTCTACAACTTTAATAGTATATAGAACCAGCCCAATTCCGCTTTCCTCAATGTTAGTTAGTTAGGATAATACTTCAGAGGCTATCCACCCCATCACACTGTAAATCAAGAATATAATATCGTTTGAAATGGAAACTCGCAAATCTACGCTTCTGAACGAATCCTAACTAGCCCAATGGTGCGAACAAAAGAAGACCATGGCAACACTGTGTACGTATATCCCGCCGCGGTCAGCTGACAACCTAAACAGTTGCCCGTGGAAAAGGCAGTGTTGTAAACAAAATTGTCATCATCTTTTCGAATTTCCTGCATCTCCACGTATGTAATTTGCTGCCTCTGTGTTCTACGACAGTCTGATTCACATTGATTGATTTCCTGTCACTGGTCTAATAAGAAATATAGCCGTTAACATATTTAGCTGCCCGATTTGATAGTGGATTATAAATTGGTAACTTAAAAGCGCACGATAGCTTGTTTTGTAGGAAAGAAACTATAGTGCGCAGGCGCAGACATTCAACCTGCCAAATTCTACAGCTACAGAATATAATATCGTATGTTCAGCCAATTTCTACTGAAACACGTATTTGTTAGTAACTAAAAAGGAAGTAAATACAATACTTCAATGAGTATTAAAATTTCGCCCAGCCTATTACACCACATTAGATGAAACTAAATTTCTTGTTCATGAAGCTGATATTTATGTATCAAATTATGTTAATAATTATATATTCACTGCATTAACGAGTATATAACCATCATATTATGAATCTAGTAAAAATACACTACACAACTATGTGTCATAGATAGTTGCGAACTGTATTAAACCTCTTAAATCACGAAAACCTCCAAAACACCTCAATGGTGCATCACACACGATAGTCATTTGAATAAGACCCCCAGTGCCATCTGGATTTTTAGTACGGTTTTCCCTCATTATAATTATACTATATGCGTAAGACTATGTGTGTGAATTATATTATGCAAATTGTTGATTTTCGTATGATAGCCTAAAAGCAGGTTATATGAAATAAACAAACTTAATTTTGATTACATTAACAAAAGAACAAATAATATAATTGGTTGGAGGTTAATAGTCTAGATTTACAAAATGTTTAAACAGAATGATAAACTCTTGATACCTAACCGTCTCCTTAGCTTTTCTCTAGATATCCAATCTTGCAGTTTGGCCCCACGCATACATCTCAACATTTTCATCTTCTTATGTTCCATTTGATTGATATCAACCACTTTGACAGGCCACGTTCCTGAACTTTTGGTCACTGTACTTCTAACATATGAAGCGTAGCTTACACCTTTCGCTTTAGGGTAGAGGCAGTCATCTCATGGTTAGAATTGGCTGTAATTCTCTGGAGTTTCCCCAGCCAGATCTAATTCTGGAGATACTCGAAACCTCGTCCCCATTACTGGCAGAGATGGTATCCACCAAGTAGCAAAACTTGTCTACCATCTCCAGTGACTAATTGCCAAAGTGCCCACTCTCGAGCCGGTCATCCAGCACAAGATCACCTTTACATAAATACAAGTTTCTGAACTTCAGATTTCTTCCTCAGCAGAGATCCTTTTATTCAAACACAGCGCTTCTTACTATGATGTAACCAGCTATGACAGATGCTTCACTGAATTAAGTTCACGCGCACCCTTTTATTGCATACTACTATGGGTAGGCTGTGCCGCACTTTATTCTAAATTTCCACGCTCCAATCTGCTGTGCAAAACCTTGGTTATATATATATTAACCCTTAACCTGAGAACGGCGAGAAGACTTCAGAGGTTTTGGTGGTGAAAGGCGACGAACTTCTTAAGATCCAAGGCCTAATAAAAGACTTTTAAAAGGCCCCAGTAGCACCTAAAACAAAGGAATATGTGCCTAGGTGAAATCATTCCCCTCCATACCTCCTATCACTCCTCCACATGTGTCAAAACTCCCTCCTTTCCCCCCCCTTCAATTATCACCTATTTTTTCTCTTATTCCTTTGTTTATCAGTTTCTTTATCGCACCCATCTCTCCAACCCAGTTCCAAGGTGTTCTGCGCATATCGAGTGCGTAGGGAGAGAAAGAAAGTGAGAGAGAAGCCTCAGTCTGCCTCCAGGCATCAGAGAGAGAGGGTATACGTCTCGTTCGCCTCACACTTCATGACTGGAGGGTCGGCAATAATTTGTCTTTTTCATCCCCCAAATACTATTCCCACTTGTTTTATTGCTGTTACATGTCAATATCTTCACATTAAACGTAAAATAGGCGCATATGAATAAGCAATAACGATATTTATCGTAAAATTACGTTTTAGGCGGGAATGAAGCCTAATATCGTCGCTTGGTGGTAGGGTGTGCACTACCAATAGCTTGCGCTTAACGGGTTAATCCTCGACTTGCCACGCCCTCTCTCCATCCTGCACATTATCTGCGATAAGAACTATATCATCTGCGTTAAATGGGCACAATTTACCTCCAGAATCTTAACGAAGAGCAGAGGGTTTAACACAGAACCCTGGGTGACTCCAACACGAACTGTTTACACAAACTCGGAACACCATTCACCCTCACTACCGTTAGTGAGTCCTCGTACATCTTCATTATCACACACACCAGCAACTCCTCTACACCAAGATTTCTTATAGCCCACTGCACAACTTGCGTGGTTTAAGTGATGTTGAGTAGGTCATATTAGGTAAGAAAGCTGACAAGGAAAAATTACCATCCTCAAGAAACCGGTTTAAGACTGCCCCGCTGACTGCCCCTTGCACCTTTACCCAAAAATTGCTTGGAGTTGGATCCAGTGGCCCTGGTGCACCCCACCAGAACCAGTCTCAGGGATGCACCTTGTGTGCATATACAGCACTACAGCTGTCCTACTATTATACACCTAATGACAGAGCAGCCTCCTGGAGTGCTACCGCCATGTTTGGGGCCTTATATTTCTAGGCAGGGAGTGCCTACACCATGCACTATACTCTCCGGATCCCTTCGGTCAGGTAGGCCCCAAGGCACCAGTTCTGGATTTGGGGAAGTAACATTTAGTGACAGTGTGCCGCTATTAGGCAGCTTGAATTATAGAACAATGAAGGCCCGCTGCCATGCCGCCCCACCATGCAAACACTGTGGCCGATTGAGGTGTAGTGCCAAGCAACGCCCAAGTATGACTGGTAGAGTCCCCTGTAGCACCTATCCGCTTCTCACCAGCCTCGGCGGTGCCATACTGAGGCAGCCCCAATAGCAAGGCTTTATTGTAATGATGCAGGAAAAGGTACTGACATATGTACACATATTGGAAGTGGAATTATTATACATTGGCAAACTATTTTAATAAACTGCTTAAAACACAGGTATTACTGTATGTGTACTGGAATTCACTAGTTATCTATTTTTTATTAATTTCACCACAACACCAAACATCTCCAATGAAATTAATGAAAGCATATAATAATGTGATCCACCAGGATTCGAACCCGGGTTATCACACACAGATTTTTAGACACCTCAACCATTACACCACCAACACGGTTAATTGTATTGTTTTCATCATTAACCCGGGAACTGCCGGGAGACTCTTAAGAGTTCCCCCCGGCGGACTGCGGGGAGACTCTTAAGAGTGAGTGAAAAAAAAAATAAACTTTTGACATCGAAAAAAAAAAAATATATATTATTTTCATTTTTTTATTTTTTTATTTTTTTTTTGGCCCCTGGGCCATGCAAAATCTCAGTCCTCTACCTCCCCTCCTTCCCCACTTTCCTCTTCTCCTTCAGTTATCACCTATTTTCCCTGTTATTCCCTTATTCTGAGGTATATTTTCGTGCTAACATTAGCGAGTTGCAAGCAGGGTGTTGTCATCACTGATGGCAAGCGAGTGCAAGAGAGAGAGAGAGAGTATCGATCGACTGTGTCTCAGTGGCCTTGGGGGAAATTGGCGGGAAAGCAGCTTGCCTCACCCATACATTATACAACTCGTGGGCTATATCTCCGATTTTGACCATCCAAACACTGTTTTCACTCGTTTTATTGTTGTTTCAGGTTAATACCTTTATAATCAACCCATAATAGGTGCATATGGATAAGTATTAATGCTATTAATGGTACAATGAATATTTTAGTGACGGAAACACCTCAAATACATGCGCACAGGGAGAGGTGTCTAATTACCCCCATGCGCACTTCAGAGGTTAAGGGATACTCAAGTGTTCCTGACCAGGACTGTTCCTTTTACTGATACCTGTACTGAAGAAGATATGAGGTGCAATGGTTTGCGCTTATGCTCACAACCGAAAGTTTATTGTTCGCTTCACAGGTAGAAACTAATGGGAGAGACCTGATGCCTCGGTTATCTTTACAGTAAAGCGGAGCATGTAGTATGTGGGCACTATCGTGACGTCCCGTTTGGGATCATATTGTGATAACCAGGGCCTGGATAATACAGTTTCTTTTCATGTCATGTTGTTTAAATTTTAGTATGTTACCTTGTGATGCTGTCGAAGCTCATAACTGGATTTACAATCCAGTTTCTGCTAGCTTGCTCTTTGTATTCTTTATCTCTTGCATATCTTAACATCTTGTTAAGTTATAGATTAACTAATATGCAAAAAGCAATCAATTAGTCATAACCCCACAATCAATAGCTGTAGTTCTGCTTGCTCATTATATCTCTTAATTATCTAGGCTAAACCCCCCTCGATCCACTATTAAGTGACCATACCAGGTAAGATATGCGTATTGCTTTAGCCTGGTTTTTGTTCTTTCTTTTCTATATGGGTGTATTTGTTTGGAAGTGTCTGTCGGGAAGATTTCACTGTGTTGCAGTGGAAGTTAATCCATGTCAGTATAACAACGCTATGGACACAAGACTGAAATGTGTGGTGAAAAGGCTACGGGAAATTACACTGAAATCTCAGAGAGTGTAAAGCTCCCTTGTGTTACGACCGGCACTACAAAATAAACAAGGGCACTTAATATTGGACTAGAAGATAGGCTATATCTGCAACAACGGTATGCTAATTCCAAACCCTCGAACTATTACGCCGGTGAACAAAACACTTAAACCCTCCAGAGTTAATCTACTGGATAACGGGGTATCAATTAACTGGGTTTAGTGCACTTCTACAATTAAAGGCTTTCCGGTGACGGCAAAGCCTACTCACAACAGGAGTACTTTACGTTAATAAAATGCTCTCAAGTAATAACAATGCTTAAATAAACTATAACAAGATTTAATAAAGGAGTATATGCTTACGTTAACTTTAGTGTGAGTCTGAACTCAACACTAACTCTTCAATGCTCTATGAAAACACTGGAAGTCTAGTCCTACAGCAAACAGATATGGAATCTTCTGAAAACGTCTGATGCTCTAAGATGCTCGTCGATATAGAACAGAAATAATGCAGGGGCAGGACACCAAAGCGTGTATCTTAAATACACCAACAAGTAGGATACATATATATAAAACAAGGGAGTGCAACAACTCTGTGACAGCACTAATAATAGCCACTCAAAACAGTACTTCCTTAGCCAAAGTAACAGCCATACTGGGTTGTGCACCATGCATCAACCTATCTATCTATCTATCTATATGCTCAGGCCCAATCCCCATTTTGGGGGTAGCCGACTCAAGACAGAGCAAGAACAGGGAAAACACAAAAACAACATAAAACAACAAATAAACACAGATAAAAAGCACAAACTCACACACATCCAGGTCACCCAGGAGAAGACCCAGAGACCAGGGTCACCAAGGTCGCTCCAGCACTCCCCCGGCCCCCGACCACCCGGAGAGGTTCCGATCTCGGCAGGCAGACATGCAGCGGAGCCAAAGCGACAAGCCCTCCCACCACACTTCCAGGCGCACCCTTCATATTAATCGTCTCCCCGGGCCAGGCGCCTGATGGACTATTATCTAGTCCAACTTGCGCCCAACCCCTTACTCCAAATGACCACGTGTTCACTCAACTATTCACAAGCATTCTCCATTCACTCCTGTCCACCACCACTTCCCCTGCCTGATCTATAGTCATTCCTCTATCATCCAAAGCCTTTCTTACACAGTCACTCCATCTCAATGGGGGCTTCCTGCCCTTCTATCTCCCCTTGTACCTGACTCACATATTCTCTTTGTAAGCCTTTCATCTCCCATTCGTTCAACATGACCATACCAGCTCAGCACCCTTCTGTCCACTCTGGCTGACAAATGTTCCTGCTGCCCCACTCTCCTACGTATCTCTTCATTCCTCAATCTGTCTCTACGAGTAACTCCACACATACTCCTCAAGCAGCTCATCTCCATCACATCCAGCCCTCTTTTCTCCTTTTTCTTCAGAGCCCATGTCTCAGCCCCATACATCACTGTTGGCACAACAATTCCTTGATACAGTGCACTTTTTACTTTCACTCCGAGATTTCTCGTCTTCCACATACTTCCCATTGCTCCGAAAACCTTCCTTCCTTCACACACTCTCTGTTTTACCTCCACTTCCATACCTCCACTCCTGCTTATCGTTCCTCCTAGATATTTAAAACACTCTACTTGTTCCAATATTTCCCCATCCAGCCTCACATCTAGATTCACCCTATGCTCTCCCCTATTACACACCATTACTTTACTTTTATTGATGTTCACCTTCAGTTTCCTCTTTCCACAAACCACACCAAACTCTTTGACTACCCGCTGCAGTTTCTCATCAGAATCCGCCACCAATGCTGTGTCATCAGCGAACAGCAACTGATTCAACTCCCAATCTCTACCATTCTTCCCTACTAAACCCAATCCTCTTCCCATAGTTCTCCTTTTCACCTCCCGCACCACACCATCCATAAACATATTAAACAGCCATGGTGACATTACACAACCCTGTCGCAAACCTACCTTTACCTCAAACCATTCACTCAACTCACCATTTCCTACTCTCACACATGCTCTGCTCCCTTCATAAAAACTCTTAACTGCTTCTAACAAATTTCCTCCTATTTCATAAATCCTTAACACCTTCCACATTGTTTCACGGTCCACACGATCATACGTTTTTTCCAAGTCCATAAATGCCCAAAATATCTCCTTATGCTTCTCTAAATACTTCTCGCCTAACTGTCTTACTGCAAACATCTGATCCACGCACCCTCTTCCCCTCCTAAAACCGCACTGTTCTTCTCCTATTGCAACTTCCGTACACTTTATTATCCTCTCTATCAACACCCTGCCATACAGCTTTCCAACCACTGACAATAAACTAATACCTCTATAACTTGAACACTCCTGCCGATCTCCCTTCCCCTTGTACAACGGCACAATACATGCACTCTTCCAGTCTATTGGTACCATTGACACAGCAAAGCACACATTGAAAAGTCTCACCAACCAATCTATTATCACATCTCCACCCTTCTTTATACACTCCACAGCAATACCATCCAAACCTTCTGCTTTTCCCGCTCTCATTTGTTTCACTGCTTCTTTCACCTCATTTTCCTCAATCCTTTCATTCATTCCCTGCCACCTGGGTGGCCTGGGTAACCTATCTCCATCCACCTCTGCTTCAATCACTGCTTCTCTTCCATCTCTTGTATTTAACAAAGATTCAAAATACTCGGCATATCTTTTCCTCACTTCAACTGGTTCCACTAGTAATTCTCCATTTTCATCTTTCACTGACTCTTCCCTCTTTTGTCCTCCTTTCCTTACTTTATTTACCTCCTTCCAGAACATCTTCTTTCATTCTTCAAAATTCTCACTCAACCTTTGACCCCACCTTTCGTTTGCATCTTTTTTCGCTTCTCTAATTTTCCGTTTTGCCTCTCTCCTTTTCTCCTTGTACCTCTCCCATACCTCAACACTACCATCCTGTAAAACCCTCTCAAAACACTGTCTCTTCTCCTCAACTGCCTTTCTCACCGTATCATTCTACCACTCGCTTCCCTTCCTGATACCTCTGCCTCCTACTTTCCTTTTGCCGCATACTACCTCTGCACTTGCTTTCACTCCTTCCTTAAACTGTTGCCATTCAACCTCTACTTCTCTCTCTTCCATCTCTCTCACTTCCATCCACTTTTCATTTAGTCTTTCCTTGTACTCCCTCTCTTTTTCACTCTTCTCTAACTCACTAACTTTTATTACCTCTCTTACTTCACGCTTGTCTCTTATTCTCCTGTAACTCTTAACTCTTAGCTTTCCCTCCACCAGGTAATCATCTGACATACCCTCCGCCTCACCTCTCATCACATTCACATCCAGCAGTCTACACAATCTTTCCCTTGTCACCAGCACATAATCCATCAATGCCCTCTCTACAATTTCTCCCCTCACAAGTCTATGCCAGGTGTACTTGTGTATACGCCTTTTTTTGAAGAACGTATTACCTACACTCAATCTACACTCTTCACATACATTTTTCAGTCTTTCTCCACTCTCGTTTACACCATCCACACCAAAACTACCGATGACTCCCTCAACAGGCTCATTTCCTACCCTAGCATTTAGGTCCCCTAAAACTATAACATTTTCATTTTCATCAAATCCTTGTAGACAATCTCTCAAATCCTCCCAGAAACCCTCTACCTCGTCTAACTCTCTTTCACTTCCTGGTCCATACGCACTTACAAAAACCCACCTTTCACCCTTAAACCGCATTCTCACCCACATTAGCCTTGATGACACCTCTTTCCACTCTTTAACCCTTATTTAGCGGCGAGCAACATAAGTCGAGTTAAATAAAGCTGGACTATGTGGCGGCGCTCGACATAACTCGAGTGGCAATTTCAGCACGTAATGTGGCTGAGAGAGAGAGACAAGTGGTGGCAGGAGACTAGCGAGCGTATGACTGCTCCAGACCACCGCGGCGAACCTACTGACACAAATCTCAGCTCCCTCCTCCCTCTCTCACTCGCTACATACTCAATTATGTACCGAAAGTACCGAATTACCTGCTTTTTGCACTCGCGTTGCACGGTTATTGCAAGAAAACTATCCATCATACAAGGATCGTTATGGTGTCATTCGAAAGCTCTGTTTATGCCCTTTCAGGGATAGGTACTTGTTTTACGTTCTGGGTCTTATTTAGGCATGAAAATGATCACGTAAACAGCCCTATTTTGGCTAAAAACACCCCGCTGTGCGGTACACATAAATAAACCGCATAGGCCGCTCGTAAGGTGTTAATAAACTCTCTCAACTCCTCCTTCACAATAATAGCCACTCCTTCTTTCCCCTTGACTCCTTCGTCTACTCCAGACTTTCTACCTATCACGTTTCCAAAATCCACTTCTCCCTCTCCTTTCATCTTTGTTTCATTCAGTGCAAGGACATCATACATCCTTCTTTCAAATAACCTTCCAATATCCTCTCGCTTCTCATTCGTACTACATCCACGCACATTCAAAGCTCCTATTCTTAGGGTCCGGGACCACGAACGCGTTCCCTCGCCCCTATCTCTGTCTCGTTTTTTTGGTAGATTTATTTAAGGGGAGAAGGATACCAGGCCTCCCGCCCCCGATCCCCTTTAGCCGACTTCTACGTCTCGCCGGAGAAAAGCGGTGGTGGAAATTTCGCACCCCTCCACCACAGAGGAGGCTACCTGCACCAGAAAGTGGCGGGCGTTGGGGTCGCCGCATCCCTACGCCATTTGAAAAAATTAGAGAATAAATCATGCATCAACCTAGGCTAAAATAATACGTGAATAATTCCTAAAGCATACACAGTTAAAGTTAAAAAACACAATGCTGTCTTTATTACTAATTAAGTCTAGCAGCGGCATAAAAGGTACAAAGAGCCTTGGCAGAGCGCAAGCATGCTCGTAGCCTACTGTCTCCCCTGAACAGATTTCCCCCTATGTTACGTTAAGTGACTAGGAGGCTCTCTTGGTAAGTCCAGATCTCTAGTATCTGGTCTTGCCCTGGCGCTCCACAAAGGTCAACAAAATGAGGTAGCAAGCATACAAGCAAGAGTAGGCAAAAGCCCTTCGCTTGTATACTGCTACACTCACAAAGGAAAAATATGCACAAGGGTGACAGGCTACCTAGCTCCGTCGAAGTCGTACAGGCTCTGACTTGCCATATACATATCTCAGACAACGACCAAAGATACCTTCCACTGTCTAGCATTAAATAGTAACAAAGAACAACTCAATAATTAGAAGCACCCAATAATAATATGACTCCATGTGACTATGACTCTAATTATCCCTAAAGCTAGTGCAAAACATATATGTGAGAACTGGTGCAGGTAATACGACTGGCCGACTATGGAAGTCGTATGCAGAACCAGAAGGAATTAGTAATTGAATAAAGACAAGAAGTATGGAAAAGAAGAAGTTCAGAGAGAGAAACAGTAGTAAAGAGGGTTAGATTGGGGGACAGATTGCAAGGGACGTCTAGGACCAAGCACAACATACCAAGCTCTAAGGAGTCACGCGGGCAGGAGCCCTCCAGCACCAAGCTGAGACAGCGGCCCCCAATCACATACCACTACGTCATGAAGAGCAGGCGTCATATGACGCGCCAGGCCCGCCGGCCAATCACGAGCGTGTGAACCTCCGCCCAAGCGAGGAAGGCACACGTACATACACACGCACATACTACCACCTCGCTGCCTCCCTTATCTCTTTCTCCTTGCAACTTCACACTACATATCTTATACTCTATCAATGATATAAAATACTTCCAAGTGTCACAGACAAGAATGAAGACAACCACTGATCTGTCTGTGACAACATGAATACTAAGAAAGAAAGAACATCGTTCTACGATTATTATAGCCCATTTTACTGGCCTGGCGAACGCTAGCGAGTACGAGTACATTCTGGCAAGCTGGCCAGCGTAACACCCCGCCCAAGATGTGGGACGTTTTAACCTCAGGTAAACGCCACATCTGACCAGAAAGAATGCCCACCAACCACGCTACTCCCCCAGGTTGTGAAAACAAGGCACAATCACAAACATAAAACACTTCATTATATAAAAAAAATCTACACAGCTCTTCCCCAAAGTAATAGTATCACTTAACAATATTACGCTCAACGAGCAAGCTTCAACAAGCCTAGCCTACTAAGACACAAACTCAGAATGTCTTTGATTCTTGCTGTAAAATACTGCACGTATATACTATCAAAAGAAAGAGTTTTTATGTGAGGTTTTTGTATTATTTTTAATAGTGTTTTTGGCGGCTTTGCACTACAGGGGCAAGCCTAATTTTTCTCCACTCAACCCAACACACCTGTGGTGATCTACCCTGGGTCCTCCACCCTAGACAAACAGTCAGCTATCACGTTGTCACAACCGGCAATATGGCGAATGTCAAGGTTATACTCCTGCAACATTAAGGACCTTCTGGTTAGCCTTATATTCCGGTTGTGGAACTGATTAAAAAACTTCAAAGGGTGGTGGTCAGTGTAGATCACCACGACTGGGCCAAAAGCGAGAAAATACACCTCAAAGTGCCTGAGCGCCAGCACAATGGCCAGAAGCTCCTTCTCTACCACTGAATAGTTCTTTTGTACTGAGTTGAACTTCTTGGAAAAGAAACTTACTGGGTGTTCCACACCTTCTGTGTCTGTTTGCAACAAGACGGCACCAGCCCCTACACCGCTAGCATCTGTCGCTAGCTGAAAAGGTCTTGAGAAGTCTGGGGCCCTGAGTATGGGGTGAGTGCACAAAAGATGCTTCACCAGTGAGAATGCTTTCTCACACTCAGGTGCCCACCCAAACTTTTTCGTCTTTGCAAGTAGGTCAGTCAGAGGAGCCAGCACCGAGGAGTATCCGCGGATGAATCTGCGATAATACCCAATCATGCCCAAGAACCTCATGATTTGTCTTTTGGTGGTCGGCCTGGGGAACTGGTTAATAGCCTGTATCTTGGTTTGGGGGGGGGGGGGGGGGCACACCTGGCCTAACCCTACCACAAACCCTAAGTACTGCACAGTTGCCCAAACAAAATCGCATTTGCCCAGATTGACCACCAAATGAGCCTCAATTAGCCTCCTGAACAATGCCCCGATGTGCTCGCAATGGCTTTCAAAGTCATCATCGTAGATTATTACATCATCTAGATAAACGGTGCAGTTAGGGATCTCCGCCACTAACTCATTCATCAGGCATTGGAAGGTTGCAGGTGCATTCTTCAACCCATACGGCATAACATTGCAACGGTAAGTGTTCCCATCCACCACAAACCCGCACACCAGCTTCGCCCGCTCAGACAACGGCACCTGCCAGTAGCCTTTGACAAGATCCACCTTGGTCAGGTAACGTGCACACCCGTTCTTGTCAACACTGTCATCTACGCGGGGAAGAGGGTAGGCATTGGTGGGGGTTAAGCCGTTCAACCGCCTGAAGTCAATGCAAAACCTGACCTTGCCGTCTGGTTTAGGCTGCAGAGTGACGGAAGATGTCCACCTAACCGCCCCTTTTTCTATCAGCCCCCTCTCCAACATGTAGCCTAATTCCGCTCGGAGAGCCGTTAGTTTAATGGGAGGTACACGATAGGGCACTGATTTAAAGGGGGGGTGGTCTCCAACGTCTACATCGTGCACCGCATGAGTTGTGAGGCCTGGGTGCTCGGCAAAAACAGTGGGATATAAACTGAACAGGTGCTGGATCGCTGCACGCTGTTGCTCAGGCAGGTGCTCAAACGCTTCCACAGCCACCTGGCTCGTGTTCCCCGCCCACTGATCCGCCGAGACATGACAATCCCAACTTTCCTCCACCTGGGCCTCACTGCCCCCCTCTCCTTCTCCACCTTGGCCTCTGCAGACCAACACAGGGACAGCAGGCTGCTCAGGTGGGTGCCTCACAAACTCTTTTAACAGGTTCACATGACAGAGCTGATTTTCTTTCGTCTATCCGGAGTAGCCACAAGGTAATCTAGGTCAGATAACTTCCTCACGACCTTGTAAGGACCGACATACTTGGCAGACAGGGGATGGCCTACTAAGGGCAATAAGACCAAAACCTCCTGTCCTACCACAAACTCCCGGAGCTTTGCTTTTATGTCATACCGATCCTTCATCAAGGCCTGATTACCCACCAAATTTCTCCCTGCCAACTCCAGGCTTTTCAGCATCCTGTCTCTACTCTCGAGGACATACTTAATTAGAGAACATGGTGGCACAGTCCCTTCCCAGATCTCTCTCACCATGCTCAGAGGACCTCTAACCTGATGCCCGAAAACTAACTCATTGGGGCTAAACCCAAGGCTCTCCCCAGGTACCTCGCGTGTCGCAAACAAAACGTACGGTAGCCCCAGGTCCCAATCCTTGCCATTCTCCATACAGTAGCACCGCAACATGCTTTTCAAAGTGGAATGCCGTCTTTCCAACACCCCTTGACTCTCTGGGTGATAAGCTGAAGAGACAACCGTATTGATCCCATGCTGGTGCATGGTCTGTTTAAAGAGAGTGGACGTGAAATTTGACCCTTGGTCCGACTGAATTTCCTGCGGGTACTCGTATCTCGAGCAATACAACAGCAAGTTTCGCACAACAGTTTTAGACTTGCCATTTCTCATAGGGTATGCATCAAGGTAGCGAGTGGAGACGTCCATGAGGGTTAGCAAAAATCTGTTGACTGCACTAGTGGGAGGCAGAGGGCCTACCATGTCAATGACAACCTTGCTGAAGGGAGGACCAATAGCAGGCACTGGGTGCAACGGAGCCTTAGGTATGCTCTGCTTCGGCTTTCCCACCCTCTGGCAGGTACCACACATCGCCACCCAGGCCGAAACTTGGGCTTTAATACCTGGCCACCAGAACAACCTAGATAACGAGGCCAACGTTTTACTCACACCCATGTGACCTGCCAACGGAACATCGTGCGCCAACCGCAACAGGCTATCACGGCACTTTTCAGGTACCACCAACTGGTCAACCACTCTTGCCCCACCATTCCAACTACGTCTGGGATCCAAAAAACGGCGATACAGAATTCCCCCAACATGAACAAAATCTCCCGGCTTTGCATCCCCGTCCTCATCGAGTTCTATAGCCCCGTTCCCACAACTCTCAAGCCCAGGATCTTCTATTTGCAACCGACATATATCAGAGGGTGCCAACCTGTCCAAATGCTCCTGGAGCAACTTGTGGCCACCCCCGATACTGGGCTGCACGAGCCTTGCCTGCTTCGCTTGGGAAAGTTTCTGTCGCGGAGTGCTAACACGCCCTACCATGTCACTAGGGGGACAGGTTCTGGGGCCACTCCAGACCTCAAAATGGGTGCAAGTACCGAGTCACCAAGGATTGTCGCTGGGTCCAAACTCTCAACCCGACCACCAGCCTTGACTTTCTCCTTCCGACCCTTCCTCCGCTGGTCTGAAACTTGGGTACTAGGCTGTGACACCTGAGCGGACTGAGACCTGGTGACAGCACACGCCATCTGCGGCATCTGGCACCTCTTGAGCCATTCTTGCCCCTCCCTACTCGTGTCGGCCGCCCTCTCGGCAACGACTAAGGGTGGAACCTCGGAAGTGGACACCGCAAAGTCGTTACCGAGAAGGAGGTCGACCCCCTCAACTGGCAATTTCTCCACAACACCCACATCCAACTCCCGTGTCACACCGTCCACCTCAAGCTCCACTCTGACCAGCGGGTAAGACCGCGTAGCATTGATGCCTTGAACCACCACAACCCGAGCCGCGTTAATAGGCTTGCCAGTGAAGTTCTTAACAAGTGTCTGGGAAGCGCCCGTATCACGCAGCAACTCAAGCCTATGCTCCACACCAGCCCACCTCACAGTGCCGTGCCCCCTATGACCACAAAAAACATCTCGGACGGGTGACGAGTCCTCCTGCTGCTTTTGCACCGACTGTGACTTCGCAACCGACTGTTTACCCCGGGCAAACGCAGAAGACCTCAAAGACACACGATGTTGCTCACTAGTGACACCACTGCTGTAGGCGGTGTGCTCGGACATGAGCGCGCAATATTCCCCTTCTTATGACACTTGAAACACTCCACTTCACTCTTGGACTTCCCCTGAGGTGGGTAAGGGCCCTGGCCTTTCTTTAACGGGAAGGGTTTCGACTTGGGATCAAAATTGGCAACAGTACTCTTAAATGGGTAATTAGTTGTGTCATTAATTCGGGGGGGTGGAGTGGTACGCCCCTTGTTACCTGCCTCAGCTCTCTGTGCAGACCCACACCCACGAATCAATGACAGCCTGAGGTCGGCCAGCGCAGCCGCCTCCTGCAGAGTTTTAGGTTGCTTTTCTTTCAGGTTAAGAGTCAAGTCACTGCCAGTACATTTGAAAAATTGTTCTAACAACACTAATTGCTTCACTGCATCAAAAGTAGTTGCCTTCTCCGACCTTAACCAATTCTCAAACGCATCTGACTGCTCTCTAGCGTGTTCCTGGAAAGTACTCTCCTTTCTCTTATGAACAGCCCTAAACTTCAGCCTATAGGTCTCTGGCTGCAATTCATACGCCCTCAAGACAGCCTCTTTCAACGCCTCATAATTCACGCAGGAATCTAGGGGCAAAGCATCGTACGCCTTGAGAGCTTTCCCCGTCAATCGTGACGAAACAAGGGCTGCCCACTTCTCCTCGGGCCATTGGTGCTCCCGGCACTTTTTCTCAAAACGGAGAAAGAATTCTGTAACTCCTATCTCATCAAACACTGGAACCAACTTTAGTAGATGCAACAGGGACTGGTTATGGGGTCGACCCCCCTGGACGACCCGGTTCCTCGTCACCTCTACACAAGTTTTCTCTAGGTCAATATCGGCACAATACCTTGCAGACTCAGCCTGATACCTATACTTGAGCTCAGACTCATGCTTTCGCTGCTCGAGCTCAGCCTAATGCTTCCGCTGCTCGAGCTGAAACAACATCTCGGGAGTCAAACCCTGAGGAGGGGGTGCTACTACCGGGGACCCAACCAGTGAGTCACCTAGAGGCTTACCCAACCGCCAGCGGACATCGGCCTGCGGGAACGTACTCGGCTCCGGAAGCCGAGGGGGGGCCATGATAGGAGTTGAGTGGAATGGGGGCTGGGACGAAGGTGCCCCACCTCCCGCTCCACCCAAACCCCCCTGCACCCCACCCAGCACACAGGTAACCAGCTCACATCTTGACAAACCGCTAGTACCAGAAAACCCTAAGACCGTGGCTACACACTGCAGTCCGTACCGGTCCAGTCCCGACACCCGGTCTGCTGTCACAGGCTCCTCCAAAAACCTCCGAGCATCCTCCTCATCGTTCACCACCCGAACGCCGTCTAACAACTCCACCTTCTCCACCTACTCGCCTGTCTCTCGCACTGTGCCCTCACTATGCTCAGACCCGTCCAGTGACATGATGGAGTTAAAAAAAAAAAAATCCCAAGTCAAGACAAAAGTAGCCAAACTCTCGCGTAGCTATATTCACAAAAATATTCGAAGATGTTTTTAAGTGCAATACTAGGTCACCAATAAATTCCAACAAGTTCCATATATCCTCAAAACAATGTCCAATACCAACACTGCGAGAAATAAATTCAACCCCAAATGGCAATAAGATTTCTCAAAAAAAAAACTGCAATATTCAGTTCACTATATACTGGTCTAAGGTCGCCATTTGTTACGACTGGCACTACGAAATAAACAAGGGCACTTAATATTGGACTAGAAGATAGGCTATATCTGCAACAACGGTATGCTAATTCAAACTTTCGAACTATTACGCCGGTGAACAAAACACTTAAACCCTCCAGAGTTAATCTACTGGATGACGGGGTATCAATTAACTGGGTTTAGTGCACTTCTACAAAGACTTTCCGGTGACGGCAAAGCTTACTCACAACAGGAGTACTTTATGTTAATAAAATGCTCTCAAGTAATAACAATGCTTAAATAAACTATAAATTTTTTTAATAAAGGAGTATATGCTTACGTTAACTTTAGTGTGAGTCTGAACTCAACACTAACTCTTCAATGCTCTATGAAAACACTGGAAGTCTAGTCCTACAGCAAACAGATATGGAATCTTCTGAAAACGTCTGATGCTCTAAGATGCTCGTCGATATAGAACAGAAATAATGCAGGGGCAGGACACCAAAGCGTGTATCTTAAATACACCAACAAGTAGGAGACATATATATAAAACAAGGGAGTGCAACAACTCTGTGACAGCACTAATAATAGCCACTCAAAACAGTACTTCCTTAGCCAAAGTAACAGCCATACTGGGTTGTGCACCATGCATCAACCTAGGCTAAAATAATACGTGAATAATTCCTAAAGCATACACAGTTAAAGTTAATAAACACAATGCTGTCTTTATTACTAATAAAGTCTAGCAGCGGCATAAAGGGTACAAGGAGCGTAGGCAGAGCGCAAGCATGCTCGTAGCCTACTGTCTCCCCTGAACAGATTTCCCCTTATGTTACGTTAAGTGACTAGGAGGCTCTCTTGGTAAGTCCAGATCTCAAGTATCTGGTCTTGCCTTGGCGCTCCACAAAGGTCAACAAAATGAGGTAGCAAGCATACAAGCAAGAGTAGGCAAAAGCCCTTCGCTTGTATACTGCTACACTCGCAAAGGAAAAATATGCACAAGGGTTACAGGCTACCTAGCTCCGTTGAAGTCGTACAGGCTCTGACTTGCCATATACATATCTCAGACAACGACCAAAGATACCTTCCACTGTCTATCATTAAATAGTAACAAAGAACAACTCAATAATTAGAAGCACCTAATAATAATATGACTCCATGTGACTATGACTCTAATTATCCCTAAAGCTAGTGCAAAACATATATGTGAGAACTGGTGCTAGTAATACGACTGGCCGACTATGGAAGTCGTATGCAGAACCAGAAGGGATAAGTAATTGAATAAAGACAAGAAGTATGGAAAAGAAGAAGTTCAGAGAGAGAAACAGTAGTAAAGAGGGTTAGATTGGGGACAGATTGTAAGGGACGTCTAGGACCAAGCACAACATACCAAGCTCTAAGGAGACACGCGGGTAGGAGCCCCCCAGCACCAAGCTGAGACAGCGGCCCCCAATCACAGACCACTACGTCATGAAGAGCAAGCGTCATATGACGCGCCATGCCCGCCGGCCAATCACGAGCGTGTGAACCTCCGCCCAAGCGAGGAAGGCACACCTACATACACACGCACATACTACCACCTCGCTGCCTCCCTTATCTCTTTCTCCTTGCAACTTCACACTACATATCTTATACTCTATCAATGATATAAAATACTTCCAAGTGTCACAGACAAGAATGAAGACAACCACTGATCTGTCTGTGACAACATGAATACTAAGAAAGAAAGAACATCGTTCTACGATTATTATAGCCCATTTCACTGCCCTGGCGAGCGCTAGCGAGTACGAGTACATTCTGGCAAGCTGGCCAGCGTAACACTTGTAATTAACTTAGTTTCTTCGGTGGTAATAACAGATGGTTGGATATATATATATAATGTATACAGGGTTATTGAAACAACTGTTACAGACTATGACGAACACATTGTAAAATGGAAAATAAACATGTTGTATCACATTTTTCCCATATATGTGTTATTTTAGAGATAAATGCCTTTTTAGAAATGTAGCAAAACAGGGTTACAAGTAAAGCACTAAATTATTAATACATGATAAACCTATTTATTATCGACTTAGCTAAAGGGAAAGCATGGGTTTACATATTCACACATTAGTAATTACAAAGTAAAAGTATCTTAGAATGTGGTGATATTATGTGGTTAGCAGAAAGATACTAATTATTAGCAACATATTAGCGTAAACAAAATATGTAAAATTTGTAACTCTGGTCATGGGACATAATGCTGATGCCCAAGTCTGGGTCGGGTATCCAAACGAAGCAGAAGGTAATTCAATCGTTTATGAAGCGCGTAGTACTATTGGGGGCTGATCGTTCTCGCGCAATTGTTACGTATTTAATGAAGATAGTATACTGCATGTACACTTGTTCAGGAATGAAGAGTCATCGAGCAATACGAAAAGTTATAGGAGTCAAATGTTTCATACCGTACAATTGTGACCACCATACCTGACCAAACACTCATGTTATAAAAGAGTGAGGTTAAAGAAAATTAATGACATACACAGACATGTATACACACACACATAAGCCTCTCATTTCCATGTTTATGTAAGGTAAATAAAATAAGCGTGACAAAGGGAGACGTGTGTGTGTGTGTGAAGTGAAGTTTCCGTAATCATTGCTCATTGTCTCAATTATAACGTCATCGACTATTACTGACAATATTGGTGTGTAACAGTTGTACTGTACAAATAATAGGTTAGATATTTGGAAAGCAGGCATGATATCATGTCCACCCCAATAATTCGATATTTGAGCAGATTCCAGTGGAATCCGAAGCTTCATAAAACGCCTCGAATAACTGTTCAAAACTGTATTACATCACTTGGTGGGAATTATACAGTATTTGTTTCAATTAATCTTCTTATTACACTGTAATGACCATGTACAGTCACGAACATAAATACTGCGACACCAACCAAATAATTTTCGCCCCTTTGTCTCCAAAGGTATTGCAAAACTTTGTATTCAACTTTGTATGTCATCAGTTCAGTGACAGTCAGTGACAGAGAAGGTTGTGTTAATCTGAGCTCCTGCCCGGACCACTTACCAGTGACCTTTAGTGACCATTACACCTACCTGTGTTTGGGGGCAGTGCACTCGTGTTATATAAAAGTGTTATAGCTCAGTTTTTAGCTGTTAGTTTACTTGTTTTTGTTTTTCTGTACTTAGTTTCTTGTTCCTCGCTAAGCTTATTGGGATCATGGCAGGTATGGAGTGCGAGTCTCTAACTGATCTGCATCATCTTATTCTCCAGGTAAGAGAGGAGATGGTTGTGGTGAAGGAAGAGGTCTTGGCTCTAAGGGAGGTTAATGTTAAACTTCAGAGGGAAGTGGATTTGATTAAAGACGAAAATCTAGCTTTCAAGCTTAGCCAAGAGGAAATAAAGTCAAGTAAGGGGAAAAGGGAGGAAGTTGATGAAAAATTGTATTCATGGCAGGTTGTTAAAAATACGGGTGGGAAAGTCACACTCAAGAAGCAGGATAGTAGAATAGGTATGAGTGTGACAAATACATTCTCTCCTTTGCGAGACGAATGTGAGGGAAAAGATAGTCAGGATAAGGGAGGGATAACCGAAGTGCCTGCCGCCGACTCAGCTCCAACCTCTGACGCTGTGCTACCTACCACCACCACTACCCCCACCACCACCACCACCAAGGGACCTTCTGCCACCACCGGGGGTTCTCCAACTGCAGCTGCTGGATCCTCCCGAGGGAAAGGTAAGTCTGTGTCCCGAGAAGGTAAGTCTGTGTCGATTGTGGGCGACTCCATGGTAAGACATTTAGTTAGGGCTACCCGCACTAAACTTAGGAAGGTTGTGTGTCTGCCTGGCCATGGAGTTGGGAGGGTTTTAGAGAAGATGGACCACATCTTGGAAGATAGTGGAGATAACCCCATTATCTGTCTCAGTGCCGGGAGTAACGATGTTGGTAAGGGTAGAAGTGAGGAACTGCTGCAGCAGTATCGGGATGTGTTAGATAAAGTTAGGATGAAGGGAGGGATCCCTGTAGTACATTGTATCCTACCCAGAAGAGGAGTTCCCAAGGAATGGACATCCAGGGCGATTGGTGTCAATTGCCGTTTGGAGAAATATTGCAAAGAAAAAGCAATACCATTCATTGATAACTGGGATAGTTTCTATGGGAGAGATGGGATGTACGCAAGGGATGGGGTTCATCTTTCACGGTTAGGGGTTTCTACATTAGCTAGTTCTTTAGATAGGGTGGTTGTGGGGTTTTGAACAGAAATATTGAGAGTGTAAATGAGAGGTTAATTGGAACAATTTTAGCGTCAGGCGAAAGCGATAAGGATATTCAGTCTCATGCTAAAAATGATGACTATAATGCAAATAATAGTAGTGATGGTGCAACAGAAGATGGAAATGTCGCTAAAAACAAAGGTAAATTAGGTATAAAGAAAAGAAGTAAATTGAGAGTATATTACACAAACTGTAGGAGTCTATGTAACAAAATGAACGAACTTAGAGCCCTTGTTAGCAAAGAAAATATAGACATAATAGCGCTAACTGAAACGTGGATTAATACAGAAACCAGGCATTTTTTAGCAGAATTTGATATACCAGGATATAGTTTGTTTAAATATGACCGAACAAGTAAGAGGGGTGGCGGTATAGCAGTGTTTGTCAGGAGTACATTAAAAAGCTGTATTAAATCAGGTATTAGACTAAATAACGATAATGAAAGTGTTTGGGTAGAGGTTAACGAAGGTAGTGAGACCATAGTTATTGGAGTTATGTATAGACCGCCAAATATGAGTAGAAATGACGGAACGTCATTATGGGAGGAAATTAAAATGGCATCAAGGTTTAGCAATGTGTGCATTATGGGGGATTTTAATTTTCCGAATATAGATTGGCAGCATCAAATGGGAGACTCTGATTCTGAGGAGTTTATAGAGGTAGTACAAGATAGTTTTTTATTTCAATTCATAGATACGCCGACTAGAGGTAATAATATTCTCGATTTAGTTTTCAGTAACAATGAACATATGGTAAATAATGTAGAGATAGGGGACCACCTAGGAAATAGTGACCACAATTCTGTGTATTTTAATATACAATGGAAAGGTAATACCAGAGAGAATACAACATTAATACCTGACTTTAGAAAAGCCAATTATGGTGGGTTAAGAAGAGCCCTATTAGCGGACCCTATGGTCAAAAAATTAAGTCGATCCAGGTGTCCAAATGAGTGTACCCCTTCTCAGGCACCTGTCATCTTAAGTCAGGAAGAGACGTCAACCTTGGTAGATACATACGATAATTTTATCAAGTCAGTATTCAATGCACAAAATAAATACATCCCCAAAAGAAAATTTAGATCAACACAGAACCAACCCAAATGGATGAATAATAGACTATTAGATCTTCTAGGACAAAAGAGAGGAATATATAGAAAAATTAGAAAAGGCGAAATTCACCTACTTGCTTACTATCAGAATCTATCAAGACAGGTAAAAAAGGATATTAGGAAAGAAAAAAGAAATTATGAAATTAAGGTTGCCAATGACTCAAAAAATAATCCTAAAGCTTTTTACCAACTATATAAATCCAAGGTTAGAGATGTAATTGGTCCCCTTAAAACTTCGATAGGAGAAATGACAGAAAATGATTTAGAAATGTGCAGTACATTAAATGGTCAATTTCTTTCCGTTTTCACTAATGAAAATTTGGCACAGTTTCCAGAAGTCCGTAAGGTATATAGCGATAGTATAGAAAATAGGTTAAGTACGGTTACTATAAGTAGAAATGATGTGCTTAAGGAAATTGACAGACTGAAACCTCATAAATCGCCTGGTCCTGATGAGGTATATGCTAGAGTATTAAAAGAATGTAGGGATGAGTTAAGTTACCCATTAACATTTTTATTTAACAAGTCATTGGAGACAGGTATAGTTCCAGAAGCTTGGAAGCTTGCAAACGTAGTTCCGATCTTCAAAAAAGGTGACAAATCAATAGCATCCAATTACCGTCCCATTAGTCTTACATCAATCATAGGAAAGCTACTAGAGTCAATTATTGCTAGTAAAATTAGAAACCACTTAGATACATTTAATTTAATAAATTCTTCTCAGCATGGATTCACTCAGGGACGTTCTTGCCTTACTAATTTGCTTAGTTTTTTCTCAGAGGTATATGAAGCAGTAGATAATGACAAGTCATATGATATAATATATTTAGATTTCAGTAAAGCTTTCGACAGAGTCCCCCACGAGAGATTGATGAGAAAGGTTGAGGCGCATGGAATAGGTGGGGCGTTGTTGGGATGGATTAGGTCATGGCTAATTGGTAGGAAGCAGAGAGTCAGCATAAATGGTACGAAGTCAGAATGGGGAGCAGTCAAAAGTGGTGTCCCCCAGGGATCTGTATTAGGTCCTCTGTTGTTTGTTATATACATAAATGACCTTGATTTAGGTATAACTAGTAGGATAAGTAAATTTGCAGACGATACCAAGATGGGGAGAACAATTGATTCAGATAGAGATATAGAGTGCCTCCAAAGGGATCTAGATACCTTACACGAATGGTCAGTAAATTGGCAGATGAAGTTTAACATTGACAAATGCAAGGTATTAAAGATAGGGAAGATGCATACAAATGTTAAATATAAACTAGCTAATGTGGAATTAGAAAACTCGAATTGTGAGAAAGATCTAGGTGTGTTTGTTAGCAATGATTTGAAGCCTAGACAACAGTGTATAAGCGTTCGAAACAAGGCAAACAGGATTCTCGGGTTCATCTCAAGGAGTGTGAGTAACAGAACTGCTGATGTTATCTTAAAACTTGACTTGTCATTAGTGAGACCCCATATGGATTATGCTGTTCAATTTTGGTGTCCTTATTACAGAATGGACATAGATTCATTGGAGAGAGTACAACGTAGAATGACAAAAATGATCCATAATATTAGAAATCTTCCGTATAAAGAAAGGTTGAAGAAATTAGGCTTACATTCGTTAGAGAGACGCAGAGTTAGAGGGGATATGATGGAGGTGTTCAAGTGGGTTAGTGGGATTAACAAAGGGGACATGACAAATGTACTAAAGCTCAGTGATAGCGAAAGAACTCGTACCAATGGTTTCAAATTAGATAAATTTCGTTTCAGAAAAGATATAGGCAAATATTGGTTTGGTAACAGAGTTGTAGATGGGTGGAATGGACTACCAAGTGCTATAGTGGGATTAAAAACGATAGGGAGCTTTAAGATAAAATTGGATAAGCATATGGACGAGAAGGGTTGGGTGTGAAGGGGGATCAGCAGGGTTGGGCCAATCAGCGCTCTGCAGACCCCCGTAATCCTGCGTTAATCTCTAACCGTTTTGGTAAGATGATCCTCAGGGTATTAGAGTGTTGAGCCTATAATTGGGCTTTGTAATTGGGGTTGTGTGGGACAGGGATCTGCCTTGCTTAGGCCAATCGGCTTTCTGCAGACTCCCATTTTCTTATGTTCTTATGTTCTTATTCAAACACAATTATTTCTGTATTTCATTCTAGCTACCGTCAAACGATTTTATTCAGCTTAGTATAAACCCCTGGTGAGGAAGGAGTTGACGTTATCTGGTTGATGTCGCAGCATTTATGCTCGTGACTGTACAGCAGTGGTAATTAATTCTGATCGATTTAGAAGTATCGAACTGATTAAAAGAATCTCTGAAATTCAAATACCCAGTATAAATTAGTTAGGATATTCAATTCAACCCGAGACCTCTTCAAATATGTTTGTATATGAATAAATGTTCACAACTGTACAATACATTAAATAACATTGGGCAATAACTTCGTAATGCCCACATTTTGTGGTTCTATTTATCATTCAACATTGGTAATAATTACTAACATATGACAGTAATATCTGCAGACCACTTGAAGATCGTAATTTGTTTCATCCAAGATACCTTCCTATGTTAAAAGAAAGATACATAAATGTTTGATATTAACAGCAAATAATTTTAGTTGTAAACGGTTTATAAAGGAAATGTTATACGATCCTTTCACTCATATTTAGACAACCCATAACTCAATTGACTGTGAGACACGACTTTTGTATATGCCTGTACAAGGAGCTGTTAGCTGTGGTCCAGAGGCAAGACCACAGGTGTCCTTATCAATAGCTAAGGTAAACATGCTGATTAATCACTACATTCCTATATTAACGACTTGCTAACCTAAACACCAGGAGGCCCCTGGATTGGAGTTATGCACAATTATTCACTCGTCATTCAGGATTATTCACGCTTTCATCATTGGTTATGCATTCTCGGAAGGCGAGGTGCGGTTGAACCTAGGCATGACGGCGATCACACGAGGAAAACTCGACAGACACGAGTCGAGGGCGAAGGTCCACTCACCACGCTCTCTCAGACACCCCTTTCACCATTCTCACCATTTCATCATTTCACACCTGATTTGATTCCTGACTGAGTTCCTGCATACTTATACAACAAATAAAGGAAAGGCTGATCGCATGGGTTGATTAATTCCAGACTCCTAATATGTCTATAAACTATTAGTGGTGGCAGTTTTCTACAAACATTATTCATCACAGAGAGGCCTACTGAACATCCACATCAACATGGTGTCATCGGAGTAAAGAACCTCACATGTCTGGCAGCGAATGGTCTCTTTCTAAACCAACTGATTAGACAAGAGCGCCTACACCACGCTTCCTTCTCACTTTCCACTTCTACCAATCAACCAAAATCGACTCTTCAATCAACCGGACGATCGACCTTCAATCAACCGGCGGTCTTGTGAGCGCGCCACACCCCGTTCATCGGCGCCACACCCGACCCCCAAACCACACCCGCGCCCGCACCCACCCGTTCCTGTACCAGAGGTGTGTTGTCATCACCCCTTCACCTTCAGTCATAACAACATCGGGTGATACACAACACTGCAGTTTCTTTTCATAATCTCTATGACTTTCCTTTTCTATACTTTGAAAGGAGGTCTACTTTCTGTAAACTCCCTATTACTAATTTTGCAAACTTTTGTTCGAGACCTACCCAGTGAATTATAAAAAGCCAATATATATGTGCAAGTGCTAATTATGTGTTACATTGATGTGCATATCGAAATTCACTAATATATGATGTGTTTATTATGCGAGATGCCTCTCATTTATATTTCATTGTGTTTGTTCTAACTCATGAACAATTTGCGAAATATCTTCAGTACTTCTCCCCTACCTCATTTTGAGGCCGATCTTACAGCTCAGGACGATAACTCAGGCGATACAGAAATAAATAATTCAGTTTCCAGTACTTCAAATGTTCCCCTGTTGTTAATGCTAATTGTGACGATGTTTCGATACCTTCCGATCATGTTATGTCAACACAGCCACCTATCTTAAATTATATTCATCACAGAGAACTTCGTTCTGGTAACCGTCACCTTACATTGCCAGACCCCACACCTGCGTTT
The DNA here is from genome assembly GCA_032716605.1 of Paralithodes platypus. Classification (NCBI taxonomy): domain Eukaryota; kingdom Metazoa; phylum Arthropoda; class Malacostraca; order Decapoda; family Lithodidae; genus Paralithodes; species Paralithodes platypus. The sequence goes on along the minus strand of CM064548.1, from coordinate 25,547,699 downwards.
TCCCATTTCACTCCCGCCAACCCCATAAACCTACCTTCAAACATGGCACAAAACTTAAATTTACATGTTGTTCACGGTCAGGCGCAAAAGGTATTTACAGGCCTAGATGATAATAGATCGATTTTTGCGGTATTTAGTGATATCGAGTCTGAGATCGCCGCTCGAAAGGTCACAGATGACAGAGGTAAAATCGATATATTTCGCTCTAAATTTGATAAGGGTAGAACTCCAGCCGGTAATTTATTAGCTTGTGACGAGTTGCTAGAATGCACCATTTACCAAACCTTCAAAGACGAGTTTTTGGAGAAATTTGCACGAAACTCAAGAGGTGACTTTGCTCTGATTCATGATTTTGCTAACTCAATCCAACATATAAATAAGGGCAAATCTGTTGATACTCTATTGGCAGATTGTTCCGTAATGCCGAACACAATGAGCAACGGTTTATAAGGGAACTCTTGGTTTACAGATGAAATTTTTTCGTTGAAACAGTTTAGTAAACTCCTCTCATATACCCTGTTGGTTTCAGCGTTGCCAGAAAATGTACAGCCTATTGCTCGTCGAGTTGAATTTGCTCCAACTGACAGTTTGACTAAATTCACGAAGTCTCTGCAACAGGCTTGTGACAATGGCGGCATCACTACAAATCAAATACAATTCACTGTTGCTCAAATAAAACCCACTAATCCTAAAAATGCTCAGGTTCCCAAACCTTCCCCACAAACAGCTCAGTTCTCCAAACCCTCCCCACAGACACCCCAGCTCCCTAAATCTAAACAATGCGCCCCGGCTACTCCCTCACATCACCCTCACACACCTCTCGTCTCTCAGTATCCCTCTGGCTCCCGTCATGGAAATTACGCTTATGTGTCACGTTCGTACGTTCACGGAAACATTCCACAATCTCCCACTCATTTTCAGGCCAAACCCAATTCTCAAACTGGGAACACCGACTTGTGTTACTACTGTGGTTATGCAGGCCATAAGGTATCTAATTGCCATATCAAACAGAAGGAAAGTCATGAATTTTCAACAGGACGTTCGCCATACTGTCAGAAGTGCAAAGAAAGGACACATTGGACAAGCCAATGTGAGGTAGTCGCGGCAGTCGTAGCGAACCACAAATCATTCAGGCACACTGCTAAACACTCTGGAAACATGGCGCGCGGCTGTCAACTCGCTATAACATAAATATAAGTGTTCCACCCACCCTCCCGCCAGTAATGAAACCCAAATCCCTCAGAAAATTATGTGTTGGTGCCCTAATGCAATCTCCAGAGTTATGTGTTCTTAATTCTCAATGTAAGGGTATATCAATGACAGTTTTGTTAGATACGGGTTCTCCTGTTAACCTCATTCCTGAAAATAATTTTGAGAGACTAAATTCTGACAAGTCTTTGAAAATATCCCCTCCAGATGTAATATTAGAAAGTGTTTCTGGTGATCATTTGGGAATTATTGGAGTGACGTACTTGCCCCTGACTTTGCATTCAGATCTAAATCCTTATAATGAGAAAAGTTATGTCTTACATACACTTAATGTGGGATCTGACATATTGTTAGGGTATGGTACTATGAGAAACACACAAATTTTGCTCTTCCCTCACATGAACGGAGTGGAAATAGAAAAGTGCTTTATTGAAGGTATCACATTAAATATTCATCCGTCTAGTGCGAGCGTAGTGGAGGCGAGATGTAAGGCAGTGGGTGAGAGCGGCACTGCCCCGCACTGCACCACTGTCGCTTTTCAAGGTCAAACCACCTCCACCACACCACACACATTCACCGCTCCCCGCCGCTCCACACTCACACACCCGCCGTCTTACGAGCGCCGCGGGAAACAAGGTTTTACCAATACACGGAAAACACCCCCCCTTATCTTATTCTCAACCTCAAACCCCTACAGTCACGGTAAGTGATTATGTCGGATTAAAGTCCTCTATTACAAATATTCTTATGGACAACGATATTGTAATTGAGCCACACTCCGCTAAAGTCGCTGTTGTATATGCTGATAATTTATGTGAAGATGTTAACTCACTAGTTTTACTTCCAGACACTAGAATTATTAAAGGCATACACGTCTCCCAAAGTTTACATGAAGTTAAACATACTAATTGTTTTATGACACTGTTAACTAATTTTACTAATGGCATGATACAAATATTTGCGGCTACAGTTATTTGTGAAGCTGAAGTTATCCCCGGAATATTTGAGGAAATGAGTCCTATATCCATAAGTAATGTTAATATGAAAGCCTTCACACCATCATTTTCTGATGAACGAATGAAAGAAATATTAAGTCAACATAACCCAGTAGATTATCCCGAGGCAAACGCTCCTTTACACGAATTGTTAAATTAATTTCACTCCACTGTACACTTTAAAACTGACTCTATGGGATTTACAGATATCCTGGATCACCGTATAATTTTGAAAGATGTTAATCAAACACCTGTTTATCTGCCAATGTACCGTCTCTCTCATTCACAAAGAGAATTAACTAATACGCATGTGAAAGAATTATTGGAACAAGATGTAATACAGCCATCTCGGTCTCTATGGCGTAGTCCCCTATTTTTGGTTCCTAAGAAAAATAAGGGCGAATATAGAGTTGTCGTAGATTACAGGAAACTTAATTCTCTCACAGAAACTGAACATTTTCATATGCCTGCAATCCCTGAAATCTTAAATTCGTTAGGTACTGATAATAAAGTGTTTAGTACTATGGATTTGTCGAGTGGTTTCCATCAGATTAATTTAGATGAAGATTCCCGTCAATACACCGCATTTAATTCCCCCTCTGGAACATGAATTCAAACGCTTACCAAAGGGCCTTAAAAATTCACCGGCAGTATTTCAACGTCTCATATCTAATATATTGGCAGGATTATTAGGTGATAACGTTTATGTATATATAGACGATATAATAATTTTTTCTAAAAATATATCGGACCATGTTGAAGCACTGAGGAAAGTTTTATCTAGGCTTAATGAAGCTGGTTTAAAGATTAAATTTAGTAAATGTAACTTTTTCAAGAAGAAACTACATTTTTTAGGACATGAACTAACCCGAGATGGTGTTAATACCACGCCTGATCTCACGAACGCTATCACAAATTTCCCAACACCCACTAACGTAAAGCAATTGCGACAATTCCTTGGTATCAGTGGTTATTATAGGAGTTTCATTAGAAATTATGCAATCATGGCGAAACCCCTTTACGAACTGTTGTTGTTCCTCAAGCTGCCTGGCAGAACAGCCCCAAGGCCCCGAGCAAGGCCAAGGCCATAACCGAGCAACCCCACAGAACCCTCCCTGCCGACCACAATAAAGTCTGGGTGACCGAAGCCACTCCATGGCGGGGAGCTGAGGAGGGTGCGAAAACGCCCGGGAAACCAAAGCCCCAACCAGGGCCCTGTGCCCCTCAGCAATTATGAAGAGAAAGTTGAGGGGCAAAGGAAAAATGTGACGCTTTGGCTTCCAATCTTGGTAGATTGGGAGGTCAATCCACTGAAGAGATGCCGTCACTTGAGATCTAGAAAATATATAAGTAAAAGGAACAGTCAGAGTAAGCTATGGGTATGGCAGAGATCGCTCAGTTCTCACTCCGATAGACCAGCCCATCACCACATGACTAGAACCCAATCCTCTCAGCATCAGCTAGGAAAGGCCCTAGAAAGCCGCCTTTGGCGGGTGGATAGCTCCCCTATTTCAACCCCACCCGCCTTTTAAACTGTTAAAGAAAGGTGTGGAATTTAATTGGAGTTATGAACAAGAGCAAAGTTTTAATAAATTAAAGAATAGCTTAACCACGAGACCCACACTTGCCTTTCCTGATTTTAATAGAGACTTTGTTATTAACACTGACGCTTCGTACTCCGGATTAGGTGCTACTCTCATGCAGTATGATGAAAGGAATTAATTACGCCCGTTAGGCTACGCAAGCCGTTCTCTCAAACCGGCAGAAATAAATTATTGTGTAACTGACTTAGAAGGCGCTGCATTAATATGGGCTCTTCAGACGTACAAAGAAATAATTTATGGCTATAATGTGACTGTATGGACAGATCACAAACCCTTAATTAAGTTGTTCGATGATAATTTTTTGTCTGGCAGACGTGCTCGATGGAAATTAATCTTGGCATCTTATAATCCCCAATTAATGTATGTGGAAGGTAAACACAATGTAGCAGCTGATGCCTTATCTCGTAATCCAGTAGCTTCAGTTTCAGCCAATGCGATTCTGAACACTGATGGTATTGCTGCGGAGCAGAGATCCGACACGTTTTGGAGTAAAGTAATTCTTAGTATAGAATCAGGTGATACTGTTAACTCGAGCACTAAAGATTTAATAGCTTTGAATTTACAAGACTTCGAAATACACGATAATTATTTGTACAAGAGAACGCAGTTATCTGGCAGGAAATCACCTAATAGAGAGGTGTTGCAATTAGTTATTCCCTCTTCACGCATACATAGATGCGACGCTACACTTTATTCATGGTCACAAATTAGTTGGACAGGAGGTAAGGATAGAGCCTTCTCTCAAGCTCAAAGGTCATTTTACTGGCGTACAATGAAACGTGATTTATTCACTCACATAGATGAATGTATTACTTGCGCGAAAGTTAAACCCAAGTTAAATGCATCTGCTAAGATCGGTACTTATCCGATACCTAATTACCCCTTTGATGTAGTTGGAATAGATCTACTCAAGTTACCCCTCACAAATTCTGGTAATCAATAATTATGTACTGGTTATAGTTGATCACTTTTCGAGATATGTGATTCTTTTAGTTTTGCAAAATAAAGAAGCGAAATCTATTACACAAGCACTCTTACGAGATTTAATTTGTAAACTTGACTGCCCAAACACTATAATTAGTGATAATGGCACAGAATTTTGTAATTCTGATATGGAAGACATTTGTAGAGAATATAATATTAATCACGAGACAATTTGCCCCCATTCACCACACAGTAATGGCTTAGTTGAACGTGCTAATCAGTCCTTAATTAGTGGCCTACGCTGTTTATTACACGAACGCGATACCGGTACTTGGGATAACTTTATTCATTACGCAGAAGCCACACTTAATTCATCTATTAATACTTCCATTGCTGATTCTCCACATTTCATTACTTTTGGCAGAGATAAGAAACTACCTTTTACTAATTTACAGAAAGCCAATACTCCTGTGTATAATTCGGATGATTATTTGTTATATCATTTGAATAATTTTCGTACTATTTACAAGAATCTTCGAAATAATCTCACTCACTCTAAGGAAGAAATGACCACCATAGCTAACAAAAATAAATCTAATCCGAATATCAATATTGGAGATATTGTTTTTCTGCGAGATTTTTACGCTAAAGATAAATTGCAATCAGTCTTTGATGGTCCCTACAGAGTTTTGACAGTCGAAGGAAATAGAACAACAATTAAACATTTAGATGTAGGTAATGAGAAACGAGCACATGTTGATCATTTGAAGAAAATTCGGCGTACTCTACCCGGATACGTAAACACGAATTTCGAGGAAACATTAATGAAACCGAAAAAGATAAAGAAAAAGAAAAACTAACAGTAAACCCCCCCTAATGACAGATATGACTTTCGGTCACGCGCCATTGCTGCCGTGTCATCTTTGAAGGGTGATTTTGTAGCCCAGTGGTGGTTAGACAATCTAGATGTTAAGGTAGATACGTTCTACATGTAAATAAACTCTGATTCTCACGATTGATGGAGCGGTAGATCATGCCGGCTCGTCCACAGTTCAGTCTCTCTATCACTCTTGACCAATCAGAGCTTCTAGAATTTAACTTCGAATAATTAATAATTTATTTATATACTCTATTTTTAGTAGTACATACAATTTTTTTTTTTTTACTCTCATTACATCCCCCAGGATGGGTTGTGTTATTGGATTCGTGGTCCGCGTCTTGCTTCTATGCTGCGTTACATTCTTACTGGAGTGCCAACGCGCCACCGCCGCTAACATTGACAAGGACAACCCTGCCTCCTTCATCAGCCCAGGTTTAGTTATTAGGCCTAGGGGTAGAGTTGTCTTAGTCACGGATTTAATTGGAACTCACGTCGATAGATCTCATCTCAATCAACTTAAATGGGCATGTGAAAGCATTTCTCAAGATATAGATTCCACCCAGTTACTTTTGAAGAACTTAGAATCAGGGTTGAAAAAGGTTAATGATCAACATAGGAATTTCTTTAAATTACTTATTTGGAAATTACATGTGGTAATCTATGAAGTCGATCATATTGCTCTTAACGTTAATCCAGATGATTTTGAACCTAAGAAACGTAAGAAACGCGGTCTACTAAATATTGGTGGTAAACTCCTTGGTGGATTATTTGGCTTGGCTACCGAAGGCGATTTGAAGATTTTGGATGGCCGCATTGAACACTTAGCTGAAGCATTAGACAGTCAGAATCGTATGTTGACCAACGAGAATTTAAATTTACAAAAGATTGTAAATAATGTGCACGACATGGCTAATGTTATTGTAGACGTTCAGAATTTTATTTATGATTTCCAAGGTAATTTTTCATTTCTCGAGGAATTAGTTGTTGTTTCTGGGAAGATTGATAATTTGAAAATTATGTCTACACTCTTGGAGAAAGAATTTCAATTATTCATGCATGCAATGACTCACGCTGAGTACGGTCAAGTAACGTCAGACTTACTTTCCATGAACGACTTCTACACTTTAGTCAAAACAGCTGAACATGAGTACGGATTGAACCCCCTCTTTGGAAAGGATAATTTAGATTTATACAATCCATTTCTTGAGGTACACATTAATGCTGGTGATTTTTTAATTTTAATTCCATTTGCATCTGATATGATTTTGACTAGACAAGAAATTATCCCTCTCCCCACCATTATCCAAGGCGAACTTCTTGAAATTAATTTCCCTTCAGACAATTTGTTATTTTCTATAGGTAAATACCCTGATGAATATCTGGCTTTAGTAGACACTTCGGTCTTTGAGAAACATTGTCACACTATCTTAGACGTCATTACTACCTGTCCTGCTCAATTAATCCAATTACTCCCCCTGAATTATGATGATTGCAGTCGTGCTATTAAGAAAAATTAACATATGCTAGATTATTGTCAATTCACTCCCGCTCCTCAGAAAAATGTCATCCATGTACACATTTTGGATACTCATTTTCTTTATTTTGTGAAAACAACTACTCTCCTTGTGACTTGTCCCGATCGCTCACCTTTCCACAGACACGCAGTAGGTTTAATTTACATAAAGGATTCATGCATGATTGTCTGTCCTTTCCTCACTATTTACCCTTCCACATTTCACCTGAGTTCAATTTCTATTGACAGTCGTCTTTTTGCTGTCATTCCTCCCTCTGTTAACATTTCTGGAATTTTTTCGTTTCCTAAGGTTGTTTCACATACCATCAACACTTTGAATCTAATTAACTCATCTTTGGACTCTCTGTCTTTCACTCACTTTGTCAAGCCTTACCTCCCATTGGTCTACTCATGATTCTTTTGATTATTGCTATTATCTTATGTTATTGCTCAAACTCTCGCCTAGCATCACGTATTAGTGAACTTGAACATTTCGTGAAAGCACTAACATGATAAATGTGGAAAACTAGTTATATATGCACAAGAAAATGTAATTTTGGCATAATCAGACTTAGAAAATATAGTCTATATATTTAGCGCAATCAGACTTAGGAAATATAGTCTATATGTTTAGCACAATCAGACTTAGAAAATATAGTCTATATATTTGACAGAATCAGACTTAGAAAATATAGTCTATATTTTAGAAAAGAGTGACTTTGCACTATCCTCGAAAATACATACTATAAACATTGATTTGTTGATGTGGAAAATTTCCTAATCTGAAGATTGAACTTTATATATTTGGTACTTTCTAAATTTTCAATTACTTAGTGTTGTATTATATAGGACTATGTACTTGTTTATATTATTTTTTTTTTTTTTAATAGAATAATTATTACTCTTACTTTTACAATTTTATATGTATATATATCTTTATGTATGTACCATTTTATATGTATATATATCTTTATGTATGTACCATTTTATATGTATATATATCTTTATGTATGTACCATTTTATATGTATATATCTTTATGTATGTACCATTTTATATGTATATATATCTTTATGTATGTACCATTTTATATGTATATATATCTTTATGTATGTACCATTTTAAATGTATATATATCTTTATGTATGTACCATTTTATATGTATATATATCTTTATGTATGTACCATTTTATATGTATATATATCTTTATGTATGTACCATTTTCATCACGTCTCATCTATTTTATTATAGAAAATCTACAAAACCTCAGCCTTTATAACCTTTCATTAGACTTAAGCATTTATTTTGTTTTTATTTCTCTTTCACTTACTTAACTTTTTATTATAATTTTAGTGCTCCATTTGCAGTTTTGTTTTGCAGTGGGAGCAAAACTCTCGTGTTATACGATCCTTTCACTCATATTTAGACAACTCATAACTCAATTGACTGTGAGACACGACTTTTGTATATGCCTGTACAAGGAGCTGTTAGCTGTGGTCCAGAGGTAAGACCACAGGTGTCCTTATCAATAGCTAAGGTAAACTTCTGATTAATCATTACATTCCTATATTAACGACTTGCTAACCTAAAGACCAGGAGACCCCTGGATTGGAGTTATGCACGATTATTCACTCGTCATGTATTATTATTCACTCGTCATTCAGGATTATTCACGCTTTCATCATTGGTTATGCATTCTCGGAAGGCGAGGTGCGGTTGAACCTAGGCATGACGGCGATCACACGAGGAGAACTCGACAGACACGAGTCGAGGGCGGAGGTCCACTCACCACGCTCTCTCAGACACCCCTTTCACCATTCTCACCATTTCATCATTTCACACCTGATTTGATTCCTGACTGTGTTCCTGCATACTTATACAACAAATAAAGGAAAGGCTGATCGCATGGGTTGATTAATTCCAGACTCCTAATATGTCTATAAACTATTAGTGGTGGCAGTTTTCTACAAACATTATTCATCACAGAGAGGCCTACTGAAGATCCACCTCAACATGGTGTCATCTGAGTAAAGAACCTCACAGAAACATAAATTACATTATGTCAACCCGAAAACTAATTATGTTTATAATTCAACATTCCTGGGTATAAACTAGGAGATTGGGGGGAGGAAGGGGGGTGGGGGGGGGGGATGCAGGGGGACACCAATGCCAGTGTTCGGCTTATCGCGCATGCTTGGACGACACTGATTATTTTACTGTATATCCTGTAAATCATTAATGCTTAATTATTTTATATTTCATTATAGAATAAAATGAACATGTTTTTTTAATCTGTACTTAGCACTTGAAGTCTGTAAGTGTTGTTTCAATACAACCTGTATATATTATATATATATATATATATATAGTTATGAGAACCTCAGCAGGTGATCTTGGACACCGCAACTTCCATATTAGTAGGGTAATGAGAAGAAATACTTTGTGGAACATCATGTTGATTTATTCTAATTTTCGGCGACGTCACGCAGCCATCCTCAGGAAAGGGTTACCAACAGATCCTAAAAGTTGATTATAACTCTGTATATACTGCTAAAAAAGGGATCACCAAAATTTAATACATTGTTGAACACGTGGCAATTTGCTTATCTAAGAAATAATTAAACAACATAATTCGGGCCAACTAGGCAAGTTTTAAATTTAAAATAAATCTACGGCTAGACAACATCCAAATTCAAAATAGCTAAATTTCAATGCAACAATCAAAATCAAAACACATTAGATATCAAATTAATTTTATTTTTATTTTATTTTCAATTAAAATATTATTCTGAACTGTAAAGGCTAACATCTATTGCAATTATCACCCTTACGCTAAACAGCGTCCAAAGTATTATGCTAATATTCAACCATGTGAGGGCAAATCTTAGCAAAAACAATCATAATATACGAGAATATTAAAATGAAGGACTTTACAAAACAGTTCAAATTATATATATATATATATATATATATATATATACTGTATATATACTGTATATATATAAATATATATATACAGTATATATTTATATATGTATATAAATACAAGCGATATCTGGACGATGTGTTCATAGGAGTAGGCTCCTGACCTTTGACCAGTGAGGACGTACCCAGTGACCGCTCGTGACATACCTGTTTATCCCCTAGTGAGGTGAACATTCTTAGTGATGGCTTGTGCTGATGAGATTGTCACCTCTTCCCATGTTCTCCAGCTTTGTCTTGCTTTGCAAGAGAGGCTGGAGAATGTTGAGCTCGAGGTCCAATCTCTCAAGGACGAGAACTTAGCATTGAAGATGGCATTTGAGGAAAACAAAAATGCCACTGGTGTAGGAAACCCGGACTCTTCCTGGAAGGTGGCATCTTCAAGAGGAATGAAATTAACCTTCCAGAAGCAGTATGTGACTGTTAAAAACAAGTATAGCGCCCTGGATGACGAGTGTGATGGCAGTGAAGGGGGAAAGGAGGAAGGAGATGACCCGTCTTACAGCGGGGCAATGAGAGGGGAGGGGAGGAAATCTGCAGCTACTTCTGCTGCTACTACTTCTGCTACAGGCCGGCAACAGAAAACAGCTAAGTCTATTTTAATTGTAGGGGATTCAGTGGTTAAATACCTTGGTAGGGCTACTAACACACATGTCTGCCTGGTGCCGGAGTCGAGAAGGTGGCAGAAAAGCTAGATGGTGTCATGGAAGCGAGTGGAGAGGACCCCATCATCTTCCTCAACGCAGGGAGCAACGACATTTGAAAATGCAGGACTGAGGAGTTGCTCACCACGTACCAGGAAATGTTGGAGAGGATCAAGGAGAAGGGTGGAGTTCCTGTGGTACACAGTATCCTACCAAGAAGAGGGGTAAGGAAGGAATGGTCCTCCAGGGCTATTGGTGTAAATAGCCGGCTGGAGAAGTATTGCAAGGCAAATACTATTCCATTCCTGGATAACTGGACCCTCTTCTACGGTAAGGATGAACTGTATGCCCAGGATGGAGTACATCTCTCTCGACTAGGAGTTTCGACCTTAGCCAGCTCACTCAACAAGTTTGTTGCGGGGTTTTGTTAATAAACCATAGGTGTGTAAGAAAAATAGAATCCCAGCCACATGAAATTGATAGTAATAACGAACATTCTGATAGCGTAGCTTTTCCGTCTAGGTCCAGTAGTTCAACAGGTAAAAATAAATTAGTTAAAAACAATAGAAAAATAGTTGCAAATACAAGTAATAGTTTGAGGGTTTATTATACAAATTGCAGGAGTTTATGTAACAAAATGAACGAACTTAGAGCACTGGTTAGCAAAGAAAATATAGACATAATAGCGCTAACTGAAACATGGATTAATACAGAAACCAGGCATTTTTTAGCAGAGTTTGATATACCGGGATATAGTTTGTTTAAATATGACCGAACAAGTAGGAGGGGCGGCGGTATAGCAGTGTTTGTTAGGAGTTCATTAAAAAGCTGTACTAAATCAGGTATTAGAGTAAATAATGAAAATGAAAGTGTTTGGGTAGAAGTTAACGAAGGTAGTGAGACTTTAGTTATTGGAGTTATGTATAGACCGCCAAATATGAGTAGAAATGACGGAACATCATTATGGGAGGAAATTAAAATAGCATCAAGGCTTAGCAACGTGTGCATTATGGGGGATTTTAATTTCCCTAATATAGATTGGCAGCAACAAATAGGCGACTCTGATTCAAAGGAGTTTATTGAGGTAGTACAAGATAGTTTTTTATCTCAATTCATAGATACGCCGACTAGAGGTGATAATATTCTCGATTTAGTTTTCAGTAACAATGAACATATGATAAATAGTGTAGAAATCGGGGACCACCTAGGAAATAGTGATCACAATTCTGTGTATTTTAATATACAATGGAAAGGTAATATCAGAGAGAATACAACATTAATACCTGACTTCAGAAAAGCCAATTATGGTGGGTTAAGAGAAGCCCTGTTAGCGGACCCTATGGTCAAAAAATTAAGTCGATCCAGGTGTCCAAATGAGTGTATCCTTTCTCAGGCACCTGTCATCTTAAGTCAGGAAGAGACGTCAAACTTGGTAGATACATACGATAATTTTATCAAGTCAGTATTCAATGCGCAAAATAAATATATCCCCAAAAGAAAATTTAGATCAACACAGAACCAACCCAAAATGGATGAATAATAGACTATTAGATCTTCTAGGAAAAAAGAGAGGAATATATAGAAAAATTAAAAAAGGCGAAATTCACCTACTTGCTTACTATCAGAATCTATCACGACAGGTAAAAAAGGATATTAGTAAAGAAAAAAGAAATTATGAAATTAAGGTTGCCAATGACTCAAAAAATAATCCTAAAGCTTTTTACCAACTATATAAATCCAAGGTTAGAGATGTAATTGGTCCCCTTAAAACTTCGATAGGAGAAATGACAGAACATGATTTAGAAATGTGCAGTACATTACATAGTCAATTTATTTCCGTTTTCACTAATGAAAATTTGGCACAGTTTCCAGAAGTCCGTAAGGTATACAGCGATAGTATAGATAGTATAGATAATAGGTTAAGTACGGTTACTATAAGTAGAAATTATGTGCTTAAGGAAATTGACAGACTGAAACCTCATAAATCGCCTGGTCCTGATGAGGTATATGCTAGAGTATTAAAAGAATGCAGAGATGAGTTAAGTTACCCATTAACATTTCTATTTAACAAGTCATTAGAAACAGGTATAGTTCCAGAAGCTTGGAAGCTTGCAAATGTAGTTCCGATCTTCAAAAAAGGTGATAAATCAATAGCATCCAATTACCGTCCCATTAGTCTCACTTCAATCATAGGAAAGCTACTAGAGTCAATTATTGCTAGGAAAATGAGAAACCACTTAGAAACATTTAACTTAATCAATTCTTCTCAGCATGGATTCACTCAGGGACGGTCTTGCCTTACTAATTTGCTTAGTTTTTTCTCAGAGGTATATGAAGCAGTAGATAATGACAAGTCAGATATATATATTTAGATTTCAGTAAAGCTTTCGACAGAGTCCCTCATGAGAGATTGATGAGAAAGGTTGAGGCACATGGAATAGGTGGGGCGTTGTTAGGATGGATTAGGTCATGGCTAATTGGTAGGAAGCAGAGAGTCAGCATAAATGGTACCAAGTCAGAATGGGGAGCAGTCAAAAGTGGTGTCCCCCAGGGATCGGTATTAGGTCCACTGTTGTTTCTTATATACATAAATTACCTAGATTTAGGTATAACTAGTAGGATAAGTAAATTCGCAGACGATACTAAAATAGGGAGATCAATTGATTCAGATAGCGATATAGAGTGCCTCCAAAGGGATCTAGATACCTTACATGAATGGTCAGTAAATTGGCAGATGAAGTTTAACATTGACAAATGCAAGGTATTAAAGATAGGGAAGATGCAAACAAATGTTAAATATAAACTAGCTAATTTAGAATTAGAAAATTCAGACTGCGAGAAAGATCTAGGTGTGTTTGTTAGCAATGATTTGAAGCCTAGAAAACAGTGTATAAGCGTTCGTAATAAGGCAAACAGGATTCTCGGGTTCATCTCTAGGAGTGTGAGTAACAGAACTGCTGATGTTATCTTAAAACTTTACTTGTCATTAGTGAGACCCCATATGGATTATGCTGTCCAATTTTGGTGTCCTTATTACAGAATGGACATAGGTTCATTGGAGAGAGTACAGCGTAGAATGACAAAAATGATCCATAATATTAGAAATCTTTCGTATGAAGAAAGGTTGAAGAAATTAGGTTTACATTCGTTAGAGAGACGCAGAGTTAGAGGGGATATGATAGAGGTGTTCAAGTGGGTTAGTGGGATTAACAAAGGGGACATGACAAATGTACTAAAGCTCAGTGATAGCGAAAGAACTCGTACCAATGGTTTCAAATTAGATACATTTCGTTTCAGAAAAGATATAGGCAAATATTGGTTTGGTAACAGAGTTGTAGATGGGTGGAATGGACTACCAAGTGCTATAGTGGGATCTAAAACTGTAGGGAGCTTTAAGATAAAATTGGATAAGCATATGGACGAGAAGGGTTGGGTGTGAAGGGGAATCAGCCGGGTTGGGCCAATCAGCGCTCTGCAGACCCCCATAATCCTGCGTTAATCTCTAACCGTTTTGGTAAGATGATCCTCAGGGTATTAGAGTGTGAAGCCTATAATTGGGCTTTGTAATTGAATTGGGGTTGTGTGGGACAGGGATCTGCCTTGCTTAGGCCAATCGGCTTTCTGCAGACTCCCATTTTCTTATGTTCTTATGTTCTTATAATTTGGGATAAAAAGGACGGCACCTTCTAACCCATCCTGGACAAACTTAATAATTTGAATACCAAAATTAAGTTTACATGTGATGCAAGCGGAGAAGTAGTAACTTTCTTAGATATATGTCTCATAAAACAGAATACTCGAATTATTACAGATATTCATTATATAAAAACTGATACTAAACAATACCTAGAATACAACTCAAACCATCCAAGACATGTTAAAAATAATATCCTTTTCAATTTAGCTAGAAGAATTTGTACAATAGTCCTAGATCCAACTGTAAATGACAAGAGACTCGAAGAATTAAAGGGTTTCCTTTTACAACGAAAATATCCAACTGGTATAATAAATAATGGCATTGAGCGAGCAAAAAGAATACCTATAACCAAACTACGAAACACCGCTACCAATGATAACACTCAGAATTATATATTGCCATACAAAACTACTTACAACCCTTGTGTTAAGTGTGTTCGGTGTAAACACTTACGTTATGTTGGTTAGTGAGATATGTGATTGGGAATTAACGTTAACGCTACTATTATGTACTTAATTATTTTAGTTGACTGACTTGTGGACTAAAGCAACTCTTCAAGTAATTGGGTTATGATAAAAGTAATACTATTGTTTTATATTAATACTTACGAGTTCTTTCATTTGCTTACATTGCTGGTAAGAAAAAGAACGGTGATACTATTGTCTCTTATTAGTAATATCGCCTTAGACTAACATAGCTGTTTTAATGTTACTTCTAGTGATTTCCTAAGCTGAAGAAAATTCTTTTAGCTTCAAAATATTATTTTTGTTTTTCATATTATTTGAGTGAGACCTGAATCGAATCTATGAAGCGATCCTGTAACTTAATTTACTCATAATCAAACCTCAATATTACGTGGTTAAGAAATACATTTAAATAATTATGAAATATATATATCTAACTTTTTATGTGACTTTGATATTAATCCTGATAATAATGATATAATACTATTAACGTAAGACAAGAACCAAGAATAATAACTACATTAAATATAAATAAAAGGACATATAAGAAAACTAGCTATTCATTTAAAAAAGGGTAAGAGACAGAAACATTCTTACTTTAATATTTATCTTTCAAGACTTTTTATAGAATTAACCCGTACAGCCCCAGCGAGCGCCTGACGCGTCACCCTTATTGTGCCGACCGTAACCTCAGGTGTAGCCACTCAAGAGGGCTCAGATTTGTATGGGAACTGTGTACATATCCCACACAACCGTGCCGATGGTTGAAAACTCTCAAAGTCCACGTGCGTGCGCGTGAGCGCGCAATAACCTGGTTTTTTGGGGTAATTGTCTTCAATTTTTTACTCTTGTAAAATACGTTTTTGGGGGCTCTGTAGGACCATTCTTTAAGCTTTTTGAGCGGTTTTTCGTGGTTTTTCCTTCATTCCTAACCCATTCGCTATTGTTTCTGGAATAATACCATATTTTGAAATCCGGCCGGGTTCTGGTGAACAAACATTACAAAACTAGCTGGGGCTGGACAGGTTAATAGTCCTTCTTTAGATATAACTTATTCGGTTCATAACCATAGCCTACTAAGCTTCGGTTAAATAATAATTCTTTATAAATACTACATGACTTTAATTAGTTTCAGTATTTTTCCATAATTAAAGAGTATCAGTCAATAAAGGATACCAAGTCCTAAGATCCAAAAGGAAAGGAAGCAACAACAGGAAATAATTTTATTAGATTTTACTTTTGTTTTGCCTTCAGCTGACTGATACCTTAATATATATCTCTGTGCTATCTAGATTCATAAAGTTAACCACTTGAGGATCAAGATACATAACAGAAGAGTGGCGACCTCGCCAGGATTCGTTTCATACAGTTTCACTCAGTTTCATTACCGTTTCACTACTTAAAAATCAAATATTAATCATGCCTGATCTAATTAATGACGAATATGCTCGAGTTTTCATAAAATCAGACCCCACAGCCCCTGATATTGACCGTCTGTCAAAATCCGAACTTACCTTTGCATACCTTTGGATGTGTTCGCCGCTCCTCTAGCGGCACCAAGGAGCGCGACGCCCCTCGTTATGGGTGGTGATTTGGTGCAGTAGACTGTTTGAAGCGACAGCTCGCTCCCTTGCGAGGATAGGCTCGTCTGGCACTTTTTGCAGTTCGACATCTAGGGCTCTCTTGAAGTTGTCTAACGAGATGTCCCTCATGTCTCTTACTCGCCGTGGGAGTTTGTTGAAGAGACGTGGGCCTCTGTGTGATAACCAGCCCTCTCGCAGAGAGCCCATAGCACCCCTGTTATTCATCCGGGGGATTTCGCATTCCCACCCTCTCCTACTGAAAGTGCTTGCCTCACATCTCCAGTTAACTGTCTCAAACTTGTTTAAAGTAGAGGTGGCTCAGACCATAAAAACCCACCTGTTCCCTGTAGAAGGCGGGGAGGGTGACGGAGCAGTTGGTGGGATCCCGAGTAAACCTAGCCAACTTGATGAACAATTGCCACCTGGTTTTACCGTTGATCAATTATTCAAACTAGAACAAACCAGAGCAAATATAGAACTAGCCAGAATAAAGACCGAACATTATGAATATCAATATCGTACGGCTCAACTAAATGTCAACACAAATGCTCCCTTAATTGCTCACCCTCTGGGATTGACTATGACCAGTGTCATTCCACCTTTCACTGAGGATAATGTTCAGGATTTCTTTGTTTTGTTTGAGGAAGTTGCTGGAGGTATGAGGTGGACAAGAGATCAATGGCCTTTTATGTTACAAACCGTTTTGACAGGGCAGGCTCGAGCCACGTATTTGTCAGAAGTAGCAGAGGTAAGGCAGGATTATGACAATCTCAAAGAAGCTATCCTAAAAACCTATCAATTGCAGCCTGAGGCTTACAGGCAATCTTTCCGTAAGAACTAGAAGAAAGTAGAAGAAACCCATAAGGTATTTGCCAGGACCATGACTAAAACTTTCAATCATTGGGTCAAGAGTAAGAAAGTCACAAGCTACAACGATCTGAAGGAGTTGGTCCTGTTAGAAAATTTCCTATGGAAAATTGATTCTTCTGTAGCCTATCATTTAAGGGGGAAAAAGGTAGATTGTCTTGCCGACGCCGCTGACATGGCTGACACATACTTGCTCAACAACAAATTTCATGGAAAGAAGCCCTACGATAATTCTAGTTCTAATTCTAAGTATCCCAATCACAAATCTGACAGACCCAGTCACAAGCCTGTAACGTCTTTCCCAGCTAGCCAAAATAGAATTGTTCCCCCAACTAAAAATGCGACTCAGGGCAATGGTACAAAGGAGTACAAAGGAGTACAAAGGAAATCAAGCAACAACAGTTCTAGTGACCCTTCTAGGCTGCTTGTCCTCCAAAACACTGAGGATCAAGTGTCCAAACAGTGGTTTAGAGTGGGTAAGGGAACATTGGAAAGGGAACTACTGCCCTAGAACTAATGTCCGTGGCAGGATTAGGAAGTTAGTAGGCGACAGATGGGTTAGTAACTGAGGGGGGGATAAAATAAAGTTATTCATTTACAAACGCAGTCAGTCGCGGGTTTGATGCGAGATATTTGTCTAAGCGGAGTTTAAATGAATCAACGGTGCTGCAGTCTATAACGTCTCGGGGAAGCCCATTCCACAGAAGAAATTCTTAGATTCGTGTGAGTTCAAAGATTTACAAATAATTTTGCAACCGTTTCCCCGCGTGTAATTAGATTGGTCGATAGTGAAGTACTTACTACAGTTCATATTGTCGATGCCTTTGATGATTTTGAACACTTGAATTAAGTCACCTCTTAATCTGCGCTGGGTTAAAGGAAATAGATTTAATTCTCTAAGATGCTCTTCGTATGGTTTGTTCTTTAGGCTAGGTATAATTTTGGTAACTCTACGTTGAACTCGTTCTAGCTTGTTTATATCTTTTTGGTAATAAGGGCACCAGGATTGAACGCAGTATTCCAGAAGAGGGCGGACTAAGGAATTGTAAAGGGTTAGGATAACTTCTTTGGATTGATGCTCAAATGACCTGCCTATAAAGCCAATTATTTTGTTTGCCTTCTTAACAACTTCTGAACATTGTTGACTCGGTTTTAGGTTACTCGATATTGTTACTCCCAGATCGGTTTCTCTGTTTACATTCTTAAGCTGAGTGCCATTCATCGAATAGTTTGCTTTATCATTTAGGTATCCGATATGTAGTACTTTACATTTATCCGCATTGAAACTAATTTGCCAAATTTGGGCCCAACATGACAATTTATCTAGATTGTGTTGCATATCGTCAACTTGTTCTTATGAGAGTACGCTATTTGCAATTTTTGTATCGTCAGCAAATTTTGAGATTGTACAGGTGAGACCCTCATCTATGTCGTTGATGTAAATTAGAAAGAGAATTGGTCCTAGTACCGATCCCTGGGGTACCCCGCTACTTACATTGGTCCATTTAGATGCCTTATCGTTTATGACTCCTCTTTGCTTTCTGTCGCTGAGCCAATTTTCTATCCATTTCAACACACCGTCTTGTATTCCATGCGCTTTTAGTTTTAGCAGTAAACGTTTGTGGGGAACTTTGTCAAAGGCCTTTTGAAAATCAAGGTATATAATATCTACAGCTTTACTCTCATCGTAGAGGTTAAGGATATCGTGGAAGAAGTCTAAGAGGTTTGTTAAACAGGAACGTTTTTTACGAAAGCCGTGTTGAGTATCTTTAAGTAAGTTATTTGCCTCTAAGTGATTTACGAGTCTGTCTATTATGACCGTTTCTAACATTTTACATACAATTGAGGTTAAGCTAATTGGACGATAGTTACTGGGTAGGGATTTGCTGCCTTTTTTGAATATCGGTGTTACGTTGGCTAGCTTCCACTGATCAGGCATAGTCCCAGACTGCAAGGATTCATTGAATAGCAATGCCAGTGGTTTGGAGAGCTCATCCTTAGCTTCCTTTAGAACTCTAGGTGAGATTGTATCAGGTCCAGGCGTTTTATTTACCTTGAGTTTATCTAAACAATTCAATACCTCTCTCTCTGTAACGGTGATATTGTTTAGAACATCTGAATTATCAATCTGAATCGGTGATGGTGTAGGGATATCACTGAGGTCTTCGGTTGTAAAAACTGATGCAAAGAAGGTATTGAGGGCATTACTCATTTGTACTTCGTCTTTAGTGTATTCTCCATTTTCATCGACTAACGGTCCAACAGTTGAAGTAACTACTTTTTTCTTTCTGATATAACTATAGAATTCTTTCGGGTTTGTTTTACTTTGATTCGCAACATGTAACTCCAGGGTCTTTTTACTTTGCTTAATTAACTTTTTGGCTTTGCGTCGTAGCTCTACAAATTTCACCCGTTCTTCGTCATTTTGTGAGGATTTTAATCTATCATTAGCAAATTTTTTAGCAAGCAGACAGTCTGAAATATCTTTATTCCACCATTTGGGCTTATCATTATGGCCTGGACGCCGTATTTTCGATGGTATGCAGTCTTGCACTGCCTTAAGGTAAGTGGTTGTGAAACACTACCAAGATGTATTTATGTCGTTATTGTTAGTCAGAAAGCTCCAGTCAGTTTCTTTAAGCTTTGATTTAAGTTTATGACAATTTGCTTTCTTGAAATTAGGGACTTTCTCAATGCTGCTATTTGATTTGTTACTAGTAAACTTTAAAGTGAAAGTTATCGTACGATGGTCGCTGTTACTGGATTCATCACCAACATTCAAATTCTCTATTAATTCTTCTTTTGTTGCGAGTACAAGGTCAAGCACATTACTACCACGGGTCGGAAATTGTACAAATTGAAAAAGTGAACTCTCTTGCAAGTTAGCATAGAGGTCGTGTCCAGAGTGTGAAGTAAGAATATCGCCCCATTTAGTCACAGGTAAGTTGAAATCGACAAGGATTACGGTATCTTGTATGTTAGTTATTTCTGCAATTTGTTCATAAATTTCACTGTCAGTTTTCACTGATTGAGATAGGGGTCTGTATAATAAAGCTAGTGTTATTTTAGTTCCTCCTTTATTATTTAATAGTACGTAAGATATGTCTATATTCGCAATTTGAGGTTTTGACATTAAGACGGGATTAAGACTTTCCTTTATAAAAAACAGAACTCCTCCTCCATTTCTATTGATCCGACTTTTCTCAAACATTGTATAACCAGGAAGCATATATTCGGCTAAAAAGTCTCTGTCTTCCGTATTTAACCAAGATTCTGTAATGCCAGGTAACAGAGGTGGGGTCCAAAGTAATAGTAATGCTAAAAGAGGGAACGTTCCCGTATCCCCTAAAGTATGTACTTTTTGTGGCAAGAGAGGCCACCTAGCTTATCACTGCTGGGCCAAGGAGAGAACCGAGAGAACGGGGCAGACAGTTTGCACCGTATCTCAAACTCCATATGTGCCTGTAATGCAGGACTCCCGACAGAAGGAGTACCTAGCACCAAAAGTTCCTTTAATGCAGGACTCCCGACAGAAGGAGTACCTAGCAGCTAACGTAAACCATCTAGACAGGGGTGTAATAGCATGCGTGGTGCAACCCACTAGGGTTAAGCCAATAATAATTTCACCATCAGTGCAGGATAGTTACCGTCCCTTTATTTCATCTGGCAACGTGAGATTAAATGGTTGTATGCATGAGGTAAAAATTCTGAGAGACACAGGTTCTACTAGTACCCTCATGGTGAATCCTTACACTGAGTGCCCACCTGGTGAACCAGTTATAATGAGAGGTGCTGGAGGCCAATTTTATGCATACTTGGTAAAAGGCGAAATTGAATGTGAGTTACTACAGGGTGAAGCCACCATAGCTTTGTGTAGGTCCCAAGATATCCCTGTGCCCGGGGTAACACTCCTTTTGGGGAATGATGTAGCAGGTGAGAAGGTCCGACCAGACCCCATTTTGTCACTTTCCCCTGTTAACGAGCCACTAACTGGTGAGCTCGAAAAGGAGATGCCAACAGTTTTCCCTGTGTGTGCTGTCACACGTTCAATGTCTCAAGTAGCAGTTCCCTCAGACAGAAATGTACCGAATGTAAGAGTTGATGAAAGGGATGATGAGAGTGTGAATGACGCTCCAACTGTGCCTGATGATGTGACTGAGGTGGATTTATCTGACACCTTTATGGCTCATCTTGACCCTAACGATGACCATGAAACCCCTCCAAATTGTCCTAGTGGCCTGGTAGAGCTACAGAGAGATGATAGAGAATGCAAGGAGTTAGCTGCCAGGGCCGTGAGTGAAGAGGAATGTGAGAAGGAGGGTGGTGAATGTTTCTACCTCAAAGGAGGAGTATTGTGGCGTAGATGGAGACAGCCACACAGACCAATCTTTGATGGGGCCTGGGACGTCCATCAAGTAGTAGTCCCCAAACCTTGTCGTAGAGATATCTTGGAAATGGCACATTGTATACCATTGGCAGGACACCTAGGTGTGAGAAAAACTCTAGACAGAATCAGAGCCCACTTTCACTGGCCAGGAATGCATGCAGATGTAGTGGATTTTTGTAGAGTGTGTCACAGTTGCCAGATGACAGGAAAACCCAATCAGAAGGTGCCTGTACATCCTCTGGTGCCCTTGCCCGTCTTCGAGAATCCTTTTACTCATGTGGTAGTGGACATTGTAGACCCATTGCCTAAGACTTCCCAAGGTAACAATTATTTATTAACTATTATGGACATGGCAACTCGCTACCCAGAGGCTATACCCTTAAGGACTACCTCTGCTCCAACTGTCATCAAGGAACTGCTCAAATTCTTCACCAGAATGGGTTTCCCCCATGAGGTGCAAAGTGATCAAGGAACTAATTTTACCTCTAACATTTTTCAGCAGTCCCTGAAGGAGTTGGGTATCGAGCATGTTAAGTCGAGCACCTACCACCCAGAGAGTCCAGGGGTTCTCGAACGGTATCATGCCATGTTGCGTAAATATTGTACAGAGACCGGAGTTGAGTGGGATAAGGGGGTACCTTTTCTTTTATTTGCTACTTGTGAGGTTCCAACTGAATCCCTGGGTTTTTCCCCTAATGAGCTAGTTTTCGGTCACCAGGTAAGAGGTCCTTTGCAACTATTGCAGGATAGCCTAGTTGGCCAGGAGGGGAACCAAAACCTCCTCAAGTATGTTTCAGATTTCAAAACCCGGCTGAGATCCTCATGTGAGTTTGCAGCTCAAAACTTGATAGTGGCTAAAAGTTCCATGAAGAACTGGTATGACAGAAAAGCCTGTGAGAGGGAGTTTCAGCCCGGTGATGAGGTTTTGGTCCTGCTCCCCCTTTTTGGCCAACCTTTATCTGCCAAGTTCAGGGGCCCATATAAGATCATTCAGAGGGTGAGCATTACCGATTATCTAGTAACTACCCCAGACAGGAGAAAGCCCACGCAAGTATTCCATATAAATATGTTGAAACCCTACCATAGGTCCCCTGATTCCTCTCCTCCAGATTCTCCCACTGTGGCAGTGAATGTCAGGACCTGTGGACAGCCTGGTGCGGACGAAGTCTTCAGTTCTCTTACTGACCCGCAACAGACTGTTCCAGAGCCTGAAGGTATCCATGCAGACTTTGACTTGTCATGTAGCCTATTCAACTTTTAGTATAACTCAGTAGCTTGGGGGGAATTACCATCTAAACTATGTCATCTTCCCTCTGATCAAGCGAACCAACTAATCTCTGTTTTATCTCAGTCTCCCAATGTGTTCCGTGATACTCCAGGGCTCACTTCTTTGGCCTTGCACGACATCGACGTAGGGGATGCAACTCCCATTAAACTATCCCCCTACCGTGTCTCACCACAATGCAGGAGTATACTGCAGGTCGAGCTTGACTTTATGTTCTCAAACGAGCTGATCACAAGGGCCTTAAGCCAGTGGAGTAGTCCGGTCATACTTGTGCCAAAGCCAGATGGGAGCCATAGGTTATGTATGGACTATAGGCAAGTTAATGCTGTCACAAAGAACGATACCTACCCACTGCCACGGATCGACGACTGCATTGACCAGATTGGTACAGCCACCTATATCAGCAAGATTGACTTAATGAAGGGATATTGGTAAGTAGCTCTCACCCCTAGAGTGAGGGAAATATCATGCTTTGTAGTCAACAATCAAGCCTTCTGCTGTAACGTAATGCGCTACGGCTTGAAAAACGCTCCAGCTACATTCCAGCGCCTCATGAATTTGGTGACTGAAGGGGTACCTGGATGCGTTGTCTACATCGATGATATTCTTATCTTTTCACAGTCATGGGAGGAGCATCTTTACCAACTTAGATTGCTGTTCTTAAATCTTGCTGATGCCAATCTGGTGGTTAATCTTAAGAAATGCACCTTTGTAAAGAGTACGGTCCAGTATCTAGGATATACGGTAGGTCTGGGGCATGTTGCACCTCCTCAAGCAAAGGTAGAGTCTATTCTAGAATTCCCAACTCCTAGCACTAAGAAACATATCCAAAGGTACCTAGGAATGATTGGTTATTATAGGCGTTTCATTTTAAACTTTTCTAGGTTAACAGCTCCCCTGACAGATCTTCTCCGTAAGGATGTGAAGTTTGAGTGGTCCTCCGAATGTGAGGAGGCCTTTAATGCTACCAAATATATTTTATCAAATTATCCTGTACTCCGAGCTCCTGATTTTAACAGATCTTTTTCCCTAGCAGTGGATGCGAGCAATACCGGGGTTGGTGCAGTATTGCTACAGGAAGACGACTGTGAAGTATTGCATCCTGTGTGCTATTTTAGTAAAAAATTAAATTCTGCTCAATGTAACTATTCAGTCATTGAGAAGGAGCTGTTAGCATTAATTTTATCCCTTCAATACTTTGCTGTCTATGTGCAATCTGCCTCTGGTGCCATCACTGTGTATACTGACCATCACCCCTTAACATTTTTGCATAAGTTCCAAAATAAAAACCAACAACTGACCAGGTGGAGTTTGTTGCTGCTGGAATACTCCCTGGATGTTAAACATATTAAGGGGGTCCAGAACGTGCTAGCCGATTGCCTATCACGTATCTATTAAAGATTACATTTACCGGGTTGGCCTCATACAGCAGTAAGATTAACTTAATGAGAGGATTTTGGCAATTAGCTCTCCCTTGTAGCGAGGTAAATATCATGCTTTAGTAGTGCGCTTTCAAGCCTTCAGCTGTGAGATGCCTTGCAGTTCGAATAACGCTCCAGCTACGTTCCGGCTATGTTCTTATGTGGTACCTGGAGACGTTGCCTACTTTGGATGTTATCCTTATTATATCCTCATTATAATCTTGCTGTTGCCAATCTGGTGGTGAATCTATTTATGTATTATGTTGAATATTATGTCCTATACTCCTTAAACTCTTTTCTAGGGGGGAGGTCTGACATACGGAGCCCTGTATGTTTATTTAAGAGTTAGAATGAAGAGTTGAAGAAGTGCCGAATTACCCAGGCGGCGAAGCAGACCAGCGAGCGAACCAGCGAGTGAGAAACCAGCTCGTCTGCATACCAGCAAACAAGCCTTTACACCTGCGTGAATAATAGGGGACCCTGCAAACTACTTCGATGACCCGACGCTATGACGATGATCGACGCCAATCGACGCCATTGGACCACGCACCTCTTACGCAACTAGAGGAGCTGTGATTGGGGCGCGCACCATCCCCCGCCTCCTGATTAGTTCCTTTTTTTTTTTTTTTTTTTTTTCTATATTTCAACTACTCCCCCTCGGGCATAGGCTGAGAGCCTGTACATTCCACCGCTCAACACGGTGAAGCCCGTGAGGTCTTCTTCCAGTCTGGGGAGTGAGACATGTGAAGCATCCATTCATGGCTCGAAGCAGCTCCATCTCTGAAGCGGCTGGTTGCTTCGTTCAAGTGATTCACTGTCTCACCCTCCAGACTCAGACCCTCACTCTCAGAACGCCACCTTTTGAGCAGTGAACTCACTACACCATCATTGCTTAGTATATAAGACCCGAGTAGTGGGCATTCAAATCAGTCACATTTGGAGTTGGGAAGGTGAACAAAGCAGCTGGAGGAAGACCGGGGTGAAGTATTATAATGAGATTGTGACTGTCAGTCAGATTATATAAGTGTGTGTTAAGTGTGTTCGGTGTAAACACTTACGTTATGTTGGTTAGTGAGATATGTGATTGGGAATTAACGTTAACGCTACTATTATGTACTTAACTATTTTAGTTGACTGACTTGTGGACTAAAGCAACTCTTCAAGTAATTGGGTTATGATAAAAGTAATACTATTGTTTTATATTAATACTTACGAGTTCTTTCATTTGCTTACATTGCTGGTAAGAACAAGAACGGTGATACTATTGTCTCTTATTAGTAATATCGCCTTAGACTAACATGGCTGTTTTAATGTTACTTCTAGTGATTTCCTAAGCTGAAGAAAATTCTTTTAGCTTCAAAATATTATTTTGCTTTTCATATTATTTGAGTGAGACCTGAATCGAATCTATGAAGCGATCCTGTAACTTAATTTACTCATAATCAAACCTCAATGTTACGTGGTTAAGAAATACAATTATCTAATTATTAAATATATATCTAACTTTTTATGTGACTGATATTAATCCTGATAATAATGATATAATACTATTAACGTAAGACAAGAACCAAGAATAATAACTAAATTAAATATAAATAAAAGGACATATAAGAAAACTAGCTATTCATTTCAAAAAGGGTAAGAGACAGAAACATTTTTACTTTAATATTTATCTTTCAAGACTTTTTATAGAATTAATAGTCCTTCTTTAGATATAACTTATTCGGTTCATAACCATAGCCTACTAAGCTTCGGTTAAATAATAATTCTTTATAAATACTACATGACTTTAATTAGTTTCAGTATTTTTCCATAATTAAAGAGTATCAGTCAATAAAGGATACCAAGTCCTAAGATCCAAAAGGAAAGGAAGCAACAACAGGAAATAATTTTATTAGATTTTACTTTTGGTTTGCCTTCAGCTGACTGATACCTTAATATATATCTGTGCTATCTAGATTCATCAAGTTAACCACTTGAGTATCAAGATACGTAACAATATATATATATATATATATATATATATATATATATATATTTTATTTATACAGTATATATATATATATATATATATATATACCGGTATATAGATAGATTTTTTTTTTGTGAGTAGAAAGATCTTTAATTGACCGAAAGGTCAGGCGGTGTTACATAATATGCAGGCAATGGTATTTAAGGTATTTATTTATTTAGTCAGTCAGTAGCCAGTCCTTTCCCCCACAAGGAGTAAGGAGGATCAGCAAGAGACACGAGAAAGGAAAAAGACGTGATAGGAGAAGAACACGTAACAGTTCGCCCACAAAAAAGCAAGCAACAAGCATTCAGAGGCACCAATCACTCATCAGCCCCCGAAATCAATGGATTCACCTCAGATGATATACTTCCGGACAAGATCTCTTCACATCAACATCTGGGATAAAGACCTTCAATATTTGTCATTTATAAAGGGTCCAGAGACCTTTATGTACTCTCTCTAACAAACTTCCTCCATTAATTTCTCTCATTTGCTAATTCTTTTGCTTTCATGCTTTGACACACATTCTGACACCATATTATACCATCTTCTTCTCGGCTTTCCACGCTTTCTTCTTCCTTCCACTTCACTGACAGATCCTTTTAACTATTCTTTATTCAGGCATTCTTGTCATGTGACCATACCATCTGAGAACACTTTCTTCAACCTTTTGCTCTACCGACTTCTTAGTTCCACATGCCTCCCTTATGTTCACACTTCTTACTTTGTCTATTCTTCTAACTCCACACGCATTTCTTTGCAAATCCATTTAAACTTCTGTTACTCGCGACATTTCATTACTATACCATATCAGAGTTTCACATCCATACACATTGTCGGCACCAACACACCCTCATGTAATCTTCTCACTGATTCCATACTCAAGTTTCTGCTCCTAAACAAGGCTTTCATTACTTTAGCTACCTTTCTTTCTTGTGTTACTCGGTTTTCTACTTCTTTTGTACATTTTCCCCTGTCCTCAATCATGGCTCCCAGATAATTACATTCTTTTAATAGTTTAAGCTGGTCTCCATTAATCCTTTCATTTCACAGTGTCTCCTTCTCGTTCTACTACCATTACTTTGCTTTTATTCACATTTACTGTCAGACCTCGTCTTTCACATACTTCCAAAAATATCTCCACCTTCTGGCACAGGTCATTCTCGCCCTCGGCACATAACACTGCGTCATCTGCATACAACACATTAGTGACAATCATTCTGTTCCTACCACTCACCATCTCTATTCCCTCTCTTTTTGTTCTGTCCTATACTTCTCTCATTACCCCATCCATGTAGATATTAACCCGAGGTACGCGAAATTTCCCAGGTGCTAGGGTAGTTATTTGTGTAATTCTAGCCTTATTTTCTGACAGAATTCGCTATATTATTATGTTCCTTCCAACAACCAACTCTACTCCTAAAATAGATAATGAAATTTAACAAACACATGTGGCAGTCCGTGGATTCGAACCCAGGATGCTCACACCGAAAATCAACACCTTATGCATCGCACCACGAAGACAGTTAAAGGATGGTGGACACTGCCTACGATTTATTATGCAACTTCGAATCCTGCATATCAATCTAAGCATGTACACACATCCCAACTGCAACTCACGTAGGCTATGCATATGTGAATGGAAAGAGCAATTAATGGGGCCTTAACCACTAG
Organism: Paralithodes platypus; assembly: GCA_032716605.1. Taxonomy (NCBI): domain Eukaryota; kingdom Metazoa; phylum Arthropoda; class Malacostraca; order Decapoda; family Lithodidae; genus Paralithodes; species Paralithodes platypus. The sequence goes on along the minus strand of CM064548.1, from coordinate 25,519,556 downwards.
GGAAGTCCTCTCGATAAATTACTCCTGAACCAATATCAATTATTATGTTCCTTCCAACAACCAACTCTACTCCTAAAATAGATTAATGAAATTTAACAAACACATGTGGCAGTCCGTGGATTCGAACCCAGGACGCTCACACCGAAAATCAACACCTTATGCATCGCACCACGAAGACAGTTAAAGGATGGTGGACACTGCCTACGATTTATTATGCAACTTCGAATCCTGCATATCAATCTAAGCATGTACACACATCCGAACTGCAACTCACGTAGGCTATGCATATGTGAATGGAAAGAGCAATTAATGGGGCCTTAACCACTAGGGAAGTCCTCTCGATAAATTACTCCTGAACCAATATCAATTATTATGTTCCTTCCAACAACCAACTCTACTCCTAAAATCGATTAATGAAATTTAACAAACACATGTGGCAGTCCGTGGATTCGAACCCAGGATGCTCACACCGAAAATCAACACCTTATGCATCGCACCACAAAGACAGTTAAAGGATGGTGGACACTGCCTACGATTTATTATGCAACTTCGAATCCTGCTTACGATATAGATCATAATTTATTTTCCATGTTTGTTTATTTTACTTATACTTTGAACATATGAACCTTGAAGATCTGTAAAACCAGTGGAAAAAGCATTTGGGTGGTGAAAAACGTATGTATTCGCTGCCCGGTCATATGCTTAGGCGAGAAGGGGAGAGACATACTGTACATCCTCCCGTCTCACCGTCTCGCAACACACTGACGGCCGTGGGAACGATTTCTCTGATGCATAAAATCTCTAAGTGAGTCACTGGTGTGTACGAAACCGCATGAGATTGTTACGTCCTGGGATATATAAACACTGGGCTCTTTCTATTGGACTAGGTATGCGGCAACAAGCAACAACGGAAAACGCTAGATCCAACCCTTATCTATAAACCCAGGCAACAAACCACCCTAAACCGTCAAGAGTCCTGCCTGGACAACGAGGTATCCTATGACTCGGTTACAGGGTCCACTCACTATACAGTAGACTGCTGATAGTCAAGCAGGCTATATAAAAGATCACACAATTAAGTTGACTTAAAGCTTCAAGGAAAAGATAGATAAAGGAATTAAATTGCAGAAACAATTTAATAACAAACTAGAAGAAAGTACATTTAACGTTACGTTAATTAATACAACTAATCACCCCTGCGTGAAAGAAGGTGAAAGCAAACAGTCCTCAAAACATCGTACCGGTAGACAAGATGCGGGGTTCTAAACTGCATGCGGCTACTGTAGGATCTGATGCTTAGCAAAGAAAGTACGTTACGGATTTAGAGAACTCTCAACTCATAAGCAGGATTAAATACTAGTGATAGGACCTACAGTGTATAATGGCATAGGTATAATTAAATAAAGGCAGCAACTCGCAACATAACCACATACAGGTGTGCTTCTCACTCTTAGTCAGGCAAGCCTGCTCGGACAGAGTCTCTAAGCCACACCCTGACTCACAATGCTCACAGAAACGGTAAACTGTGGCACAATAACAAGCATACAGAAATAATAAACCCCTAGCTGTTAATCTGCCAAGCGGCTGAGGTCTAGCCGGAAGGATATAGGCTTCGGATACCCGGGCTGAGCCACCTGCTCTAGCCTAGGGACGTTCCCAGGTCTGTGCGCCAAATTACTCTAATTGAAAGGGTGCTCTCTTGAGAGACTCAGATCCCAAGTATCTGACTCTCTCCTGGCGACCCATAAAACAAAAGCAAGACGTGCTAGCGCAGTGCTGAGTGGACTAGGCAAGGGCCCTCACACAACACAACACTAGACACACAGGGACACAGACAAGAAAATGCCCCCAGACTCCCACGGGTATCCTAGTAAAGTCGTGCGGGTCCACAGGACTCGCACCAGCAGACTTTACTTAAAGGATCGCAAAAAGCCTCCCCTCCGGTCTAGCCCCTGCTAACCTGACACAAGAACACACTAGCAAGCATGAAACCACCAAATATGAGACAACAAAAAAGCTTCCTAGGTCTCATTAACAATTACATCTCTGCATAAGGCCCAAAATCCTATCTAGTTATCTGAGAGCTCGTCGTTAATACAATAATAGATATAAGGTCTATCAAGGGGATGGGATAATTAAATAGATTGGTGAAGTAGTGGAAGGAAGGTATACAAAGTAAGAGAGAAAGTTTCTAAGTGGGATTGAGAGGGATAGATATCAAGGGGGTCCGAAGGGTACGACAGTGAGGTGAGCTCTTGAGTCTTGAATCTGTCTGGACCCCACCCTAGGCATGCAAAATACATCCCATGCTATTGGCAACACTCAACACAGTTGCCGGGTCAAAATCCTCTACCCCTTGCGTGAGCCGAAACTAAGCCTAATGTTGCAATCAAATTGGCAACATCAGGCTCGTCCCAAGCTAGACTCTCCGTGCGAAGCAACGTCCCCCAGCCGGTCTCTCTCTCCCGCTCGTCTCCTCCCACTCTCACTAGACTTACATCTTATATATTATAATGAAACAATCAACTATCGAGAATAAAATATACTAAGATGCGTTGGTTAAGAATAAGGGCAGCTTCAAGCTGTGAAACTACAGTAAGACAGCCTATTTCCCACACTAGTACCTGTGGCAGTCTAACCAACATCATCCACCCTTGATAGACAATCCGCTATCACGTTATCAGAACCGGCAATATGGCGTATGTCCAGATTATACTCCTGAAGCATGAGTGACCACCTGCTCAGCCTCATATTCCGGTTATGAAACTGATTCAAGAATTTCAGAGGGTGATGATCGGTATAAACCACTACGACTGGTCCGAAAGCAGGAACATATACATCGAAGTGCCTGAGCGCCAGCACTATCGCCAGGAGTTCTTTTTCAATTACAGAGTAATTCCTTTGTGCACTATTGAATTTTTTTCTTTAAAAACTCACTGGATGTTCGATACCTTCATCATCTGTCTGTAACAAGACAGCCCCAGCCCCTACGCCACTGGCATCAGTCGCCAGCTGAAAAGGTCTGCTGAAGTCCGGGGCCCTGAGTATGGAGTGGGTACATAACAGGTGTTTCACCAAAGAAAACGCCTCTGCACACTCAGGAGACCACCGGAACTTCTTGTCCTTAGATAATAAGTCAGCTAAAGGTGCAAGTACAGTCGAATAGCCTTTGATGGAGCGACGATAATAGCCTATCATACCTAGAAACCGCATAATTTGTTTCTTAGTCATAGGCTAGGGAAACTGATCGATGGCTTTGATCTTTGTCTGTGGAGGGCACACCTGACCCATCCCCACCTCGAACCCCAGGTACAAAACTGTGGTTTTGACAAAATCGCACTTACCCTGGTTTACCACCAAACCTGCTTCATTCAGTTTATTAAAAAGCTGTCCGATGTGAGCACAGTGACTGTTAAAATCCTCGTCGTATATTATGACATCATCTAGGTACACCGTACAGTTGGGAATGTCGGCTACAATGTCGTTCATTAATTTCTGAAACGTTGCAGGGGCATTTTTCAGCCCGTATGGCATAACATGGCAACGATATGTGGCACCGTCCACCACAAACCCACACACCTCTCGCGCTCGCTCAGACAAGGGCACTTGCCAATAACCCTTAACAAGGTCTATCTTAGTGAGGAACTTGGCTTTTCCTATCTTATCCACACGGTCGTCCACGCGAGGGAGAGGGTAGGCATTTGTGGGGGTTAAACCATTCAACCTGCGGAAATCTATACAAAACCGCACCTTGCCATCTGGTTTGGGCTGCAGTGTGACTGGGGAAGTCCACCTTACTGCACCCTCAGAAATCAGCCCACGGTTCAGCATATAATCCAGCTCTTCCCTAAGTGCTGGTAATTTAATAGGGGGAACACGGTATGGCACTGATTTAAAGGGCGGGTGGTCCCCAACATCGACATCGTGCACCGCTTGAGTAGTGAGGCCAGGATGCTCCGCGAAAACAGCTGGGTTTGAATCAAACAAGTGCTGCACAGCTACACGCTGTTGCTCAGGCAGGTGCAATATCAACTCGTGAGCCACTTGTCTAGAATTCCCCGCCCACTGATCCGCGGAAACATGACAATCCCAATTATCCTCCCCCGCAGCTTGACTGTCCCTTCCTCCTTCTCCACCACGATCGCTGCAGATCAACACCGGGACAGTGAGAGGCTCGGAGGGGCGCCTCACATACTCTTTCATCAGATTTACATGGCAAAGTTGGTTCTTTTTCTTACGATCAGGAGTAGCTACTAAATAGTCGAGATCAGAAACCTTCCTTACAACCCGATACGGACCAGAATACTTGGCAGACAAGGGGTGTCCCACCAGAGGCAGTAGTATCAGTACCTCCTGATCTACTTCAAACTCCCTCAGCTTCACCTTCTGGTCGTATCTGTCCTTCATCTGAGCTTGTGAACTCTTAAGGTTCCGACCTGCTACCTCCAAGCTCTTTAGCATTCTCTCACGGCTTTCAACTACATACTTTAGAAGCGAGCATGGCTTTGTGACTCCCTCCCAGATCTCCTTGACTATGTGGAGGGGCCCCCTGACCCTGTGTCCAAAAACCAACTCGTTTGGGCTAAATCCCAAGCTCTCCCCAGGTACTTCTCTCGCAGCAAATAAAACGTATGGGAGACCTAGATCCCAGTCCTTCCCATTTTCCATGCAATAACACCGCAACATACTCTTGAGAGTCGAGTGCCACCTTTCCAAAACTCCCTGACTCTCGGGATGGTAGGCAGATGACACCACAGACACTATCCCATGTTGCTGCATGGTCTGCTTAAACAGAGCAGAAGTACAATTGGATCCCTGATCAGACTGGATCTCCTGATGGTAGCCATAACGAGAGAAATAGACAAGTAGGTTTTTGACAACAGTCTTAGCCATCCCGTTGCGCATGGGGTAAGCATCTGGATACCGTGTTGCTACATCCATTACAGTTAGTAAAAATTTATTGCCGGCACTAGTGGGGGGCAATGGGCCAACCATATCGATAACTACTTTGCTGAAGGGCGGCCCAATGACAGGGATGGGTTGTAACGGGGCTCTCGGGATGACCTGATTGGGTTTCCCAACAACTTGGCAAGTGTGACACTGTGACACCCATGACACGACACTCGCCTTTAACCCAGGCCACCAGAAAAGCTTGCTCAGAGCTGCCTCCGTCTTACGTGCCCCCAGGTGCCCTGCCAAAGGCACATCATGAGCTAATCTCAATAAGATCTCACGGCACACCCTCGGTACTACTAACTGGTCCACTAATCATGACCCGCCATCCCACTTTTTCTTGGGATCCTGATGTCTCCGATACAAGATCCCCTCGGACAAGAAAAAATCACCAGGCTGCGCATCCCAATCGCTCTCCAGTTCGACAGCACCATTACCACACGCCCTGACTTCAGGATCTTCCAGCTGCAAGGAACATATATCAGCAGGTGCGAGATTATCCAAGTTCATCTTAAATAATTTATTTCCACCTCCAATGTCCCGCTGAGCCATCCTTTTCTCACGCTGCGCATAACGATGCTGTCGCAGAGTCTCTTCCTGCCCTTCACCTGCACTAGCGGTGACAGGCCCCGGGACCTCTCCAGACTCTAACATAGGTGCCAATAATGAGTCACCAAGAAACACTGCCGGCTCAAAACTCTCCAATTGACCAACACTTCCCGTTTTCTTGTGACCTTTCCTCCGCGGTTTGATAGACTGAGGTGGTGGCTGCAAGGCTCCGGATGTCTGAGAACGTGTCACAACACACGCCATGGTTTGTACGCTACACTTCTCAACCCATTGCTGTTCCTCCCTACTAACGTCGGCCGCCTTCTTGGCAACGACCAAGGGTGAAACCTTAGAAGCAGGCACCGCAAAGTCGTTGCCGAGGAGGAGGTCGACGCCCCCAACAGGCAAGTTCTCTACAATTCCGACACCCAGCCCCTTCGCCACACCATCCACCTCCAGCTCCATCCGCACCAGCGGGTAGGACTTCGTAGCATTGATCCCCTGAACTACCACCACCCGAGCAGCGTTAATCGGTCTACCAGTAAAGTTCCTTAACAAGGTCTGAGAAGCCCCAGTATCACGCAATAGCTTAACTCCTCGCCTTTCGCCAGCCCACCTCACAAAACCATGCCCTCTTTGACCCCCAAAGACGTCGCAGACAGGGTTCGAGCCTTCCGGACTCTTGAACACAGGCTGTGTCCCAACCTCTGATGAACTACCCTTGGCAAACTCAGAAGATATAGGCGACACCCCTATGCTGCGGGCCAATGACACAACCTTGTTTGGTGGCTTGTTCGGACAAGCATTTGCAAAGTGACCCTCCTTGTGACATGCAAAGCACTCTTTACTCTTTGGTTTCCCTCGGGAGTGGGAGGTACCATTAGACTTCTTATACGGGACGGTATTTGGTTTATGTTCAGTTTTATTGTCAGTGCTAGATGGTTTTGTGTATTTATGTGCATCAAAATTCTTGGGAGGGGGAGGGGTACGATCCTTTGCACCCGACTCACTCCTAGCTGCTGCTTCGCACCCTCGAATTAATGACAGTCGGCGGTCAGCCATTTCTGCTGCCTCCTGGAGAGTTCTAGGATTTTTTTCCTTTATATTTAATTTTAAGTCCCCGCCTGTGCACTTAACACCTTACGAGCGGCCTATGCAGTTTATTATGACCCCCAGCGGGTGTTTTTAGCCAAAATAGGGCTGTTTACGTGATCATTTTCATGCCTAAATAAGACCCAGAACGTAAAACAAGTATCTATCCCTGAATGGGCATAAACAGAGCTTTCGAATGACACCATAACGATCCTTGTATGATGGATAGTTTTCTTGCAATAACCGTGCAACGCGAGTGCAAAAAGCAGGTAATTCGGTACTTTCGGTACATAATTGAGTATGTAGCGAGTGAGAGAGGGAGGAGGGAGCTGAGATTTGTGTCAGTAGGTTCGCCGCGGTGGTCTGGAGCAGTCATACGCTCGCTAGTCTCCTGCCACCACTTGTCTCTCTCTCTCAGCCACATTACGTGCTGAAATTGCCACTCGAGTTATGTCGAGCGCCGCCACATAGTCCAGCTTTATTAAATACGACTTAAGTGGTGAGCCGCTAATAAAGGGTTAAAGAACTGCTCCAAGAGAACCAGCTCACTCAACTCCTCAAAAGTAGCTGCCCTCTCAGAACGCAGCCAATGTCGTAGTGCATCAGACAAGTCCCGGGCGTGTTCTAGGAAGGTACTATCCTTGCCCTTAGTAACACCCCGAAACTTCAAGCGGTAAGTTTCTGGTTGTAACTCATAGGCCCGTAGCACAACCTTCTTTAGCTCATCATAGACAACACAGGACTCTAAAGGTAGTGCATCATATTCTTTTAGCCCCTTTCCTAGGAGTCTTGATGAAACTAATGCTGGCCACTTTTCCTGAGGCCACTGGTGTTCCTGACACTTCTCAAATCGCATAAAAAACTCAGTCACACATAACTCATCAAACACAGGAACTAGTTTAAGCAGGTGCGACAATGATTGGTCCCGATGTCTGTTACCTCCCCCAATATTTCGCCCTGTTACCTCCACTCGAGATCTCTCCAGCTCCCTGTCAGCCCGATACCTAGTAGACTCTGCCTGCAGTTCAGCCTCTCGTATAGCTGTTCTCTCTGCAGCCTCATCCTGAGCTCTAGCAGCCTCAGCCTGCACACTAGCCTGTCTTTCGGTAGCCTCAACCTGAGCTCTAGCAACCTCAGCCTGAACTCTAGCAACCTCAGCCTGCACACTAACCTGTCTTTTGGCGGCATCAACCTGAGCTCTAGCAGCCTCAACCTTGGCCATCTCAAGCCGAAACAACAAATCTGGAGTCAACCCTTGAGGAGGGGAAGATACATTTAATGGGGAGGGTCCCTGTGATTGAATTCCACGCTGCCATTGACCATCAACTTGGGGGTATGTACTAATTTCAGGCACCCTGACGTTTGATACGGGGGTAGAGTGGAGGGGGGGCTGGGGACCGGGGCCCCCAGTCGCCTCTCTACCAAGGTCTCTCCCTTCTAAACCCAATATCAAAGTCCTCAGCTGATCTTTCCTCATGCCTCTTAAACCCTGGTGACCCTGAAGACCTGCCACACACTTTAAGCCATACTTATTCAGCTTCAACACCCTGGCAGCGGTAAGGGGCACCTCTAAAAATCTTCTAGCACCCTCCTCGCTATCGACTAGCCACTCCACAGGTCTTTCTCCCTCCGAGCCTGTATCGTGACCTGACCCATCACTGTGTTCTGATATATTAGACATGTTTGTGTACTGCAGTAATTATCACGGTTATAGAATGTGCCTTAGCTCCTATGCAAGTATGTATATACTAATGTTATTTAAAGTCTTTAATGTGTTATATTGGTTGCTCCAAAAAAAACCTATGTCCACTGTATTCCTCTAATCATAAGGAATCTCAAAACAAATGACCACTATATTCCTCTGTTCAGTAAATCCTGGCAAGGTCGCCATTTGTTACGTCCTGGGATATATAAACACTGGGCTCTTTCTATTGGACTAGGTATGCGGCAACAAGCAACAACGGAAAACGCTAGATCCAACCCTTATCTATAAACCCAGGCAACAAACCACCCTAAACCGTCAAGAGTCCTGCCTGGACAACGAGGTATCCTATGACTCGGTTACAGGGTGCACGCACTATAGACTGCTGATAGTCAAGCAGGCTATATAAAAGATCACACAATTAAGTTGACTTAAAGCTTCAAGGAAAAGATAGATAACGGAATTAAATTGCAGAAACAATTTAATAACAAACTAGAAGAAAGTACATTTAACGTTACGTTAATTAATACAACTAATCACCCCTGCGTGAAAGAAGGTGAAAGCAAACAGTCCTCAAAACATCGTACCGGTAGACAAGATGCGGGGTTCTAAACTGCATGCGGCTACTGTAGGATCTGATGCTTAGCAAAGAAAGTACGTTAGGGATTTAGAGAACTCTCAACTCATAAGCAGGAATAAATACTAGTGATAGGACCTACAGTGTATAATGGCATAGGTATAATTAAATAAAGGCAGCAACTCGCAACATAACCACATACAGGTGTGCTTCTCACTCTTAGTCAGGCAAGCCTGCTCGGACAGAATCTCTAAGCCACACCCTGACTCACAATGCTCACAAAAACGGTAAACTGTGGCACAATAACAAGCATACAGAAATAATAAACCCCTAGCTGTTAATCTGCCAGGCGGCTGAGGTCTAGCCGGAAGGATATAGGCTTCGGATACCCGGGCTGAGCCACCTGCTCTAGCCTAGGGACGTTCCCAGGTCTGTGCGCCAAATTACTCTAATTGAAAGGGTGCTCTCTTGAGAGACTCAGATCCGGTCTCTCTCTCCCGCTCGTCTCCTCCCACTCTCACTAGACTTACATCTTATATATTATAATGAAACAATCAACTATCGAGAATAAAATATACTAAGATGCGTTGGTTAAGAATAAGGGCAGCTTCAAGCTGTGAAACAACATAAGAATATCCCAGACATTAGTTACATTATCGTAGGATATATACTAAGGAAAAGCCGGCCGGCCGGCTGCCACCAGCCGGTTTCTAGACGGCTGGGCAGCCGACGCACGCGCATGCCCGCACGTGGCTACTATGCAGGAGCGTCACAAGATAAATCAGCACCAAAAATAGCATATCAATGGAGGAAATATGTGGAAAAATAACCGATAATTGAGGAGGGCGAAGTGGGGGGGGGGGGTCGATACATATGAGAATGAGTGGTAAGAAGTACTAGAGGGAAATTATCTCACTTAATGACATATTCCTTTGTTTTGAGAGCCCCTGGGGTGTTTTGGAAGGATTGTTTTGGTCTTGCTTCTGTGAGGCCTATCGCGTTTGATATGGTGACCATTCTGTGACACCTATCGTGCTTCTCGAGTTAAACAACCAGGGAGACATCACACATCCCTGTCTCACTCCGACCTGCACATTAAACCACTCACTAAATGTGCCATTTATTCTTACACATGCTTCACTACCACCATAAAAAACTCTTCACAGCATTCAACAAATTGTCTTTTACATCAAACTGCTCTTAAACTTTCCATAATCCTTCTCTATTAGATTTGTCATATGCTTTCTCAAAATCCATAAATGCCATGTATAACCTTTTATGTTTTTCACATGCCTTCTCTATCATTTGTCTCACTGCAAAAATCTGATCCACACATCCTTTTACACTTAGAAATCCACCCTATTCACCACTCACTTTCACATCGGTAATTTCTTTCACTCTGTCAATCACTATTCTCGCATATACCTTACCAACCACACTCAGCAGACTAATACCTCTGTAGCAATTATATTAATTTCGTTCACCTTTACGGGACTATTATTCCCCTCTTCCAGTCCACTCCATTTATCCAAGCTTTTGAACATAGTTTCCACAGCCAATCCATTGATACTTCACCTCCATTCCTTATAATTGCATTTAATCTACAACAGCAGCTTTTCTACTTTTCAACGTCTTTACTGCATTCACTATATATACTCTAGATATGTTCCCTCTTTCTGCATGTCTCTCACATGGCACATCTAACTGACCCCTATCATTAACAACTGCTCTGTTTCCATTCCATTCGTTAGTCCTTCAAAATATTAGTTCCATCTCTCACTTTTTTGCTCTTCATCTATAATCACATTTCCTCTTTCATCTTTCAGATTTAGACATTACTGACCACATTCTCTCCTGCATTTACGCATATCATTCCAAAATAATTTCTTATTCTCTGCAAAGTTTTCATAATTTTCTTTCTCAAATCCTATTTTTTGTTCTCTTTCTTTTCCTTAACTAATCTCTTTACTTTGAAGTTGCTCTCCTCGCACTTACTTTTACTTTCTCCACAGTTCATATTCTGCATCCACACAAGCCATTTACTTTTTTTTATCTTTCACACTTGTTTCACTTCTTCATCCCACCATGTTGTCCTTTTTCTTCCATTTCTGATCTTGCACACACCACATACATTATTGGCATTCTTCACCAGGCAGTCTATATATATATTCCATGCACTATCAAACTCCATACCATCCATGTCACATGGCATTAATTGTACTTCCACCTTTTGCCTGTAATTTCCGGCTACATCCTGATTTTTCATTCTTTCTGTATTCAAATTGCTTCTTGTATCTCTCTTCCACGCTCCTCTCAACTTTACCAACAACTGTTACATACACCGATATATTCCTGAGATACATAGAAGAGTGGGGCAGCAGGAACAGAGTGGACAGAAGGGTGCTAAGCTGGTAATGTCATGTTGAACGAATGGAAGATGAAAGGCTTACAAAGAGAATATGTGAGTCAGATACAAGGTGACGTAAGGGGGTAGGAAGACGTCCATTGAGATGGAGAGGCTGTGTAGGACAAGCATTGGAAGATAGAGGAGTGACTACTTATCAGGCAAGAGAAGTGGTAATAAATAGGAATGAATGGAGAATGCTAGTGAATAGATGAGTGTAAACGTGGCCGTTTGGGAGAGAGGGTCATGCACCAGTTAGACTAGATAATAGTCCATCAGGCACCTGGCCCGGGGAGCCAGTAGTAATGAAGGGTACGCCTGGAAGCATGGTGGGCGGGCTTGTGGTGGCGGCTCCGGTGCGGGTCTGCCTGCAGAAATCGGAGCCTCTCCGAGAGATCTGGGACCTGGGAATTTAGCTGGGGACCCTAATTGGGCCTGGGTCTCTGGGTATTTCTCCTGGATGTCCTAGATGTGTGTGATTTTGTGCTTTGTTTTGTTTTGTTTTTCTGCTGTGTTGAGATGTCAATGTTTGGGCTCTATCTCGAGTCCCCCCCCCCAAAAAAAAAGGAAAAATGGGTTAGTGCCAGAGTACATACTTACATACATGCATACATACAATACAATACACAAATACGTAGCACAACTAGAGTCTGGTTTTCCTTAGTTGACGTTTACCCCTTCTGTACCGGCGATGTTTTCTTAATTATATGCTAGCTATATTTAGACGATATTGAGCAGTTTAAGAAGGATCTGTGGTAATAAATAAGGTAAAGGTTAGGCAGACCGTTTTCCTGGACCCCCTTTTCCCTAATGTTTAGCCCCACTAGTTTTGAGATTATAAGACGTTCGGCCCGTTAGTTTGGCGATTTTAACACCTTTCTCCCCATTTCGTTGTCAATTTTAAGACCTTTCGTGCCATTTAGGTGTCGATTATTTCCTGGCGAGCAATAGCGAGCCTGCAATTTGAAGAGGAACCGGCCTTCGGCCGGGAAATTTTTCTACCGAAAAATGTACAAATTTATCTTGGGGTCTACGGGGTGTTTTTCTAAGCTTGATGGAGGTCTAGGGAGGAAACTGAAAACAAAATATGAATAAATGAATTAATAGACCAAACAAACGGTCTGCCTCCCCTTAAGTGAGATAGTTCGAAGTCTGTTAATTACTGGAGGCCCTTTATATAAAACTGAATATAGTCGTCTAATAGTAGCCGCAATAAAAGTTAAAAGCACGACACGGGTACTGAAAGGGTTAAGGAGTTATTTTAGTTTGTTCCCTAGACCTTTATCAAACTTTAAAAAACACCCCCAAGTTCACCCTTCGAGACAAATTTGTAGATTTTTCGGTAGAAAATAGTCCCGACCGAATGCCGGTTTCTCCTAAAATACATGCTCATTATTGCTCGCTGGAAAGACTCATCGATAGCTAAATGGCACGAAAGGTCTTACTAATGTCAAAGCAATAGGGCGAAATGTCTTAAAATTGCCAAACTAATGATGTGAACTTCCTAAAATCTGAAACTAATGGGGCTAAGCATGAGGGAGAAGAGAGTTCAGAAAAAAAACATGAACTTCCCTTTAAAAATTCCCATGTCCACATCTTGATTACTCTGCTATAATACATAATGAGTTGTGAAATATACGGTTAATTAAGTGGAGATGGGCGTGTTTATTTGCCTATTGTTTTGTCTTATTAATATTGTTTTAGTTTCCTCCTTAAACCTCCATCAAGCTGTAAAAAACACCCCCTAGACCCACTTTCAAGTTACATTTTTAAATTTTTCCGTAGAAAAATGTCCCAGCCAAGGCCGGTTACTCTTAAAAATAGAGGCTCGCTGTCGCTCGCCAGGAAAAAATCGACACCTAAATGGCTCGAAAGGTCCTTATATTGACTAAGAAATGGGGCGAAAGGTGCCAAATCGCCAAACTAATGGAAAGAACTTCTTAAAATCTACAAACTAATATGCTAAACATGAGGGAGAAGGGGGTCTTGAAAAAAACAGCCTATCTCCCGATAATTACGAAAACGTGGTATTGATATGATGCAGAGCCATAGCAGTTTATCTTATCTTCATTAAGGGACCCCACCTCGCTTTTTTGTTCTTGCTCTCCCTCTCTCTTTGGCTTGTATCCATTCGGCCCCATTCAGACTACTGTTTTAAGACGTTTACCCCCATTCAGGTGTCAATATTTTCCTGGCGAGCGGTAGCGAGGCAGCATATATATACATATATATATATATATACAGCATATATTATTCAAACAAGCAAACAAACAAACAAACAAACACACACCTACACTAAAGAATGTCCCATATACTCTAATTCCCCCAAGCTGTCTCTACTTATTTTATATCTTCTTTTGTTCTCTACCGAGGATTACCTCCCATTGTAGTAGGCTTTACCTGACCCTACCTGTACGGACCCGTAGGCCGTTTCGCTTTTACCCTTTTCAAACTCCTCATTTGATCTCTTCCGACGTTTGACATCCCATTCTAATTGGCTTTACCTGACCTACAGTCCGTTGCCCCATTAACCCTTTTCCAATTCCCTCATTTAATCTCTCCCAAGGATTTAACTCCCATTATTAGCCTCACCTGACCCTACCAGAACAGTTTTTGCATGTATGTATGTTTGTTTGCATACGTGAGCGTTTATGTATACGGACATGTGCACACTTACTGCATGTTCTTATGTTCTTATATATGTATGTATATATATGCGTATGTATGTGTGTACGTATGTGTATATATGTATGTTCTGTATATATATAAGTAAAATAAATGTGTACTGTATTTGCACTGTAAATCACTTACTCTCATGGTTAATTTATGATAATTTGTATTTTACACTAGCATAATTATTGTATTAATTTATTTTTTTAATGTAAAGTATATTATACTCACACATTGTAAACTGAGCTTACCATTTTCATATCTGTACATCTCATGTTCATCCACTAAATTGTAAAATGTGTATTTTCAGCTCATGAGGTTGCCATTCTTTAATAAACCGTTTATTATTATTATTATTATTATTATTATTATTATTGTTTTGACAGCAAGCTAAATGTGTAAATTGTTCGATAGAAATATGTCTCCGGCGAAGCCGAATTTCTCCATACAATGCTGGCTCGCTATCGCTCGCTTCCTCCCTAGGACTCCATTAAACTTAATAAAAAAAATAAATAAAAAAAAAACATCCATTAGATCCCCTTTCTTGATTAATTTGTACATTTTTCGGTAGAAAAATGTCCCGGTCGAAATTACAGGCTCACTATCGTTCGCCAGGAAAAAACAAAACAAAAAATGACACCTAAATAGCACGAAAGGTCTAATATTGACAAAGAAATGGAGTGAAAGGTCTTAAAATCGACAAACTAATGGGGCAAACATCTTAAAATCTGAAAACTAATGGGGCTAAACATGAGAGAAAGGGGACCAGAAAAATGACTCACTCCCTTTAAGTAACGATAAATCAGTTGTGAAGGGGAAGGGTTTATTTTTGGGTCGATTATTTCATATATTTTTGTATTATTTTAATTTCCTCCCTAGACCTCCATCAAACTTAAAAAACACATCCATTGGATCCACCTTCTAGATTAATGTGTAAATTTTTTCGGTTGGAAAATGTTCCAGCCGAAGGCGGTTCTTCCAAAATTACAGGCTCTTTATCGTTCGCCAGGAAAAAAAATCGACACCTAAACAGCACAAAAGGTCTTATAATATTGACAAATAAATGAGGCAAGAGGTCTTAATATCGACACACTAATGGGGCAATATTTTAAACATCTTAAAGTCTGAAAACTAATGGGGCTAACCATGAGGGAGAAGGGGGTCTAGAAAACCGGCTCATCTCCCCTTTAGGGATTCAGTTTGCCGTTATCTGAAATATAATCAAGTACAAAGATAAAGAAGTAGTTTCCTATCCAAAACAAGACACTGTATATTTACCCGTTCATCATACTTTGAAGAAAGCTAGCATTGCGCGTATATATTAAGATTCGGAAGGGTCTGTGAGAGTTAGAGAGTATAATGGAATACATTTAAAGAAAGCTTCGGTAATTTAGCCTTCCTTACATAACACTACATTTACAAAGAGATCCGAAAGCCTGAACAAATCAAACACTTTTGCAGTTTTGTTGCAATCTATGTTATATACTACACACGAGTCTGTTTATGTCTGACCTTTAACACACAGGATAATTCAACACATTTTGTTTTTGATTGAATTAATTTTTATGCAGTTTCATCCGACTCCCCCCTAAGCAAGAGGTTAGGAAAGGTCATGTGCATTACCCTTTACTGCCTGTTTGCCGACCCCCGTATACCTCTCCGTTGATCGAAGAGAAGTGCAGCGTTTGGGTGTTCCTGGACAAATCCACCAGTAGACTATTTCAACCAGCGCCAGATCAGCCAGAGCCAACTAAACTGTTGTCAATTAACAATGAAGTCCTATTCTAACTCAACTTAATCTAATAGTATTGGTTTAGTTGGCATTGTTCGAGATTTACTTTTTGAAATGGTTCCCTGATCGAGTTGCCATGTCGCCATCTTCGGGTAGCGGACGATTATTTTCATCTACTGTACACTGCTGTAAATAGATTTCGCTTCCTTTGCTCTATAGTCTAACCCCCCCCTCCCCCCCCCCCCTTCATCCTTGCACCCACTCTCAGTGTCATCACATTGCACCAATCCATATAATTTCTATTTAACACCACCCTCAGACTTTGGGTAGGTATATGACCATTCCTCCGCCCCTCAAAACAAAACTGCATGACTTTACTTTCTTTCGTGAACTATTAAACAACCATACAATTCCACCACAACAAGTCATGCAGCAAATAAACAAAATTTATAAAATGTATTCATAACTCCAATAGGGCCACCACGCTACTAAACCATCCTTATCCAACCAACTGTTATTACCACCAAAGAAACTAAGTTAATTACAAGGGAGCTTTACACTCTCTAAGATTTCAGTATAATTTCCCGTAGCCTTTTCACCACACCTTTCATTTTTGTGTCCATAGCGTTGTTATACGGACATGGCTTAACTTCCACTGCAACACAGTGAAATCTTCCCGACAGACACTTCCAAACAAATACACCCATATAGAAAAGAAAGAACAAAAACCAGGCTAAAGCAGTACACATATCTTACCTGGTATGGTCACTTAATAGTGGATCGAGGGGGGTTTAGCCTAGATATTTAAGAAATATAATTCAATCAGGTGAGCAAGCAGAACTACAGCTATTGATTGTGGGTTATGACTAATTGATTGCTTTTTGCATATTAGTTAATCTATTACTTAACAAGACGTTAAGAAATGCAAGAGATAAATAATACAAAGAGCAAGCTAGCAGAAACTGGATTGTAAATCCAGTTATGAGCTTCAACAGCATCACAAGGTAACATACTAAAATTTATACAACATGACATGAAAAGAAACTGTATTATCCAGGCCCTGGTTATCACAATATGATCCCTATAGAAAAAAAAAAAAAAAAAAAACGGGACGTCACGATAGTGCCCACATACTACATGCTCCGCTTTACTGTAAAGATAACCGAGGCATCAGGTCTCTCCCATTAGTTTCTACCTGTGAAGCGAACAAGTAAACTTTCGGTTGTGAGCATAAGCGCAAACCATTGCACCTCATATCTTCTTCAGTACAGGTATCAGTAACAGGAACAGTCCTGGTCAGGAATACTTGAATATCCCTTAATGATGGAAACAAGACAATTAACCGTGTTGGTGGTGTAATGGTTGAGGTGTCTAAAAATCTGTGTGATAACCCGGGTTCGAATCCTGGTGGATCACATATATGCTTTCATTAATTTAATTGGAGGTGTTTGATGTTGTGGTGGAATTAATTTAAAAAAGATAACTAGTGAATTCCAGTACACATACAGTAATACCTGTGTTTTAAGCAGTTTATTAAAATAGTTTGCCAATGTATAATAATTCCACTTCCATTATGTGTACAGACATTCCTGTCCATGGCAGTACCTTTTCCTGCATCATTACAATAAAGCCTTGCTATTGGGGCTGCCTCAGTATGGCACCGCCGAGGCTGGTGAGAAGCGGATAGGTGCTACAGGGGACTCTACCAGTCATATTTGGGCGTTGCTTGGCACTACACCACAGTGTTTACAGGGTTGGGCGGCATGGCGGCGGGCCTTCATTGTTCTATAATTCAAGCTACCTAATGGCGGTACAGTGTCACTAAATGTTACTACCCCAGATCCAGAACTGGTGCCTTTGGGCCTACCTGACCGAAGGGATCCGGAGAGTATAGTGCGTGGTGTAGGCACTCCCTGCCTAGAAATATAGGGCCCCAAACAGGGCCGGTATTTTTAAAATAATTTAAAAAATTCCCTAAAAGTAATTTTAACTAAAAGAAAGTCCTTAAAAGTTATTCATAAAACATTTAACAGTAGCTTTTAGTGGAAGCGTTAAAAAAGCTGCCAAAGCCGCTATTTTTCTACATCTAGCAAACTTAACATTGAAGAATAACGTTTAATAGGTACTAAAGGCTTCTAATTACATACACTAATTACTATAAAACAATATGGTAATTATGCAATACCTTTATATTGTGAAATCGATTATATATTGCAAAATTGAAAGGGTAATATATTTACCATACCAAAATAATTCCGCAATGTAGTTCGGTTTGGCAGCATCAGAGAGAGTTGCCAAATTCGCGAGTAATGATTATAGGGTTATAGTTGATACATATATTAATTGTGTGTGCACAAATAGATATGTTATTACCAACAAAATACCATTTGTGAATGGAGTGTCTTTTAAACGAAGCTGGTTATATTGTTGAGTTGCCAAGTAAATTACCACTTGTCCTAGGGTCCTGCGACAATGCGACAATTTTCCGACTGGTGGTCACCCCAAGAAGCTTGTCCGTGGCAGTTCTAATTGGGTGACTTCAAGCTAATTTGCGAAAGAATAGGTTGCCAATACTTGGGTTGTGAAAATCGAATATTATATCTTAGTCCTTCTGAATTCCTTTAATTTGGTCTAATTGTTAGTGTTCTTCCAACAAGTACTGTATAGAGCCGCATTTTCCTTTACCATCATTATCTCTGATAGACTGGAAATGGTGTCGTATTTCACACCCAAATGCCATAAAAGGGTGTCCAATATCAAGCCAACTCAACCCTGCTCCTCCACAGGCTTGAGGAAGTGAACAACTGGGTTAAAGTCAAGACAATTCGGGCTTTAACCCGTACAGCCCCAGCGACGTGTCTGACGCGTCGGCGATGTATGTAACGCACAGCCCCAGAGACGCGCCTGACGCGTCACCCTAATTGCGCCGACCGTAACCTCAGGTGTAGCCACTCAAGAGGGCTCAGATTTGTATAGAAACTGTGTACGTATCCCACGCAACCGTGCCGATGGTTGAAAACTCTCAAAGTCCACGTGCGTGCACGTGAGTGCGCAATAACCTGGTTTTTTGGGGTAATTGCCTTCAATATTTTACTCTTGTAAAATACGTTTTCGGGGGCTCTGTAGGACCATTTTTAAAGCTTTTTGAGCGTTTTTTCGTGGTTTTTCCTTCATTCCTAACCCATTCACTATTGTTTCTGGAATAAAACCATTTTTTGAAAACCGGCCGGGTTCTGGTGAACAAACATTACAAAACTAGCCGGGGCTCCACGGGTTAAGTATATATCTGTAAGCAAGTCATCATATTTCATTGGCGAGTGTTAAAAAATTCTATCTATCTAAATGTAGTCTTAAATTAGCCCAAACATACGCCAAAGTAAAGATATTCACGATCATTCGAAATTGGGCTTTTGTGTATTTCCTCTTTAACAAGTAAGTGTTTATACTTATATTATAAATATGTTCTAATGAATAACTAGGAACCCCAAAAGGTTCACCAAACCCAAATATACGAAGCGTTTGTTGACGTTCTTAAAACAAACAAAAAAGAACAACAGCTTGCGTTCGCTTATACGATGCCAGGAGAGGAATGCTTCTTTATTAAACCCTCTAAGTAGCACATTTTGTGAATGTTTCTTAAACTAATGGAACTGAAATTGTGTACATCGACTTCCAAACCGATCTGATGATTTCTGAACTATGAAATAATTGTAATGGTTTCGAAATCTGACCTTGATCATTATAACGGAATGAAGGTTCTTGGTACGATGTTGCCAATGTAGCTGCTACCGCTAGATCCAGCGAATCACTTCCATCTAGCGACATCAAGATGTGATTAATTCTAGCGATATTCAAGTTAGTTTCCCTATTTTAAGGAATTGGAGAGATGTTTCGATTGTTAAAGATTATTCTAGATACTTCAACATATGTTTTCTAGTGACATACAAGTTTTTAGTGTCTGGTGATTATCTAGCGATTTGTCAATGCTATTCTAGCATACATTTGTGATTTAATTTATCTTGCATTTTTGTCTAAATTTGCCCTATTTCTCTAGAAGACTTCCTACATGGTATAGTGTATTGTTCTAGTGATAATTAAATATTATATAGGGCTATTTTAACCCGTACAGCCCCAGCGACGCGTCTGACGCGTCGGCGATGTATGTAACGCACAGCCCCAGAGACGCGCCTGGCGCGTCACCCTAATTGCGCCGACCGTAACCTCAGGTGTAGCCACTCAAGAGGGCTCAGATTTGTATGGGAACTGTGGACGTATCCCACGCAACCGTGCCGATGGTTGAAAACTCTCAAAGTCCACGTGCGTGCGCGTGAGCGCGCAATAACCTGTTTTTTTGGGGTAATTGCCTTAAATTTTTTACTCTTGTAAAATACGTTTTCGGGGGCTCTGTAGGACCATTTTTTAAGCTTTTTGAGCGTTTTTTCATGGTTTTTCTTTCATTCCTAACCCATTCGCTATTGTTTCTGGAATAAAACCATTTTTTGAAAACCGGCCGGGTTCTGGTGAACAAACATTACAAAACTAGCGGGGCTGGACGGGTTAAGTTGGCTGATGAATATGAAGCAGTAATATGCTGGACGATGAGAACACTGTATGTAAACATGTCTCGGATATCACTGATAATTTTTGGCATTTTCTGCCAAAAGCCCAATGGCTTATCAGTGGTGGTAACACAAAATGCAGCTTTTGTTTTTGTCAATGCGGTCGCTGGAACTGTGGTTGTGGGCAGAGGAGGAGCCAAGGAGGGCGATTAAGAAGGATTTTCACTCCTCTATAAATAGTGAGACCGGTAAAAATGTAGTCGGACATAGGCTACAGTATGAATCGAAATGTTCTTAGTAGGTTGATATGGTGGTAGGTTACTTTGTAATATAGGCTAGCTTATTTGTTGGAGAACACACACGGAGGTCACCTTTTAGTAGTATGTTGTGCAGGGTGGTAGGCCTATATGGATAGAATCAAGAGTTACCTAACATACTGCACTTAATAATATAGCTAACCTACAATCATACCATCTGTGGGGAATATCTCTGGTCAATTCTATCCCTTACCACACTAAATAAATAATAAAGAAAATGAAGGAATAAACTTAAATAAATAGATAGGTTACCTGGATGTTTTAAAAATGGTATTGCCTATCTCTCAGAAACCCCTAGCTAGATATTGTATAAATGGCCATGTATATCAATCAACTTAGCTATCACTGGGGTCCTGGGGTTGTTCTCAGGATCCCAACTATGGTAGGTAGGTAGGCAGGGAGTAAAAAGTTCCCAAACTCCGGGCCGGACACGGGGAGCGAAGTGAGAGGTCCCGAGACCCTTGTTTGCAGTTCAAGGTTTTAAAGAGATCTGATCGGAATTTCAATTCTGACCCTAAAGTTAACTATATACAAATTTGTTACCGAGGGTTCATTCCCTCTTCATGAAATCATATAAATAATAATCAGCATTTAAATTATATAATTATAAAGGTAAACATCGTTTCACAACGATTTAGTGAACATAATATCAAGATATTAACGACCCTAAAGCAAACGGTGGATCGCGTATGCTGTCGCGGGAATATTTAAACTGATCCTCTTTACAGTTCTTCTAAACTTATTTCTACAAGGTTTTATAACTAAATTAACTTGATAAAGGTAATCTTATACAGTACTAAATTATCTAACATTAATTAATCTCTACAATATATACAATCACCGGGTTCTGGTAGGAAATTGTTCACTCTAGTGAGGTTACCCTATCGGAAGGTTGTTGCCAACATTCCCCAGATATCGGTGTAGTCAATTTATTTCTCACAGATTGGGGCCCGGCGAAGTATGATGTGTTGCATCATGTTATATCACCTGTGGCTAACAAATCACGCCAATTTCTTCTAGACCCCGCAGCAGCTGCTTGTGGTGGTCTTGGGCTCCCTATTACTATGGGTTGCTGTTCTTCTTCCGGTGGGATGGCGAGTTCCATAGGTATGAGCCGATCTACAGTTCGGAGTGTGGTTTGTCCTCGAGATACAACCTTAACGGTTCTGATAACTCCTTCGGAATCAGGATAGACTTCTTGGATCCTTGCTAAGGGCCATTTAGAGTGAGGTTGGTCCATTTTCAACAAGACTATGTCTCCCACTACCGGTTTGTGACGGTTACTAGCAGAATTCACACCATAATACCTCTCCCGTAGGCTCAAGATATACTCAGATGCCCAATGTTTGTTCCAGGCGTCCAGTATTTTGCAGAGTTTATGATAGCTTCGTCGCAAGTGTGCATCCGCTTCTTTAACGGAGGGATCCACTAATTCCTCAGTCACGTCCAAACGGGGGACTGGGTCCAATCGTCTACCATATAATAAATGAGCCGGTGTTAAGGCCTCAATTTCCAGATTGGAGTCATCTTGATACGTTAGTGGTCGATTATTTACTCTGGTTTCTATCTCGGTGACAACAGTTCTTAACTCATCCAAGGTGACCTTGGACTTGTGAAGAACCCTTTTCAGGCAAACGGGTAACCAACCGATAACCTCATCATCCTTAACGACATCCATCAACATACCCATATTCCTCACCAAGCCCTCTATACCCATCATCTCCAGACATCACCTTTTGCTCCCCAGAACTCGCCCCCACAACATCCTGGAGGGTGGTCAGAACCTTAGGCTCTGACCACCTCCCGATCATTATCACCACCAAAACCAGACTCACCCCAGCTAGCCACAAACACACATACACCAATTATAAAAGAGCTAACTGGGAAGCATTCACAAATGAGACAGAACAACACTTCACAACTCTAAACAGTACACCCATCACTAACATCAACAATGCTGTACACATACTCAATAAAACTATCCAAAACGCTGACAAGAAACACATTCCAAGAGGTAACAGAAAAAGACAACCCCAACTTCACACCAGAAATTCAAAAACTCATCAGACAACGCAACATACTGAAACCCTCCCCAGCACCCCACACACAAGACATCACACAACAAATTCAAGCACTCAACACCCAAACTAACAACAAAATACAAGAACAACAAAAACTAAATTGGAATAACTTCCTACAAACACTTGATCACAAAACAAACCCCCAAAAAACTCTACAAAACACTAAACAGCATCACACTTTCCAACAGCAACACAACACAATCACATGCTGCAATCACAACAACAGACTCTACTCCTTCATGTAAACAACAAGCAAACACTCTCATCAATCACTTCTCACATGTCAGCCACCTAAAACCTCACAAAGACGACCGACGTGTCATCCGACGTAAGAGACAATTCCCCACAGACCCTGACTATACACCCTTCACCAATCACCAGACAAAGCATATCATCAACAATCTCAAGCACTCACCCGCCTGTGGCCTAGACAACATAAGCAACATACACCTCAGACACCTGGGACCACCAGGCATACAAGCACTCACTAACATATCAAACTACAGCTATTCACACAACACAATACCAGACATATGGAAGCATGGTATCATCATCACATTCCCCAAACCCAACAAAGACCCCACGCTACCCTCTTCGCACCGCCCCATCACACTCCTTTGCTCCCCCTCCAAAGTCATGGAACGCCTAGTATTACAACTAATTACACCTGACCTACCCCTAGCTCCAACACAACATGGCTTTAGGCCACTGCACTCCACAAACACTCTTCTCACAGACCTTACAAAAAGAGCTTTCGACGGCATCAACTCAGCTAGACCACCACACAGATCACTATTAGCCACACTCGACATTAGTAAAGCCTTCGATGCCATCCCCCGCCACAACCTAACAAACAAAATCTACAACACAAACATGCACAACAACACAAAAAGGTGGCTGGCCAACTTGCTAGCAGGCAGATGTGCACACGTATCTTTTGCCGGTCAGTCATCTAAAATCAGAAACTTTCCAAACGGAGTCCCACAAGGATCCGTCCTATTGCCCGCACTCTTCAATCTGTACATGCACGATATAACTACACCCAATACGCCCCAAATAAACTTAGCCTCCTATGCAGATGACATAACACTCACATGCACACACCATGACCCAAATAGAGCAACAGATCTCCTTCAACCCTATCTCAACACACTACATGGCTGGTGCACTACAAACAGACTTAATCTAGCCCCAGCCAAATCCACCGCAACCCTGCTCACAAGTTGGACAGGAGAACACAAATACATCCCTCAACTCACCATAAACAACACACCCCTAACACATACACACACACACCCAATATCCTAGGAGTAACATATGATACTCATAAGACATTCAAACAGCACACCACAAACATTAAAAAGAAACTGACACCCAGACTTAACGCCCTCAGGTCACTTGCTCACACAAAATTTGGACACAACAAAGAAACTACCACCACAGTATATAAACAATACATAAGATCAGTGATGGAATACGCAAGCCCAGCCTGGGCTTCTAACCTAGCTGAAACACATCATAAGACTTTACAGACTATTCAAAACAAAGCCCTGAAGATCATTACAGGCTGCACAGCTACTGCACCCACAGATCACCTACATCAAGAAACCAAAATCCTCAAAGTCAAAGACCATCTGGACATGAGAGGCACTCAATTCCTGGCAGCAGCCTCCACAAACCAAGACCACCCACTAAACTACATGGCAACACACCCACGGACACCAAGAAATATCAAAACAACACCCAGCACACGGTATCACACACAATTATTGTCCTCTCTCCCTCCCTGCCTACCCTGTACCAACTTCCAGAAGCACATCCATACTCATATCTCTCACCGATCCATCCACTCACTCACAGACAACACGCAGCTGCATGCACGACCTCCCGAAATCCATCCTTCCGAATCCTCCCTTCCTCGCGAGGACAGAGTCCACCTGGCCAGGCTGAGATGCGGACACCATCCAGCTCTCCTGAGCTATCAGAAGAGACTGGATAACTCCGTTGTCGACTCCTGCCCGGGATGTAACACAGCACCCCATACCATTAAACACATCATAGAAGACTGCATTTCACACAACCACTTACGCCAACAACACAATCTACACTCAATGAGAGCTCTTTGGGAAAGCCCGATCGTGGCCATGGCCTTCCTCAGGGACTCGGGGCTGTTCGGCCAGGCAGCTTAGGGAACAACAACAACAACAACAACAACCCTTTTCAGGCACGATTTCACGATACCTATCATTCTCTCTGTAAATCCATTTTGCCAAGGGGCTCTGGGAGTTTTGAATGACCAATAACAATTTCTAGAATCCAACATTTGCTGTACTGCGTTGCTCTTTAATAGTTCAGAAACCAACGGTGATGTGCCCACAAAATTTGTCCCATTGTCACTAATCAAACATCTGGGACAACTTCGCCGAGCGGCAAATCTTCTAAATAAATTTATAACGGTTTCCGAGCTCATGTCCTCCGCTATCTCCAAATGGATAGCCCGAGTGCTGGTACAGGTGAATAGACATATGTAAACCTTCTTGGGTGGACCATCATCTCCTGTGAGAGTGATGGCACCAGTATAATCTATACCTGTTACCTCAAACGGTGTCCTTTGGTGAATGCGCTCTGGCGGAAGAGTTGGTGGTCCAGGGTAAGGAATAGCAATAGCTGTATACCTCTTGCAAATAATGCAATTCTTGATACAGCGTTTAACAGCTTGTTGTCCCTGGGGTATCCAATATGTTTGTCGCATTTAGGCTAGAGTGTCTGCTACCCCACCGTGTTTAGTGGTTTAATGCGCTTTTAAAACCATCAATTTGGTGAGGTCGCAATCCTTGGGCAATAGGATCGGATGCCGAGTTTTGAGGGGTAGATCAGCTTTACCAATACGACCTCGACAACATATTAATTCTTGATTGTCTAGATACAGCCCAAGGTCCTTCATTCTTTTGGTTGGCTTAGGATTGGGTTTACGTAGCTGTGTTAATTCCTCATCATACTTTTCAGCTTGTATCCTTTTGATCCAGTAGGTAAGTGGGTCTAATTCATCCATCTTTACCTTCTTGCTCAGGAACTTAAACACAAATTTAGTTACAGTTAATAGTTTGTCCAAATTGGAGAACTTTGTAATGTTAATCACTGAAGGATCTGGGATAATTATTGGGTCCATATGAACTTGATCATCATTAACCTTCTGGTATGATTTTTGTTCTGGCCAATCACTCTGACGTAGCCAACCCGGACCCTGAAACCACAGAGTTTCGTTAATCAGTTTCTTGACACCAACACCTCGGCTCACCAAGTCAGCCGGATTATCCTTGAACTTAACATGCATGAATGTATAGTTAATTTGCAGTTCCTTTATTTTGTGTACTTTGTTACGCACATAAACTATGTGACTATCATCCTTAGCTATCCAGTGCAAACATATCTCGCTATCTGTCCATATATATGTCTCACCTAAAAAGGGAAACATACCATTCAAATAAGTAGCTAACCTAGTTCCCAATTCAACAGCGGTCAGCTCCAACTGTGGAAGGTTACGTTGTTTTAATGGCGCTACTCGGGATTTGGACATAATCATAGTAGATCGGACTTCAGTGACACAATAAGCTACTGCACCATACGCGTTAGATGAGGCATCACAAAATATGTGCAATTGAGCACACTCATTATCAGAGGTAGGATCACATCTTCTAGGAAATTTGACTGAGGACACCTTCTTATATTCCACCTGCAATTTGTTCCACTCTTCTGTATACTTTTCAGGTAATGGAGTATCCCAATTCAGTGCTTCTCTCCAGGCCTCCTGAACTAAAATCTTCCCTTTAATTGATATGGGACTAAATATGCCCAATGGGTCGAACATCATAGAGACCTGACTTAAGAGTGTACGTTTTGTGAGTTTTACATCGGGAAACTTGAGGGGCTTTAGGGACATCTCATCAGTAGTTGTTTTCCACAGCAATCCTAGTACTGGTTGATATTCTGGTATTTGATAGTCAGGATAGTCTCTTGTTATCTGGTCCAAAAGAATATGAGAGTTTGAATTCCAACTTTGTAGTGGCATATTGGCTTTATTACATTCTTGCCTTGCCAAATTGTAGATTTCAATCACCTCTTCTCCACTGTCGGCAACGCCCTGAAGATTATCCATGTAAAACAGTTGACCCATTTCCGGTTTCTCTGTCTTCTGGAAATGATATCTCAAAGTGCTGCACAACAAGAAAGGGCTAGAGCAGGAACCAAACAACACTGACCGAAAGCGGTATTCTTTTATCCGCCCACCAGGCTGAAAAGGATCTTCAGGCCAAAGGAACTTTGTGAATTTGCGGTCCTGCTCCTTTAACCCTATTCTCAAAAAGGCTTTGGAGATATCTGCCACAAACCCAAATCTCTTCGTCCTGAATTTTAATAGTACATCACCCAGTATTTCAGTCAGATTTGGTCCTACATAGAGACAATCGTTTAGACTTGCTTCATTCTTCGCTGCTCGAGAACTGCAGTTAAATACCACTCTGATGGGGGTAGTACTGGAGTCATTACTTACAGCATGATGAGGAAGGCAATGACCCTCTTTATGGTTTATTTCACCTGGGACCTCCTCAATAAAGTCATTTTCCAACTGCTCTTGAATTATTTTATGATCAATTTCCAGTCGTTCAGGATGTTGATGCAATCTCTCAGCCATTTTATTTAATTGACATCTTGAACTCAGGTAGTTAGTTAGTAATTCAGGGGCATATTTTATCTTCCATGGAAGTCCTACCCAGTACTGGCCATCCTTATACTCAACTGTGTCTAGGTAGTGGTTATATGTTAAGATGTCTTCAGGGGTGGGAAGATCTGCTTCTATACCCACAGTGTCCAGTTCCCAAAGTTTGTGAACAGGTTCTTGTTGCTCTTCCAGAATGTCTCCTAGTTGTGATGGTATTAATTCTGCACCAATTCTAGCCACCACCAGAGATTGTGCAGGAGTCACAAAGACTGGATCCATCCGGTTGTCTGATTCACTTGGGCCACATGTGGGTAGAGATCCCATGATTATATATCCACCTGATGAAGAAATTAACTGGATACTGTGTTTCCGAGTAATTTTTCGCAAGAAGCGACCACAATAGTCGGAGCCGATGATCAGTTGAATTGGACCTACTACGTCAGACTCTATAGTTCGGTCTGCTAGTTGAACACCCTTCTTTGTTAAGAAGTCAGATGCTTCCTTTAAACCCTTATTTACCACAGAAGTGTTCATGTCTTCCTTAACCACCGCAGTCACCTTACATTTATATTTGCCCAATTTAATCAGGGGTTTAACCACGTCAAATGTTTGTGTTTCCTTATTTGACACAAATCCAGTTATTACCATGTTCACTCTTCCTACTGTTGGCAAATTCATGGCTCTGACAACATTTCCGGCAATGAAGGTCTTTTGCGCTCCAGTATCAAAGAGTGCTTTGACCGGCATAACCTCTTTTCCTCTGATCAGTTGAACCTCGGCTGTAGGAGTAGCTGCTGGCGTATGCATTGGGTTTCCAGTGGTCAGGGTCATATTTACACTTGTCGGTTTGGGTTGTACTTCACTGATCTTGGGACACAACGCGGTATGATGTACACCAGTCTTGCACCGAAAACATACATTTAATTTAGTGGAACATTCCTCAGTAGAATGTCTTGTGCTAAGGCAAACAAGACACTTACCTAGTTCGATGAGTCGTGGAAGTCTAGCCTTAAGATTTGGGTAAGTCCTACAATACACTGGAATGTTGTTCTGAACATAACATACACACCTTCCGGTTTTCTTGGTTTACCACTGGTGTGGGGTTAATATCTCTGGTTACTTCTTTGGTCACTGGAGAATTGAGACGGGAATTTTTTCTCTCCCAAACACCTTTTGTTTTAGATACTGTATTAGTTTGATTATTCTGCTGGACGGATGTCACATAGGTACCAACCTCTTCCTTCTTGAACGGTTTTGCTTTTTCCTTAGTCCCTGTTGTAGACACTTTTGTGTATTTAACCTTGTTGTCTCCTTCCTTGATACCGGTATCCTTCTTGGAAACCTGCATGTGTTTGCACAGCTCTCTTAAACCCTCTTCTATCTCTTGATACGTGAAGTAGTTCTTCTTATACCTGTGGTACAATTCATCACAGGTTTTCTGAGAGAGCTTTTGTTGTACAATATGGTTCAAGAGCCAAGAAGCTGAATCAATATCTTTCTGGGTACTAAGTGATTTCAAAACACAATTCAAGCTGATCCGGAATGACTGAAGATCCTGGTATATATGCTTTGGTCCTGATAACTCCATCAATTTGTAAACTAGGCGCTGTAGAGTCAACTCCGTATCTTCAAAATTCTCCTTGAGTACGTCTAGAGCTGCTGTTTAATTGGCATCTGTTATGGGAAGTTCCTTGATAAAATCCAATGCAAAACCCTTAAGTTGACCCAACAAGTATGAACATTTATTTGCTGCAGAAATATCTAACCTGTCATGAACTAAACCCTTAAATTTGTCCCAAAAGGTATTCCAATCAGATTGCACATCAAATTCAGGCAAGGTTATAGGTGGCAACTTAAAGCTTTGTTGTCCCGGAGCCGTAATACCATTACTGGTACCATTACTCCCTGTCCCGGTAACTGTCTCTGTCGCCAAGGATTCGAACCCGGCTAGTTGATCCAAATAATTTTCACGGGCATCTGCATAGGCTTGCTGTATTTCCTCAAACTTTTCAGATTGCTTGTGTTTGATGTAAAAGTCCTCCAATTTATTGAAAGACTCTTCATAATTACACCACCGGGTTTTAAGATCTTGGATTTGAGACTTTAACAGCTCCCTTGGACAGGGGTCACGTCTTTTTACCTCCTGGCAATTATTTAATGCTCTAGTTACCCATCCTAATTTCCCCACCGTAGATTTTCTCAAGAGTGTATCAGTCATTTTGAAAAATGGGTAATTATTTTCAAAACAATTATCAAAGTTTATACTGAAGACTAATTTTCAACAATCAAATTTACATTTAGATATAGCCTAACGCCTACTTAATTTAGCTGTTAATCTTTAGCATTATACGTCCACCATTATTTGCTACAAATTCAGATGAATAATAAGTTGAAAGTCATTAAGTCCACAATATAATTTACCCAATATGTGGAAAACCACGCTAGTAGGGGGAGGGAATATATTTATTATTGAATTAAATTTTATATATGCTCCGTCCCAAGCACTTAGCTGGTCTACTTGGTCTTTCAGGCGGGTGACATTAACCCGTACAGCCCCAGCGACGCGTATGACGCGTCGGCGATGTATGTAATGCACAGCCCCAGAGACGCGTCTGACGCGTCACCCTACTTGCGCTGACCGTAACCTCAGGTGTAGCCACTCAAGAGGGCTCAGATTTGTATGGGAACGGTGTACGTATCCCACGCAACCGTGCCGATGGTTGAAAACTCCACGTGCGTGCGCGTGAGCGCGCAATAACCTGTTTTTTTGGGGTAATTGCCTTCAATTTTTTACTCTTGTAAAATACATTTTCGGGGGCTCTGTAGGACCATTCTTTAAGCTTTTTGAGCGGTTCATCGTGGTTTTTCCTTCATTCCTCCCCCATTCGCTATTGTTTCTGGAATAAAACCATTTTTTGAAAACCGGCCGGGTTCTGGTGAACAAACATTACAAAACTAGCCGGGACTCCATGGGTTAAGGACAGAAACATAAAAATGACCTAAATTATCAAATATTATGTTCCTTCCAACAACCAACTATACTCCTAAAATCGATTAATGAAATTTTACAAACACATGTGGCAGTCCGTGGATTCGAATCCAGGATGCTCACACCGAAAATCAACACCTTATGCATCGCACCACGAAGACAGTTAAAGAATGGTGGACACTGCCTACGATTTATTATGCAACTTCGAATCCTGCATATCAATCTAAGCATGTACACACATCCCAACTGCAACTCACGTAGGCTATGCATATGTGAATGGAAAGAGCAATTAATGGGGCCTTAACCACTAGGGAAGTCCTCTCGATAAATTACCCCTGAACCAATATCAATTATTATGTTCCTTCCAACAACCAACTATACTCCTAAAATCGATTAATGAAATTTTACAAACACATGTGGTAGTCCGTGGATTCGAATCCAGGATGCTCACACCGAAAATCAACACCTTATGCATCGCACCACGAAGACAGCTAAAGAATGGTGGACACTGCCTACGATTTATTATGCAACTTCGAATCCTGCATATCAATCTAAGCATGTACACACATCCCAACTGCAACTCACGTAGGCTATGCATATGTGAATGGAAAGAGCAATTAATGGGGCCTTAACCACTAGGGAAGTCCTCTCGATAAATTACCCCTGAACCAATATCAATTATTATGTTCCTTCCAACAACCAACTATACTCCTAAAATCGATTAATGATAATAATAGAGAGAATTTAGGTACAAGTATGAAGCTAAAGCTGTACATTTTTAGTTAATCATTAATTCTTATCCCAGATGTTAGTGGGTGCCTGTGGTAGTAGCATTTTCTAAAGGGGGGGGGGGAACACATTTATTATTTATTAAATTTGGTGTACGCTCCGTCCCGAGCATTTAGCTGGTCTACCTGGTCTTACAGACGCGAGTGACATTAAGGACGGAGACATAAAATGGTCTAAATAAGAAAAATATGGGGAAAATTTAGGGACTGCAACGAAGCTCAAGCTCCGAGTTTCACAAACGCCAGAGAACGCAACGTTGCAGACCCTCCTACCAGTCCTCTACCACAGGTTTTAAACACCATGCTATATTATCTTATTATTAATTGAAATGCCACTCACCCACAGCCATCGCCTCACAGTTAGGGACCTCATAACGGCGGGGAATCAAACTATGTCCCACAAAAACGACCTTAAACATTAGCCTACCGCTGCAGCTTAGCAGGGACCCTAACTGTTGAAAACTGGCCCTAACTTGACCCCTAGTCTACACACCGATCGGAATCCTCACTCGGGGCACCAAAATGTGGGAGATAATATGGCCAAAAGTTATCTCTTACCACACCAATCAAAAATAGAAAATAAAATAAAAATATAGTAGGAGATAGCCTACCTTATGGCATGAACTATAGGAGCAGATGAGGGTTGTTTATAGTAGCCTAGTCTTAATCCATGGTAGCCTATCTCTCAGGATACCCTAACTAAACATTGTATAAATGGCCATGTATATCAATGACTTAGCTACAACTAGGGTCCTGGTGTAGTTCAGAGGATTCCGGCTTCGGTAGATAAGGGTTAATGGGTCAGGACTCCGGGCCTGGCGCGGGGAGTGTGGTGGAAGAGATCACGGGACACGTCTTTACACTTCAAAAGTTTACTGGCGTCTGTTGGAATTTCAATTTCCGACTCTTAAATAAATTATATACTAATTCGTTACCAAGGGTTCATTCCCTCTTCACTTTATCATATAAATGAGAAATAAGCATTTAATTATATAAATACTAATATAAATATCGTTTCACAACGATTTAGTAAACATTATCTCTAGGGGTTGAAATTACCACTACAAACCGTGGATCGCGCCTGCGATCATCGCGCGAGTTTCAAAACTGGTACCTAACACAGCACCTCTAAGTTTTTATCATACAAGGCTTTATATCTAAATTAACTTGGCCAAGGTAATCTTATATAGTTCTAAATTACTTAATATTAATTATCCTTTACAATATTTACAATCACCAGGATCTGGTAGGAAATGGTTCACTCTAATGAGGTTACCCTATTGGAAGGCTGTTGCCAACACTACCAAGATACCCGTGTAGTCAATTTATTTCTCACAAGACCCGTTAAATCTTGATTGTAGAAATGTGTGTGCTATGAGAGAGTTACAAGGAATAGTTAATATCTCAAAGACCTTGCGGTCCATTACGGGGAAATATTCGAAGTGGAAGAAGAAACATTTTCCCAGTGCACTAAACTCCTTACAGAGTGCAAAATCCTATCTACTGTCTTCCTGAACTGCTCAACTGAGGAAATGTTTAAAACTTTGAGGAAAGTTTGTTTCATGTAGAGCAGATCATAAATGGGTAACAGTTTCCACAAATCCTAGTGCTGTTTCTTTTAAATTCTAACTGCCAGCCATGGTTGTGATTGTATTCATATTGAGGTTAAACATTTTGCTATGATACACATTATCAAACCCATTACATATTTTAAAACTTGAATGAACTGACCTCGTAGTCTGCGTGTTGAGAGAGAGAGAGAGAGAGAGAGAGAGAGAGAGAGAGAGAGAGAGAGAAGCAGATCACTACAGTCGAGATTCTTGTAACCCACGTTGTGTATAGACTCATTTTGAGAATGCATTTATACGGTATATTGTATTAATAAATTCCTTATATATTTTAAATGTTGGCCATTGTAAACATGTTCAATGATTTTTGTTTAACAATAATCATATAAATAATACTCAGCATTTAAATTATATAATTATAAAGGTAAACATCGTTTCACAACGATTTAGTGAACATAATATCAAGATATTAACGACCCTAAAGCAAACGGTGGATCGCGTATGCGGTCGCGGGAATATTTAAACTGATCCTCTTTACAGTTTTTCTAAACTTATTTCTACAAGGTTTTATAACTAAATTAACTTGATCAAGGTAATCTTATACAGTACTAAATGACCTATCTATCTATCTATCTATATGCTCAGGCCCAATCCCCATTTTGGGGGTAGCCGACTCAAGACAGCATAAATTACCTAAATTACCTAATATTAATTAATCTCTACAATATATACAATCACCGGGTTTTGGTAGGAAATTGTTCACTCTAGTGAGGTTACCCTCTCGGAAGGTTGTTGCCAACATTCCCCAGATATCATTGTAGTCAATTTATTTCTCACACCATCATGAGTTACTCATACAGTTACATATTACCTGTCAACGTAGGGTAATAGGCCTACACACTTTCATCTGGGGGTCAAGAGCTTTTTTCCTCTCACTTTCCTTCATGGTTACTTTAAACGGTATCTTTCGATTAACTCAGAGTCGCTGGGCTATAATAATCCAATTAGTCTTTTCTAACATGAAAATTTCTTGGCAGGATGTGGCGGATTTGTTATTCAACCATCTTCATTGTTCTCTAAAAGTAACTTTTAAGCGCTAAAAGCCCCCAGGAGGGCTTTTAGTTTTCGCTGGGTTTAAAAGCTACTTTTAGCCGCTAAACGTAATTTTTACCCAACTTTTATCTTTGAAAAGTTGCCGCCATCTTTAAAAGCTACTTTTAGGCCTAAAAGTGCTTTATAAATACCGCCCCAGGAGGCTGCTCTGTCATTAGGTGTATAATAGTAGGCCAGCCGTAGTGCTGTAGATGCACACAAGGTGCATCCCTGTGACTGGTTCTGGTGGGGTGCACCAGGGCCACGGGATCCAACTTCAAGCAATTTTTGGGTAAAGCTGCAAGGGACAGTCAGCGGGGCAGTCTTAAACCGGTTTCTTGAGAATGGTAATTTTTCCTTGTTAGCTTTCTTACCAAATATGACCTACTCAACATCACTTAAACCACGCAAGTTGTGCAGTGGCCTATAAGAAATCTTGGTGTAGAGGAGTTGCTGGTGTGTGTGATAATGAAAATGTACGAGGACTCACTAACGGTAGTGAGGGTGAATGGTGTTCTGAGTTTGTGTAAACAGTTCGTGTTGGAGTCATCCAGGGTTCTGTGTTAAACCCTCTGCTCTTCGTTAAGATTCTGGAGGTAAATTGTTCCCATTTAACGCAGATGATCTAGTTCTTATTGCAGATAATGTGCAGGATGGAGAGAGGGCGGGGCAAGTCGAGGATTAACCCGTTAAGCTCAAGCTATTGGTAGTGCAGACCCTACCGCCAAGCGCCAATATTAGGCTTTATTCCCGCCTAAAATCGTCATTTTACGATAAATATTGTTATTACTCATTCAAATGCCCCTATTTTACGTTTAATATGAAGATATTGACATGTAACAGCAATAAAACAAGTGGGAATAGTATTTGGGGGATGAAAAAGACGAATTATTGCCGACCCTCCAGTCATGAAGTGTGAGGCGAACGAGACGTATACCCTCTCTCTCTGATGCCTGGAGGCAGACTGAGTCTTCTCTCTCACTTTCTTTATCTCCCTACGCACTCGATATGCGCAGGAGAACACCTTGGAACTGGGTTGGAGAGATGGGCGCGATAAATAAACTGATAAACAAGGGAATAGGAGGAAAAATAGGTGATAATTGAAGGGGGGGGGAGGAGGGGGTTTTGACACATGTGGAGGAGTGATAGGAGGTATGGAGGGGACTTATTTGACTTAATCACATATTCCTTTGTTTTAAGTGCTACTGGGGCTTTTTTAAAGTTTTTTTTTTTTAGGCCTTGGATCTTAATACGTTCGTCGCCTTTCACCGCCAAAACCACTTAAGAGTCTTCTTGCCGTTCTCGGGTTAAGGGTTAATATATATATAACCAAGGTTTTGCACAGCAGATTGGAGCGTGGAAATTTAGAGTAACATGCGGCACAGCCTACCTATTGTAGTATGTAATAAAAGGGTGCGCGTGAATTCAATTCAGTGTAGCATCTGTCATAGCTGGTTACATCATAGGAAAAAGCGCTGTGTTTGAATAAAAGGATCTCTGCTGAGGAAGAAGTCTGAAGTTCAGAAACTTGTATTTATGTAAAGGTGATCTTGTGCTTGATGACCGGCTCGAGAGTGGGCAGTTTGGCAATTAGTCACTGGAGATAGTAGACAATTTTTGCTACTTGGGGGATACCATCTCTGCCAGTAATGGGAACGATGCTTCGAGTATCTCCAGAATTAGAAGTGGCTGGGGAAAGTCCAGAGAATTACAGCCAATTCTAACCATGAGATGACTGCCTCTACCCTAAAGCGAAAGGTGTAAGCTACGCTTCATATGTTAGAAGTACAGTGCTCGGTATTTAATCTATGTATGTCTGTATGTATATATGTGACTATGTGTTATCAACCAAAGCACATTATAGGAACGACTGTGAAGCGGATTTATCATTCTGTTTAAACATTGTGTAAATCTAGACCATTAACCTCCAACCAATTATATTATTTGTTTTTTTGTTAATGTAAGAAAAATTAAGTTTGTTTATTTTATTTAACCTGCTTTTAGGCTATCATACGAAAATCAACAATTTGCACAATATAATTCACACACATAGTCTTACGCATATAGTACATAATTATAACACTCACACTACACTGTACAATTAGCGCACACAAATTTCACCTAACCTGGTACAATATTATAATCGGTCTGTAATAAATTTGTATTTACAAAATATAAATAAACTAAATTCTGGAAGTTTGCACACATTTTGAAATAAATCTGCTCAGAATGAGTCATATTATTGAAACCCTTCAGTCTGAGTTATATTAATACTCCTTATATATGTAGCATAACTGCTAAAGTAAGTATGTTCTACAGTATATTGCACAATCAAATGTTAGTGTAACTCGGAAACATAAACCAACACTTGCAAACAGCCTCTATGCTGCACACATGTACACACGCGCCGCACACTCAATAATTTAACCCTTCTAGGACAGACAATCAGTATTAGAGATGCATTGATTTTCCATCAGGTTGTCATCCATTAATGGGTTTAAAATTTCGATCAATGATTCGCAAATGTTTCCCTTCCTCGTTAGCAATTCTGGCTGAACTTTCCCCGCTCCATATATTATTCCCGCCTTCCAAGTTCACCTTTTATGTTGATCGTTTGCCATTTCAAACTACACAAGCAGTTTATTTTTAGCTGTAAACTCGGTAACCTTATGACAGTGAGAGGCTGTTCGTTTAAGGACTTCAATTGCTTAGTGGGTGATTCAATAATATTAGTGGATCAATTCATACAATGCACACAATACTTCATTCAAATATATTCGAAAGTGATGAAATTAACGAGTATGATTTTTATAAATACAGAACTAGCATATATACAGTACATTGAAAACCTTTTAATTGTTTGAATTTATTGCAGACAAATTTAATATTCTACGTGGTTTATTTCATTCCAGCCAAAACAAATTAACTGCAAAAAGGTGTACTTTAGTATTGTTATGTATTCTGTGAATCAGAATGGTATCAATCCCCCGCATACCTTGCACCACCAGCCAGCTTGTGTTCCTGTCTGTCTGTCCAATATTTCCTCCTAGGGTTATTATAGATGCTTACGAAATGAAGTCAGTCAGAACAGGAAATTGATCTCACTCAAAGGTTAAGGTCTATCATAAAGGTCAATATTATTATAAAGGTCACTTTTCAAACTTTTTAATTTCTCATTCAATTTTCATAATTTTCCCAATTCTGAGACAGACAGACCTTTATTTCGTAACACATACATTACAATATACATTACATATCTTCAAAAACGTCACATGTAATAGATATACATATATTTACACATTTAAGTAGACACACTGGCCTCACAGACCCCACGACCAATAATTAGTGGCCAGGAATGGAATACATGACATGAGGACAATTTAACACAATATAGATGATTATTCCATAACATATTATATCTAAAAAAGAAAACTTATAATAATAAGCTGACATAATAAAGATTGTGAAACGTCTCTAAAAAGAATGTATCAGTATTTTAGACAAGTACTTTTTAAAACACTAGACAAACATCAAGTGCGAAAGATATCTCAAAACTGAAAACATCCCGTAAGTATATTAGCCAAAATATAATTAGAGAGCTGAAAACCCAGTGTACAGAAGCAGTCATGAATTATTAGGCAACGCTACAGGTTGTCGACGAGTCTCATGCTTTTGTACCCACCACAACCTAGATATAATTAAATCCAAATCATTATCATATAATTATATTATACTTGTCATCAAACATTTTATGTAAATACGTACAGAAGAAACCTTTCTGTAAGTAAGCACAATTTAAGCTAATTAACGAACTTCTTGAGGATGATATTATTTTATAGAAACGAGTTTTTTTCTGCTGCTGTACTACTGTATTTGGGTGCATTAATGAAACGTTTTAATGCATTAGAGAAGGTGATTTCAAAGGTCTTAAAAATAGCACTCTTCTGAACATCTCTGTTGCACAAGCTGAGACCGTAATCAGGCCTGCAGTATGAATTAAAAAAGAAAATAAGTGCCTCCCTACCAACATGCTTAAAGTCTCTGATAATACTATTAAAACTAGAGTAGAAAATGTTCAATCTCATTTCAACATCACTTGCATCGTGTACTGTAGACTGTAGATTATTCTGTATATAATGTCCCAAATATTTATAAGACTTGACAACATCCAAAACATCATTTGAAAGAGTTACATTAACAATATTATCAATACAAAAAAAAAAAAAATCCGTCTACGTATTGTGAAAAACCTGTTATCCTCCGGTAAATTGTGGGGGTGAGTGAGTGAAGTGAGAGAAAGTGAATTATATGATGGATGGGACTCGTTAGCCTTGGTCGGCAACTCATCTAGGGGAGACAACCTTATACAAATCCGGGTGGATGGGATTCGTCAGCCTTGGCTGGCAACCTGTCTAGGGAAGTAAACCTGATACAAATCCGTACTGCTTACCTAAGGGTAAGGCAGGTTAGCGGTGGATTAGCCGAACACCACTGTAGAAAAATAGTGCTAACAAGATACACAGAGGGCCTCGGAGTCAGACGGATCCTAAATTGAGTGGTCAATCCTGTAAGTCCTTCACTAAACTGGCTCGGGTTGTCCCTCTCACAGGGAATTGGTCCGCTTGGGGGCATTCTGTGTATGGCCACCCTCGTAAGGGAAGTAAGGCGTCCGGCAATAGGTAGATAGATAGATACATGTTTTTGATACTACGTTTTGCTAGCCCCAAACGCGCGAGTAACTGTGGCTTTCAACCATCGGACACATCTCCTTTTAATTATGTACATCAAACATGTTAAATACAAATAATGTTTATTATTACACCCTACCGGCGATTCCAACCAGGAATTATCTTGTTTATTTACATTTACCAGTTTTGTTATATAAGCCTATGATGTATTTAAAACAGATGTACACATTCTAGTGTAAAAGTCATCAATCATTTTGAGATTGTGACACCCAGATATAGCACATTCCATTAGTGAATTTTCAGAACTTACATATATTTGTTGACATATAAGATTGTCAATCATTTCTAAATCTTCAGAGGTTAGTGATAACCACTTGACAAAGGTAGCATCATCTACTATTTCAGAGCCGTTATTCAAATACTAGATGCTATATATATATGACAAACACACTGACCAACTTTCAACTAAATATTCCTTAGGGTAAGGTCAAAGATCAAAATCAGATATATTAGTATTACTTCTAAGCTAATGGATATATTTTCACCAAACGTTACATACATATCTGAAACACCTATACAAAGGTCAACAACTACTAAACTAAAGTATTACTAAAAGGTCAAGGTCGTAGATCAAATGCTGCTAACGAAATCAACCAACAATTCGCCAGCATCTGCCAGCGCCTGTCAGCACTACAAACGGACCACCTCCCTGCCTACCTCCCCTCACCGACGCCCCCTGAATCCGTGGAAGAGTATCAGGTTTCAAACCGCCTACATTACTAACGGATCCCTTGTGCAAAGTAAGTGCCCAGCTGAGTGGAAAATATCCTATGTCACACCACTACCAAAAACCACAAACCCTGTGACGCTTCTGCATAGTAACCACGTGCGGGCATGCGCGCGCGTCGGCTGCCCAGCCGTTTAGAAACCGGCTGGTGGTAGCCGGCCGTCAGGCTTTCCCTTAGTATATATCCTACGACAATGTAACTAATGTCTGGGATATTCTTATGTTGTTTCTCAGCTTGAAGCAGCCCTTATTCTTAACCAACGCATCTTAGTATATTTTATTCTCGATAGTTGATTGTTTCATTATAATATATAAGATGTAAGTCTAGTGAGAGCGGGAAGAGACGAGCGGGAGAGAGAGACCGGCTTGGGACGTTGCTTCGCGCGGAGAGACCAGCTTGGGACGAGCCTGAAGCGCTGCCACATGCATTTGATTGCAACGTTAGGCTTAGTTTCGACTCACGCACGGGGTAGAGGATTTTGACCAGGCAACTGTGTTGAGTGTTGCCAAGCCTGGGATGTATTCTGCATGCCTAGGGGGGGGGGGGGGGGGGGGGGGGTCCAGACAGATTCAAGACTCAGAGCTCACCTCATTGTCGTACCCTTCGGACCCCCTTGATATCTATCCCTCTCAACCCCACTTAGAAACATTCTCTCTTACTTTGTATACCTTCTTTCCACTACTTCACCAATCTATTTAATTATCCCATCCCCTTGATAGACCTTATATCTATTATTGTATTAACGACGAGCTCTCAGATAACTAGATAGGATTTTGGGCCTTATGCAGGGATGTAATTGTTAATGAGACCTAGGAAGCTTTTTTGTTTATCTCATATTTGGTGGTTTCATGCTTGCTAGTGTGTTCTTGTGTCAGGTTAGCAGGGGCTAGACCGGAGGGGAGGCTTTTTGCGATCCTTTAAGTAAAGTCTGCTGGTGCGAGTCCCGTGGACCCGCACGACTTTACTAGGATACCCGTGGGAGTCTGGGGGCATTTTCTTGTCTGTGTCCCTGTGTGTCTAGCGTTGTGTTGTGTGAGGGCCATTGCTTAGTCCACTCAGCACTGCGCTAGCACGTCTTGCTTTTGTTTTAGGGTCGCCAGGAGAGAGTCAGATACTTGCGATCTGAGTCTCTCAAGAGAGCACCCTTTCAATTAGAGTAATTTGGCGCACAGACCTGGGAACATCCCTAGGCTAGAGCAGGTGGCTCAGCCCGGGTATCCGAAGCCTATATCCTTCCGGCTAGACCTCTGCCACCTGGCAGATTAACAGCTAGGGGTTTATTATCTCTGTATGCTTGTTATTGTGCCACAGTTTACCGTTTTTGTGAGCATTGTGAGTCAGGGTGTGGCTTAGAGACTCTGTCCGAGCAGGCTTGCCTGACTAAGAGTGAGAAGCACATCTGTATGTGGTTATGTTGCGAGTTGCTGCCTTTATTTAATTATACCTATGCCATTATACACTGTATGTCCTATCACTAGTATTTATTCCTGCTTATGAGTTAAGAGTTCTCTAAATCCGTAACGTACTTTCTTTGCTAAGCATCAGATCCTACAGTAAACGCATGTAGCGCGCATGCAGTTTAGAGACCCGCATCTTGTCTACCTGTACGATGTTTTGAGGACTGTTTGCTTTCACCTTCTTTCACGCAGGGGTGATTAGTTGTATTAATTAACGTAACGTTAAATGTGCTTTCTTCTAGTTTGTTATTAAATTGTTTCTGCAATTTAATTCCGTTATCTATCTTTTCCTTGAAGCTTTAAGTCAACTTAATTGTGTGATCTTTTATATATCCTGCTTGACTATCAGCAGTCTATAGTGCGTGCACCCTGTAACCGAGTCATAGGATACCTCGTTGTCCAGGCAGGACTCTTGACGGTTTAGGGTGGTTTGTTGCCTGGGTTTATAGATAAGGGTTGGATCTAGCGTTTTCCGTT
This sequence comes from Paralithodes platypus, assembly GCA_032716605.1. Classification (NCBI taxonomy): domain Eukaryota; kingdom Metazoa; phylum Arthropoda; class Malacostraca; order Decapoda; family Lithodidae; genus Paralithodes; species Paralithodes platypus. Next base: position 25,478,356 of record CM064548.1, on the reverse strand, counting down.
GTTGCTTGTTGCCGCATACCTAGTCCAATAGAAAGAGCCCAGTGTTTATATATCCCAGCACGTAACAAATGGCGACCTTGCATAGGATTTACTGAACAGAGGAATATAGTGGTCATTTGTTTTGAGATTCCTTATGATTAGAGGAATACAGTGGACATAGAGTTTTTTTTGGAGCAACCAATATAACACATTAAAGACTTTAAATACCATTAGTATATACATACTTGCATAGGAGATAAGGCACATTCTATAACCGTGATAATTACTGCAGTACACAAACATACATATACATCAGAACACAGTGATGGGTCAGGTCACAATACGGGCTCGGAGGGAGAAAGACCTGTGGAGTGGCTAGTCGATAGCGAGGAGGGTGCTAGAAGATTTTTAGAGGTGCCCCTTACCGCTGCCAGGGTGTTGAAGCTGAATAAGTATGGCTTAAAGTGTGTGGCAGGTCTTCAGGGTCACCAGGGTTTAAGTGGCATGAGGAAAGATCAGCTGAGGACTTTGATATTGGATTTAGAAGGGAGAGACCTGGGTGGAGAGGCGACTGGGGGCCCCGGTCCCAGCCCCCCCTCCACTCTACCCCCATATCAAACGTCAGGGTGCCTGAATTTAGTACATACCCCCAAGTTGATGGTCAATGGCAGCGTGGAATTCAATCACAGGGACCCTCTCCATTAAATGCACCTTCCCCTCCTCAAGGGTTGACTCCAGATTTGTTGTTTCGGCTTGAGATGGCCAAGGTTGAGGCCGCCGAAAGACAGGTTAGTGTGCAGGCTGAGGTTGCTAGAGCTCAGGCTGAGGCTGCAGTGAGAACAGCTATACGAAAGGCTGAACTGCAGGCAGAGTCTACTAGGTATCGGGCTGACAGGGAGCTGGAGAGAACTCGAGTGGAGGTACCAGGGCGAAATATTGGGGGAGGTAACAGACATCGGGACCAATCATTGTCGCACCTGCTTAAACTAGTTCCTGTGTTCGATGAATTATGTGTGGCTGAGTTTTTTATGCGATTTGAGAAGAAGTGTCAGGAACACCAGTGGCCTCAGGAAAAGTGGGGAGCATTAGTTTCATCAAGACTCCTAGGAAAGGGGCTAAAAGTGTATGATGCACTACCTTTAGAGTCCTGTGTAGTTTATGATGAGCTAAAGAAGGCTGTGCTACGGGCCTATGAGTTACAACCAGAAACTTACCGCTTGAAGTTTCGGGGTGTTACTAAGGGCAAGGATAGTACCTTCCTAGAACACGCCCGGGACTTGTCTGATGCACTACGACATTGGCTGCATTCTGAGAGGGCAGCTACTTTTGAGGAGTTGAGTGAGCTGGTTCTCTTGGAGCAGTTCTTTAAGTGCACAGGCGGGGACTTAACATTAAATATAAAGGAAAAAAATCCTAGAACTCTCCAGGAGGCAGCAGAAATGGCTGACCGCCGACTGTCATTAATTTGAGGGTGCGGAGCAGCAGCTAGGAGTGAGTCGGGTGCAAAGGATCGTACCCCTCCCCCTCCCAAGAATTTTGATACACATAAATACACAAAACCATCTAGCACTGACAATAAAACTGAACATAAACCAAATACCGTCCCGTATAAGAAGTCTAATGGTACCTCGCACTCTCAAGGGAAACCAAAGAGTAAAGAGTGCTTCGCATGTCACAAGGAGGGTCACTTTGCAAATGCTTGTCCGAACAAGCCACCAAACAAGGTTGTGTCATTGGCCCGCAGCATAGGGGTGTCGCCTATATCTTCTGAGTTTGCCAAGGGTAGTTCGTCAGAGGGTGGGACACAGCCTGTGTTCAAGAGTCCGGAAGGCTCGAACCCTGTCCGCGACGTCTTTGGAGGTCATAGAGGGCATGGTTTTGTGATGTGGGCTGGCGAAAGGCGAGGAGTTAAGCTATTGCGTGATATGGGGGCTTCTCAGACCTTGTTAAAGAACTTTACTGGTAGACCGATTAACGCTGCTCGGGTGGTGGTAGTTCAGGGGATCAATGCTACGAAGTCCTACCCGCTGGTGCGGATGGAGCTGGAGGTGGGTGGTGTGGCGAAAGAGCTGGATGTAGGAATTGTAGAGAACTTGCCTGTTGGGGGCGTCGACCTCCTCCTCGGCAACGACTTTGCGGTGCCTGCTTCTAAGGTTTCATCCTTGGTCGTTGCCGAGAAGGCGGCCGACGTTAGTAGGGAGGAACAGGAGTGGGTTGAGAAGTGTAGCGTACAAACCATGGCGTGTTTTGTGACGCGTTCTCAGACATCCGGAGCCTTGCAGCCACCACCTCAGTCTATCAAACCGCGGAGGAAAGGTCACAAGAAAACGGGAAGTGTTGGTCAATTGGAGAGTTTTGAGCCGGCAGTGTTTCTTGGTGAATCATTATTGGCACCTATGTTACAGTCTGGAGAGGCCCCGGGGCCTGTCACCGCTAGTGCAGGTGCAGGGCAGGAAGAGACTCTGCGACAGCATCGTTATGCGCAGCGTGAGGAAAGGATGGCTCAGCGGGACATTGGAGGTGGAAATAAATTATTTAAGATGAACCTGGATAATCTCGCACCTGCTGATATATGTTCCTTGCAGCTGGAAGATCCTGAAGTCAGGGCGTGTGATAATGGTGCTGTCGAACTGGAGAGCGATGGGGATGCGCAGCCTTGTGATTTTTTCTTGTCCGAGGGGATCTTCTATCGGAGACATCAGGATCCCAAGAAAAAGTGGGATGGCGGGTCAGGATTAGTGGACCAGTTAGTAGTACCGAGGGTGTGCCGTGAGAGCTTATTGAGATCAGCTCATGATGTGCCTTTGGCAGGGCACCTGGGGGCACGTAAGACGGAGGCAGCTCTGAGCAAGATTTTCTGGTGGCGTGGGTTAAAGGCGAGTGTCGTGTCATGGGTGTCACAGTGTCACACTTGTCAAGTTGTTGGGAAACCCAATCAGGTCATCCTGAGAGCCCCGTTACAACCCATCCCTGTCATTGGGCCGCCCTTCAGCAAAGTAGTTATCGATATGATTGGCCCATTGCCCCCCACTAGTGCCGGCAATACATTTTTACTAACTGTAATGGATGTAGCAACATGGTATCCAGATGCTTACCCCATGCACAACGGGATGGCTAAGACTGTTGTCAAAAACCTACTTGTCTATTTCTCTCGTTATGGCTACCCTCAGGAGATCCAGTCTGATCAGGGATCCAATTTTACTTCTGCTCTGTTTAAGCAGACCATGCAGCAACATGGGATAGTGTCTGTGGTGTCATCTGCCTACCATCCCGAGAGTCAGGGAGTTTTGGAAAGGTGGCACTCGACTTTCAAGAGTATGTTGCGGTGTTATTGCATGGAAAATGGGAAGGACTGGGATCTAGGTCTCCCATACGTTTTATTTGCTGCGAGAGAAGTACATGGGGAGAGCTTGGGATTTAGCCCGAACGAGTTGGTTTTTGGACACAGGGTCAGGGGGCCCCTCCACATAGTCAAGGAGATCTGGGAGGGAGTCACAAAGCCATGCTCGCTTCTAAAGTATGTTGTTGAAAGCCGTGAGAGAATGCTAAAGAGCCTGGAGGTAGCAGGTCGGAACCTTAAGAGTTCACAAGCTCAGATGAAGGACAGATACGACCAGAAGGTGAAGCTGAGGGAGTTTGAAGTAGATCAGGAGGTACTGATACTACTGCCTCTGGTGGGACACCCCTTGTCTGCCAAGTATTCTGGTCCGTATCGGGTTGTAAGGAAGGTTTCTGATCTAGACTATTTAGTAGCTACTCCTGATCGTAAGAAAAAGAACCAACTTTGCCATGTAAATCTGATGAAAGAGTATGTGAGGCGCCCCTCCGAGCCTCTCACTGTCCGGTGTTGATCTGCAGCGATCGTGGTGGAGATGGAGGAAGGGACAGTCAAGCTGCGGGGGAGGATAATTGGGATTGTCATGTTTCCGCGGATCAGTGGGCGGGGAATTCTAGACAAGTGGCTCACGAGTTGATATTGCACCTGCCTGAGCAACAACGTGTAGCTGTGCAGCACTTGTTTCATTCAAACCCACCTGTTTTCGCAGAGCATCCTGGCCTCACTACTCAAGCGGTGCACGATGTCGATGTTGGGGACCACCTGCCCTTTAAATCAGTGCCATACCGTGTTCCCCCTATTAAATTACCAGCACTTAGGGAAGAGCTGGATTATATGCTGAAACGTGGGCTGATTTCTGAGGGTGCAGTAAGGTGGACTTCCCCAGTCACACTGCAGCCCAAACCAGATGGCAAGGTGCGGTTTTGTATAGATTTCCGCAGGTTGAATGGTTTAACCCCCACAAATGCCTACCCTCTCCCTCGCATGGACGACAGTGTGGATAAGATAGGAAAAGCCAAGTTCCTCACTAAGATAGACCTTGTTAAGGGATATTGGCAAGTGCCCTTGTCTGAGCGAGCGCGAGAGGTGTGTGGGTTTGTGGTGGACGGTGCCACATATCGTTGCCATGTTATGCCATACGGGCTGAAAAATGCCCCTGCAACGTTTCAGAAATTAATGAACGACATTGTAGCCGACATTCCCAACTGTACGGTGTACCTAGATGATGTCATAATATACGACGATGATATTAACAGTCACTGTGCTCACATCGGACAGCTTTTTAATAAACTGAATGAAGCAGGTTTGGTGGTAAACCTGGGTAAGTGCAATTTTGTCAAAGCCACAGTTTTGTACCTGGGGTTCAAGGTGGGGATGGGTCAGGTGTGCCCTCCACAGACAAAGATCAAAGCCATCGATCAGTTTCCCCAGCCTACGACTAAGAAACAAATCATGCGGTTTATAGGTATGATAGGCTATTATCGTCGCTTCATCAAAGGCTATTCGACTGTACTTGCACCTTTAACTGACTTATTATCTAAGGACAAGAAGTTCCGGTGGTCTCCTGAGTGTGCAGAGGCGTTTTCCTTTGTAAAACACCTGTTATGTACCCACTCCATACTCAGGGCCCCGGACTTCAGCAGACCTTTTCAGCTGGCGACTGATGCCAGTGGCGTAGGGGCTGGGGCTGTCTTGTTACAGACAGATGATGAAGGTATCGAACATCCAGTGAGTTTTTACAGTAAAAAATTCAATAGTGCACAAAGGAATTACTCTGTAATTGAAAAAGAACTCCTGGCGATAGTGCTGGCACTCAGGCACTTCGATGTATATGTTCCTGCTTTCGGATCAGTCGTAGTGGTTTATACCGATCATCACCCTCTGAAATTCTTGAATCAGTTTCATAACCGGAATATGAGGCTGACCAGGTGGTCACTCATGCTTCAGGAGTATAATCTGGACATACGCCATATTGCCGGTTCTGATATCGTGATAGCGGATTGTCTATCAAGGGTGGATGATGTTGGTTAGACTGCCACAGGATTGAGGGTTGAGTGTGGAGGAAAATAGGCTGTCACTGTAGTTCAGCCGAAAAAAAACAAATTAAAAAAGCAAAAACCTTATAAAAACTCTTTATTTTTAATAACATGTAGAATTTTGTATAAGATGTTGTAGCAGTATCTAAGTTGAATGTTTTCGCTTATTGTCGCTGAGTTAGTTGAACTTGCTCGGTGGAGCGCTACAGTCTTTATTTTATTTTTTATATAATTATAGTGCCTTGTGTCTCAACAGTGTGTGGTACTATGAGAAGCTTTCTGTTAGATATGAAGAACTTAGTCAAGGGTCTTATATCTTGGGGGAGGTGTGACGCTTCTGCATAGTAACCACGTGCGGGCATGCGCGCGCGTCGTCTGCCCAGCCGTTTAGAAACCGGCAGGTGGTAGCCGGCCGGCAGGCTTTCCCTTAGTATATATCCTACGACAATGTAACTAATGTCTGGGATATTCTTATGTTGTTTCACAGCTTGAAGCTGCCCTTATTCTTTACCAACGCATCTTAGTATATTTTATTCTCGATAGTTGATTGTTTCATTATAATATATAAGATGTAAGTCTAGTGAGAGTGGGAAGAGACGAGCGGGAGAGAGAGACCGGCTTGGGACGTTGCTTCGCGAGGAGAGACCAGCTTGGGACGAGCCTGAAGCGCTGCCACATGCATTTGATTGCAACGTTAGGCTTAGTTTCGACTCACGCACGGGGTAGAGGATTTTGACCAGGCAACTGTGTTGAGTGTTGCCAAGCCTGGGATGTATTATGCATGCCTAGGGGGGGATCCAGACAGATTCAAGACTCAGAGCTCACCTCATTGTCGTACCCTTCGGACCCCCTTGATATCTATCCCTCTCAACCCCACTTAGAAACATTCTCTCTTACTTTGTATACCTTCTTTCCACTACTTCACCAATCTATTTAATTATCCCATCCCCTTGATAGACCTTATATCTATTATTGTATTAACGACGAGCTCTCAGATAACTAGATAGGATTTTGGGCCTTATGCAGGGATGTAATTGTTAATGAGACCTAGGAAGCTTTTTTGTTGTCTCATATTTGGTGGTTTCATGCTTGCTAGTGTGTTCTTGTGTCAGGTTAGCAGGGGCTATACCGGAGGGGAGGCTTTTTGCGATCCTTTAACCCGTACAGCCCCAGCGACGCGCCTGACGCGTCGGCGATGTATGTAACGCACAGCCCCAGAGACGCGCCTGGCGCGTCACCCTAATTGCGCCGACCGTAACCTCAGGTGTAGCCACTCAAGAGGGCTCAGATTTGTATGGGAACTGTGTACGTATCCCACGCAACCGTGCCGATGGTTGAAAACTCTCAAAGTCCACGTGCGTGCGCGCGAGCGCGCAATAACCTGTTTTTTGGGGATAATTGCCTTCAATTTTTTACTCTTGTAAAATCAGTTTTCGGGGGCTCTGTAGGACCATTTTTAAAGCTTTTTGAGCGGTTTTTCGTGGTTTTTCCTTCATTCCTAACCCATTCGCTATTGTTTCTGGAATAAAACCATTTTTTGAAAACCGGCCGGGTTCTGGTGCGCAAACATTACAAAACTAGCCGGGGCTCCACGGGTTAAGTAAAGTCTGCTGGTGCGAGTCCCGTGGACCCGCACGACTTTACTAGGATACCCGTGGGAGTCTGGGGGCATTTTCTTGTCTGTGTCCCTGTGTGTCTAGCGTTGTGTTGTGTGAGGGCCATTGCTTAGTCCACTCAGCACTGCGCTAGCACGTCTTGCTTTTGTTTTAGGGTCGCCAAGAGAGAGTCAGATACTTGGGATCTGAGTCTCTCAAGAGAGCGCCCTTTCAATTAGAGTAATTTGGCGCACAGACCTGGGAACGTCCCTAGGCTAGAGCAGCTGACTCAGCCCGGGTATCCGTTGCCTATATCCTTCCGGCTAGACCTCTGCCACCTGGCAGATTAACAGCTAGGGGTTTATTATCTCTGTATGCTTGTTATTGTGCCACAGTTTACCGTTTTTGTGATCATTGTGAGTCAGGGTGTGGCTTAGAGACTCTGTCCGAGCAGGCTTGCCTGACTAAGAGTGAGAAGCACACCTGTATGTGGTTATGTTGCGAGTTGCTGCCTTTATTTAATTATACCTATGCCATTATACACTGTATGTCCTATCCTTTCAATTAGAGTAATTTGGCGCACAGACCTGGGAACGTCCCTAGGCTAGAGCAGCTGGCTCAGCCCGGGTATCCGAAGCCTATATCCTTCCGGCTAGACCTCTGCCACCTGGCAGATTAACAGCTAGGGGTTTATTATCTCTGTATGCTTGTTATTGTGCCACAGTTTACCGTTTTTGTGATCATTGTGAGTCAGGGTGTGGCTTAGAGACTCTGTCCGAGCAGGCTTGCCTGACTAAGAGTGAGAAGCACACCTGTATGTGGTTATGTTGCGAGTTGCTGCCTTTATTTAATTATACCTATGCCATTATACACTGTATGTCCTATCACTAGTATTTATTCCTGCTTATGAGTTAAGAGTTCTCTAAATCCGTAACGTACTTTCTTTGCTAAGCATCAGATCCTACAGTAGCCGCATGTAGCGCGCATGCAGTTTAGAGACCCGCATCTTGTCTACCTGTACGATGTATTGAGGACTGTTTGCTTTCACCTTCTTTCACGCAGGGGTGATTAGTTGTATTAATTAACGTAACGTTAAATGTGCTTTCTTCTAGTTTGTTATTAAATTGTTTCTGCAATTTAATTCCGTTATCTATCTTTTACTTGAAGCTTTAAGTCAACTTAATTGTGTGATCTTTTATATATCCTGCTTGACTATCAGCAGTCTATAGTGCGTGCACCCTGTAACCGAGTCATAGGATACCTCGTTGTCCAGGCAGGACTCTTGACGGTTTAGGGTGGTTTGTTGCCTGGGTTTATAGATAAAGGTTGGATCTAGCGTTTTCCGTTGTTGCTTGTTGCCGCATACCTAGTCCAATAGAAAGAGCCCAGTGTTTATATATCCCAGGACGTAACAACCCAGAAACCCTTGACAAATTGTGTCCAATTGTCATAACTCCAATCCCCAGTCTAATCTGTGAAAGCTTCGTAATTGGCTGGGATTATACTGATATAGCACTATCCATAGACCCACAACAATTCGGTAATATGAAATCATCCTCCACAACCTATTGCCTGGTCAGTTTTCTAGACTTCATTTATTGCAATCTGGAAAAAGGGAACTTCAGTTGCCTTAACTTTCCTAGATTTCAGTAAAGCCTTTGATTTAGTCAACCACAGCATTATCATAACAAAGACAACGGAGGTCGGATTAAGACCCTCAAGGGGATATCACACTGGCCAATTTTCGCCCTTCTACCACAAAAAACGGAGCTACCGCCCTTCTCTGGCACAAATATCGCCGTTTGACGGAGCTAGGGTGCAGCCCGCACTGGGTGGGAAGCAACGCCTTTTGACTGAGGTAAATAGTCAGCCTCAATACGGCTCGTATATAATCTCAATGATATCTCAAGTATATGACGTCAAAATATATATTTTGCTTCAATATTTTGTGTTTTGATTGTGAAAAGGGCTGCGAAAACACATAAACTAGGTGAATTAATGCTATAATAGCTACACCACTTGCAGCTAAATAACCACTGTTCTTACGCCACGGCGATTGGTATGAATGAAAAATATTATAAAACCTCCGAAAAGTTCAAAATATTTTCTCATATAAGCTCCAAATATATAAAGTAACAACGCAAACGTGTAGATTGAGGCATATTGCATTATAATTGTTGATATAGATCCATATTACTCTACATTATAGGTGAAACAGCACAATATAACAATCGCTTAAGTCCGCGGTAACGAAAGGGGCGCCGTCAGGCTGTATATATTGCGAAAAACTTCCTCGTAGCTAGTTATATATACTTCAAACGCAAATCATAGCAACCTTAGCGTATAGATTGGGTCCTATTACACTATATTTGTCAATATCAATCCATTTTATTTTACAGTTTAGATGAAACATCACAATATAACGATTGCTTTACCGTGGTAAAGCCAGTGGGTAAAGCCTATACGTGTGTGCTAGGAGCTGCATGCGCTACTGGCTGAAAACAGAGATCATAGAAGGGCGAAAATGTGGCCCTGTGTGATATCCACTTCACTTGTTTCATGGCTAGCAGACTTCCTCATTGGCCGCAGACAAACCGTGCCGTTAAAAGGCACAGTATCCTCCACCCTCCCACTGACCTGAGGTGTCCAACAGGGCACTAAAATGGGCCCCTTATGTTTCCTCATCCTGATCAACGATGCAATGCGAGACACGGATGCACTCTGGAAGTACGTGGATGACTCAACAATTGGAGTGAGCTTAGACAACACATCACCCGACTTCAGTGCACTTCAGGATCATGTCAACCAACTTCAGGACTGGACGTCCCCATAAACAATGCCGAAACAGTAGTGATGCGCATCAGCGTGGGTTCAGACATCATCGACCCACCTCTCCTCACCTTCGGAACCAGCGCTCTACAGGCAGTGAACAATTTTGAACTATTATATTATAGGAGTCATCACAGACAACAATCAATATTGGAAACCCCACATCAGTAGTGTAGTCAACATTTGTGGCTATAAACTCTGCCTCTTTCGCCATCTTAAGTCACTAGGGGCCCCCTCAACCAACCTCTCATACATGTACAAGCTGTTCATTCTACCCAAACTCACTTATACCTGCCCGGCATGGACCTCATAACTAACAACAACACAGAAAGAACAACTAAAAAAAGTACAGAAAAGAGCTTGCAGGATCATTTTAGGACTCTCATACACACACTTCCCCGAAGCACTATGGTCCCTGGGGTTAGAAATGCTATCTAGCAGATACCGGAAACTCACACTGAAGTTCGGTCAGAACTTAATCACCAACCTTAGACACCACGACTTACTACCCTCCTGAGCCCCCCTTCCCAGGAGAGCTATCCGGCATCATAACATCATCACCCCTATACAATGGAGAACCACACAGTATCGAGCAAGTCTCATCCCCTTATATCGTTAACCGAAAAGTCATATTCAGTAGTAAAATAACCGGATTACAAAGACCCCCACCAACAAGAAAAGGAAGAACCCGGAAGAAAGGGAAGCCAAAACAAAGCAGCAACGGAAACCTGACCACCAGAGAAAACGCAACAGAAGAGAGGAAGAAGGAGGAACTAAAACAAACACCATAACCACCAAAGCAGAAAATACAAATATTAAATTCCGGATTCCAAAATTGCCCCACCTCATCAACAAGGAAGAAGGAGAGAAATGGATCAGACCAAAACTCCACGCCAAGAAAGAAAATACCGCTCCAACACAGAAAGATAACCAACGAGTAAAACCACATGTACCCGAGAAACAACAAAACAAAATCTACATGCATCATCAAACCATTAAATTCCCTAACACCGCCAGTATCACCAGACGAGACGCCAGAATTGCCATTATCACCCCAGAAATACCACCAACACCAGACAAGACCATCACCAACATATCACAACACCAAAAGGCGCCAAGAAAGAAGATTATATTTAGCCAAGGACAGAAGGACCAACAACATCATAAGAAGAGAAAACACTTAAGCCTCTCTGCCACCCAGAAGCCGATTCACCTGCCCGCGAACATCTGAGGGGTACTCCTAATCCTCCTAGATCCACCCCTTCTGGACTTATGACCTTCCGACCCCCGCACACCTGCCCTGGGACATCTAAGCTAAAGTCGTCACTACTCCGACGAAACCTGAACAAGGCAAGCAATGCTAGGGCTTCATGATCTGGCATGTCAGTAATCTAGCCCTATAATTACCCTCCCATTCAAAAAAAGATTGAAACCATGGCGAATATCTCTTAAGGTCTGAGGAGTTCTTTTCCCTATTAAGGAAGTGGTACGATCACCTACAATGGTAAAATTATGTGATAGTCACAAGATCCTTAATAGGCTGCGCCTTTTAGTATTAGAAATATAAACTCGTGGACATGTCCCCACCTTACTTCTCCTACTAAATATGCACCCAACAAAACTACCAAGAGATACTTGCCAGGGTAATATCCTTTGATTAGTTTGCAGGGCTTTGCGAGATACCATCAACCGGCACTCGGCATACAGAAGTCCTTAGTGTATCTGTCCAATGCCACGGTAGCGGACATTTGCAATTAAAAGGTTTAAACACCGCCTATGAGTTCTTTGAACCTATTATAACGGTCAGTGACAGATCGAGGAAATGGTACAGGTCATGATCTTGCCATCTTCTCGCGTTAGTCCGATACGTTGCCACTGTCTTATGACATTAGAGACATCGTACTAAAGACCCTAAGTACAAAGGGAGTACAAAGGAAATCAAGCAACAACAGATCTAGTGACCCTTCTAGGCTGCTTGTCCTCCAAAACACTGAGGATCAAGTGTCCAAACAGTGGTTTAGAGTGAGTAAGGGAACATTGGAAAGGGAACTACTGCCCTAGAACTAATGTCCGTGGCAGGATTAGGAAGTTAGTAGGGGACAGATGGGTTAGTAACTGAGGGGGGGGGGATAAAATAAAGTTATTCATTTACAAACGCAGTCAGTCGCGGGTTTGATGCGAGATATTTGTCTAAGCGGAGTTTAAATGAATCAACGGTACTGCAGTCTATAACGTCTCGGGGAAGCCCATTCCATAAGTTGACAACTCGATTGAAGAAGAAATTCTTAGATTCGTGTGAGTTAAAAGATTTACCAATAATTTTGCAACCGTTTCCCCGTGTGTAATTAGATTGGTCGATAGTGAAGTACTTACTACAGTTCATATTGTCGATGCCTTTGATGATTTTGAACACTTGAATTAAGTCACCTCTTAATCTGCGCTGGGTTAAAGGAAATAGATTTAATTCTCTAAGACGCTCTTCGTATTTAAGTCAAGAGAACCAAAACGGAACTTCATCACCGATGAACATACCGATCAGGATAGACGAGTAACTCTAGCCCCAGACATGTCCGGTTGAACCTACTCGCGTTAGTCCGATGAAAGTGCCCGATGTCATGACATTAAGGAACTCTCATTTAAGATCCAAAACCAGTTCATCCAACTGTATCCCAAACAACTTATCTACACGGAAGGCCAAAAATATTGAATCTGCCCTAATTCTCACCTGTGCGAAAGTACCAAAATAAGTTAGAGTCCACATATATCGACTCTGCCCAATTCTCACCTGTGCGGGTGTCTAGATATTTTAGAGTTTCATACGAGTCACGTAGTTAAGTTATAGTGGATTCTTGTGAGAGGTTCATTCATTATTTGTGAGTAAATTCAGAGGTAAATTACAGCTAAGTAATTCCTGATCTCGTTGCAGATCCTCATTCGTGCTCAGAAAGTTTATATATATGTTTTGTAAACCATTTATCCATGCATATTGATTCATATTGTTTAGTCTAAGAGTAAGATAATAAATACTGTTCCCAAAATATACTCAGTGTTATATGTATCCTTTATTTCTTCTATGCCTGTGTTGTTGTATGATTTTGCCTTCTCCAGTTGAGAGAACCTACCAAATCCAATCACAAAACCTGGTAAAAACCCCGGTATAACATTGACGGCAAACGGTGGTTATTAATTCGGGAAGAAAAAGTAATTTCAGCACACAAAAATAGAAGAGATAGAGCGTTATATAACACTAGTCAACATGGCAGTAAATCGCTCCCATATTCCCATTCCAAAGTACGATGGAGACATATACGATATAGAAGTTTATCTGGAGATGGTACCCATACTTGACCTGGCCTACAACCACGACCGCGAGAAAATCGCCGTACTGTTAACGCACTTAGGAAAAGCCGTTTCCTTAGTAGCAGCCCAGGTAACCCCTACACTTACCTGGGACCAATTCCGGTCCATTGTGATCGATGCCATCCGGCCATTATTGGGCCTGATTGTCGCCCAAACAAAAATAGACGAAATCAAATACAAAGGATTTCTTGACGTCACCCTGGCCACCATTAGCCAACATGTCAAATCCGCCTACCCAACACACACCCTGGAGCAACAGAAGCACCACGCTTTCCATCATCTCTTCAAAGTGGTACCAAATTATGTTAACCCCTCCAATCCCAGAGACGACTATAGTCGTCAGTAGATAAGAAACTCCCCAGTCCCAGCGACGGATATAGTCAATAATGTACTTTCCTTGTAACTGCCTGTACAAGGCTGTGCCAGTTACCACGACCGTTTAAGCACTGCTCCTGGTATGGCAACACTTCTCAGCTTATATGAGACCCACTGAAGGGTGGTAGCGCCAGTGTTGCCTCATCTCTGGAGGTGGAAAGGTGGTCTCTCCTGCCATTTTGGCCACATTGCTTGGGACTGCTGGGGAGTTTTATTACTGTATCCTACGGTACGGTACGGGTTAAGGAACATTTTACCATTCACGATCCGACAGGATTTCAAAAAGACATCCTAACGAGTAGGAAACTCCTAGCCGGCCGCCCCAAGACACTCACTTTGGCGGCCATAAAAAGATTCACCACCCACCCGCAACCAAACAACCACAAAGGAACTCTCAAACCTAAAACCCCAGACAAATGACCGAGTCAACCTCAGCCTTACCACGCCGGCCGCCCCCAACAATTTCGGCCAAACCAACACCAAGCTCAACCAGACTGGATATACCCATTCTCCAAAACGACTGGACGCTTTCACCAACGATCCACTAGAGACCACCCACTAGTAACTATCAACCCTTATGATTTCCAAGCGTCCAACTACCTGCCCCCTTCACGACATCCGAGATCAAGCCAAAATTAAAAGCACTATCCCTCGTGTCTCAGCAGCCGAAGAGGAATCTCAACACTTAGAAGAAGAAGAGATAAACGAGGAATATGAGATCGAAGAGATAGCCCAGATTGCAGAAACAGAGGAGGAAATCCTGGAGGCCTCCGAAGAGAACCCCCAGGGTTTTTAAAACCTCCCCCACCCATCATGGCTTCAGCGGGTTAGCCTGCACTCGACAAACCACTACCAGCCTATCACCTCACAAAAATCTGAGGCATTCCAGTGAGACTTATTGATACAGGCGCAGCCCGGTCGTGTCTGTTCAAATCTTTTTATGTCAAACATAAGAAGCAGTTAGGGAATCTAAAAACTGCCACCACCAACCTCATCAGTGCCGGCGATACCCCCCTACTCATCAGGGGAGAAACAGCGCCACTGCATGTCACCACCCCTCAACCAAACGCCACCTGCCATCACCCTATTGTCGTGTTTTGCTCTAACTGTCAGCAATACGATGGATATATGGGTTTAGACCTGCTCCAGCGCCTCCTAGCACAGCTGGACTGCGGCAGACAGCACCTAACCTTTCAACAACAACAAAATCGGTAGAAAGAAAAAAATCCTTCCCCGAAGAGCTCGCTAAAAACCAACCCCTACCTTCTCCAAGGGTATTAGGAAGACAACAAATAGCCCAACTAAAGAAAAGAAACATCCCTAACACCCCCTCTACACTCACGCTAAAAAAAAAATCACCTCCCACTCAACGCTGCCGAAACAAAAAATTGCCAAACCTTCCCCCGACCCGGAGACTACAACGCAGCTGAACAACCTTCCCAACATAAAGCTCGCCCCTGCCATTCCCCTTTCCACCCCATTAAATTCAACCCTGTCTTCCCACCTATCTGAATTAAACATTCCCACCAAACAATCCACCTCATGTATAAAAAAAATATATATCTCCTCAACCCACGATCATCAGTCCCGCCGTAATAAATCAACGCATATCCATCCCCCCCAAACACCAACAATGGGTGCCCCTACACCCCCCTCCCCAAACCAACATGATTATTACCCCGAAACAAACCATCACCTGTATGGAACGTTGCCGGATTCAACTCGCCCTACTATCCTCCCGCCATAACAACGTATTAATTGCCAACATCTCCGAAGAAGCTTTAACACTCCCTAAAGGAGTTGGGACTTAGAAACCTTTGACGACACTGACCCCACCCCCCCCCAATCACAACCACCTCCCCCATCATACTTCCCACCCTCCCAAATACGTTAACCACGCTGCAAGCACATCAGATGCACAAAGTATTGCAAGAGTTCGCCGACGTGCTCGCTCAAACCCCCACCGAAATAGGAAAAACCCACATGGAGGAACACCTCATCCATACCACAGGGCCGCCCATACGTCAACCCTCCCACAGGAAGAACCCGCTGCAACGACAAGAAGAGGACTGACAGGTTCAAGAAATGTTGGATGCAGGCATAGCCACGCCATTCGTCAGCACCTGGTCGTCCCCCGTAGTCCTGGTGAAGAAGAAAGACGGGTCCACCCGGTTTTGCGTGGATTACCGATGCCTAAATGACACAACGATAAAGCACGCTACGCCATTACCCCGCATCGACGACTCATTGGATTCCCTCCACGGCTCAAAATGGTTCACCACCCTAGACCTCCAGGCCGGATACTGGCAAGTTCCGATCAAACCCGAACACCAGCAAAATACAGCCTTTTCCACCAGTGGGGGACATCTCTACGAATTCAACGTCCTGCCTTTTGGCCTTTGTAATGTTCCTGCCACATTTTCACGCCTGATGGAATCAGTACTAAAAGGGCTAACATGTGAAACCTGCCTCGCATACCTTGACGATGTCATCGTATACGCAAAAACTTGGCCCGAGCACATCCAACGGCTCCGACAAGTGCTACAACGCATCAGGCAGGCGGGTTTAAAGGCAAACCCTCAAAGTGCGAGATGGCTCGAAAGTCAGTAGACTTCTTAGGACACGTAATATCTGAGAAAGACATCTCCCCAGACCCGTGGAAATTATCAGCAATGGCTGCCCAACCGCCCTCTACTACAGTTAAAGGAGTGCGATCTTTCCTAGGTCTGGCTACCTACTGCAGACGTTTTGTACCAAACTTCGCCACGATAGCCAAACCCCTCTACGAACTCACCCATAAAGACACCGAATTCGTGTGGACAACCGCGAGAGACGAAGCTTTCAATACCCTAAAAAACAAATTAGTGAACGCCCCTACCGTAGCATTGCCCGATTATAGACAACCCTTCACGTTATATACAGACGTTTCCTTCTACGCCATAGGTGAGATCCTGGCTCAAATTCAAGACGGAAAAAAGTATATTATAGCCTGTGCCAGCTCCACCCTGAATCAAGCCCAATAAAATTACGGAGCCACAAAAAGAGAATGCCTTGGCGTCATTTGGGCCTTGAATCATTTCCGTTCTTTCCTCATTGGCACCAAGGTCGATATCATCACGGACCACCAATCCCTGCAATGGCTCCGTCGATCAGAGACGAATTCTGCCCTCCTAGTAAGATGGCGAGAAACACTCAAGGAATACAACTTTGAAGTTCACTATCGACCAGGCAAACTACACACTAATGCCGACGCTCTCTCCCGCCTACCCGTACCAGACGTCCAAACTTTAGCAGCCCTAACCCAATCCTCCCCTACAACTCTGCAGAAACAAACGACACATGCAAAACCAGAACCTACCTTATTACAAGCCTGGCAGAAGAAAATAAAACCCAAGTGGATCCCAAAGGACATCTTCTACCACCTCCATCAGGTCGGTGACCAATTGTGTACCGAGTCCCGGACACGGCGCCGTCGACCCCCACAGCGCTCAAGACCTTATGATAATCATCCACGAGGGCAACGGGATACATTTGGGCCAAACAAAAATGCTAAAAACATTCCAGCAAATGTACTGGACCACTAACCCCTCAGCCATTGCGAAACGTGTCACAGAAGCCTGTAAACCCTGTACCTTAGGAAAAGATAGAGGATAAACCCCTGGACCAGCCGGGAAAATTTCAGCCAACAAACCGTGGCAGACACTCTCCTTCGACGTGATAAGCCCATTCCCCACAAGTAACGGAAAAAGATTTATCGTCACGTTCGTGGACGTGTACTCCAGATTCCTGATAGCCTGCCCAATATAAGATCATAACGCCCTCACAGTGGCAGAAGTACTCGCCACTGAAATTTTCCCAAAATTCGGCCTACTCGTTACCCTACTATCAGACAACGCCCCTGAGTTGTCAGGTCATGTATGGACAGCTTTCGCCAAAAAATGTGGAATCAAGATCTCCCACTCATCACCATATTGGTCCCAAGGCAGCGCCATATGCGAACGTAGCCACCGAACCATCAACTATCAGTTGCGAACACGCCTCATCGCCCTCAACACCACTGACTGGCACGCCCAAATTAAAATGATCCAGTGGGGAATAAACTCCTGCCCCCGAGAGGACGGTATCACCCCCCACAAACGCCTGGACGGCGTCGCACCCCTACTACTCCACTTACACCATCTTTCTCAAGCATACACATCTCAAACCGACCTCGACCCCTTACAACACCTAAAGAACACCCTACACACCGCACAAGTATGTCAAGATGTACAACGCGACGCCACCACCCATCACAACCCCTACGCCATAGGTGACACCGTAATGGTAGCCAAATTGCCTGTAGTAAACAAGCTGGGTCCCCGCTACGTAGGACCCTACAAGGTGTTGAAAGTCCCTAATCATTATCAAATTATCGTAGATTACCACGGAGAGACTAGGACAAACCGAAATCGCTTTGTGAGGATCTACCGTCCTTTGATTATTGATGGGGACAGCCACCAACAACCTAACTAAACTTCACCATCTACTTCCCAAACCTACCAGCATCAAACCCACCAAAACAGCAACAGTTTCCACAAATCCAGAAGTACCTCACACCGATCAAAGTTCCCTACCCCCAACCTCACCCTCCCAGCACTCAACCCCCTCCACCCACCAAACCAAAACATACAAGGAAAAAACACAAACTGCCAGTCAAACCTCATTTCACTACCTACTACAAGCTACGTCCCCACCCCCACCTTCCTCCCCAACCTCGTCTTATAAGAAAAAAAACCCACACACAACCACACCCCTACCAGCTCAAAACACCCCAGACAGACCCACCACAAACCCCAACCAAACGACCTACAACATCCCCCCCACCACCTTCACCAAAAAGAAAACGCCTAACCTCCTCATCCACCCCATCCCCACGAACCTCCCCCCAACATCAACCAAATCCACTACCTCTTCCTCTCCTCCTCCTACATCACCCCTCACATCCTACCCCAACCTCTTCCCCACCATCGTCCACCCAACCCTACTCCACCCCCAAACCAACCTTCCACCTCAACAAGCCCCCAAACATCACCCTCAACCCCTCATACTAACCAACTAAGCCAAATTTGAAACTCCCCCACCACTCCTCGCCTAGCCCCCCCCCCCCCCACGCATTCACCCTACCCATCTACCGTACCTTCCTCGACCCGAAACATTCCCAGAAATCATCCATTTCCCAACAAATCACCCTACAACCCACCCTCATAACTCAACCTATCACCCCCAAACCCTCGACCTCAAACCCTACCATCACCAAACCCCTCGACATCCTCTGACACCAGCAACATTCTGTCACCCAGCCCCTCCATTCAAACAAGATCAGGCCTTTTATCAAATCCCCCGGCCTGATTTTCCTCAATTTTGTTTGCACAAACCTCATAAAAACCCTCACCAACTCAGACCACACCAAAACAAACATATGACTAACATGCATACACCATCAACGCCCCGAATCTCGTCAGCAAGAAACACAAAATCAGCCTTCCCACAGCCAATTTTTGACAGATTAGTAATCTCCAGTACCTTTGCGTTCGCACGGATCGATAAAACCCCTCAGGTCACTGACCGGGTCACCAGTTGCACTCACACCACCACCAGCGCAACAACCACCACCTCTGCCCACCTCCACGTGAACCAGCTCGCCAGTACCATGAATACCTCCACAACCTTCATCACCAAGGTGAAATAGACCACCGATCAGGAACCAAGCTTCAAGATATGGTACATTGACGAAGCACAGACAGCAGCAATAATAGCAGAAAAACCTTCTTATCTAACGGTCTCAACAAACCCCCAGCGTGTTCCAGACCAACGATCGATAGACTGGTGGACCTATCTCAACACCCTACCGACTTTCACCCGCTATGGGAGCACATTTAGTTTCTGGCTGGAGTCACAGGGTCGTGCCTATCATTCCGAAGAGGGAAATAAATAATCGGATTAACGAAGACCCCCACCAACAAGAAAAGGAAGAACCCGGAAGAAAGGGAAGCCAAAACAAAGCAGCGACAGAATCCGGACCACCAGAGAAAACGCAACAGAAGAGAGGAAGAAGGAGGAACTAAAATAAACACCATAACCACCAAAGCAGAAAATACAAATATTAAATTCCGGATACCTATATTGCCCCACCTCATCAACAAGGAAGAAAGAGAGAAACGTATCAGACCACACCTACACGCCAAGAAAGAAAATACCGCTCCAACACAGAGAGATAACCAACGAGTAAAACCATGTGTACCCGAGAAACAACAAAACAAAATCTACATGCATCATCAAACCATTAAATTCCCTAACACCGCCAGTATCACCAGACGAGACGCCAGAATTGCCATCATTACCCCGGAAATACCAACAACAATAGGCAAGACCATCACCAACATATCACAACACCACAATGTGCCAAGAAAGAAGATAATATTTAGCCAAGGACAGAAGGACCAACAACAGCATAAGAAGAGAAAACACTTACGCCTCTCTTCCACCCAGAAGCCGACTCACCTGCCCGCGAACATCTGAGAGGTACTCCTAATCCCCCTAGATCTGCTCCTACTGGACTTATGAACTTCTGACCACTGCACACCTGCCCTGGGACATCTCAGCTAAAGTTGTCACTACTCCGACGAAACCTATACAAGGCAAGCAATTCTAGGGCTTCATGATCTGGCATGTCAGTAACCTAGCCCTATAATTACCCTCCCATTCAAAAGAAGATTGAAACCATGGCGAATATCTCTTTAGGTCTGAGGATTTCTTTTCCCTATTAAGGAAGTGGTACGATCACCTACAATGGTAAATGTGATAGTCACAAGACCCCTAATAGGCTGCACCTTTTAGTATTAGAAGTATAAACTCGTGGACATGTCCCCACCTTACTTCTCCTACTAAATACGCACCCAACAAAACTACCAGGAGATACTTGCCAGGGTAATATCCTTTGATTAGTTTGCAGGGCTTTGCGAGATACCGTCAATCGCACTCGGCATATAGAAGTCCTTAGTGCATCTGTCCAACGCCATGGTAGCGGACACTTGCAATTAAAAGGTTTAAACACCGCCCCTTAGTTCTTTGAACCTCATATAACGGTCAGCGACAGATCGAGGAAATGGTACAGGTCATGATCTTGCTATCTCCTCGAGTTGGTCCGATATGTTGTCACTCTCTCATGGCATTAATAATAATAATAATAATAATAATATTTATTCAGTTAGCAATTTACAGAGTTGGTACCACATAGTATGTTACAAATATGACATGTACCAGCCTTGCATAATTCCAACTAAGGATAGCCCAATAAGGCCGTTAGGTGTATTTCCATTGGGGTCCTTGTGGGATTAGGTTAGCTGGGGAAAATGGGGAGGACAGAGAAATAGATACTTTAGAGAAATTATTTCTAGGGGGTTATTTTAAGATACCTTACATCCTATAGTAAATATCAGTAATCCGTAATCAGTAATCATTTCAGTTTGGTTTGTCTATTTCTTATGTCGCATTTAGTAGTAGACATAAGCTTGGTGCTCCCTTCTCGCAGCTGTCCGGTTCACGTGTTCCTTCAGGCTACGTCTGAAGGAATACAGTGTTCTCTTTTCACGGACTGACTGGGGTAGGTCGTTCCAGTCTTTGATGGCGGTGAAGAAGAATGTTTGCTTACCCTGTCCTTGGATTCTCGGGACCTTAAAATTAAACATCCTGTTTCTTGTATTATGTCCACTCCTCTCATTTGCTTTAACAAAATCATTCTTTAGATACTCTGGAGCTCTATCATAGACAATTTTGAAGGCATTAGTGAGCCTGATTTGTTTGGCCCTGTCAGAGACATTGAGCATACCTAGTGACTGAAGCTGTTCCTGGCCAACATGTGATCTGGGTCCTAGGTTCAGCATGAACCTAACCATTTTATTTTGAGTGACCTGAAGTTTGTGCTGTGCTGATTTAGATGATGCAGAGTACCAGGATGACACAGAATAGTCAAAATGACATTGAACAAGCGCTTGGCAGAGGGTCTTTTTTGGTCGCCGCGGGCAAGCATCCCACCTGTCTATACAGGTATTTTATACGTGCTCTACACTTACTCAGGATAGATTCCAAAATTGTTTCACCTGACAAACTCGCGTCCAGTTTTAGTCCGAGATATTTAACTTGTGACACTGTTGTTGTTGTTGTTGTTGTTGTTCCCCAAGCTGCCTGGCCGAACAGCCCCAAGGATCCGAGCACGGCCAAGGCCATAACCGAGCGCCCCCACAGAACCCTCCCTGCCGACCACAACAAAGCCTGGGTGACCGAAGCCACTCCAAGGCGGGGAGCCGAGGAGGGTGCGGAAACGCCCGGGAAACCAACCACCCAGGGTCCTGTGGCCCTCAGCAATTATGAAGAGAAAGTTGAGGGGCAAGGGAAAAATGTGACGCTTTGGCTTCCAATCTTGGTAGATTGGGAGGTCAATCCACGGAAGAGACGCCGTCACTCGAGATCTAGAAAATATATAAGTAAAAGGAACAGTCAGAGTAAGCTATGGGTATGGCAGAGATCGCTCAGTTCTCACTCTGATAGACCAGCCCATCACCATGACACTGTTGTTATAGGAATATCATTACAGTTGACCAAGAAGCCCACAATGTCTTTCAGTTTGCGTTTTGTTCCACATAAGATGGCTTCCGTCTTGCCCAGGTGAAGAGATAGTCTATTGTCCACTAGCCATTCACTACATGATTCTAGTTCTTTGGAAAGTGAAGCGGCAATACTTATTGGGTCTTTTCCTGAAACCAGAAGCACGCTTTCGTCTGCATACAGTAATAATTTACATGAGACGCTCAGTTCCATGTCGTTCACATAACAGAGAAAGAGTAAGGGACCAAAGATGCTTCCCTGCGGGACCCCACAGTTAATTGGCATAGGATCATATATATTATCATCAATTTTGACTCTTTGGGTTCTACCACTAAGATTAGATTTAAACCAGTTCACAGACCCTATGCCCATTGCTTGTAGTTTATTACATAGGATATCATGGTCTACTGTGTCAAACGCTTTTTGTAGATCAAGAAGAACCATACCGGTGTAGTTAGCTTTAGAAATTTCTTTACGAATGTGATCCGTTAAGTGGATGAGACAGGAGTCTGTCGAGTACATGCATCTGAAACCTGATTGAAACTTATAGAATAGATCATTTTGTTTGAGGTAGTGTTCAATTTGGGTGTATACCGCTCTTTCAAGGATTTTAGATACAATACATAACATGCTAACTGGTCTGTAGTTACCAACTTCTAGTTTATTTCCTTTCTTGAATAGAGGGGTTACAATAGCTTCCTTCAGTTCAGCAGGTACAGTGTTGGTGTTAATTGACAAGTTGATGATGTGGGTTAGGGGGCCTGCTATACCAATGGCTCCATCTCGTAGAAATTTGGCAGGAATTTTGTCTGGTCCTTTGCTTTTATGTACATTTAGGTTAGACAGCTCGTCAAAAGTGTATTTTGGTGTAACATTTTGCAATCCAAATGTGTTCGGGTGTATGTCTTTATCTCTGTAGACATTTCGAAAGGTGGCCGTTGTTGTCGTGTATTTATTAAGAGGTTGAGGTAGGTTCTGTGCAAGTGTGTTTGCTATGGAGGTGAAGAAGGAGTTGAAGTAGGTTGAAATTTGTCGTTTATCGTGGCAAACCTGATCATTAATGGTGAGAGTGAGAGAATTAGTGTTAGACGAATCCCTTGTCTTGTTGCTGTAGCCTATTGTTTTTAGGTGCCTCCATAGTTTCTTTGGGTTATTCTGATATTCCTCTGCCTTATTGTGAAAATAATTAGTTTTCGCTGATTTTATTTTCCTACTTAGTTTATTCCTGGCCCTGTTGAACTCATGTTTCAGACCTTGGTCCTGTCTATGTTTCGCTAGCCTTTTTAACAGATTGTCTCTGTGTTCCAGATGGTGTAGTATGTCATTGTTGATCCATGGGTCTGACCTTGCTTTAATTCGTATGTCTTTCAGAGGAGCTATTTCGTCTAGAATGTTTGTGATGATGGTTCTGAAGCCATCGTATTAAAGCCATCGTATTAAAGACCCTAAGTCAAGAGTACCGAAACGGAACTTCATCACTGATGAATATACCTATTAGGATAGACGAGTAACTCTAGCCCCAGACATGTCCGGTTAAACCTACTTGCGTTAGTCCGAGGAAAGTGCCCGATGTCATGATATTAAGCAACTCTCATTTAACCCTATATTGGCGGCCCGCAACATAAGTCGAGTTAAATAAATTTGGACTATGTGGCGGCGTGCGACATAGGTCGTGTGGCAATTTCAGCACGTAATGTTGCTGAGAGAGAGAGACAAGTGGTGGCAGGAGAGTAGCGAGCGTATGACTGCTCCAGACCACCGCGGCGGGCCTACTGACACGAATCCCACCCTCCTCCACCCTCTCACACTCGCTACATACTGAAATGTATGAGGAAAGTACCGAATTACATGGTTTTTGCACTCGTGTTGCGCGGTTGTTGCAAGAAAACTAGCGGTCATACAAGGATCGTTGTGGTGTCATTGGAAAGCTCTGTTTATGCCCTTTCAGGGATAGATGCTTGTTTTATGCTCTGGGTCTTATTTAGGCATGAAAATGATCACGTAAACAGCCCTATTTTGGCTAAAAACACCCCGCTGGGCGGTACATATAAATAGACCGCCTAGCCTGCCAATAAGGTGTTAAGATCTAAAAGCAGTTCATCCAACTGTATCCCAAACAACTTATCTACACGAAAGGCCAACCTGGACGGCCCAACAGAAAAAAGAATCAGACGACCCATTGCTGTTACCTCAACTCATCACCTCTCCAGCTCCCAATGTTAGCTTAGGAGTAAATATTGAAAACTCACAATAAGTCTATACCTAGAAACATGGTATAAGAGTGCACAACGACAGAGTCCACAAATATTGACTCTGCCCTAATTCTCACCTGTGCGAAGTTACCGAAATAAGTTAGAGTCCACTCATATTGACTCTGCCTAAATTCTCACCTGTGCGAAGGTACCTAAATAAGTTAGCGTCCACACATATTAACTCTGCCTAAATTCTCACCTGTGTGAAGGTACTTAAATAAGAGTCCACATATATCGACTCTGCCCAATTCTTACCTGTACGAAGGTGTCTAGATATTTGAGAGTTCCATACGAGTCACGTGATTAAGTTATTGTTGATTCTTGTGAGATGTTGTTCATTCATTATTTGTGAGTAAATTCAGAGGTAAATTACAGCTAATTAATTGCTGATCTCGTTGCAGATCCTCATTCGTGCTCAGAAAGTTTATCTATATTTATGTTTTGTAAACCATTTATCCATGCATATTGATTCATATTGTTTAGTCTAAGAGTAAGATAATAAATACTGTTCCCAAAATATACTCAGTGTTATACGTATCCTTTATTTCTTCTATGCCCGTGTTGTTGTATGATTTGCCTTCTCCAGTTGAGAGATCCTACCAAATCCAATCACAAAACCAGGTAAAATCCCTGGTATAACAAATAGTGTGCGACTAATTATACATTACGTTGTTCCATATCTAGTGTCAAACCCACCAACACAGTCTGAAGGCAGTGTCACACAAGCTCTTTATCTGTCAACTTTCACGGGTAGCTGTAGTGAAACATCCTCACATTTTAAGTTACCTAATAAAGTTATACACCTAACACACTCTACCTTCGGTCAAGTCTCCGCTCCTAACGTGAATTAGCCTCAAAACAATGCAAGATAGATATAAATAAATGAGTAAGCAACATCTATCTATTCTATATGCTCAGGCCCAATCCCCATTTTGGGGGCAGCCGACTCAAGACAGAGCAAGAACAGGGAAAACACAAAAACAACATAAAACAAAAAATAAACACAGATAAAAAACACAAACTCTCACACATCCAGGTCACCCAGGAGAAGACCCAGAGACCAGGGTTACCAAGGTCGCTCCAGCACTCTCCCGGCTCCTGACCACCCGGAGAGGTTCCGATCTCAGCAGGCAGACATGCAGCGGAGCCAAAGCCACAAGCCCTCCCACCACACTTCCAGGCACACCCTTCATATTAATCGTCTCCCCGGGTCAGGCGCCCTTATATAATACATTATTGAATAAAGACAAACTTGCTCCTGAAAATTGCCGGAAAATGCGCTCGTGTAAACACCAGCTTTCTTTAATACAGTACCTCAGAAAATCTTTAAAATTATACCTCATCAGTTTGGTCTACCCTACACAAATACCATATTTCAAGTGAACAGTGGACATAGCACAAAAACCGACTAGGAAAACTACCCTAGACAAACATTAAACAGAGTCATACGAGATATGTGAGCTCTATCCTATATAAACAGTAAACATCATCAGTAAATCGCCTCAAAAACTTTCAGATAACCCTTTTAATATCTACAACTATTATCTCATCTCGAAAATCATCTGCAAACCAAGTACATAATATTTAACTGATCAAATAGCTCTTGTGCAATCTCTTGCTTTGATCCTCATTATAAGTTAATATAAGTTAAGAGTTATTCTGTATATTTTCAGCCAACGGCTGTAATTATCAATAAACCGTTTATCAACTCTGCGTAAGCAGACACATTCCGCAAAGGTCAAGATAAAGGTCAAAGGTTACTTCCAATTAAACTCGTAATTTCTCCTAAATTAATCAATAATTTTCCATCCAAATGTGCATAAATTCTTGAATTGTCAATGAAATGATCATGCAACAGAAACATTGTTCTCTCTTAAAGGTAAAGGTCAAAGTTCAGTTAACAAAACTTGCTTTTAAAACAATTACACTTTCACCAATATCGTTCTCCTAGATTTTGTATAATATATAGAAATTTTATTAAATAAATACACATGTATTTCAAATTTCAAGTTCAAAGACCAAGGTAAAGGTCAAAATATTATACATTTATATAAATTCTAAACTAATGGATAAAGGGGGATTAATCATTTAATCATTTAAAGCATGAACAATCGTCCTGACTGTCGGTGGTTCGAGCCCTGCTGAGAGTTTAAAAACATTTAGTAGCTCACGTGTATATGTGAAACATACTTAATATGTACAAATACTTTATTATACAGTATATATAAGTGAGATGCGTCCTGAGGAAAAAATACCAACACCCAGCCTCCAACATTCAGACACATCAACCGACACATCGAGATCAGTTGCTCGGATTGCGAGCATAAGAGCAATCAACCACCACCGCAACAATAGCTCCCACATCCAAAATGGCAGACCTCCACCCAAGCGCCCGGGCAACATGACAGAAAACGGAGAGAATATACTGAAGAGGGGATACTATACCATCCCCAAACTCTCCCATCCCCCAGATAATAGAAACGCCAATCATCACCAGTACTGCAACCAGAGCACCCTCAAATCACCAACATGACCGGCCCCAACCAGTGCAACCGGCCGAAGCAGAAAAAGCCAAAACTACAGTCCTGTTCCCCTTGAAAAAAGGCCAAAATTGGGAAACACATGGACCCCAGCATCCCTACCTCAACCACAACTTCATCCTCCAAGTACTCCCTTGCAGTGTACCTCCCATCATTACCTTACAAATTCAACCAAGACCCTCTGGCGCAATCCTTATAAACAAATTCCAAGCACTTCTCAACAACCTAAAAATCCTCCCTCACGTTCCCGTAATAACCCTCCAAACTTGGGGAAAATGTTAACCCCAAACAACCCCAATATGTCCACCACAATGCCACCCACTGATGCCCAGCATAAATCCTCTTCATACGAACGAAGAAGCTACCCAAACCATCAGCCATCATCCGTCCATCTCCTCCTGCAGCTTCAGGAAAAATACCTACAACTACCATGTCCTTGTTGACCGGAGTCACCACGGCCAGGACAACGCTACCAAAAGAGACAATACTCACACTGGCCAACAAAAAGGCAAGCAATCAGCTTGCTGGCTTAGATTAAATTTTTGAATCCTAAAGAAGTAATCATAGGTTAGAATGGATAATTAACAACTCTGATGCTTGTCATAGTACCCAGTTATATCGATCAGGTTTGAGCCCTGGCAGACAAATTTTCGTATCATACAATCCAAAGGGGAAAAGATCATCCAAAAAGTATCAGAACCCTCAAATATATTGATCAGGTTTGAGCCCTGGCAGAGGCATTGAAAGGACTGAGAAAATAGGATTTCTGGAATCTGGAAAGTACCAGAATTTTCAATTCAATCGATCAGGTTTGAGCCCTGGCAGATTACCTCAATCAGGTTTGAGCACTGGCCGAGGAACTGAGAAAACTGAGAAACTAAGAGTTCTATGTGTTGTTCGTGAGGACTCCTCGGGAATCCCTGACCAACATCAAGCTTCTCATAAGGAATCCCCCAGACTGGAGATACAGTCTCTCCCTTGTTCAACTTTGACTAAGTCTAAAATCAAAGTGAAACATTCGGGTGAAGGTATTCTAGTCGACCACCAGAAATTACCCCCTACTCCGGGCAAATCTTGGGATAACCCTAGAGTACCAGGGAAAACAGTCTCTTCCCCCAGGGCCAGCGCGGCTGAGCATCGAAGAGCCAGCCGTGAGGAAATCAAAACGAAGAACCGTGGCAAAAGGATTCTGGAATGGTTTGGCCAGAGTAAAGGGACTTATGCGACGTGTGCCAAAACCAGTGTGTTGCGTGTACCTCTCGCCATACCAAGTGTCCAGAGGTACTGTCCAAATTGTTCTCTCACACCTCTTAAGAAAATTCCTTTAAGTGCCCTTGTCTTCATCTGGTAGTGGTAACATTATTATTGTGAGGGATTAGACCTAGGTGTGCCGAGGATCTGGATATATAATTAACGTAGAACTAGAGAGTGCTTTGCTCACCCTTCTTGCGTGTTCCTGTTATGCTGTTTGTGGGAAACAAAACATTTCTGTCCACACCGGGTATCGATATATACACTTTCTCGGATCTCGGGCTCCCGTGATTCACCTGAGAGAAGATATACAAATCTGATTTCCCTATTATTTTATACAACACTTTTTTGTTTTTTTGTTTTTTTTTTCTATGTGATTGAGGGAGGCAAAAGGCATTACTGCCTATAGCGAGTGCTTCCCCCATAGTTGACAGAGTGACAGGGCCAAAATCAAGGGACGTTCGAGCCAAAATGCCTGGACACACGGAGTTTGAAGCAATTTAAGTCATAGGAAGAGGGAAAGACTGATTCTGGGAGAGAGTTCCATAGCTCAGCTGTTGAGTAGAAGAAAGTTTGAGAGTAATATTTCACTCTTGGGTTGGAGAGTTGCACTTAGACACGTAAAGAAGATCACTCGCTGGGCACCTGTGTTTATGCGTTCAATGTCACTAGATTCATAGCCAAAATGTCTCCTGTGCAGAGTTGAATGCTTCAATTTATTGATTTATGCTAGTTTGATTGATATTTATTCATCGAATTAACTTTGAGTACTTGTATGACTTGAATTCCTTTTATTCTTAAATCTTGCATTTAACATATTGTCACCTGTGTATTTATTGTTTAGATTGTTCTGTTGTCCAATATTATTTGTTTCAGTACTTCGCCATATTAACTTCGTACTTTTGCCCTTTTGGCTTTGTCATATTACAATTATTTGTGCATCCTCTGCTGATCGTATTTCGATCCTTATTTAGAACGATTTATCGTATGTGTGAGGGGTTATTACCTCTGATTTATATTAAATCTCTTGTGTTTTTATCTTATTTTAGCTGTTTGTTAATCTCTGCGACTTATATGAGTTATGAACCTCTGCTACTATTGAATAAAACTTGTGTGACCTTACTTTTTGTTCTTTTTATTGCCTGTTATTTTGTGTGGTAGTTTGGGAATTTTGGTCAGCCTTCACCCAGTAGAGCAGCCGTTTGTTGTATGAGAATATATCACGTTTCCTGGAAACGTGGCATAACAATAAGTAGTGAGGAGAATGTGTAGATGCCCCTACTATGGCGTCTGCGACAGCATCTTGATTGAGGGTTGGCATCTAGACGTGGCTATTTCGGCATCTAGATATTAGGTATTTCGGCATCTAGACACAGGGTATTTTTTCGTCTCAACATGGGGTATTTTGACGTGTAAACAAGGTATATAGTTACCGGTATCTACACATCCCCTACTAACAATTCATCGCAAGTTAACAGATAACCAGCGGGAGAATCGCCTTTGTCAAATTTAGACTTAGACTAGCGATTTTGGCACTGTCTGTGGTTTCACCCCTCGCAGCTATTTAACTTTCAATATCGTCAATCACCTTAAATATCAACCAGTGTTGTTCATTGCCCGTGAAAAGTTTCGTAGCCTGACCATGGAAAACGGTAAGGTTTGTGTTATATAGGAACTTCCGTCAATTAACACTGTAAAATAGAATTGCACTTAGAATTTCGTTTTTTTTTTAATGCGCTTATAAAGTAGTAGAGTTCACTCGTAAAAGAGGAGTGGAGTAGGACCTAGGTCAAGTACTATGTAAAGGGAGGCACTGTCCTGGGGCGTCAGGTTACCGTCATATACAGTACATTCGATAAACATAGAAAGGTCCGGACACATAGGGCTCAGGTTGTAGTTGGTTGCCTGTTGTGATGTAAAGTTGTAAAACTCGTATGATAGGTTGATTGAAGAAGTAGTTGTTTTGGCAAGGTTGATTGTAGAGGTGGAATGTAATACTCTTGTCCAGTAGAATGGATATTGATAGGGTTAAGTACAGAAGATAACTGCTTCAGGCTTGTAAGATCGTCGATGTACGTAAGTTGGATCTAGAAGGAATCCATGCTGGGCCGAGGTAACTTGACGATGGAGAGATCGTCGTTAATCGTTCCTCAGAAGTGGCTTAAGATTTGTAATTAATATTCCACCTAGACAACATGCATTCAATCCATCTCTTGATAATTATATATGTACCACCCTCCAACTAACACACCACGGGTATGCGCAAGCCTTTGTAAATATGCTACACCATACTTCAAATGTTGAATGGGATGAACTGGGTAACTTCATTAAACCTTATACCGGTTCAAATATAATTGAAAGTCTCGCTAAACTTTCCGCCAAGAAAACTATGTTTTCGAATGCTGAGAAACCTCTAGTGAAACTTCTATTTGATATGACTAATCTATCTTTAACAATAAAATAAAGTAAATACTTGAAGAAAACAATAACTGGTGGTAGTATGTGGAAAGCATATTGAATATTATTTAGGTAAGGTGTGGTGTGGAGGTAAATGTGCTGGAAAGTGTGAAAAGGAACAACTTGAGATGGTTCGGCCATATGGAATGTATGAGAGCGAGGTGGAAGGACAGAGAGGGAGAGGTAGACCGAAGGAGAGGTGGAGGGATGGAGTGAGGAAGTATATGAATGAAGGCGGTGCTGGTTGGGAGGAGGGGCGTCGACTGACTGGGGACAGAGATGTTTGGGGGCGGTTCGTTCGTGGCCACCCCTTCGGGGATCATGGCGTCAGGCAATAGATAGATAGGTAGATGGATTATTTGTTTTTGTTTTGAGTTCATTAGGGGAGGTGTGGCAGAGTGTTCTTGCCACTGGACTGGTAATCCAATGGACCCGGGTTTGAATCCCAATATGTCAATGGGAAGATATTATTGGGATGGAATTTGTGCTGGACCTAGTTTCAGTGCATTACCACATCACACCGAAATGCCAAAAAAATACCCTCATTGTTCCCTGATTAAATAGCTTTGTATGAATATTCCCATATTCAAAATATGTTACAGGGAGGCAATGCCTAGTGGGTTAATTGCTCAATAGGTGGCGTTCTGAGAGTGAGGGTCTGAGTCTGGGTGATGAGACTGTGAAGTGCAGAGGTGAAGCAGCTTCAGAGATGGAGTTGCTTCAAGCCGAATGGGTGCTTCGCATGTCTCACTCCCTAGACTGGAACAAGACCTCACGGACCTCACCGTGTTCAGCGGTAGAGTGTGCAGACTCTTAGCCTATGCCCGAGAGGGAGTAGTTGGAATATAGAAAACAAAAAATATGTCTATATTATATTATATAATATGGGTATACAGTATATGTAATAGTTGTATAGTATAGTTCAGAACATGGAGTGGTTCAGGACGACCACAAGCTGAAATCACAAAGTGCGATCTGTAGTTCAAGGCTAAAGAAAGCAATTAGGGGTGAAAGTGCGGCCAGGCAAATGGAGGAAGGTAATAAAATGAGGCTACATATACTCTCACAACTGATAGGGTACAGATAATAAAACTAACTGTTCCTAACAACAAATGCTAGGTTAGCGTATGTTAGACCAATGTTAACAAATTTCTTGGTGTAATAATTTACACTAACCTGTCATGGAACAATCACATTATGCATGGAAAAAGTAAATTAGCAAAAAGTTTTGGAATTCTCTGTAAAGCAAGACAAATTCTAACTACTCCAACATTAATTACAAAATGTAACTCTTTCATATATCCATGTCTTACCTATGGTATAGAGGTCTGGGGATCGGCCAATAACTGTTATATTTAACGTCTTGTAAAACAGCAAAAGAGAGCCATAAGGATTATTACCAATTCCAATTTTAGAGCACATACTGACCCATTGTTTAAGTCCTTAAGAATTTTGCCATTTTCTAAACTCATTCAATATTGTACAGTAAAACTATGTATACATTCAAGAAAAATGTAATACCTAAAGACCTGAATATGTTTAGCACAAATGAGGATGTCTATTCTTATAATACTAGACAGAGAAGTCATTTACATGTTCCCAGAGGCAGAACGAGTAGGGGTAAATCCAGCCCGATCGTCCTGTCGCCGGATCGTCCTGTTGCCGGATCGTCCTGTCGCCGGATCGTCCTGTTGCCGGATCGTCCTGTTGCCGGATTGTCCTGTTGCCGGATCGTCCTGTCGCTGGATCGTCCTGTCGCCGGATCGTCCTGTCACCGGATCGTCCTGTTACCAGATCGTCCTTTCACCGGATCGTCCTGTTGCCGGATCGTCCTGTCACCGGATCGTCCTTTTGCCGGAATGACCTATCGGATCGGCGAAGCCGGATCGTCCTTACCTAACATGACGTAACCTAACTAAGTCTACGTGCTTTAACCTGCCTAACCCACACATAGGCACACACACACCTGTTCTCTCTCTCTGAAGCTTAGCCTAACCATGGGTTTTTTCCAGTGTTGTGTAATAATGAATACCCTAGTCCTACATGTGCGTTACACGCACACACACACACACACACACACACACACACACACACACACGCACACACCCACACACACACAGGTACAGACATACACGCCAGGTTTATCTAAGTCTTGTGTGAATGTGTGTGTGTCTATAGGTGCTATCACCGGATGTACTTCCTTTCTAACCTAATCTGGATATCAGTGTTATGTAATCCATGGCTTACGTAACCGGATATTAGTGGGTTTATCCAGTCTCGTACGACCATACATGAGTATAGGTATATCACAGGATGTCTAACCTAATTTATAACTGTTTTTCCAATGTTATGTAATAATGATTACCCTAGGCCTATATGGATGTGTGTGTGTGTGTGTGTGCTTATGGGCGTGTCTGTGGGTGCGTATGCTTATGTGCGTGTGGGAGTCAATAATGATGTATATAAGCGTCCCTATCCCCTCATTAACAATCATAGGTATTTGGAATGAAGCCTCCACCGCCTGAAAGCTCTCCTCCCATCAACCCCCCAAGGGGTATTGGAGGTGGCCGTAAGGAAATCCGACTATCTCAAACCCCTCCGCCTACTAACGTCGCTGATTCCTACAGCGATATATCCTTTTATATAACGCCTGAGAGAGTAATGCCCGAGCGAGAAGCCTCCCCTATTCTTCACCGCTCTAAACGTTACTGGGAATCCTCGGATGCTCCCTCCCTTACACCTGATGCAAGTGAGAATGACGGTGCACCACTACTCGGTGCACTTCCTTCATCTCCTGCAGGGATTAGTGTTTTCCAGTATATATGCGCTCAAACCTCGTAAAGGCCTTAGTTAAATAGAAGCCAACACGATGCAAGCATTCACCTCCGATGCTCTCGACATATTCAAACACCCCGCATGCGTAATAGTAGCGGGATACAGCAATTCGGGCAAATCTGAACTTGTCAATAAACTTATAACCAAGTACCATAATAAATTTAAAAAGATTGTTATATGCGGTCTTGCCATGCATCCCCAACAGCATGATAAAGAAATAGGGACCGTGTCTCCTGAAATAGTGAACCCTGTAAGCGATGAGGATACTTACGATCAAAGAGGAACCTTATTTGTCCTTGACGATCTATTTATGGAGGCTGTAAAAAATAAATTAGTCGTTGACGCTTTTACCCACGGCCAGCATAATAACATTTCATGTATCTTCATAACCCAGAACATGGGTGGCAAACATGCGAGGAATATTAGCCTCAACTGTTCTCACTTCCTATTACTGAGACAGCGTGACTTATCGCAAATACAGCTACTCGGAAGGCAAATATTCGGCAAAGACCGAGCCAGTGATTTTGTTGAAATATACAAATCTGCCGTTTTCTCTCAACCCTTTGGCTATCTCCTCGTCGACTTAGGTATAAATACTCCCGAAGCCCAGCAATTCCGCACAAATATAGCAGGTGAACCACCCTGAGAGCGTGTTTTCCACTGGTGAGCTCTAAGCATCGAGAGCTATTAAATGTTCTCTACAGCCGTCACGATCAGCCGTACGGGCTGTCTTCTCAAAAGAAACTATGGGATAAGGCCCGAGGCATTGATCCTTCCATAACCCCGCGAGACGTGATGAGGTTTCTCAGGACCAGCAAAACCTACACGCTACATAAGCTACAACCGAAGAAATTCACCCGTCATAAAGTTCTCTCCCCCAAGCCCAAGATCATCATGGCTGCCGACTTAGCCAATATGCGTCATTTAAAGAAAGGCAACGACAATATATCGTACCTGCTAGTCTGCGTGGACGTATTTTCTCGTTTTATGCAGGTCGTGCCCTGCTCCCAGAAAGATGCGACTTCCATGCTAACAGCTGTTGAGAGGGTTATGGAAAGCGATGAATCCAAGGGTGTGAGAAGATTGAACACTGATCTAGGCACCGAGTTTTATAATAAAAAAGTGAAGGAATATCTAACATCTCGCAAGATTAAGCTATATAGCATTCATTCTAGTGATATTAAAGCTTCCATCGCCGAACGAGCCATTCGCACATTGAAATCCCGCTTATATCGCTTTATTACACAGCGGAATTCCCCTCGATATATTAACCATCTCCAGGGCATGGTCGAGGCCTACAATAATTCCCCCTACTCCGGATTACAAAATGGACAAACCCCCACCATTGTGCATAAATTAACTCAACCACCCGACATTGCACGTCAATTCCATCTAATGTATAAAAACCCCCAGAAAACCCCTCAGACGCATTAGTCTCGAGCTAGATGTTGGAGAGATTGTGCGTCTCGTGGGTAGCGCTCGCTCATCCGCTTTCCATAAGGGATACACCCAGCAGAACACCCATGAGCTATTCCGAATTCGAAAAATAAAATACCAGCATCAACCCAAAACCTATCTCCTGGAAGACCTATCCGACGAACCCGTAGAGGGCATCTTCTACAGACCAGAACTGGTGGTCAGTTCCCTGCCCGAGTCATTCGATATTAATATTCTGAGAACCCGCAAAACCAAGGGGGGGACACAATATTTCGTACATTGGGTCGGATATCCTACCTCCTTTGACAGCTGGATTAAGGCCTCCAACCTCGTGCCAAGATGAGCAGTAAGCTCCCCCTACTCGCCGTACATAACAAGTTTTTACTGCTACTTAAAAAACTTAACCCCAAGGAAAGGAAGAACCTCATTAAACAACTAGGATGCGAGCATTTAAACTGTATTTCTGAGATATTCTCCAACTTTCTAAAGAAACACCTCACCCTGAATAGTAGAATTATAAGAAAGCTACAACACCATCATGAGGATATACGAGCCGTCGCCCGGAAGAAAACATCTTTAACCAAAAAGAGATTAATTCTAGCTAGTAAGGCGGGGGGTAGTATATTAGCCGCCCTTCTCCCCGCAGTTGCCGGTCTACTGTCAAAACTGTTCGCATAATGCGCAGCTATTATCTCCTCCCCGAATCCACAGCCAAACGTGTTTTAACAAGCATCGAGGGCCCCCCCTCCTCCTCCTCCGCACAACACATTCCAGCAAGTTCGCCCTCCCGACACGTTCCGACAAGCTCGGTCTCCCGACATGTTCCAGCAAGCTCAGCCTCCCGCCTCCCCCCACAGCCCGCTCCTAAAGCACCCGTCACACCTAGCCGATTTTAGGCCAAGACTGTCCGCGACCTAAGGGTCGTGGACAGTCTTTGTCTACGTCGCCGCGCATCATGGGCCGTCGCCAACCTAACAAACAGGTCGGGATTGGTCTTCACATACCCCCTCAAAAGTTCTACAAGCGAAAAATTTGAAATCAAGTCGACGTGGAGTGAGGTCATAAAAATGGGACAGGAAGGGGACTGGAGGCTGATGGCGTGTGACGGCGCTTGGCGGTGCTTGACGGCGATTGACGACGCTTGACGGGAAACGGTAGGCGTCAGTGCGGCGGCACACGGCACCATAAATGATAAGTGGATAAGTGGATAAGTGGATTATCGCCACGTTTGGCTTTCTCAAGGACCACATCGTGCGGCAGAGTGGTCGTCAGAATAGCCAGGTAAATTTTGTTTTAATTAGTTTTGCATGTCTCGATTATTTAAAAGTGTTTGACACTGACCAGCCACGTGTGGACAAATTAATTATGTTTGTGGAGACTCGTTGTGCATACCACAGGTTTCTGACCTGACCTGGTTGTGGTATCTGCCGTTTGTTATTCCTTTCGTGATTTCATTATTGTATTGATTTACTTATTAATTTAATATCTTTATATATATATTTTGTAATTAATTTAATGTATGTATTTTTTGATTGATGACTTTCTTTATTTCATTATTGTATTACTTTATTTAGTTATTGAATATGTTATATATACTGTATATGTATATATAACGTAAATCATTTTTTTATGCATACATTATTCATGCAGTGGATGAATGAAACAAGCCATATAATATATATATGTTTATAATAGTACATATCAATACTAATAATTGACAATTTCAGGTTCATATAGCTGTCACCGGTTGCCAGGAACCGCAGTGTTATGGCTAGTCGTAGGCCAGGGTCGAGTGCCTTCCGGTAAAAAGTATCGTTCTTTTCAATGCGGTGCGCCACACGTCCTAGTACCTCCCGGAAGACTGCAACATCCATCCGCAGGTAGTTTCTGTAGGCTGGCCCATCCTCCTGGGCGAGTTCCTTCAGTAGCTGCTCATAAATACCAAAGGTTTTCCTATGGAGAAGCCAGTTCCGGACCCACATGCGAGGGGTTCTATTCTCCCTCTATTCTTTTCCTCAACAGCAGCTTGCAGATGGCTATATTTGTCAGTAGGTAGTCATTTTCCATATTTAACTGAACCTGGAGTAAGCGTAGATGTCGTATCGGGTTCCTGGGGACTGTGGTGAACATGGCTACGTGCAACCGTTACGGTGGCTGAAGGTATACTGATGAGGCCCACCCTTTGGTGTACCTTTTATATACCACACCTTGAGTTCGGTCGCCGTCGTTCGGGGTCATGCGGGCCGGGGTCACCGTCCATACTGAAGGGGTCGCCGCTCATCGGCACAGTAATTAATATTGACGCCGCCCTAACTCCCGTCGACGCCGTTCGTCGGGTCGTTGTCGACGCACTACACCGCAGATCGGCACTACAGCGGCGACCTAAAACTCACATTCAGTCCGGCATGGGCGCCGGTCTACCCCGTCAGGTCGCCGTCAGGCGGCGTGGCCATCCATACTGCATCCCGTCCAAAACTCACCCCCCCATATCCTTAAGCTCTCCGCCGAAGGTCGGCACTCCTGACCACGACTCAAGGTCATGGTCAGTCGTGGCTCAAATCGGCATGGTGTGACGCCTGCTTTAGGCCCCATCGTGGAAAAAGAGAAAGAAATCAACATCTCATTCACATCATTACAAGAAATCAGCGAGGACTATGCACAAAACCAAACTCCCACCACCCGTACTAATGAAAGCCACATCAGTAATGGTGAATGCTTTCAAAAATCCCAGTCTAGATCATCTCCTACCTGCCCACGTAAAATATAATGAAGTGCCTTACGCTTTAGGACTTCTGGAGCGAGTTAAAAACAACCTTTTACTTAGATGGGACAGGGAAGGACGACTACTGGACTCGGCTAGCAACAACAATATTCTAGATATTGTGGGTCTACTCTCGTCTAAAGGGACTACGCCGTCCAAAGCCCAGCGTGATGACGTGGATCTAATTATTAGGACAGCGGGTCTTCATCCCTCTCATATTATAAACACCCATGTCAAAAAGCAATATGGTGCTGGTATAAATAGTCTACTCTCGTCTAAATCACCCGTGCTGGCAACACACGGGTGGGTCTCCTATTAAACCATCGTGAGTTCCCTCCCCCTCCGGAGGGGTTGCCCATTAAACCAATAACCGGCAACCCCCTCACATCCGCCGCTCGAGGGGTATTAAAGCCCGTCGGGGCAGACCGGACCCGTTATACTCTCTTACTCTCACGGTGAGCTCACCACGTCAGTTCCAGACCATAAGACCTCCACCCGACACGATAGCTTCCTAGACGGGACAATCAACATCCCGAGAAATGGACTTAGTGGACACTCCCGCACGTTGGGGGAGAGCGACATTGGCGAGCAACGTTACCCCGTCCAAATGTGAGAAGGATCAGCGCCCTCACCTCTACTCTCCCTCGGAGGAAGGCGAGGATCTTGGATTAAGCGACGCTTACTCGCTCAGCTACGAGGAAAAGGTTCCCGGTGACGCTCGCTATCGTAACGATAAAACCATCATTGCCGGTGTTCACAACTGCACGGCTTGTCGGGAGACCTCCGGCTTCTCCGCGCTTCTACATCGAACATATCCGTATAGTAACCTCTACGCTGAAAGAATGTCTATATATCAACTAAACCGATGCCGCTGGCAAGACAGGGGTGTGCCCGGGAATATTATAATACGTGAGCCCCCTGACCCTAGTCTCCCCCACATCGCTTGTCTTCTAGCCCAATACGCTCCCGGTAAGATCTTGGAGCTCAATGAGATTAACCAGAAGTACCTACTCAGTTCTCGCGACGGCAAATTCATACAGGGGTTAAAGCGAGACCATCACCAGGACCGAGTTAAAATGTTTAATGTCTGCGTTACTAAACTCGTCGATTGGGCTATTGAACATGAGATGACCCGTATTGTATTCTCCTTCAAATGCGGGGCTGCGGGGCTCCCCTCTCACGTATGGACGCAGGATTACCAACCTATCCTAACTCACGCAGCCGGGAATCTTAGGACCCGCAATATATCCTGCATCATCTTGGACAAGTGGTGGATAGGGTTAACCGATGCGAATGCGAAGGAGGAGGAGGAGGACGAGTCGAGTGAGAAGAAGCTAAGGAACAGCGACGAGGATGAAAACTACGGTGCTGCGATGCCAGACCTCTCTCAATTCCTAATAATGCACATGTAATCTCCTTCAATGACTCTCTCTCTCTCTCTCTTTGTGTTAATAAATACCTAAGCTTTACCTATCGTGTATTACTCTCCGTGTTAATAAATACCTAAGCATTACCTATCGTGTATTATTCCCCCATCCTTCTTGTAGGTAGCTATAAATATAAGAAACAAGCCAACTTCGCGATAGTCTCTCTCAGTTCCAAGATGGAGTCACATCATGTCTACGTTACCAGTGCCGCTGACAGTGACATATACCCCAATAATACCGGTAGTTTTACCAACAACTTACAAACCTTAACGCTGCACAAGGACATGGAATACGAAGTTGGCCTGTTAAATGTGTTACTCCCTCAATGTTACTATACCATTAAGGGACACGAAGTGGGGTGCGGCGTGCATATAGAGTACGCGCAGCTTAGTTCCGAAGTGGCTATTGAAAAGCGTAAGATGGTTACAACTAATTTGGGAAATATCTTGAGTCAGGACACTGAATACCTTATCGATCGGGTTAATACTGAATTAGGGTCAATATTAAGGGGTCTCCTTACCCGCGACCGAGCCTACGATACAAACACCTTTGACCGTCTGGCCCGTCCATATCCGATACTCTCCCTCGGTCAAATGAGCCTTACATCTTACGGTACGCTGCTTCCGCGATTCCCATCCGAGCATCTCAACCGTGAAGATACGGTTCGAAGAGCGAGTAGCCCGACTTCTCGGCTTAAGCCCCTTAGAATCCTACGACGTGTTTACCTCCACCATAGACGTTCTCACTGGAGGTATCGCGTTTCTATATCATACTAGCCCGTTTCCCGTCTTAACGAACGGAGATGCTCAGCGCCCCGTCAGGCTATATTAATAGCTCATCGAGCCAAGCGTCGGCAGTCTTTTCCCTAACAGCATGCGAGTTACATTCATCCCTCCCTCCGCGGGGGAGTATCGCTCTCTTTTCGCACCCGGCGGGCGGAGAGTATGTCACGGGGGCGGTGTCAACGATATTGCCACCCTCGTTTACGAACCCAGCTACCGTCGGGGTGGGGATCTGTTCTCTACCTTAGCGGGTCTCGCAAAAAGAGCCTTCCCGTTTCTATTACGAAATGTCATAGCTCCTTCCGCGCGTGAGTTTGGAAGCAATGTCATGGAGGATATCTCTCAGGGTAATAACCTAAGGGGGTCCCTAAAAAGACACGGTTGAACGCTCTGAAGAACGCGGCCGTAAAGATGACGAGGGGAGGTGGTAGAAATAGGAAGAGGGTAACGGTTAAAAGGAAAATTAAAAAGAAGACGATGGGGAGGTGCTATAAGAAGGATGTATTTTCCTCGCTGTAAATCAGTACCGTATTAGCGTCGATATGGCGAACATGGCAACCGCGGAGGGGGCTGTGGGTCAGCAGACCCCCGTGGGTCAATACTCCGCCGGTGTCAGTGAATTATTCCCCCGTCCCAACAAGACCCGTCTCTTGGGAGCTACCATAGCCTCCCGGCAAGATGCCGACGTGTTGCCTAGCAATCTAGGTTTCAACATGAAGTTAACTGACCGATACGTTGATTTCCTCATCCCCGGGACTCCGGGGAGCTTTATTGACTTGTGCCAATTGGTCATACACACCACTCTACGTCTAACCCAAGAGGATAATGTGACCCCCCTCGGGGATGAGTCGAACATTGAGTTCTCGAATAACACAGCCCACAGTCTTTTCACATCCGTGCAGTGTTTTCTCAGTGATGTACCCGTCGAAACCAATGTTCTCTATGGTTACAGTTCCTACGTTAAAGCCCTCACCACCTTGGCACCGGGCAAAATGAACACGGTTGGGTCCTTGGCTAATTTCTCATGCCCGTCCCAGGGTTTCACCCTGAAGATAGAGGACAGTTACTTTACTCCCACTCGAAAGGATCTCTCTAAGCGGTTCAAGACCCACGGTCTGGAGCTATGCGCTCCTTTATTCCTCGACATTAGTACGCTAGACAGTTATCTACCCGACAGTATTCCCGTGCGACTCCGTCTCGAACTGGCGAGTAACGCTTGGCTAATGAACATACCTACCGACGGGGATAAGACGCGACTCCACGTCGATTCCGCCAAATTGCTTTATACCCGGTTATTCCCCTACCCCAATGCTTTACATGCCCTAAACTCCTCGTTGAGCGGCGGGTCCGTTATAAAATCCACATTCACCAAAACTCTCTTTAAAACATACGTGCTGGCTCAAGGTCAGACCTCCGCTACTTACGACCAACCGTGGGGCAGTGTCATCCCTGAAAAGCTGACGATGGTCATGATGGGTATGACCGCCCAAGCGGGTGATTATACGCTTAACCCTCTGTATCTGACACACGGGAACTTAAGTAGAGTGAACGTGACGGCTAACGGTCGCGTCGTCTATAATGTGTCCAGCGGTTTCCCCTACGCCTGTTCCGAGCTGTATTACCGTACGTTGGATGCTCTGGGACTCCATCGAGAGCATTCAATTACTAAAGAGGCTTTCGTCAATGGGGCTACGATTTGCTGCTTTGATTTGAGGGCTGAAAACCTGAATGATAATATGCCCGTGGAAATAAATGGGGGGCTGCGGGTCAACCTAAATATGACCGGAGGCTCGGAGGGTAATACCCTAGTTTTATTATTCAGTGAGACGGTCGGTATATTAACTATAAACGGCGACCGAAGACTACAGTGCGACGTACGCGCTTGAGGGTGTAGGGATGAACAATTTGGAAATTGAAAGAGGGGTAAGGGGGACTCTAGGAAAGGAGGCGGTGTTTCTGGGGGTGCTATTAGCGGATGAGGTCGAGACATTACTACGAGGACACGCGGGGAAACCCGCTGTGTGTATAATCAACACTCTACCGAGTTGGTCTAAAAAAAATATGGGGCATTGGCTCTGTATCTACCGCGATGCTCGTAGAATAGTATGTCTGGATAGCTACGCTCTAGACCCCCGAGTCTATTCCGATTATTTTAAAGGACTCGAGAGACCCGGACTCCCCATTTTTAAAAATGCATTTAGACTCCAGGGAACCCATAGCGACGTAGGCGGGGCCTATGCCAGGTATTTTACTCATCGCGTCACTCACGCGGGGGTCGGAGAAACGTTAGGGAAGATACGCAGCGAGTTCTCCCAGATTGACTACCGCGGGAATGATGAATGTGTCTTGCGTTTTGCGTATAACAAGTTTAGCATGCCCGCCCTTCAACGCGTGCCCATAAGTACGTAGAGGACTCTAGTATCTCTCTCTCTCTCTCTCTCTCTCATACGATATATGAATTGAGATGTTAACCTAACCCTAGTCATCCTCGTCATCTCTAACCTCTTTTTTCTCTAGATTGTGATCCGCCCCGCCCCGCCGCCGCCGCCGAGCCGCCCCGCCCGCCCCGCCCCGCCCCGCCTCGCCGCCGCCTCGCCCGCCCGCCCGCCTGGCGCCCACCCCGAGGGGGTATGGGCGCTTAGAGAATAGTTACGCGGATTGTGCTCTACGACCCAATAAAAAATTAAAAAAAACTAGACCGACTAAGCTTTTATTATCCCTCAACGTGTCTTACTACTTAATGACTAGAGAATAGCGGTCATCATGCGGGAGGGATTTACAATTCATCAACAGCATTTATGGTTTTAATCAATCAATTCATGGAGGAAATTTAATATTCATAATTTTACAGTTCATCAGCTTTATTGACAATTCATCATTTATGGTTTACAGGTCATCATCATCATCAACGCGGTAATCACGTTAGGAAATTTACCATTCATCCGCTTTATTGAAAATACATCATTTATGGTTTATGGTTTACAGGTCATCCGCTTTATTGAAAATACATCATTTATGGTTTACTGGTCATCATCAACGCGGTAATCACGTTTGGAAATTTACCATTCATCCGTTTTATTGACCATTCATTCATTCATCATCATCATCATCATCATCATTTATGGTTAATATTACAGTTCATCATCATTATCATCCTCGGGGGCGTTCATGCGAGCCAGATCGATGAGGGCATTCAATGTTTCCGCCTGGCTTACAACATCCCCCTCCTGCTCCTCCTCCCCCTCCGTGTGAGCATCCAGCACATCTTCTAGTAGCCAGTCATCCCCCTCCTCCTCATCCGCATCCAGCGCATTGGCTAGTAGCCTACCCTCCACCTCATGAGCATTCAGCGCATCGGCTAGTAGACTATCCTT
The DNA here is from genome assembly GCA_032716605.1 of Paralithodes platypus. Taxonomy (NCBI): domain Eukaryota; kingdom Metazoa; phylum Arthropoda; class Malacostraca; order Decapoda; family Lithodidae; genus Paralithodes; species Paralithodes platypus. The sequence goes on along the minus strand of CM064548.1, from coordinate 25,435,086 downwards.
CTCATTCACCGTCTCGGGAAAGTACATCCTCGTCCTCGCATCTCGAGCGTACCAAAGCCCGCGCGTGGGGCCCGCACCGCGCCGTTCTGCACCCTCCCGCCGTCGTCGTCGTTGTTCTCTCACCTCCCGCCGCTGTCGCTGCTGCTGCTGTTGCTGCTGTTGACCCCCCCATTCGGGCGGGACCCCCTGATTATCGGGATGCCCGTAGGACCGTGACTCGAAGACGTTGAGGTAGTATCTCTTATCCTCCACCGTGTATATACCACTTTTCCGGTAGGAGACCATGCACATATCTCCCCCGCGTACGGTAAAACCCCGATAGAGGAATGAGAAGGAGTGTTGTAGTTGTAGGGCGTCCAGGTATCTCTGATGGGTAATAGTTGCCTTGACTTGCCGAGGTACTCCCTTGGCCGAACTCAGCCTGTCGTTGTTGACCATCAGAATGGAATAACACTTGGGTCGTACACCCACAAACTCCGAGATAACCCTTTCACTGACTTCAGACTTGAGACAACCCAGTCTACCCTTATTGGTCTCGCTGTACAGAGGATGCGAGGGAGCGAAGTTGCTGAGGTCGAGGTACTGCTTGAGAGGTTCCTGAGCATACTCCTCCATCAGGTCGTCCGTTTCTGTACAAGTGACGAGCGAATCGGTGTCGCAGTAGACTAGTTTCACTCGTTCACCGTAGTGGGCTTTGAGAACCCCGTAATAGAAGCGGTAGAGTTTTAACTTGGACAGCTCGAGGATGTAGAACCCCACGTAGCTGGGATGGTTGACTCGGACGGCGCGCTTGTGTCGGATCATCATGACCCGACCCTCACCGAGCGAGTCGACACGTTTAAAGTACGAGCTTCGTACTATCGTGAGGAACTTTTCTCGTCCCGTCACCACATCCACGTCCTGGTTGTACTTTGCGGGGTTCATCAGAGTGCGTCCGAAGATGCTGTTAGATATGCACTTGATCACATTCTTCTTGATGGGACACGTTGCATTTCTCCGAGCTTCGATGTTTCCAGCTATGAACCCAGCCAAAAAACTTGCCTGACGGAAAGTATAGACTCGGGTAACCCTCTCTACCACCAACCCGAGACTAATCAGTTGCTGCAGCAGGGGAAGGGCAAATAGCATATTCTTCTGAGCGGCGTGAGTTCCGATGAGTTTCACGTTCTGCTTCGGTGGCTTACGGTCTTCAGCCTCGTACCACCTCCGCGTGGCCTCAGACATGACGTCCGGGGTTATGTTCTGCTGAGTGATGATGAGGGGAAGGTCGTCGGTCTTTTCGGCCACTTCACGGGTAGCCGCAGCGGTGTCGCAGAGTATTAGAAAGCCGTAAGCACCGTCAGCCTTCACCTCCGCTAGTGGGAGTCTCAGGAATTCCTCGAGTTCTTGATTGAGTAGCTCCCTCATCTCTCCACAGGGCAACTTCTCCTTCATTACAGTAGGGTACAAACTGCACAAATCAAGATAGCTCAGGAAGGTACTAGTGTCCGTCCGAGGGTTGAATCTTTGGTTGGTGAACTTATTGTTGGCTTTGACGTGACGTCGCATGACACTACAGAAGCCACCTCGAACATTGGCTTGTATCCGGTGATATGTCTCGGGATCGCTGAGAATGTCCAACTCCACACCCGTGGACATGAGGAAGGAGTCGAACGCAAATCCGGGAGAGACGTGTAGTTTATAGGATCCAGCCGCCACTGATCCCTGAGGATGGTGCGCCATTCGAGGAAACAGTCGCAGAGGAGTCCGACGTCGACCATCATATACAGGGTCATGTAATCCCCGAGGGTGCGGCATCCTGCGATGCTCCATACTCTCTCGGCATGCTCATAGTCGGCTTGGGAGGGCTCTTGCTGCAGTAGAGAGTTGTAAAAGGCCTCACGCGAGGGGAGACGCAGTTCAGAGAGACGAGCGGGAGAGTCGAGGTAGTCGTAGCAGAGGACTTGTTTTCCAGATGTTAGTAGAGACAGGGCCGCTGAGTGAACACCCGTCATCATGGCTCGAGTGTATCGCGGTGCGTTACCTCCGGCGATAAACTGTTCGGCCAATTGAGCATGACTCGGGCAGGGAACTGACCACCACTTCTGGTCTGTAGAAGATGCCCTCTACAGGTTCGTGGTATAGGTCTTCCAGGAGATAGGTTTTGGGTTGATGCTGGTGTTTTATTTTTCGAATTCGGAATAGCTCATGGGTGTTCTGCTGAGTGTATCCCTTATGGAAAGCGGATGAGCGAGCTCTACCCACGAGACGCACAATCTCTCCAACAGCTAGCTCGGGACTAATGCGTCTGAGGGGTTTCTGTTTTTTTTTATACATTAGATGGAATTGACGTGCAATGTCGGGTGGTTGAGTTAATTTATGCACAATGGTGGGGGTTTGTCCATTTTGTAATCCGGAGTGGGGGGAATTATTGTAGGCCTCGACCATGCCCTGGAGATGGTTAATATATCGAGGGGAATTCCGCTGTGTAATAAAGCGATATAGGCGGGATTTCAATGTGCGAATGGCTCGTTCGGCGATGGAAGCTTTAATCTCACTAGAATGAACGCTATATAGCTTAATCTTACGAGATGTTAGATATTCCTTCACTTTTTTATTATAAAACTCGGTGCCTAGATCAGTGTTCAATCTTCTCACACCCTTGGATTCATCGCTTTCCATAACCCTCTTAACAGCTGTTAGCATGGAAGTCGCATCTTTCCGGGGGCAGGGCACGACCTGCATAAAACGAGAAAATACGTCCATGCAGACTAGCAGGTACGATATATTGTCGTTGTCTTTCTTTAAATGACGCATATCGGCTAAGTCGGCAGCCATGATGATCTTGGGCTTGGGGGAGAGAACTTTCTGACGGGTGAATTTCTTCGGTTGTAGCTTATTTAGCGTGTAGGTTTTGCTGGTCCTGAGAAACCTCATCACGTCTCACGGGGTTATGGAAGGATCGATGCCTCGGGCCTTATCCTATAGTTTCTTTTGAGAAGACAGCCCGTACGGCTGATCGTGACGGCTGTAGAGAACATTTAATAGCTCTCGATGCTTAGACCTCACCATTGGAAAACACGGTCGCAGGGTGGTTCACCTGCTATATTTGTGCGGAATTGCAGGGCTTCGGGAGTATTTATACCTAAGTCGACGAGGAGATAGCCAAAGGGTTGAGAGAAAACGGCAGATTTGTATATTTCAACAAAATCACTGGCTCTGTCTTTGCCGAATATTTGCCTTCCGAGTAGCTGTATTTGCGATAAGTCACGCTGTCTCAGTAATAGGAAGTGAGAACAGTTGAGGCTAATATTTATCGCATGTTTGCCACCCATGTATAGGTTTTGGGTTATGAAGATACATGAAATGTTATTATGCTGGCCGTGGGTAAAAGCGTCAACGACTAATTTATTTTTTTACAGCCTCCATAAATAGATCGTCAAGGACAAATAAGGTTCCTCTTTGATCGTAAGTATCCTCATCGCTTACAGAGTTCACTATTTCAGGAGACACAGTTACCTTAGACCCTATTTCTTTATCATGGTGTAGGGGATGCATGGCAAAACCGCATATAACAATTTTTTTTAAATTATTATGGTACTTGGTTATAAGTTTATTGACCAGTTCAGATTTGCCCGAATTGCTGTATCCCGCTACTATTACGTGTGCGGGGTGTTTGAATATGTCGAGAGCAGCGGAGGTGAATGCTTGCATCGTGTTGGCTTCTATTTAACTAAGGCCTTTACGAGGTTTGAGCGCATATATACTGGAAAACACTAATCCCTGCATGAGGTGAAGGAAGTGCACCGAGTAGTGGTGCGCCGTCATTTTCACTTGCATGAGGTGTAAGGGAGGGAGCATCCGAGGATTCCCGGTAACGTTTAGAGCGGTGAAGAATAGGGGAGGCTTCTCGCTCGGGCGTTACTCTCTCGGGCGTTATATAAAAGGATATATCGCTGTAGGAATCAGCGTCATTAGTAGGCGGAGGGGTTTGAGATAGTCGGATTTCCTTACGGCCAGCTCCAATACCCCTTGGGGGGTTGATGGGAGGAGAGCTTTCAGGCGGTGGAGGCTTCATTCCAAATACCTATGATTGTTAATAAGGGGATAGGGACGCTTATATACATCATTATTGACTCCCACACGCACATAGGCATACGCACCCACAGACACGCCCATAAGCACACACACACACACACACACACACATCCATATAGGCCTAGGGTAATCATTATTACATAACATTGGAAAAACAGAGTTATAAATTAGGTTAGACATCCTGTGATATACACGCACATAGGCATACGCACCCACAGACACGCCCATAAGCACACCCACACACACACAGACACACATCCATATAGGCCTAGGGTAATCATTATTACATAACATTGGAAAAACAGAGTTATAAATTAGGTTAGACATCCTGTGATATACCTATACTCATGTATGGTCGTACGAGACTGGATAAACCCACTGATATCCGGTTACGTAAGCCATGGATTACATAACACTGATATCCAGTTTAGGTTAGAAAGGAAGTACATCCGGTGATAGCACCTATAGACACACACACATTCACACAAGACTTAGATAAACCTGGCGTGTATGTCTGTACCTGTGTGTGTGTGTGTGTAATAATAATAATAATAATAATAATAAACGGTTTATTAAAGAATGGCAGCCTCATGAGCTGAAAATACACATTTTACAATTTAGTGGATGAACATGAGATGTACAGATATGAGGATGGTAAGCTCAGTTTACAAACAAAATAAATAAATACATAATGATGCATGTGCAGAATACAAATTATCATAAAATAACCATGAGAGTAAGTGATATACAGTACATATACACATTTATTTACTTACTCATATACAGAACATACGTATATACACGTACGTGCGCACATACATATACATACATATATAGGAACATAAGAACATGCAGTAAGTGTGCACATGTCCGTATACACAAACGCTCACGTATGCACACAAACATACATACATACAGAAACTGTTTTGGTATGGTCAGGGTAAAGAGGGTGCAGCAATTCAAGTCCGTATATGGTCCGTATGGTCAGGTACAGCCTACTACAATGGGAGGTTAATCCTCGGTAGTGTAGGTGTGTGTGTGTGTGTGTGTGTGTGTGTGTGTGTGTGTGTGTGTGTGTGTGTGTGTGTGTGTGTGTGTGTGTGTGACAGAAGGCGAAATATGGAAGAGCTGGGCGTTCTATTGTTAAGGGTGGAAATACATGGATGAAGATACGCGAACACTTAATAATAGATAATGCTTATGCATAGATTTATAATCAGAAGTTGCGCTAGTGAGCAATATGTTCTCGCTCATATGTACGTATATTTAGATACATATGTGCATATGACCATATAAATACACGTACAGTACATATATATATTATATACCTTATATTCTCAACCGGGCTCGAACCATTGACAGCACATACACACAGACATACATATACATAAATATATGCACATTACATGAATATATGCTCTTCTCTTATCCTACCTGATACTCTCAGCCGGGCTCGAACCACAAACAGTATACACTATAGACACATATATATATACATAAATAACGCATACATACATACACATATACGCACACATACATACACATATACTGCACATACATAGATACATATATACACATATACATAAACAAACTCAAGCAAATACATACATAATTATATTCTAATACACACACGTACACACACTTATGCATATATTATTAAAGGTGGGCGCGTATATATGGTGTGACAGGCCGTTATTACACATTATTAATAATATTAACAATGGTTGGGATAGGACTATTTTTATATCTGTCAGTTCTTGCTCTTATTGGTTGGAGTGTGTTGAAATGACGAGCTGCACGTGTAGGTCTAGGGGCGTCTGGTGGAAGTAAGTTTCTGTGTCGTGGGTGAACAAGCAGCTTAGATGCAAACTGTTTGAGTGTGTTGTAGTGGTGGGTTGAAAGTGCAGGTATGCTAAGGGTGGTGAGAGAGGGTGTGTGTGTGTGTGTGTGTGGGTGTGTGTGTGTGTGTGTGTGTGTGTGTGTGTGTGTGTGTGTGTGTGTGTGTAATGCACATATAGGACTAGGGTAATCATTATTACACAACACTGGAAAAAACCCATGGTTAGGCTAAGCTTCAGAGAGAGAGAACAGGTGTGTGTGTGCCTATGTGTGGGTTAGATAGGTTAAAGCACGTAGACTTAGTTAGGTTACGTCATGTTAGGTAAGCCGGATCGGCCTACGATCCGTGGGTTAGGCGGGTTAAAGCACGTAGACTTAGTTAGGTTACGTCATGTTAGGTAAGGACGATCCGACTTCGCCGATCCGATGGGTCATTCCGGCAAAAGGACGATCCGGTGACAGGACGATCCGGCGACAGGACGATCCGGCGACTGGACAATCCGGCAACAGGACGATCCGGCAACAGGACGATCCGGCGACAGGACGATCCGGCGACAGGACGATCCGGCAACAGGACGATCCGGCGACAGGACGATCCGGCAGGATTTACCCCTACTAGAACGGCCATGGTATACAGAACCTTTAAGTTTAATGGTGTGCACCTAGGAATGATATGTCACACAAAATTGATAACCTATGTTCATATTCTTCCTATAAGAGTAGATTAAAGAAATATCCTCTAGAGTCTAGACCATTAAATTAACTATGTACTATGATGGCCATTATGTGGTAGCATAGTTTAATGTATAATTATTATTATTTGTTTTGTTCTTTTTACTAACACTTTTCCGTTGTCATAAATATATTAATGTAAATGACCCTGAGGGCATATATACCAGCAGGTATCCAGCCCTCTTTGTCATGAACTGCATTTATTTGTTTATATGTATTGCTTATTTTGTAAGCTAAACGTTCATGACAATAAAATATTTTGAATTGATTTGAATTTTTTGAATTGAACAATGTTTGCGATATATATAAACTATTCCCAAAATTACCCCCAGCACGTGCTGTCCCTTTAACTTCAACACACGGGACCCTGGAGCAAGTGAGTAGAGGAAATATTAGTTACATTGTTCATTGGTGGCACCCCATTGCAATTCCATGCTATTATTAGATAAAGTGTTTCTGTTTCCAAAGTTATTAGAATAACATAAAGTAATAATAATACTAAAGATGTCATGATTTCACACCATACTATCAACAATAACTTTGAACAAATTTGGTTCCCAGAATACCACAAAATTTCATTGGTTAAAATAAATACTTGGTCAAATATGAAAATATTATGTTTCGTGTGTTTAATGTTCTCTTGTTCCTTGTTCAAGGTCCTCGTAAATTCGGAGAAGCTGCGCCAGAACCTGGGTCAGGCGTTCGATGTGGTCGAGGACCAGGACCACAAGTATTGGCGATACTCCCTGGAGGGCATGGTCAAAGACTGTGTGGGGCTGCCTCCAGCTTATAACACCACACTGAAGTTGGAACTCTTGGCAGCCATCGACCGGTTCAAGGTTGCCCATGCGGAGGGAGTGGCCCGACCTGGTCCGGACCTCTTGCTCCACGCCCACAGGAGCTTTGGCTTTCCGGCGCCCCTACCCCAACCCGTGGCACAGCAGCATCCGACAGTGATGTACCAGGGCACTCCGGCAACCACCCTGCCTCCTCCAATCCTGCCTCCTCCCACCCTGCCGACCCAGCCCCAGCCTGCTGTTGCGGGCATCGTGCTACCTGCACACCAGCTTGCAGCCTTGCAATCGTTGCTGGTGCAGCCACGTGTAGCGACACCCCCTCGCCAATTCGTCCCGCCTACTGCCTCCACACCCAGCCACACGTCGTTCGACCTGGGGTAGTTTGGCAACACATTCATTGAAATGCTGATGGCCCAACAATCACCTGCACCTGTCATTCCAGGTATGCCTGGGTCTGCCATAGATCCCCTGAATGAGACCCAGGAGACCCCCAAGAAGTAACCATACCCTCTGTATATATATAAAGAAATGTTAATTTGTATTTTTAAAAAATATATGTATTTGTGTAATGACGTGTGTGTTTCTATTTCCAATATTTTATCATAATTGTTGATTAATAATATGACAAATAAAATCTATAATGAAAGTAATGAGCATACAAAATAAATAATAAATTTAAACGCAATAATGATAATATGGTTAATACTAATTATGAAAATCCTTGACGGACAACTTACATTAAATATAACTGTTAGACATAAAGTACAAAACAAAGGTAGCATGGACAAAATAACAAAATTGAATGAAATAAGAAAGTAAATGATGAAACATAAAATAAGCATGGTACAATTTAAGTAATTAAAGGAATTATACACATATAATATAAAAAAAAGGAAGAACCTAAAACATTATAGAAAATCCAATTTAAAAGATAAAAATACAATACAAAGCAAACTAGCAAAGACTCGATAACTTAAATGTAAGATGAAACTAAAATATAAAACAAAATAATAAGTAAACAGGGGAAAATCTTACAATTTTCAATGAAGTATTTAAAAGTAAATGTAACTCACCTAAATCCGGTCATCCTGCCAAGCCACAGATCCTTGAGGGGAATTGAAGTAGGTCTTGAGGTAGTTGCGTTGAGCCTTGGCAAGCATGGTTGCAGTGTTGCGGGTCACGGGTGGGATGTTGTTTCCTACAGGTGGGTCACTCCTCCAGGCGGCAGGTATGAGTTGGTGGGTGTGTGGGTCCTCTTGATCTACCTCTGATTGGGGTGGGCATCGTCCTCATAGGATGTTGTGCAGAATGCATGAGGCCAACACAACAACCTCTACACGTTCAGGTTTTAGAGATATTGCAGTGTGGAAAACCCGGAAGCGGTTGGCAAGAATGCCAAAGGCGTTCTCTACCGTCTGGCGGGCCCTGCTAATTCTGTAGTTGTATATTCGTTCTGGTTTCATGAGGGATCGTAGGGGGTAGGGCTTCATCATGTAGGCGCGCAGAGGGAATGCATCATCACCTACTAAGAAGTATTCCGTCGGTGGTCCAGTGGGATCGGTAGAGATGACCTCGGCGGGTGGCAGATTTGCGTTCTGTTTCTCAAGCAACTTAGACAGACTGGTGTGTGCAAAGCCACCACCATCAGACTCTGACCCTATGGCACCAACGTCGACGTAAATGAACTTGTAGTTGGAGTCAACAATTGCCATCAGGACAATGGAAAAAAACTTCTTGTAGTTGAAGTAATATGTGCCACCAAAGTTTGGGTTTCGGATCCGTATGTGTTTGCCATCAATGGCTCCTACACAATGTGGCAGATTCCATCGTTCCTCATAGCCGCTGGCAACCTCCTTCCATTCAGCAGGCGATTGTGGCGTCTTGATCTCCTGATCTCCGTAGACAGAAATGATGGCCTGGCAGGTGTCTGGAACAATTTGGCTGATGGTGTTGTGGGCAACACGAAAGTTGTATTGCAGGCTCTTATAGGAGTCACCCGTAGCGAGGAAATGTAGGGTGATGGCCACCCGCAGACCAGGAGGAATAGGGTTCCGCCAGAACGTAGGTTTCCTCTGAATGAGGGGGGTGACACGTTCCACTATCTCATCAAATAGTTGTTTGTCTACCCGGGTGAAGTTTTTGTACAGTTGTGGACATTCTGTGGCCAACTCTTGCATCAGCTTCTCATAATGGCCATGTTCAGGCCTTCGTTGTAGATATGGCCTCACCCACACTGTCCTCTTGCTCCTTTCCTTCTTCTACTCTTGTTCATCTTCATGGATGTAGTTTGCTATTGCAAGCAGTTCTAACATTTCTATGTAGGAAATGATCCATTGAATAAGCCGAGTGTTATGCCTGTTCTCCGGTTTGATTAGGGAGTTCACCATCTTGAACTCCTCCAGGATGTATTCCGTGATGTTCTTCATGGTGCCGAGTCAGGAGTGGGAATGGGAACGTTGTGGCCAGCCCTGCCCTTTTGTAGTTCCCAGATTCCAACCCAGACCTACGTGGTTGACATAGACTGTCTTTGTCTGTGTTTGGACAGACGGGGTGTGCCTAGGATTGTCCGGAAATGGTCCACGTAAGTTCTACAAACTCCCAAGACGTACGGCCTCAGCTACGCAGGTCTTGTAGGGGCGTGGCCATGGGCGTGGCCTGTGTTCCTGCAAATCGGGCAGCCCAGGCGGACTAACGGGGACATGCTTACGCAAGTCGCAAGCACGTACGTAGTTCCATACGACTACATTACGTCTGGCGTAACACTGGCCCCGTCACGGTACGTCTGTCGGGAAATGCAATAGTCGTGGTCTATACGGGCGTACACAGCCGGACTACGCCCGTCAGAATACAAAATTGGCGATCACGCCTGAAGGGAGCTGTCGGGAGTGATATACGTGAATGTGTGACCCCAGCATACCCTTACACTTGTGCCACCTGTCCACTTGACCCTTTCCGTACGACAACCTTTCCAAATTACTCTCGCTACCTCCCCCCCCCGTTCAAGGTCAATGTAGGGAGATCGGCTCTCTCTCTATATACTGTATGTGTAAGACTGTGTAGCCCACATGAATGCATAGATTATTATTGCTATAATAAATTATATTACTATTTATCTCTCTCTCTCACTCACCCTACACACCTCACCCACCCCCACCCACCCCCGCCCCCCCCCCCCCCCACACACACACACCACATCCACTCTACCCCCCCCCCCCCCCCCGCATACACCACACCACACTTGCATCCACTTTATTTCCCCCCCCCCCCCCACCCCACCCAGTTTTGTGGCGCTCTCGCTCTCTCTCTCTCTCTCATATATATATATATATATATATATATTGAGAATATTTCACAAATACACGTGAGCCGATAAATGTTTCTAGTCTCTCAGTGGGGATCGAACCGTCGACCATCAGGACGATAGCCGATGCTTTAATCAATTACACCACGGCAGTCTGCCGCGGTGTAATTGATTAAAGCGTCGGCTATCGTCCTGATGGTCGACGGTTCGATATATATATATATATACTGTATATATATATATATATATATATATGTATATGTTTGTACGTATGTATGTACTGGTAATATATTACCATTTTAAATTTTTACTTTTTTTCCACACCACCCAAGAGGTAAAAGTTTCGGCGCATTTTTGTTTAAGAGGTTTCCCCTCTGTACCATCTGTACCATCTGTTTTGTCTGACTATGCAAGTGGTGGGGCGATTTGGAGCGGCTTCCATTGTGGATGGTGTCAAAGTCAGGAATGAAATGAAGTGAGAGTATAAATTTTGTGCGCCTGGCAGCGCGCCATCACGTGAAATTTGTGATGAGTTTTTTTGGCCGACGTCTGACAACGTCGCGGTACCCATGTTGGCAAGCTGTATACAATGTCCATTGAATTTACTAATAAGCAAATTAATTATAAAAACAATAAAGCTTTCTTGTACCTGTAGAAATAGCCTGAGCATTTCAAACCGACTTAAGGTACTTAATACCGAAAATAATATATTTTCGTTGTTAGGGATTATACATGTGGCACCAATGTAAAGGGAGTAACCGCGGGTAGGACCGCCTGTTAAGATCTGTTTGACTATAGTATCTACTTATTATATATTATTATTATACTCCCCCCCTCTTCCCCCCTCCCCCCCTCCCCCTCCCCCCATATATATATATATATATATATATATATATATATATATATATATATATATATATATATTTATATATATATATATATATATCTAATATATATATATAATATAATAATATAATATTATGTAATATATTATATAATATAATATAATATAATATATATAATATATTGATTAAAGCGTCGGCTATCGTCTGACGGTCGACGGTTCGAACCCCACTGAGAGCTTGGAAACATTTAGTGGCTCACGTGTATTTGTGATATATACTCAATATATATATAAAATTCTTATTTATGTATTTATGTATGTTATGCCCCCTCCCCCTCCCCCTCCCCCTCTTCCCCCTGCCCCCCATATATATATTATTATTATTACTAGGCTAGTATCTATTTATTATTATATTATTATTTACTCCCCCCCCCCCCCCCCCTCCCCTCCCTCCTCCCCCTCCCCCTGCCCTCCCTCCTCCCCCTCCCCCTCCCCCTCTTCCCCCAGCCCCCCATGTATATAATATTATTACTAGGCTAGTATCTATTTATTATATATTATTATTATTATTATACTCCCCCCTCCCCTCCCTTCTCCCCCAGACAAGACAAGAACAACGGATAATAAAACTGAAAATAATCTCCTGGAAAGTGAATGGCCTGAACAATAGAACTACTGATATTCACTATAATTATTATTATTATTATACTTATTGTTTTAAATTGTACTTGTATTACTATATTGATGTAGCCTACTATAATTGTCTAGCTACTATCTACAATTTACAAGTCGCCAAAATGTAGGTAGCTTGGTGCATCCATGGGTATAATTAAAAAGTAATGAATGAGTTTGCCCGAAGGGTGTGAATATCTGCTAAGTGCCCCCAGGTGGGCTGGAGGGCGGTCCAGTTTCCTCGTTAAGAGAAAATCTGTCCATTTTCCAGCCCACTGGGGATTGGCAGGGATTAACTGCAAGCCCTTGTCTCCTAAACACAGGATGTCATAATTATACAGTCATTTGGTTGTTTTTCTGTATGTATGTATGTAGGGTAAATATTGATTTGTATATATATATATTACAATATAGACTGGGGGGAAGAAAGTCCAATCATCTTAAGAACATAAGAAAAGAAAATGGGAGTCTGCAAAAAGCCGATCGGCCCATACAAGGCAGATCCCTGTCACACCCAACCCCAATTACAAGACCCAATTATGGTCCCAACTCACTAATACCTTGAGTACTTCCCCCACCAAAATGGTCAGAGATTAACACAAGATTACGGGGGTCTGCTGAACGCCTATTGGCCCACACCTGGTAGATCCCCCTCACACCCAACCCATCTCGTCCATATGCCTATCTAATTTTATCTTAAAGCTCCCTATCGTTCTTGATCCCACTATATCACTTGGTAGCCTATTCCACCCATCTACAACTCTGTTACCAAACCAATATTTGCCTATATCTTTTCTGAAACGAAATTTATCTAATTTGAAACCATTTGTACGAGTTATTTCGCTATCACTGAGCTTTAGTACATTTGTCATGTCCCCTTTATTAATCCCACTAACCCACTTGAATACCTCTATCATATCCCATCTAACTCTGCGTTTCTCTAACGAATGTAAGCCTAATTTCTTCAACCTTTCTTCATACGGAAAATGTCTAATATTATGGATAATTTTTGTCATTCTACGTTGTACTCTCTCCAATGAATCTATGTCCATTCTGTAATAAGGACACCAAAATTGAACAGCATAATCCATATGGGGTCTCACTAATGACAAGTAAAGTTTTAAGATAACATCAGCAGTTCTGTTACTCACACTCCTAGATATGAACCCGAGAATCCTGTTTGCCTTGTTACGAACGCTTATACATTGTTTTCTAGGCTTCACATCATTGCTAACAAACACACCTAGATCTTTCTCACAGTCTGAGTTTTCTAATTCCATATTAGCTAGTTTATATTTAACATTTGTATGCATCTTCCCTATCTTTAATACCTTGCATTTGTCAATGTTAAACTTCATCTGCCAATTTACTGACCATTCGTGTAATGTATCTAGATCCCTTTGCAGATACTCTATATCTCTATCTGAATCAATTTTGCTCCCTATTTTGGTATCGTCTGCAAATTTACTTATCCTACTAGTTATACCTAAATCAAGGTCATTTATGTACATAATATGTATATAATAAACAACAGAGGACCTAATACAGATCCCTGGGGGATACCACTTTTGACTGCTCCCCATTCTGACTTGGTATCATTTATGCTGACTCTCTGCTTCCTACCAATTAGCCATGACCTAATCCATCCTAACAACGCCCCACCTATTCCATGTGCCTCAACCTTTCTCATCAATCTCTCATGAGGGACTCGGTCGAAAGCTTTACTGAAATCTAAATATATAATATCATATGACTTGTCATTATCTACTGCTTCATATACCTCTGAGAAAAAACTAAGCAAATTAGTAAGGCAAGACCGTCCCTGAGTGAATCCATGCTGAGAAGAATTGATTAAGTTAAATGTGTCTAAGTGGTTTCTCATTTTCCTAGCAATAATTGACTCTAGTAGCTTTCCTATGATTGAAATGAGACTAATGGGACGGTAATTGGATGCGATTGATTTATCACCTTTTTTGAAGATCGGAACTACATTTGCAAGCTTCCAAGCTTCTGGAACTATACCTGTTTCTAATGACTTGTTAAATAGAAATGTTAATGGGTAACTTTACTCATCTCTGCATTCTTTTAATACTCTAGCATATACTTCATCAGGACCAGGCGATTTATGAGGTTTCAGTCTGTCAATTTCCTTAAGCACATCATTTCTACTTATAGTAACCGTGCTTAACCTATTTTCTATACTATCGCTGTATACCTTACGGACTTCTGGAAACTGCCAAATTTGCATTAGTGAAAACGGAAAGAAATTGACTATTTAATGTACTGCACATTTCTAAATCATTTTCTGTCATTTCTCCTATCGAAGTTTTAAGGGGACCAATTACATCTCTACCCTTTTGAGTCTCCGTGTATATACATACCTGTATGCAACATTTGTATATCCTGTATTTATACGAACTTAATAAAATACTGAAATCAAAAATCTTCCCCCTGCCCCCCATATATATATTATTATTATTACTAGGCTAGTATCTATTTATTATATATTATTATTACTAGGCTAGTATCTATTTATTATATATTATTATTATACTAGGCTAGTATCATTTATTATATATTATTATTACTAGGCTAGTATCTATTTATTATATATTATTATTACTAGGCTAGTATCTATTTATTATATATTATTATTACTAGGCTAGTATCTATTTATTATATATTATTATTACTAGGCTAGTATCTATTTATTATATATTATTATATACTCCCCCCTCTATATATATATATATATATATATATATATATATATAAAATTCTTATTTATGTATTTATTAATGTTATGCCCCCTCCCCTCCCTCCTCCCCCTCCCCCTCCCCTTCCCCTGCCCCTCTTTCCCCCCCTGCCCCCCATAAATATATTATTATTACTAGGCTAGTATCTATTTATTATATATTATTATTATTATACTCCCCCCTCCCCCCCTCCCCCTCCCCCTCCCCCCTTCCCCCTGCCCCCCATATATATATTATTATTATTAATCTATTTATATATATTATTATTTACTCCCCCTCCCCCTCCCCCCTCCCTCCCCCCCTCCTCCCCCTGCCCCCCCCCATATATATCTATTATTATTACTAGGCTAGTATCTATTTATTATATATTATTATTATTATACTCCCCCCTCCTCCTCCCCCTCCCTCCCCCCATATATATATATAAATATATGGGGGGAAGGGGAGGGGGGTACAACAATAATAATAATAATGGATACTGGTAATAATATATATACCGTATATATATACAGTATATGTATATATATATTATTTTTTATTTTTTATTTCTGTTTTGTATTTTTGTTTATACCACCCCCCCCCCCCCCCCCCCCCCCCCCCACCATTACAGATCAGTTACACAACTGAGTAGTCTAGAGCAGCCATGAGTAAGAATCGACCCATCCTGGACGACCAGCTGGCCTCCGTCCTCGCCACAATCCTGGACATGACGAGTAGCGAGAGTGAAAGCGAGGACGACATGGGGGGGGAGTGATGAAGAGGAGTGGACGGATGATGATTTTAGCCCTTCTCCACCGCCCAGGGGGAAGAGGAGGGGGAGTGTCATCGACGATGACCCTTCAGCACCTCCACCTCCACAAATTCCACCCGTCCCCCTACCTCGTTCATCAACACCCGTCGCCCTACCTCGCTCATCAACACCCGTCCCCCTACCTCGCTCATCAACACCCGTCGCCCTACCTCGCTCATCAACACCCGTCGCCCTACCTCGCTCATCAACACCCGTCGCCCTACCTCGCTCATCAACACCCATCGTACTACCCCGTACAACCCGACCCATCGTCCTACCCCGTACAACCCCACCCGTCCCCCTACCCCGTACATCACTACGCATCGCCCCACCTCATCCATCCCCATCCATCCTACCTACACCCCTCCTACCAGCACTAATTCAACCATCAACATTCACTCGTCTCTTCACACCACAACCATCAACATCCACTCATCTCTTCACACCATAACCATCAACATCCACTCAATGCTTCACACCACTACCATTCCCGGACCTCAACAAATCATTCTATTCTTCTCCTGCTTCACGCACCCTGCATGGCGGTCCCTTGTAGGTAGAATCACAAGCCAGCAACATCTCAGACAGCCCCCGCATCCTGGTTTCACTCCTGCCGGTGGGTAGTCTAAATACCCCGCCATCACAAGTCCCGTCTGCTCACGTAGCCTCCCCCTCGCTGACCGCCTTTGGGGGCAGCGAGGCACGCTACATGGCGTTTGTTCCACCTGAACATCGCCAAATCATGCACGACGAGATTGCTGCGGCAATCAATGAGGAGCTTCCACAAAGGCTTCCTCCTGCCCCACTTCATCCACCCACAGCACCTTCTCCATCACCCTCATCACATCCACCATCACCCCCACGGCCTGACTCCACCACAGCACCTTCTCCATCACCCCAACCCCCTTCGTCTTCCGCAGAAGACGACCCCCCACCCCCTCCCCCTCCCCGCCGAAAGTTTATCCTCTAACTAACCTATAGTGGAGCAGATTAGTGCAAAAATAGTTCACTTAATCATGCAAGCATGACATTTGGCACAAATGTTCATTAGAGTCCACTCTTTCAAAAAAGGGCGTTAGCCACGCAAAAATCCATGATCGCTACCATTTTATCAAGATGGCGCCGTCTACACTAAGAATTACTAATAATTACTTTGTAAGTTGTAACTACTTCAAGTAAAACAACTTATTTCAATTCAAAACCAATCTTTATATGTCATAGAGTCTGAAAGAGGTCTCCTATTTTTGTAAAAAAAAATTTTTAATGCTAAATCAAACCAAAATTGCACCCGCAAAACTAATATCATTCGTATCTTTGTGACTAATAAAGATTCCAGTATACATTTTTATGACAAAATGAATTTGTTTTTATTACAGAACCAAAAAATACATAAATCTAATGAAAGTTTTAGCAAAAGACAGTCAAAATTATACTTGAACTCACCACTGCACCCAGGATAACAGAGAAACTACACTTCACATTTGCAACTGCACAAGGCTGTGCATGTGAGACCAAGCCTGTAGCATTTGCACCTGCCACGGCAGCCAGACTTGCAGCCACACTTAGTGAGCTGTTCACAACTCTTTGCAATGGGAGAGTTGGCTGTCCAGAAGACTTTCCATTCTTCGCCAATCTTCTCCCATCCCCAGTCAGCTGGACTCTCTGCTTCTGGCTGGCGCAGAATTGCCTGAGCCCACACACAGCCTGCCTGATATGCTGCACGTTTAGTGTGTTGAATCAGAGCTGCTCTGGTTGGAGGGATGGCTTCATAGGGTCTCTGTTTTCTGGCAAACAAGTCCAGTCTAGCCTCATCCACACCATCTGCAGTGCTGGACCTGTCATACATGAGGACCACAAACTTATCTAGAATCTTCATGTCATCATCCTCAATGGTTGGTGGGTGCTGCCTCAGTTTGGAAAATACTGGAGTTGCCTCTGGGAAAATGTCCCATGTCTGCCAAGCTGTCTTCTTTCCTTTATTTCTAAAAGCTGAGACCACATCACAACCTGTAAAAGCATGGAAGAACAACATGCCTTTGGCCTTCTCTTGACCAACATAGTTGTGCAGGTTGTGAATGCCAATCCATCGAAGGCTCTGACCTTGGCCAAATATGAGCCACAGCTGCTGCAGTCCCATGCTTTGCAGAGTTGGGAACATACTCAGGCCAATGACAAGGACATCTGTGTCATTGGCTTTGACTATGATAGATTTGCTCCCTTGTCCTGCAGCATATCTGGCATGGACAAAGATGCGGCTGTCTGCCTCCTCATGAGAACATTCGTGCAGTTCAGTCAGACTCACTTTGTGTGTGCTAAGTGCTTGGGGTCCCTTGGTCACAATAACCAAGTTTGGTGCAGACATCTGGACAATCTTGTCTGCCAGGAAGTGAAACAGCTCCGACTTATTGTCATTGTGCCTCAGAAAGTTGTGCCAGTTTGAGGGAATGCTATTCTTTTCTGTCACCTTGCGTCTCCCCCCTTGTCCTCTTTTGGACCTTGTGTCTGCTTTCAGACTTGATGGACTGTACACATTAAAGACAACATGTGTTGTCTTTTATGTATTGGCATAGGCACTAATCCTTGGTAGAAAGTCAAGGGCTGCATATTCTGCAAATGTATTAGACCTTTTGGGTGGCAGTGCATGGATCAAAGCTGAACCATCAATGATGATGTCATCTGCCTCTGACTCTTGGTCTGGAAGCGTGATGTGTTTCTCAAGTATGGAGGTCAGTTGGGACTTCTGACAGCTATAAATCTTTCCACCATCACTTAGAGACGCAGGGAATGACTGATTTTCGTGCTGAAAGAACTCCTGCAGGTCGCACTCCCTGATCTGACAGGAGATGAACAGATTTGAAAAAAGCTGACAGTCTTCTTTCAGCTGCTTCTGTTTTGATGCTTCTTTAACAGGCTTATCTTGACAGAAGAAGTTAAGTCTTTGCCTCCTGATGGGCTCATAGAATGATGTTGGATTATCTTCCAATCTTTTCACAAAGTCTTGGTATTGTGTCCTACCTTTCTGCAAGTGACTGTGAACAAGCTCAGCAGAGCTGGGATGAGCTACATCTTTGGTGTCAATTGAGAACAAATCTACACTGTCTTCCTGGAAAGGGTTTCCCAAGTCTTGCAGGACCTGAGAGAGTTTCTGGACCCTTTCTAGGAATGTCTTCTGGGCATGTGGTGTCTGCTCATGGTGAAGAGAGTGATCGCTGGCCTCTTTTGTTTGTGCCTCCATTTCATAGAGGGACACCAGATGGCTCACCTCAGGGCCAGAGACCATCCATCTCCTCAGGGCTGATGGATTTTCAGTAAGCCCAATGGCTCCACCATCAGCCTTAATGACAGCATTGGCCTGCTCATGAGCCTGATCAAGAGCAAGCGCTGAGAAGTCACGCTTGGTCTTGTGCACAACAAAGTTGCCCATCTTGAATTCCTGAGCCAATGCTGTGTGCTTACTTTCCAAAGTCAGCATGTCCCTCAGATGAACAGGCAACCATCGGGCATAATTGGTGTTGTTATTGGCAAACAAGTATGGGATCAGCTCCCTCAATGCCTGACAGTAGAGGCTGAAGTTTGCCTCACGGAACGATCTGATCAGCATGAAGATTGTAAGTTCCATTGACAACACCAAATGCCAGAATTGAAATTGGGGACTTTGTTGGCTTTTGTTCTGACACCATTCCTCGAAGCCCAATACGTCTTCATTGACCTCTGCTTGTTCTGTGCAGTAACTGTTGTAGGCAGATTTTAGAAACTTGTAAAGACTGCAGGCAGTGACCTGGTGCATTTGTCGTGTCCTAGTGACACTTGAAACTGCCAGAAATGAATCTGCAGTGCCAGAAGAAGCCACACCTGCTTCTACTAGGGCGCCAGTCCAGCCACTGTCCTTGAGCAGAGAACCCAGAGACCTAAGGGCAGCCATTTCGATATGGAGACCCCCAAACATGACCAGGTATTTATCCTCTCCATACTCGTCCGGCCATTGCCACTGCACCTGTTTTGCCAAGGCATAGATTGGCTGGTCTGCTGTATTGACAGGTACTTGGCCTGGGTTCAGGTGTGCAACTGTGTCACACACTTTCTGCATTACGTGCTTCTCTGTAGGTACAGAGTGAGCCTGGTCCCTGAGAAATGGCAGCAAAGAAGTGATGCTCACTTCAAACTCTGGGCTTCTTTTCTGGAATGCATGATGAGCTGACCATGTGAGGTTAACAGCTCCATCTACCTCCTCAGTGACAAAGACCTTCTCCAGCCACTCATACTCCAGGGCCATTTGTGGTCTAAGCAGGTCTGTGGTTGGCATTGTCACTGTACCACTTGGTGGTGTTGGGTTCTTTGACTTAAATGAAGCAGGAGGAATATTTGTAAAGGAATCAGGTAGTTCAGGAACAGATTGTACTCTCTCTGGCCCGAACTATACTGGTTGACGCTCTTCTCCATGGTTGTCTGTGGCAGGATGCTGGAAGACAGAGATACTGGTACCATGGAAAGAGGTAGTAGCAGTGGTTGCAGAAGGGTTGTGGTCAATGTTGTCCATGACCACAGTGGTGAACAAACCCATTCTCAGAACAGGTGGACAGACCACACCCTCCTCCACATACTTGCTAACTGTGGCATCTCCAAGTTGGGCTGATATCTCCAGCACCCTGTCATACGAAATGCTCATGCCATGATCATGAAGTATTTCTACGAGGTTTCTCTTCCTGGTTTTGGCATAGAGAACCATACCCATGTACACTGGAAAGGGAGTTTCCCTATCCTTAGAATGTCGATGGGTAGTTGCCTGTTCTTTCTGTTTTGAGAAGCAGTTGTACTGAAGGAGCTGAGCAATAGCCTGGTCTGACTTCGGTGAACCAAACCCAAGCTGAGACTTAATGTCTGCCCCATGTTCCACCATAACAACGAACTGGAGAAGACTTGCAGGTATGGCATCTTTGATGCATCCTTCACGAAATGTGCCATCGAATTTGGACTGGTGGTCCAGAATGTGTTTCCTCAATATCGTTGCAGCTCTGGCCAAAGCAAGAGCATCTGAGTATTCAGATGCCTGAGATAGGGCTAGAGCAACATCTTTTTGTAGTGCTAAAAGAACACTTCTTTCCTTTTTATGAGCTTCTAGCTCAGGAATTTCCATTAACAACTTCTCTTTTAGCGTTGTTTTGTTCACACTTGGTGAATCAATTCCTAGCTGCTCCAAACGCTGTGTGTACAGTTGGGATATATCTGCAAGAGGGAAGATGGCAGGACCCTCTGAACTAAGACTGGTTTCTACCATGTAGTTCACCAGTTCTGAAAGTACTAGTGGATAGACATCTGGTTCAGCTTCACTCTGACAGGAGCTTTTCTCTACACTTTTGAGGTGAGTAGTTTCCCTATTGTAGAGGGCAGTGAGACATTTGCGATGATACTTTAGCTCCTGCTCAATGGCATCTGCACCACTCAGTTTAGCTAAAAGTTTACCATCATTGAGTGTTGTAGCACACTCATGCAGTCTGTTGTTCAGATTCATAGTCATGACCTGTTGCAGATCTGATGTAGGAGCTATGCTATCACACAATATGCAAGCTTCACTATCATGACTTGTCCGACGGTGTTTAGCTTGCCTTTCATCTGACTCGCTTTGAACATCAGAATGCCGTTTCCTAGCACGTTCCAGCTTTGTGTTGTTAAACATGAGTCTATAACTTGTGTGGTATTTTGCCATATTTCTTCTCAATGTTGCCTCTATGCCACCACCTTCATCCAGCCTTTCTGGGTCAAAGGTAAGTGGCATTTCAGACATCTCGTGAAACAGAGGCACATTTGTGGCTATCATGGTGTAGCTATCATGTTCTGGATCATGATGAGTAGGAGGCGAAGTCAGATTTTCATTTTTCTTTTCTTTTTGACATAGGCAGCATTTTCTCCAGTCAGTCTGCCTCTTAGTTATTACTGGGTTTTCACTTGCCATTGTTGACATGTAATTAAGGCCGAGGGTATATCCTTTTACCACCTTAATGAAAATAGGTAATAGCGCACATTCATGTATGGGATACAACTAGGTTCGGTTGCCCTACACCTAGCCCGATCATTCATCCAGTGCCATTTAAGTCCCGTGTGATCTGTACACCATCCGGGTAAGTCCATGAACAAGTCATGTATAGCCCCCTTACCCTTGGTTCGGCTCTCCCGCGCTGGCACACCCTGTCAATTCAGGCGCGGCTGTCTAACTTTATCTACTAACTATTTTATACTAGCTAATTGATATGGGGCTATTAGACAGCATTTGGGACACTAATCTAAACTGCACTACACCTAATACTAGTCTACTACAATAGAGTTAGTAAAGCTAGGTGCAGCATTAGTAAAGCTAGATCAGCTGACACTGAACCCCATGCTGAGTTACACAGCAGTGAAGTCACCAGTGTGCCCTGGTTGTGCACTGACATTCACTCTATTAGTATACCAACACCTTGTAAATAATGTTTACATCCTTTGAGAAAAGTTTTAGATCAATTAGAATCTATGACCCCTAAAACTCTCTGTAGATAAAAAAAGGCATTCATTGTGGCCAGTGACAGATGATGAAATAAGATTAATACTACGTTTGGCCGGCCGCCATCTCTTTGTTTTAGTACTTGGAATTGAAAGCGTGACAAAAATAACTTTAATAAAGAACAAATTGGTGATTGAATGGGATTATAAACCATGATAAATGCATCAGTAACACCCATATTCTCGAAGATGATGCAATTGGCCAATGAATGGCAGCCATCTTGGAAAAAGAGGCAGCCATCTTGGATTTTTTGCGTGGCTAACGCCCTTTTATGAAAGAGTGGTCCTTTGAGAATGTCTGTGGCAAATTTTATGCTTGCATGATTAAGTGAACTATTTTGGGGTATTTTTGCATTTATCTGCTCCACTATAAGAACAATACTAAACATATCTCCCTTTACTTTTCTAAATTTTGTGTAGTCATGTATGATATCCTTCATTTTTCCAATGTACTCTGATCGGTTTAATATCACTACCCCCTTTCCCTTGTCCGGTTTGTTATGACAATAGAGCAATCATTTCCAAGGTCCTTAAGCAAAATCAATATCAGTCTTACTAATCACTGGCGAGTTAATTGTTGATCGTTTTGCATGTTCAAAGTTCAAACTGCCTAGTTCCCTAACTCGATCTAAAGTTCTCTCCCGAGGCATATCATTACGTGATAAACCTAATCTGTGACAATCTTCAACTACGTTGCATAGCTTTTCTATTCCCACATGATGGCGTAATTGGTTGGGTTTATATGAAGGAATACAAAAATCCAGGCCTAGAAAAGCTATGCAACGTAGTTGAAGATTGTCACAGATTAGGTTTATCACGTAATGATATGCCTCGGGAGAGAACTTTAGATCAAGTTAGGGAACTAGGCAGTTTGAACTTTGAACATGCAAAACGATCAACAATTAACTCGCCAGTGATTAGTAAGACTGATATTGATTTGCTTAAGGACCTTGGAAATGATCGCTCTATTGTCATAACAAAACCGGACAAGGGAAAGGGGGTAGTGATATTAAACCGATCAGAGTACATTGGAAAAATGAAGGATATCATACATGACTACACAAAATTTAGAAAAGTAAATGGAGATATGTTTAGTATTGTTCTTAGGTTAGAGGATAAACTTAACCGCATACTACGTGCAATAAAGGATAAAATTGGTGATAGTATATATATGTTGTATGCTTCTGGCTCTGTCCCAGGAATATTGTATGGTCTTCCAAAGATTCATAAGGGCGGCATTCCATTTAGACCTATTGTTTCGGATATAAATACTGCAGCTTAAAACTACTCTAAATTTCTTATCCCACTTATAAGACCTCTTACCAAAAATGAATTTACCATCAATAATTCCACCACCTTTGTCACTGAATTAAAATCACTCATTTTACCTGATAATTTTGTTATGGCTAGCCTGAACGTCAAATCTTTATTTACTAATATCCCGCTCACAGAAACGACTAACATTATCCTAGATAACTACCGTCCTCATGAATTCTATAATTTGGATAAGGCCGTTGTCAACAAATTGCTGAAGTTTGCTACTTCTGAATCAGTATTTCTATTTGATGATGTATTATACAGTCAAATTGACGGAAATTCAATGGGATCATGTTTAGTATCATGTATGCGAATGCGTTTATGTGTTACAGCGAGAAAATTTGGTTAGACAATTGCCCCATTTCATTTAAACCTATTTACACCCCATCCTAATCCATTCCAACCCCCATCTCCTGCTCCCCAATCCCCACCCCCAGCCCCTCCCTCACCCCCACCCCCACCCCCACCCCCACCCCATCCTCGTGCAGCAGCACCCAACATACATCGTGCACATATCATTAATATTCTCCAATTAAACATAGATGGCATCAACACAAAGAAACACGAACTCTCACACTTCATCAAACAACACAACATACACATTGCCATCTTACAAGAAACAAAACTCCTCACAACACAAAAAACACCCACATTTCATAATTTCACCACCATCAGACAAGACCGGGCTGTCGCCCCCGCGGGGCGGTGGACTCATCACCCTGGTACACAAAGAAATATCATACATAGTAACCAGTGTACAAACCAAATCCCTCCTCCCCCCAAATGATAACACAACAGAAATACAATCAATTAAAATACGCACTGGCAACAAATCCAACATAACCATCATAAACACATACATCCCTCCCCAAACATCCCCTACAGTACCAAATGAATACAGACCACACTTACAACACATCACAAACACCCCACACCTCATCCTGGGTGGTTGCTTCAACGCCAAGACGTCGGCCTGGTTTGTCGACAACCCCGACACAGACAGAGGGCTGGTACTACAAAACCAAACAGATAACCTCATCATCCTTAACGACATCCATCAACATACCCATATTCCTCACCAAGCCCTCTATAACCCATCATCTCCAGACATCACCTTTTGCTCCCCAGAACTCGCCCCCACAACATCCTGGAGGGTGGTCAGAACCTTAGGCTCGGACCACCTCCCGATCATTATCACCACCAAAACCAGACTCACCCCAGCTAGCCACAAACACACATACACCAATTATAAAAGAGCTAACTGGGAAGCATTACAAAATTAGACAGAACAACAATTCACAACTCTAAACAGTACACCCATCACTAACATCAACAATGCTGTACACATACTCAATAAAACTATCCAAAACGCTGACAAGAAACACATTCCAAGAGGTAACAGAAAAAGACACAACCCCAACTTCACACCAGAAATTCAAAATCTCATCAGACAACGCAACATACTGAAACACTCCCCAGCACCCCACACACAAGACATCATACAACAAATTCAAGCACTCAACACCCAAACTAACAACAAAATACAAGAACAACAAAAACTAAATTGGAATAACTTCCTACAAACACTTGATCACAAAACGAACCCCAAAAAACTCTACAAAACACTAAACAGCATCACACTTTCCAACAGCAACACAACACAATCACATGCTGCAATCACAACAACAGACTCTACTCCTTCATGTAAACAACAAGCAAACACTCTCATCAATCACTTCTCACATGTCAGCCACCTAAAACCTCACAAAGACGACCGACGTGTCATCCGACGTAAGAGACAATTCCCCACAGACCCTGACTATACACCATTCACCAATCACCAGACAAAGCATATCATCAACAATCTCAAGCACTCACCCACCTGTGGCCTAGACAACACCAACATACACCTCAGACACCTGGGACCACAAGGCATACAAGTACTCACTAACATATCAAACTACAGCTATTCACACAACACAATACCAGACATTTGGAAGCATGGTATCATCATCACATTTCCAAAACCCAACAAAGACCCCACGCTACCCTCCTCGCACCGCCCCATCACACTCCTTTGCTCCCCCTCCAAAGTCATGGAATGCCTAGTATTACAACTAATTACACCCGACCTACCCCTAGCTCCAACACAACATGGCTTTAGGCCACTGCACTCCACAAACACTCTTCTCACAGACCTTACACAAAGAGCTTTTGATGGCATCAACTCAGCTAGACCACCACACAGATCACTATTAGCCACACTCGACATTAGTAAAGCCTTCGATGCCATCCCCCGCCACAACCTAACAAACAAAATCTACAACACAAACATGCACAACAACACAAAAAGGTGGCTGGCCAACTTCCTAGCAGGCAGAGGTGCACACATATCTTTTGCCGGTCAGTCATCTAAAATCAGAAACTTTCCAAACGGAGTCCCACAAGGATCCGTCCTATCGCCCGCACTCTTCAATCTGTACATGCACGATATAACTACACCCAATACGCCCCAAATAAACTTAGCTTCCTATGCAGATGACATAACACTCACATGCACACACCATGACCCAAAAAGAGCAACAGATCTCCTTCAACCCTATCTCAACACACTACATGGCTGGTGCACTACAAACAGACTTAATCTAGCCCCAGCCAAATCCACCGCAACCCTGCTCACAAGCTGGACAGGAGAACACGAATACATCCCTCAACTCACCATAAACAACACACCCCTAACACATACACACACACCCAAAATCCTAGGAGTACTCATATGACATTCAAACAGCACACCACAAACATTAAAAAGAAACTGACACCCAGACTTAACGCCCTCAGGTCACTTGCTCACACAAAATGTGGACACAACAAAGACACTACCACCACAGTATATAAACAATACATAAGATCAGTGATGGAATACGCAAGCCCAGCCTGGGCTTCTAACCTAGCTGAAACACATCATAAGACCTTACAGACTATTCAAAACAAAGCCCTGAAGATCATTACAGGCTGCACAGCTACTGCACCCACAGATCACCTACATCAAGAAACCAAAATCCTCAAAGTCAAAGACCATCTGGACATGAGAGGCACTCAATTCCTGGCAGCAGCCTCCACAAACCAAGACCACCCACTAAACTACATGGCAACACACCCACAGACACCAAGAAATATCAAAACAACACCCAGCACACGGTATCACACACAATTATTATCCTCTCTCCCTCCCTGCCCACCCCAAACCAACTTCCAGAAGCACATCCATACTCATATCTCTCGCCGAACCATCCACTCACTCACGGACAACACGCAGCTGCATGCACGACCTCCCGAAATTCATCCTTCCGAATCCTCCCTTCCTCGCGAGGACAGAGTCCATCTGGCCAGGGTGAGATGCGGACACCATCCAGCTCTCCTGAGCTATCAGAAGAGACTGGATGACTCCGTTGTCGACGCCTGCCCGGGATGTAACACAGCACCCCATACCATTAAACACATCATAGAACACTACATTTCACACAACCACTTACGCCAACAACACAATCTACACTCAATGAGAGCTCTGTGGGAAAGCCCAATCGTGGCCATGGCCTTCCTCAGGGACTCGGGGCTGTTCGGCCAGACAGCTTAGGGAACAACAACAACAACAACAACTACCGTAGGTATGTAGATGATACTTTTATGATTTTTGAGAGAAATGAGCATGTACAACAGTTCCAGGATTATATGAATACATAGCACAAGAATATACAATTTACTTCTGAAATAGAGACTCGGGGTTCCATATCATTCCTAGATATTCAGATTAGTAAAACTCTCACAGGCATCACAACCGAAGTATATAGGAAACCTACTTCCACTGATCAGGGTCTGAATTGGTTTAGTTTTTGTCCCACGCTGTATACGATTAACTCAATTAAAACTCTCCTTACTAGAGCTTTCAATATTAGTTCAAATTATTCACTTCTCCATCAAGAGTTTGTAAGACTAGATAAGTATTTCATTAGCAACAACTATTGTATCAATTTATTTCAGAAAATACTAAAGTCTTTCCTTTATTCTAAATACTTGCAAACCAATGATGTTCACAATGTCCCGAAATTGCTCAAATATGTCAAATTACCATTCTATGGAAGAGCTAGCTATGATTTCAGGAAAAATCTATCCAAAATTCTTCGCACTAAATTTCCGGCTGTCAATTTCAGAATTATTTTCACAAACCATTGTAGTGTTAAATATTTTTTTTAAATCAAAGATCTGATCCCTGACTACATGACTTCCAACATTGTTTATAAGTTCACGTGTCCTCATTGTCCTATGAGGTATGTCGGATGCTCTACCCGAGCATTTCGATCTAGAATATTGGAACATGTTGGAAGGAGTGTTCGTACGGGACAGATCCTTGGCAAGCAACAATTTTCGGCAATTCGGGATCACTCTCATGAATGTGATCACACCTTCGGTGAAAAAAGATTTTGAAATCATAGGTAGATTTTCTAACAGAACAGAGACCCTTATCGATGAGAAATATTATATAAATAAGATTAAACCTGGGTTGAACACATGCATGTAAATTATATTATGCTAGGATTAATTGTTTTCATTTAGCGTCAGTAACATCGTATTTCTTTTATTTTCGTTCAATGTATATCCCTTTCATTATATAAGAGTTCTGTTAAATTCGCTTAGTGTCATAAGAGTATTGTTTTCATAATTCGCATTTTTAGTTTCAATTAATTTCGTTTGCTCCTAAGTATATGAAGTTTATTCTTTAGTCGTATTGTTTCAACAATTATTTACTATAAGGTAACCCCCTCTATATTATATATGTGCCCTGGTAACATAGGTTTACTATTAGGTAACCCCCTCTATATTATATATGTGCCCTGGTAACATAGGTTTTCATTCTGTATTAGGATCGCACCCGCGCCTGACCCTTAGATGTGTAAGTACTATATACTTGTTAATAGCATAACATTGTATACGTTTTAGCTATATTAGGAAATTTTATTATTTCGTAGTGTTTTTAATACATTTGTGGTCCACGATTTAACTTATATTAGTTTCTTAATGAAGTAATTTATTTTTAGGACCGGTATCCAAGCCTGATGATGGACCAAGATAGTCCGAAATATTGAAAAAAGCTACCAAGATGAACAAGGTCATTGCCCTTATCCTCCTGTTTCTCTTAAAAATACGGTACCCTAGCGGCCAACCCACCACTACCACTGTTCTAAATAAATATGGCAGAGAAGGACTTCGGATGTACCACAAGTTGGAAACGGACCACTACAAGATACAGAAACTACAACTTGATATAGGATTTCTTAATACTTACCTAGCTCATGACAAACCGCCAACATTTCTACAATTTAAAGTGTATAGAAGTGATTTTAGACATACCTCTAAATATAAATGTTGGCAAGATCACCTGTTAAACAACGAAATTGCAAGTCAGAAAAGGAAACTGAAACAGATTAATGACTATTATAATAACAGTAAACGATCATTTCAAGCGTTGGTTAGTTTGTTAGACTTCTGTTTTTTTATGGACAAAATTGTTTCACACACTCGTAATGCTTGTAATGGGGTTAGCATAACTCACGGAAGAAAACTACGTGACTTAGGTATTGCCCCTATTGTATGGCATGAAGACTGTGTGCATAACTATTCTGATAAAGTGTTAACGTCGCAAGAAAAGAGATTATTGTCGTTAGGCCTGGATTTTTGTATTCCTTCATATAAACCCAACCAATTACGCCATCATGTGGGAATAGAAAAGCTATGCAACGTAGTTGAAGATTGTCACAGATTAGGTTTATCACGTAATGATATGCCTCGAGAGAGAACTTTAGATCAAGTTAGGGAACTAGGCAGTTTGAACTTTGAACATGCAAAACGATCAACAAATTAACTCGCCAGTGATTAGTAAGACTGATATTGATTTGCTTAAGGACCTTGGAAATGATCGCTCTATTGTCATAAAAAAACCGGACAAGGGAAAGGGGGTAGTGATATTAATCCGATCAGAGTACATTGGAAAAATGAAGGATATCATACATGACTACACAAAATTTAGAAAAGTAAATGGAGATATGTTTAGTATTGTTCTTAGGTTAGAGGATAAACTTAACCGCATACTACGTGCAATAAAGGATAAAATTGGTGATAGTATATATGATAATATGGTGTATGCTTCTGGCTCTGTCCCAGGAATATTGTATGGTCTTCCAAAGATTCATAAGGGCGGCATTCCATTTAGACCTATTGTTTCGGCTATAAATACTGCAGCTTATAACCACTCTAAATTTCTTATCCCTCTTATAAGACCTCTTACCAGAAATTAATTTACCATCAATAATTCCACCACCTTTGTCACTGATTTAAAATCACTCATTTTACCTGATAATTTTGTTATGGCTAGCCTGGACGTCAAATCTTTATTTACTAATGTCCCGCTCACAGAAACGACTAACATTATCCTAGATAACTACCGTCCTCATGAATTCTATAATTTGGATAAGGGCGTTGTCAACAAATTGCTAAAGTTTGCTACTTCTGAATCAGTATTTCTATTTGATGATGTATTATACAGTCAAATTGACGGAATTTCAATGGGATCATGTTTAGGGCCCCTGTATGCAGATGCGTTTATGTGTTACAGCGAGAAAATTTGGTTATACAATTGCCCCATTTCATTTAAACCTATTTACTACCGTAGGTATGTAGATGATACTTTTATGATTTTTGAGAGAAATGACCATGTACAACAGTTCCAGGATTATATGAATACACAGCACAAGAATATACAATTTACTTCTGAAATAGAGACTCGGGGTTCCATATCATTCCTAGATATTCAGATTAGTAAAACTCTCACAGGCATCACAACCGAAGTATATAGGAAACCTACTTCCACTGATCAGGGTCTGAATTGGTTTAGTTTTTGTCCCACGCTGTATAAGATTAACTCAATTAAAACTCTCCTTACTAGAGCTTTCAATATTAGTTCAAATTATTCACTTCTCCATCAAGAGTTTGTAAGACTAGATAAGTATTTCATTAGCAACAACTATTGTATCAATTTATTTCAAAGTCTTTCCTTTATTCTAAATACTTGCAAACCAATGATGTTCACAATGTCCCGAAATTGCTCAAATATGTCAAATTACCATTCTATGGAAGAGCTAGCTATGATTTCAGGAAAAATCTATCCAAAATTCTTTGCACTAAATTTCCGGCTGTCAATTTCAGAATTATTTTCACAAACCATTGTAGTGTTAAATATTTTTTTTAAATCAAAGATCTGATCCCTGACTACATGACTTCCAACATTGTTTATAAGTTCACGTGTCCTCATTGTCCTATGAGGTATGTCGGATGCTCTACCCGAGCATTTCGATCTAGAATATTGGAACATGTTGGAAGGAGTGTTCGTACGGGACAGATCCTTGGCAAGCAACAATTTTCGGCAATTCGGGATCACTCTCATGAATGTGATCACACCTTCGGTGAAAAAGATTTTGAAATCATAGGTAGATTTTCGAACAGAACAGAGACCCTTATCGGTGAGAAATATTATATAAATAAGATTAAACCTGGGTTGAACACATGCATGTAAATTATATTATGCTAGGATTAATTGTTTTCATTTAGCGTCAGTAACATCGTATTTCTTTTATTTTCGTTCAATGTATATCCCTTTCATTATATAAGAGTTCTGTTAAATTCGTTTAGTGTCATAAGAGTATTGTTTTCATAATTCGCATTTTTAGTTTCAATTAATTTCGTTTGCTCCTAAGTATATGAAGTTTATTCTTTAGTCGTATTGTTTCAATAATTATTTACTATTAGGTAACCCCCTCTATATTATATATGTGCCCTGGTAACATAGGTTTACTATTAGGTAACCCCCTCTATATTATATATGTGCCCTGGTAACATAGGTTTACTATTAGGTAACCCCCTATATATATGTGCCCTGGTAACATAGGTTTACTATTAGGTAACCCCCTCTATATTATATATGTGCCCTGGTAAAATATGTTTTCATTCTGTATTAGGATCGCACCCGCGCCTGACCCCTTAGATGTGTAAGTACTATATACTTGTTAATAACATAACATTGTATACATTTTAGCTATATTAGGACATTTTATTATTTCGTAGTGTTTATAATACATTTGTGGTCCACGATTTAACTTACATTAGTTTCTTAATAAAGTAATTTATTTTTAGGACCGGTGATGGACCTGATAAGCCTGATGATGGTCCAAGATAGTCCGAAATATTGAATAAAGCTACCAAGATGAACACGGTCGTTGCCCTTATCCTCCTGTTTCTCTTAAAAATACGGTTCCCTAGCGGCCAACCCACCACTACCACTATATATATATATATGTATATATATATATATATATATATTTTTTGTTTTTTTTGTTTTTTTCTTCTATATTCCAACTTACTTCCTCTCGGGCATAGGCTGAGAGCCTTAACATTCACCGCTTTACAATGAACAGTGAAGCCCGTGAGGTCTTGTTCCAGTCTAGGGAGTGAGACATGTGAAGCACGTAGAGTACAACGAGCACCTGCCATCTTGCCTTCTTGAGGCACGGTGCTCACTCATGGCCCGAAACGACCCCATCTCTGAAGCCATCTCGTTCCCGTGCTTCACTGTCTCATCCCCTACACTCGGACTCTCACACTTACACACACACAACGCCACCTGTTGAGCAGAAAACTCACCAGGCATTGCACCCCTATAGCATATTTTGAATATGGGAATATTCATACACTGCTATTTAATCAGGGAACAATGAGGGTATTTTATTGACGTTTCGGTGGGCTTGTGGTAATGCACTGATACTCTAGGTACAGCACAAATTCCATCCCAATAATATCTTCCCATTGATACATCGGGATTTGAACCCGGGACCTTTGGATTACCAGGCCAGTGGAAAGACCACTCCACCACACCTCCCCTCTATAGGCTATATATAAATACACACATTCACACATTGTTTTTACCATTATTTTTTTTGACACCTTGTATATATATATATATATATATATATATATATATATATATACACTCCACAGTTCCACAGTTCCTTCACATTTGCCAATTCTTTCACCCAACCCGATCTTATAAATTCAAAAATAAACACTGCAATTTCTCTGAACCAGGACCTTTCTAGAGTTAATGAATGGGGACAAGAGAATCTAGTTTCCTTTAATGCACAGAAAACCAAGTACATTCAATTTTCTAACCGACAGAATCTCACTGACTCCCATATATTTTTTAATGATGTAAATATTCCCACTTCCCCTAGTATTGACATTCTCGGTGTAACATTAACTACTAACTTGAGCTGGACACATTATGTTGGAAGCATTGCTAAGAATGCCTCTAAAAAACTGGGACTCCTGTACAGAGTTCGAGAGTTCTTCACTGACGAGCAGTTGGCCGTAATATATAAAAGTCATGTGCGCTCTCAGATGGATTACTGTTCACCTCTGTGGGGTGGAAGTGGAGTGGTTGCATTGAGGCAGTTGGACAAAATTCAAAATAAAGCTGTTAGATTAATCAATAACCCTGCAATCACACAGGACCTTCCTACATTGGCCATACGAAGAAACGTTGCATCCCTTGCATTGTTCTACAGATATTTTCACAGCAATTGTTCCGAGGAACTTGCTTCAATTGTGCCGCCTCTCCACATCTTTCCCCGTAGAACTAGGGCAGCTGAGAGCGCCCATGAATTTACACTTTCTCCTCCACAATGCAGAACTTCTGCTTATCAGAATTCATTTATCCCCAGAGCTACTACTCTTTGGAATTCACTTCCCTCGAATTGCTTTCCACAAACTTACAATCAACAAATGTTTAAATCCAGTTGTTACAAACATTTTATGAATGGAGGGTGCCTTTAGGCACATGGACCTTTTTGTTTTATCTGTGTTTTTCCTTCCTCCGTTCATTGTCTCTTAAAAAAAAAAAAAAAAAAAAAAAAAAAAATATATATATATATATTATATATATATATATAAATATATGTATATATATGTATATATATATATATATATAAATATATCCACACACATACATTACCATTACCATTTACCATTCTATTTATTTTGTTTGACACCTTGTATATAATTATACAGTATATATATACCTGTATATATATATATATATATATATATATATATATATATAATATATATATATATGATATATATATGCATTACTTTATTTTATTTACGTGTACAATAGAATTAATTCTGAATTTATTACCTGAAGATAACCTGGCTTTCTTGATTTGTTTTTTCAGTATCAACCCAGGAGCCATTTCCCTTCTCGTTGGAAAGGGTTGTGGCCCTACCAGGTAAATAAAATTGACAACCTTTATGACTGACATGTCTTTTATGAACATTATACAATTATTGGTAAGGAAAATTATATAAAAGTGTTGTATATTGTGGCAAAGATATACAACAGTATAAACATTCTCATATATTTTCATAACAATAACAATGCATGGAAACAATTGCACATAGCTCGCGAACCAATTACGCTATATTATTTTGGTTTTCACCATTAGAAAGACCACAATTTTCCGATTCCGGTGATATATACAGTTATATACGTATCCGAGCAAATAACGCAACGACGAGGTGGGGAACAGCTCGGAACCCGGCACGCATCGCCGGAACAGAGACGGGTGAAGCGTAAATATTCGCATTTTGGCACTTCATTTCAAATATTCATAGCGCAAAAAGTATTTGTCGTAGGAACTTCTAGTTTTTTTAATACTCTTCAGCATTATTTGCCGTATTCATACAGCCTAAATTAAAAACCATACACTTCGTAACAACAAAATAAATCGAAAATGTTATAAACCATATCAATCAAAATCATAGTTTTTTATTTGGTCACTGCTTGAGAACTATTGAAGATAAACAATTTCTGTTTTCAGATTTGGAAAGAGCAGAAAAATACTATTATTTGAGCAAACAAACATATATGATCATCACTCACAATTTAGAGATAGGACAGTGTGAAGACAATTGCATGGGAAATAATTGGATTCCGGACTCATTTACACTTTCATATTTCAATTTATTTACATTTTTTTTTTTTTTATCATGTACTATAAATATACTTCTTTCCATTGACATATGATACATCACAATAAACAGCATTCTGGTGGATGGAAATAGAGAAATATGTAAGGCTTCGACAACACTCATGAGCCAAATTCAAGACTGAAAAGCTATGTCAACTGCCTCCTCGGACTTATTTGGACTTAATATGTCTGAAGGAGTTAATACAATAAATTGATTAATGATATAATTCATTCAAATAATGGGTCACGGTATACTGATATATAAACAAAAAACAAATATAAGCATCGATCTTGTGTCCCTGAAACTTGCCTAAAAATGTTATCCTTTAAGTAGTAGTTTTCTATGTTGCACATTATAGTATAGAAAACATTTTCTTTATGGCTAACTTATCTATTTTGCCGTATATGTAGATCGTGAGGAAGAGCCCTGTGTTCCGAAATATTAATTCCCGTGCTTATTTACCAGAATCAGAACCAAATATACTCCCTTATCCCAGCCTAATTTGATAACTTAACCACCCTAATCTGGTTAAATATATCCTAACTTGTACAGCCTACAGGATAACATATATAAATACAAATATAAAGTACTTAGTGTAATAGTAGGTGTAGGTCGGGAGCTTTTCCCTTCTATTGATAGCTATGTATTGTTACTTTCTGTATTATAATTATTGTGTATAGTGTTAGACTCGACACTGTAAGGTTTGATTAGTTTGGATTAGGCTAAGGAAGTTTTGAAAATAAACACCATGTGAGGAAGAGCACTTTATTGACAACGTTTCGCATATAGCTTCATCAGGCCAATGCCATACACCATAAGATTTTTCTGGTCAACAATTTCTTATCGGACGGAGAAGAGGGAGGGGGAGGAGGAAAGAGGGCGGGAAAATTCATGCAGAGGTCAAGTGATTGGTGGAGTCAAGATTAATGGGTGGAGCTCTCCGTCTACTCTCTGTGTGTGTACTTACTCTAGTTGTACTTACTCTAGTTGTATTGCGGGAGTGAGCATGCTCGTTATTTCCCGCCTCCTATATGTGTAGGTGTTATATGTATCGTTGGAATGGCTGTGGATGTGTGTGTAGTCTGTATTTTTAGCCAATTGGCGACATCGGAAACGAAGGCTTAGGGTGGATCTGTATGGTACCATTCTCACTATAGACGGTACCGTCTCGCCCGAAGGCTTAGGTAGCCATCAGCTTTGGTGAACCATATGATACCCATCTCTCCTTGTACCATTTTTGCCAACCCCAGATGGGACGTCACAACGTCGTCCACTTATTCCAGGTGCCTATTTACAGCTAGGTGAACTGAGGCTAACACATGAAAGGAGACAAGCCCAATTTGTCTCCGCCCGGCCGGGGGATTGAACCCCCGACCCCTCGTGTGTGAGACGAGAGCGCTACCTACTAGGCTACGGGCTGTGTGTGTGTGTGTGTGTTTGTGAATATAGTAAAAGAAGTTTAAACAAAATGTGTATCCAAATTACATACAAAGATAAATAATAATCATCATAATAAAGTTATAGAAAGCGTCACTCATCATTAATATATATATTTTTTTAAATAATACAGACTAAAATACTACTACTACTACTAATAATATTATCATTAAGGTAAAAACGCCATCTGCCAATCATCACCGCGCTCCCTTTAACCTTCCCTTTAAGCCAGCTGAGTTTGACATTCCGGGCTCTCCGAGTAAACATGCCACGCCCTCCCGGCCGACCAATCAGAAGTCTCCGTTTTTCGGAGCTGACGGCTGCGTGTACCGCCTCGCATTTAAACTCGCTCTCGCTCTCTTCACAGGCCGTTTCCTCTGGTTGCCATGGGTCTAATGCATCAGTGCCATCCCTATACTCCTGTAAGCCACTAAAAGACATTCGCAACCAGCTTCCAGGAACGTATTATGAAGAGAGAAGAGTGGAGGCGAAGGGTAGGAATATTTAAAGTGCGCGGCCAGAATGTTGCACAACCGAGCGGACCGCTCAGCCAATCACAGCGCCGGAGAGCGGGAGGTGGGACTAAATCAAGGAGGTGGGGGAGGTTGCCGGAGTCATTCACCTCTCGGGTGCCACTGGGCTAACAATCTTGCAACCCCCATTCTCTCTCTCGCTTAGGCACTAAAGGGAACTCGGATCCACTTATTCCAGCCTCCCAGCCCTAATCACTTGTTCCAGTAAAGCCCACCTCGGGTCTAGCATCGCTCTCCCCTATTAGGCGGATATACCTTCAGTATCCGGCTGCCTGCCGACACATCGCTGGCTTGCATACCTACAGCCAAGCGGTTCAAGAGGGACGGCAGACAGTAGATGGGAGCGAAGATTTCCAGTTGAGCTATTGGCCAGCTCTGAGGTGGTGAAAATGTTCCAGTAAACACCTAGCAGTACTACATAGTTTTTTAAAGGACCCATATCGGGTCCGAACCAGACCTAAAGAGAGAGAGAAAATGCTTGACTAACCCAGTGGTTCCATACATAATAATTGATGTGTTCTTATAGGACAAACTAAAGAGAAAGATACTAGACATATGTATATAAATAAAACGATGATGTGTTAATAGGATATTAGTTATTCTTGATAGAGAAGGCTCCATGCCGATTAGCTATCAATAGTATAGGATCTGATAGGACAGCAACTAGTTATTAACATTAAAGTAGGAGGGAGAAATTCTTAAGTAGATAAGCAACTGTAAAGCTCAGGGGAAATACAGAATAGTTGCAATTAGTTTAGCTTTAGTTTGAGAAATAGGTAGGGAGGACACTAGTCCATATGATCTACAGTATAACATCTTTTGTTATCAAGGAAACAGTATCAATTATATTGTTTGAAGGAATATTCGGTCAGTTTCGGGGTAAGCGTTACGAGCATTAAGTCCAGGAGACTAATGTAATCACAGAATCTATGTAGAGGATTAAAGTGGTGAATCTTATTCTCGTAGGGGTTTGAGGTACTGATCATATTAAGTCATTTACTGAGTTTTATCATTGAATAGGTGATATATGTAACATATGATTTATTGGTAACAGGGTTAAGAGAGCATATAATCTACGAGTGTAGTAACGCCCTGGTCGTTTGAGTAGATATATTGTATAGGGTTAAGAGAATATAGAATCTAAAAGTGTCAGAGGTAGTAACGCCCTGGTCTCTGGGAAGACACAGTAGGGCCCGGTAAAGTTATCTTGTTTTGGAGTTTAGTTAAGAATAAATCTCTGTTCTATATAGGGGCATAAAGATTAGATTTATTAATGCCCTGGTCTCTGGAGTAGACACAGCAGGGCCCGGTAAAACTATATTATTTTAGAGACTAGTAACGTAACTTTGGATCGAAGTCGAAGTGATCGAGCCTATACCTGAATAGCGGGAATCCAAATAGATTGTAACGGGAGCTCTAGAGTTCCAATGTACAACCTATAGTGGGTCGACAAAAGTATTCAATCTGTGTCTTGAACTCATTTTGACCCGAACAGAGAAATAGTTACTAGGGTAGTAGTAAGTTTTGTTAAATAAAGTATACGAACCTCTAAATGACTGTCGAATTATCCCCCACCGTAGTAGTATATTTGGAATAAGAAAATAAGTACTACATTTTGGTGGCAAGCGGTGGGATTCGACAAATTGTTTAGATTGAGTATATTTATCTAACAGATCAGACATAATAACGGCAGAATTACCGTTCAGGTTATGGGAAGAGGGGAAAGAAGAAATTGAGTTATGGATTAAACAGTTAGAATGTCAGTTCACTCTACTTGACATAGGAGAAGATGGAAAGAAGATCGCCTATGGAAAGGCACACTTAGGCAAGGCCCTGAACGATGTAAGAGTACGTCTAGAGAGACTAGTGTCATGGGCAGAAGTTAGGAGTGCTCTAATTGAGGAGTTAGGCCGAGAAACCTCCACAAGGAAGGCCAGAGACAAACTAAAGAGTATGAAACTAGATGGCCAGAACGTGAGAACCCTGAGGAGGGAGATCACGAAAAACGTCAAACTTGCGTACCCCCACATGGACCAAGAGAGTCAGGAAACAGAGATCAAAGAGATTATGATCCAAGCATGTCCTGTGGAAGTTAGAAGGCACTGCATTATCCATGAAGTGACTACCACTAAGGAACTCATGGAGGTGATCAAGAAAATAATGGAGGCCAGAGAGTTAAGAGAGGAGAAAAAGAAAGGGGAGGAGGAGAACCCAAACAAAGGGTATCAGAGAACAATGATCCGATGCTTTATATGCAGACAAACTGGACACCTAGCTAGGAACTGTTCAAACCGTCCCCAAACCCCAACACCTAGATTTAACTCAGGCCCACACCTCCGAATGATCGACCCCTACCAAGGGTGACCGATCTAACCCAGGGAGGAATGCTTCCAGTAGAATACAGGGAGACAGAAACCCAGCCAAAAATCACAAAGCCGGAAGGGGGAGAACATTTTCCTTTAAACCTCACATAGAAGGGCGATATAGTGAGGTCAATATATTAGAGAGACAAACGCCTTGTAAAACCATAGTAATAAATGGGAAAGCCGCAAACATGTTAATTGATACAGGGGCCAACCGAAGTTGTCTCCTGGAGAATTTTGTAAGGAACAGTCAGAAAGAAATAGGGCCATTAAATCAAACTAATATTCAGTTGTCAGGAGCCGGGGGTCAACAATTGACGATGCTAGGGAGAACTAGTACGGTGGTGGTACAATGGAAGGGCATTAAATTCACCACCAATATTTGTGTTCTATCAGGAAAGTCTAATAGCGGAGTCGATGGATATCTGGGAATAGATCTCATGAGTCAGTTGGGAGTAACTATACAGTGCGGGCCGAAAGACACGACGATCACCCTACGACCTCAAATAGTAGCAACCACAGGGAAACTCTCTATTCCCCCTAGATCTTGGAGAATGATAGAAATTCCTAAATCTCAGGGAATGACTGCCGGGATTTTTGAACCTGATGCACAAAATCAAGTGAGAATATCTCCCACCTTTATTACTACCGATCAGAGGAAATTAGTTCTGGCTAACTTTGGCGATGACACGATTAGTTATCAAAAAGGGAAACTGTTAGGACAAGTTACACCCGCGCAACCCACCACTGTTGGAACTAACGGACCAGTTAACTTACCTGAGATCCCGAAACAATTAACGTCAGATCAAGCCACTACCTTACATGAATTGCTCTGGAATTACCGAGATGTGTTTGCTCAAAATGAAGGGGACCATGGATCGGCCCGAACCCGACACACCCACGAGATACATACTCAAGAGCCCCCTATTAGACAACCTTATAGGCGACAAAATCCCATTATGAGACAGAAGGAAAAGGAACAAGTAGAGGAGATGATCAAGCAAGGAATAGTAGTAGAATCCTACAGTCCATGGTCATCTCCAGTAGTCCTGAAAAACAAAGATGGGTCCACTCAGTTCTGTGTAGATTATAGAAAATTTAATGATGTCACCATCAAAGATGCGCAACCCCTACCTCGTATTGATGACTCGCTAGAATCACTAAATGGGTCAACATGGTTTTCTACCCTAGACCTACAAAGTGGATACTGGCAAGTATCGGTTAGGTCAGAGGACCAGGAGAAAACCGCATTTGCCACGAGCGAAGGCAAACTCTATCAATTCACGGTCTTGCCCTTTGGAGTTTGTAATGGACAAGCCAGTTTTACTAGAGTCATGGACGAAGTACTGAGGGGATTAACATGGAGAACTTGCTTAGCTTACCTGGATGATATTATATTTTGTTCAAATAGTTGGGAAGAACATATCCATCGATTACAAGAAGTATTAGAGAGGATCACGAGGGCGGGACTTAAATTAAAGCCTTCCAAATGTCAATTAGGGGCCCGCGAGGTGGCATACCTAGGGCATGTAGTTTCAAGGAAAGGTATCCAACCTGACCCCCTTAACGTGAAATCTATTGCAGAAATTTCACCCCCTTCCACTGTCAAGGAGATCCAAGCATTTCTGGGAATGGCGTCCTATTATCGGAGGTTCATACCAAACTTCTCTAAAATTGCTCGACCCAAGACTAAGAGACTGGAAAAAGGGAGGACGTTTGACTGGGATCAGAGTTGCCAGATAGCTTTCGATCAACTG
The DNA here is from genome assembly GCA_032716605.1 of Paralithodes platypus. Classification (NCBI taxonomy): domain Eukaryota; kingdom Metazoa; phylum Arthropoda; class Malacostraca; order Decapoda; family Lithodidae; genus Paralithodes; species Paralithodes platypus. Next base: position 25,394,201 of record CM064548.1, on the reverse strand, counting down.
AAACAAAAATTAACCTCTAACCCCATAGTTTGCCATCCGGATTTTACCAAGCCGTTTCAACTATACACCGATGCTTCCGATGAAGGACTAGGGGCCATAGTAGCCCAGAAAGTGGATGGGAAAGAAGGCATAGTAGCGTGCGCTAGCCGGACGCTGAATAAGGGTGAAAAGAATTACAGCGTTATTAAAAAGGAATGCCTGGCTCTAGTCTGGGCTGTACAATATTTCCGTCCATATTTAGCCGGAGTTCATTTCGAAGTTATCACGGACCACTATAGTTTGCAATGGCTGTAAATGAAAACGGAAGACGGATTGTTTGTTAGGTGGAAGGGGATCCTGGAAGAATACTCCTTTGAAGTTAGACATAGACCGGGTAAATTACACACCAATGCCGATGGTCTATCTCGATTACCGGTAGCACCAGTCCAGCACACTCAACCTAACAAGGAACAGATGATCCTGTGTATGGAGACAAAGTAAAATTTTCTGAGGGAGCCTGGAGGGATTCTAAGGACCGGGTGGTATTAGATTTTCTGGAGGCTAAACACTAGATCCAAATCCTCCACGGACAAGAGGGAAGGGGGGCTCATTTGGGTCAGTCTAGAGTGTTGAAACAGTTTAACGAAAGGTACTGGACCTCGCGAGTCGACCAAATTGTTAAGGAAATTATCCAAAATTGTTTGGGATGTCAAAGGGGGAAAGCTGGACGGGGACCTAAACAGTCGCCTGGACACATTACGGCAGGTAAACCGTGGGAAAAGTTATCTGTAGACATTATGGGACCTCTACCCAGACAGACGAGCAAAGGTACATTTTAACCTGTGTCGACGTCTTTTCAAAATATACGATTGCTTGTGCCATTTCGGACAAGAAAGCTGAAACCGTGGCTAGGGTTATCTTAGAAAAGGTAATTTTTGTATATGGCACCCTTGGATGCATTCTGAGTGATAGGGGAAAATAATTTAATAATTAAATCTGGCAACACTTGGGAGATACCTTGGGCTACCAGATTCAACACACCTCCCCGTATTATCCCCAGGGGAACGCTGTATGTGAAAGTAATGTGAAGGTACTAGCGAATTGTGTACGGGCTAGTCTGAGCTCACAAGGGGAAGAGATATTCCGAGGTTGGCCGGAACTTCTGCCAGAGATTGTCTGGGGGATAAATACCACTGTTTGTAGAACTACTGGGTATTCCCCCTATGAGATTATTTTTGGAATCACTCCGAAACTGCCTCAGGATACTACCTTAACCCGTTCATTCCACCAAATACTCACAACCAGAACATTATCTCAGGAAGCAAGGGGAGCGACGGCAACAAGTTAATGACCATGTTGCACAGCAACAGCCCAAGAAACTTGCCCTAAATAATCCATATTACAGAGGGGAATATATTCTGGTAAAGAGACATGATCCCACCCGAGCTGGTAAGCTGGAAGAGAAATACGAGGGTCCCTTCCGGGTTGTGGAAATAAACGGGCCATACCAAGTGTTGTACTTGCATCATGGAGGTATTGTGTCGGCTACCCATATCCGTCATACCAAATGATATGAGGGTATTTTGCCACCAGACCTGAGCGAGTAGAGTAGTGCGGAAGAAAGTGAGGAGGAGATAGAAATTGGGGCGGATAACCCTAGTACACCCTTCACTAGACGCAATACTGAAGGTCCCAATCTGAGAAGGAATTATGCTGAGGCCTCTCCGTTCTGGTGGTCTTCTAATCACAAACCAAACGAGTCTTTCTGGGTCTGGGCAAGAGGAGGATGGGGGAGACAAGGCAACTATGACAAGTGGGGAGGGAGATGACTGTGAACGTACTAATGATGATAAGTCTACGGTCCCCGAAAGCGAAGTTTCAGACCTCCCGAGAGATTTCAATAAGACCTTAAGTAGTGAGGAAGAGTGTTTCCGAGCAGAAGTAAAGAAAAAAGACCTATTTCTGGAGGATAAAAACCTACTTGGCTCTTCTTCGACTAAATTAAAGAAGTCACAAGAGAACCGAACGACTAATTCCCCGGGAAAGAGTCCAGTAAAATTATCTAAGCCAATGGGCCCCACAGAAACAATAACCCGCAGTGGCAGAATTAGCCATCCACCAATCAGGTATCCGGACGAGGGTATAAATAGGACCCCCGAGGCGCGTGCCTGCCAGTTGAAAGGCACCATGCCTAAACCAACTGACCCTCATTACCGGCTCCGCCGCCTAATAGCCCTGGTCGATGGAAAAGGACAGAGAGTGCAAACTACCCGAGCAATCAGGCAACTCCTCAGTCAGCGGGGGCAAGTCCTATTGGCCAAATCTACGGTTGGGAATCAAAATCCAGCACTACAGTTAGACAGATGTATTTGTGGACATAGTGGACAGGTGGATTGGAAGAGTGATGGTAGGGATTTCAAAGGAATGGTATTACGGCGATCAGGAGCTCGCCTTAATTTAGTAGGGAGTAATAAGGTAAAAAGGCCAACCGCCAATCACCGCGCTCCCTTTAACCTTCCCTTTAAGCCAGCTGAGTTTGACATTCCGGGCTCTCTGAAAAAACATGCCACGCCCTACCAGCCGACCAATCGGAGTCTCCGTTTTCAGACCTGACGGCTACGTGTACCGCCTCGCATTTAAACTCGCTCTCGCTCTCTTCACAGGCCGTTTTTTCTGGTTGCCATGGGTCTAGTGCATCAGTGCCAGCCCTATACTCCCGTAAGCCACTAAAAGACATTCGCAACCAGCTTCCAGGAACGTATTATGAAGAAAGAAGATTGGAGGCGAAGGGTAGGAATATTCAAAGCGTGCGGCCAGAACGTTGCATGACCGAGAGGACCGCTCAGCCAATCACAGAGCCAGAGAGCGGGAGGCGGGACTATATCAAGGAGGTGGGGGAGGTTGCTGGGGTCATTCACCTCTAGGGTGCCACTGGGCTAACTTCTTGCAACCCACATTCTCTCTCTCGCTTGGGCACTAAAGGGAACTCGGATCGACTTATTCCAGTCTCCCAGCCATCATCATAATTTTGTTCCAGTAGAGCCCACTTCGGGTCTAGCATCACTCTCCCATACTAGGCGGATACACCTTCAGCATCCGGCCCTCTACCGTCACATCGCTGGCTTGCATACCTACAGCCAAGCGGTTCAAGAGGGACGGCAGATAGTAGATGGGAGCGAAGACTTCCAGTTGAGCTATTGGCCAGCTCTGAGGTGGTGAAATTGTTCCAGTAAATACCTAGCAGTACTACATAGTTTTTTAAAGGACCCATATTGGGCCCGAACCAGACTTAAAGAGAGAGAGAAAATGCTTGACTAACCCAGTGGTTCCATACATAATAATTGATGTGTTCTTATAGGACAAACTAAAGAGAAAGATACTAGACTTATGTATATAAATAAAACGATGATGTGTTAATAGGATATTAGTTATTCTTGATAGAGAAGGCTCCATGCCGATTAGCTATCAATAGTATAGGATCTGATAGGACAGCAACTAGTTATTAACATTAAAGTAAGAGGGGGAAATTCTTAAGTAGATAAGCAACTGTAAGGCTCAGGGGAAATAAAGAATATTTGCAATTAGTTTAGCTTTAGTTTGAGAAATAGGTAGGGAGGACACTAGTCCATAATGATCTACGAAATCTTTTGTTATCAAGGAAACATTATCAATTATATTGTTTGAAGGAATATTCGGTCAGTTTCGGGGTAAGCGTTACGAGCATTAATACTCCACGAGCGGCTAGGTTGGTAACTTCTACTACCTGCCAAGCGGGTAGTTTTACCTTAAACGAGCTTATTACCGTGCTCTTTTTCATGCATAAACAAGAGCCAGAGAGCGTAATAAAATTATGTATCCCTGAAAGGGCGATAATTGAGCTTTCCAATGACACCAGAACCATCCTTCTACGACCATGCGTTCTCTTGCAACGATGGTGCAACACGAAGGAAAAATCCCTAAAATACGGTAATTTCCTTATATAATTCCCTGTATAGCGAGGTAGTGAGTGTGGATGAGTGTGGAGGGCAGAGCAGTTGTCGCGCGGGAGCCGTGCAGAACGGTCAGAGCTGACCTACGCTCCTCCCACCGCTCGTCTCTCTCTCTCTCAGAGCCAATTCTTGCTCAAAATTGCACACCGCCTCAAGTCAGTCCCCGCCACATAGTCCTTGGTTCTCTAGACCGACTTAAGGCGGGCCCCGCTAATTTAGGGTTAAGTCCAGGAGACTAATGTAATCACAGAATCGATGGTGTATTTTGTTCTCGTAGGGGTTTGAGGTACTGATCATATTAAGTAATTTACTGAGTTTTATTATTGAATAGGTGATATATGTAACATATATTTATTGGTAACAGGGTTAAGAGAACATATAATCCAAGAGTGTAGTAACGCCCTGGTCGTTTGAGTAAATATAGAGCAAGGTTAAGAGAGCATATAATCTACGAGTGTAGTAACGCCCTGGTCGTTTGAGTAGATATATTGTATAGGGTTAAGAGAATATAGAATCTAAAAGTGTCAGAGGTAGTAACGCCCTGGTCTCTGGGAAGACACAGTAGGGCCCGGTAAAGTTATCTTATTTTGGAGTTTAGTTAAGAATAAATCTCTGTTCTATATAGGGACATAAAGATTAGATTTATTAATGCCCTGGTCTCTGGAGTAGATACAGCAGGGCCAGGTAAAACTAGATTATTTTAGAGACTAAAATGTATTGATAGATGTATGTAGGTCCTTCTTAATCTGAATAAAATATTCCAATATATTAAAAGTCTGTCTGTGTAGAAATTAAATACATAGTGCTGGTTATAAAAGTTCGCGGCGACAAACCAGAACACAGTCGGCACCCAGTGCTAGACCAGACAACAGTTCTGTAAGGAAAGGATCGGTTGACGTTTCTCCGAATGCAAAGTCCATTGCAGGATAAACTGGACGAGATGGCAACATAAGCAGGGGAGTCGAGCCCAGGAGTGTAGTACGGAAGGCAATGACAAACAAAACCTGCAGTTTCATCCCAAATGCTGAGCTTGCAGCCAAGAATCCAGTGGCCTACCAATACCTGTCAGCGGTGCATGCTTTTTCTTACGGCATTGCACAAGGAGAAGGTTGGAGATACTACTGAATACACCAAGAAGGAGCTGCATAGTACAAGAAGTTGTCTAGACGACAAGTTACCTAGCTGAAGTAAGGAGAAACGGCGGTGTGGGACCAAGCGAGCCGCAGTCGAACTAGAGATGAGAAGCTGAATGCTCAGGTGGTGACTACAACCTGTTGTAGTAATATTTTAAGGATCCTATAGGTCTGTAAACTCTTCAGAAATTATAAATTAATTAAAACAAAATGTATTAACCCGAAGTTAGCTTAACCTCCTCTATTAAGCAAGATAAATTAATATTAGTAGGTGCATGCATGTGTTTGCAGGAAGAGTTTATAGCAACATGTTCAGTCATTTGGTGTTTTGAGTTGTATAAGCAGTACCACGGTGAAATTGTAGGCACCAAGCGAGCAAGGCAGGCAGTTTCCAGGAGAATCTACAACTCCTAACTCTATTAACTTTCCCCAATTCTTTCATTATTTAAGCTCTAAAGGTGAACACATCTTATTAACCCCCCTTTCTCTGAACTCTCTATCCTAGTAGATTTCGATGTTAACCACCACCAATGGCTCTCCTCTCACTTCTCTGACCAACCTGGTGAACAAGCTTACATCTGGTTTCTCCTAAATGACCTAGAGCAGTTAGTCCAGCACCCTACTCGAATTCATGACCACCTTGGAGATTGGTCCAACATGCTTAGATTGATATGCACAATTCGAAACTGCATAACAAATCGTAGGCTTGTCCACCATTCTTTAACTGTCTTCGTAGCGCAATGGATAAATGCACTGAATTTCGGTGTGAGCATCCTAGGTTCGAATCCCTGGACTGCCACATGTATTTGTTGATTTAATTAATTGAGTTTAGGAGTAAAGTCGGTTGGTAGAGGTAACATAATAATTCATTACTTATTTCTAACCTCTAATCCTTATACTTATGCTGTAAACCTTTTCTCTCAGTTGGGCTCCACCGATCGCAACTTTATATCTGTTATCTGTCCTTTCTCTCCATCTGAGCTTTCTGGGATCTAGCTATATACCTCTCCAACATATTCACTTCCTCATCTTTCCCTCCTCTTTTCCACTCTGATGGTACCACCGTCACCTCTTCCTCTGACAAAGCTGAACTCTTCACTCAAACTTTCGCTACAAACTCCACTTAGGATGATTCCGGTGCTATTCCTCCCTCTCCACCCCCCTCTCCTTTACTTATGCCAAATATCATAATCTCCTCTAAAAATGTACTTTCTGCCCTCTCTGGGCTTAATACTAAGACTGTATTTGGACCGGATGATGTTCCTCCTGTTGTACTAAAACAACGTTCTTCTGTGCGGACTCCCTGCCTAGGCAAACTCTTTCGTCTATGTCTTTTCTCAAACGACTTCCCTTCTTGCTGGAAGCTAGCCCTCATTCAACCTGTCCCCAAAAAGGGTAAACGCTCTCTGCCCTCCAACTATCATCCAATCGTTATAATTTCGTGCATCTCTAAGATGTTTTAATTTATTCATAATTCAAAATGTATTAAGCATTTCTCTTCTCATAATCTTCTTTCAGATCACCAGTATGGTTTCCTTAACTCATACAGTACCGGCTTAGGAGCATCTTCTACCAATTAAAAGGCTACAATCTATTTCAATCAATCCTCCTAGCTACCATATATCCTTCCTAAGGTCATAAAATCGTCTAAATGTACCTGAAATCATATAAAATATGAATTCGCCGGTACTGTACTGGATAAGGGTAGCTCTACTGCTGATCTCCTTACTTATTGTACTAACTCATGGTCATTCTCCATTCGGGACTTCGGTGAGACTTTTTCTATTGCGCTAGACATACCAAAAGCCTTCGATAGAGTTGGGCACAAATCTCTTATTTCCAAACTACCCTCCTTCGGTTTCTATCCCTATCTCTGTGCCTATGTCTCTAATATCCTTTCAGGCAATTCCATAACTGCAGTTGTGGATGGCCATCGGTCACTTCCTCATCCTATCAACTCTGGTGTTCCTCAGGGGTCTGTGCTGTCTCCAGTTCTCATCCTAATAATCATTAAAGATCTTCTCGACTGTACTTCTAGCCCTATTGACTCATATGCTGATGACTCTACCTTACACTATTCAACTAGTTTTCCACAGCAACCCAGCATACAATCACTCCGAAGCTCATGTAACGAGGTACACCTAGGCACACCTATCTTCTGATCCATCAATTCTCTCTGATTGGGGCAGAGAAAATTTTGTTACTTTCAATGCTTCCAAGACCCAATATCTCCTTCTATCTACCCGTCACAATTGTCTACAAAACTATCACATTAGGATACTTCGCACAGTCAGGAATGCGAGCTAGAATCACTAGGAGTAGCTGAAAATTCGGATTCCTGGGCCTATTCGCGGTGAAAATCGATGACTCCTAGTGACTCTAGCGATATCCTAGTGATTCCTGTTAGACTCCCAGTGACTCCAAACCACTCGCGGGCGATTGGCCCTGTCCGACAAAATGTTCACCATGTTTAAAGTTCTCGCCGCGAATCGGACCACTCCCAGTGATTCCCAGTGATTCCTGGTGATTCTCGGTGATTCGTATCTGATTCGCGGACAGGTTTCGGTTTCAGTTTCAGTTCTCAGTTTCACCGGGAGTCACTGGGATAAAGATAGGTAATACATGCGAGCTACTGAGCGTCACTGGGAATTGACGGGAGTCACCAGGAACCACCAGGAGCCACTGGGAGTTACCGAGCATGCTCTCCAAGCGGCAGGGGCGCCCACAGAGATACCTGTAGTGGGCGCACATGTAATAAATGGCCCGCTAGTCATGGGTGTGGGTGGTGACCAATGCGAGGCTACTAACCTGGGGATCCCCCCCTCCCCCAAACAATTGTGCAGTATTTATTAATTGTAGGTGCATTCGAAAGCTATCTCAAAGTGAAATGAAGGTGGATTAATAAATATATTATTCATATAAACCTGTAATACTCCTCACGTGAAAGTATAATATACAGTATACCGGTAGTTTACTTTTCTTGGTCAAACATTATAAATAGGACTAGTATTAAACCTGTGTAAGTACAATTTCCCACAAGACATTGTATTCACCCAGTGATTGTGTGTAAAGAAGGAAATTACGGTAGGTGAGGTAATTAATAATGTGAACAATGTATGGTCAATGTTACAATACCCTACTTGTAGTCTACAGGTTCTGCAACTCCCCTTACCAAACATAACGAGAGTGGTGGATACGTGTTTGTATGTGTTTTGAAATGTCAAGTTCGTTTGGTGGTGGTGAGTGGAGTTTTGGATTACTACTTCGAGGGGCATTGTAGTCGCCAGGGTAAACTTTGAGCAAGCGGAATCATGGCTTGGTTGTTTAGGGGCCGTTGTAGTCGCCGGTTAATAATCTAGAAGTTCTGCAAGTCCCCTGACCTAACCTAAGCAAACTAACACAACCTATTATGCCCCTTTCCCACATTTGCGATTTCATACGATTTTCATCGCCGACACCCATAAATTGGCACATTCGTGACATGTCGGACAACAATCGTATACTCTCGCATAATAATCGTATGACTCGTAAGGCCTCGCATGGGCCCTCGCGTGTCATCGCAAATGTTCGGTTTGTTCAAAATTTTGGACGAGGACTCACGAGGGTTCGTAGCCCTTGCAAGCATCGTCGAACATCGCAGAAAGATCTGAGAGGTCCTCGGGGATCATCGACGACATCGGCGAGGCATCGCGGAGGGTTTCTCACAAAAAAAAACTTTGCAACCCTGCACAGCGGCTCGCCGATACTCTCAGATGGTCCGAGAACATCGACGATGCACAAGAGTCATCGGCGATTTCCTCGTCGATTAGTCGTCGACGTGCGCACAAGTACTCGCCGAGAGTATACCCGCCAGGGGTATGTTCCGCACGAGGCATGCGACGTCGCGGCATGCTCAAGACACACCTGCCAAGGCCAAAGAGCACCTTCGGCGAGGTGGGTAAACAAAAATTATTGGGCCTATAGTGAACCTGTCAACCCTTTTTTCTATGCACCTCTCGTGGGGGGTTCACATGTTTTTTGTTTTTCTCTTTCTCTCCTTTTCTCTCTTTCTCTGGTTTGTATCCATTCAGCCCCATTTAGCCAACTGGTTTAAGACGTTTATCCCTATCCAAGTATCGATATCTTCCTGGCAAGCGATAGCGAACCAGCATTATATGGAGAAATCCGGCTTCGCCGGAGAAATTTTTCTATCGAAAAATGTACAAATTTAGCTTGCTCTCAAAACAAAAATATATATATGTTGGCTCGCTACCGCTCACCAGGAAAATATTGAAACCTGGATGGGGGTAAACGTCTTAAAACAGTAGGCTGAACGGGGCCTAACGGATACAAGGCAAAGAGAGAGGGAGAGAAATAGAAAACAAACAAAAAACGAGGAGAGAGGGAGAGAAAGAGAAAATTAAAAAAGGCGAGGTGGGCTCAATTGTTAAGCCGTAACGCAAACATTGAGCCCACCTGCTGTTTTTTGTTTTCTCTTTTTCTCCCTCTCTCTTCGTTTTTTTTTGTTTTTCTATTTCTCTCCCTCTCTCTTTGCCTTGTATATGTTCGGCCCCGTTCAGCCTACTGTTTTAAGACGTTTACCCTCATCCAGGTTTCAATATTTTCCTGGTGAGCGGTAGCGAGTCATCATATATATTTTTTGTTTTGAGAGCAAGCTAAATTTGTACATTATTTGATAGAAAAATTTCTCCGGCGAAGCCGGACATTGCCAATCTCCGAATTAAGGGCAGATGGGTCGTTTTTCTGGTCCCCTTTCTTCCTCATGGTTAACCCCATTAGTTTTCATATTTTATGACGTTCGGCCCATGAGTTTGGCGATTTTAAGATAAATTTGTACATATTCGATGAGTTGGGTTGGGTATGAGGGTGGATCTGCTTGGTGTGGCCCAATCGGCGCTCTGCAGACCCCGTAATCTTGTGTCGATCTCTGACCGTTTTGGTGAGGTCAGTCCTCAAGGCATTAGTGTGGGGTGGTGGACTTCGGTCCCCCCTTCTCTCCACCACCCCACATCCCCAGCCACGATTGACTCCAGTGCCCAACTCCTGACGTCATCCCCCTCTGGCCAATCACAGACCAGGAGAAGTGCCCGCATAGCGAACATACCATCTACCAATGACAGGCGATAGCCTACCTTAACTTCGCCCCCTCAGCCTTCCCAGCTCCTATATAAGCTCACATTATTCTCTATACCATTCATTACTTGAAAATGCTATATGAATAGCGAAACGTCGTAACCATTGTTCACCATGTACCATCCTGTATCCACTTCACCATGAACTTCGCCAATCTACTGTACCTCCTTACTGCCCATCAACGCAAAATTGTCAGATCCTTGGAAAACCTGAACAATAAAATCTCTAATGCTGAAATGTCTATATCTTTTCACCTCGTGTGCATCAAAGAAAATTTATTATCTGGCTTTACTAACATAACCAAAAAAAATAAAAAATAAAATATATATATACCGGAATATATATTGTATATTGCTTTAATTACCTCAATATAGCTTTGCAAATGCCTTCAAAATGCTCCTAGATATGTTTATATTTCGAAAAATTCCTCCGGCGGGGGGGGGGCTTATAGCCCCCCCCCGGACCCAGCTGCTGCAGAGGATCGCTACGCTTGCCTCCCACCCCCCCATCCATGGGGGCGCAATTCAAGTGTTTGCCCAAGGCGCTATTTTCAACAGATACGCCCTTGGTCACAGCTCGGCATTGGAACCATGCTGGGGCAAGTGAGAGATGATAAAGCACTTGATAGCCTTGCCAGCACTACACTCAACCCATTCCAAAGGAAATATGCTGCCACGAAATGGGAGTGCCTAGGATTTTTCTGGGTCATGAATCACTTTCCATGTTTCTTATTGAGTACCCGATTAACCATCATCACAAACCATCAATCCTTACAATGGTTACGGAAATCTGAGACCACCAATGCCCTCATTGTTCGATGGCGAGAGACACTAGAAGAATTTTATTTTGGTATTCAATACAGGCCGTGAAAACTTCACACCAATGCGAACGCTCTCTCCCACCTCCCCATCAACAGTGTCACCCCTAGTAACACCGCGACAAAGAATATGTTACTCCGGCAATGGGTAACTAAGACCTAACCTGACTCGGCTGCCAAACAAGTATTCACAACCTTAGAGAGAGTAGGGGACCAATTATACACACCCTATGAGCCCTCAAGAAGCCAATTATATTATGTTCACTCTGCACTTGCACAACGGCATCCACTTGGGACAAATGAAGTTGATGCAAGACTTCAGCGACATGTACTGGAACCTCCTAGACTTCCAACCTGGCCAAAACCATCACTGAAGCTTGCAAAGCTTGCTGTCTAGACAAAGACAAAGCAAGTACCCTGTAACTTCTGGCTTAGTAGTTGCCTCTAAACCTTGCAACTGCTGGCTGTCGATATGATTGGATTCCTACCCGCCAGTAACAATAAAGGTTTATCATCACCTTCATCGGCACCTACTCAAAGTTTGTCATTGCCAGTCCTGCTCAATAACATTCTGCCTTAGCTGTGGCCGAAGCTTTAATCAATGAGGTTTTCCCGTACTTCGGACTGCCACAAACCATCCATTTCGACAATGCACCAGGATTCTCAGTACAAATCTGGAAAAACTCTGAGATAGTCGGTTACAGAATATCTCATTCGTCCCCATACTGGCCACAAGGTAATTCGATGTGTGAGCAAAGCCACAAAAGCTTTGCAAATCAGCTCTGCACCCGTTTAGTTGCCCTCATACCAAGGACTGACCTGCTCAAATACAAATAATTCAATGGGAAACGAATACCTGCCCCAGAAAATTTCCATCTTGAGCGATTTCAATGTTCACCGTTGCCAATGGCTCTCTCATTTCACTGACCAATCTGGTGAACAAAGCCTACATCTTTTCTATCCATAACCCACTGGGTTCCAGCGACGCACGTTATGCGTCGCCTATGTATGTAACGCCCAGTACCAGTGGCATAACGGTTACGTCAGCCTTAATTACTTTTGTCCTATGGCACCTAGAGGTTTCAGATATTTTTGGGAACTGCTTTAGTATCTCACGCAACAATACTGATGGTTGGAAACCCTCCAAGTCCAGCTGCGTGCGTGTGGGCACGCGAGAGAGTGATTTTCCTATATTTTGCCTACCCATATCCCTCCCCATGTTAATTGCGATTTTCTGCCGCCACGCAAGACTCCTAAATGACCTAGGTGAGCGTTTTTTCGTGATTTTTCCTTCATAACTAACCCATCCCATGTGTTTACAGGAAAAACAAAAATGACAACTGGCCGGTCAAACGTTGTGCATTTATTATAAATCAGCTGGTGTTCTGTAGGTTTATGACTTAGAGAAGCAAGTCCAGCACGCTACTCGTGTCCCTGACCACCTCGGAGATCAACCCAACCTCCTTGACTTATTTCTAACCTCTAATCCATCTACTTAAGTTGCAAACCTTTTCTCTCCATTGGGCTCCTTTGATCACCAACTTATCTCTGTTACTTGTCCTATCTCTCCAGTACAGTCATCCGATTTGCCCAGCCGGGGACGCTTTTGGCACTTTGGCGGTGCCGACTGGGAGGCTCTATTTCAGTACTTCTTTGATTTTCCATGGAATGATTATTGCTTTCGTGGCCCGGGACCCTCGGAGTGCGCTGAGCGTGTTACCAAGGTAATACTCTCGGACATGGAGTCATACAGTCCATTTTCTTTCTCTCGGTCTAATGCAAACAAGTCTTGGTTTATTCACGCTTGTTTTATTGCTGCCTGAAATAATGAGGAAACATACAAATGGTACCATCGCCTTCAAACTAAAAAATCTCCCTCTTTTTATGTTTCTGACCGGAATCAAGCCAAATCTGTTATTCGACTCGCCCAAAACTATTTCATCATTAATAAATTTTCTAAAATTTCCAACATTAGCTCATCCCAAGCTTTCTTGTATGTAGCCAAGAACCTCTCCAACAATTTTTACTTTCTCCTCTGTCTCTCCTCTTTTCCACTCTGACAAACCTGAACTCTTCACTCAAACTTTCACTAAACACTCCACCTTTGATGATTCCGGTGCTATTCCTCCCTCTCCACCCCCCTCTCATTTACTTTTGCTTAATATCATAATCTCTTCTTAGGATGTATACCTGTTGTACTCAAAAACTGTTCTTTTGTGCTGACTCCATGCCTAGGCAAGCTCTTTCATCTCTGTCTTTCCTCTAACATCTTTCCTTCTTGCTGGAAGCTTGTTCTCATTCACCCTGTCCCAAAGAGGGGTGACCGCTCTCAACCCTCTAATGGTTGTCCAATTGCTCTCATCTCTTGCATCTCTAAAGTTGTTTAAACTGTTCTGAGTTCAAAATTTCTTGAGCATAATCTACTTTCCCATAATCTACTTTCAGATCGCCAGTATGGTTTCCTTAATTAAACGGCGAAGCTATATTTATTATGTTCTCTCCACTAACCAACTTTACTCCTAAACTCGATTAATTAAATTAACAAACAAGTATTTGAAAGTGCCTGCCAGGCGAACGTATTGAGGCTCATTCCCGACGAAAATCGTCATTATCCGATAAATATCGTTATTACTTATTCATATGCGCCTATTTTACGATTAATATAAAAATATTAACATGTAACAGCAATAAAACTAGTGGGAATAGTGTTTGGGGGTGAAAAAGACGAAGTATTGCCGACCGGTTCATTCATGAGAGGAGAGCCGGCGCTGCGCACACCATCCCCCTCTCACTTATTGATCGACACTGATGCCTTGAAGTGAAGTCTCTCTCTTGCTAAGATCTCTATATGCCTCCCCTTCGACCTTGAAACCGGGTGAGGGATATTGGCGCGGAAAATAAACCGATGAACAAGGGAAAAGAGGAAAAATAGGTGATAATTAAAAGGGGGGGGGAGAGGGGGGAAGGAGTGGAAGAGGGGGGGGGGGGGCTTGACACACATGGAGGAGTGATGGAAAGTATGAAGGGGAATTATTTCAATTAATCACATATTCCTTTGTTTTGAGTGCCACTGGGGTCTTTTAAAAGGCTTTTCTTAGGCCTTGGATCTTAAGAGTCCCGTCGCCTTCGCCCAGTAAAACCTCTTAAGAGTCTTGGTGCCGTTCCCGGGTTAAGGGCAGCTCTACTCGTGATCTTCTTTCTTATCTTACTAACTTTTGATCATCCTCCTTTCGGGACTACGGTGAGACCTTTTCTATTGCACTAGACATATCGAAAGCCTTCGATAGAGTCTGGCACAAATCTCTAATCTTCAAACTACTCTCCTACCGCATCTATCCTTCCATCTGTGGCTTTATCTATCATTTCCTCTCGGGTCGTTCCATAGCTGCGTTTGTGGACAGATTTTGCTCATTTCCTCAACCTATTATCTCTGGTTTTCTTCAGAGTTCTGCTCTGCCTCCAGTTCTCTTTCTAATATTCTTTAATGATCTCAACTGTACCTCCAGTCCTATCCATTCATATGCTGATGACTCTACCTTTCACTTTTCAACTAGTTTTACAGAACAACCGAGCATGCAATCACTCAATAACTCACGTGATGTGGCCATAGCACACTCATATTCTGATCTATTAACCATTTCTAATTGGGGCAGCTTCTCTTGTTACTTTCAATGCTTCCAAAATCTAATTTCTCCCCTTATCTACCCATCAAGAACTTCCACACGTCTATCTTTTATGCTTCAACAATATACAAATCAACCCTTCATCTTCTCTCAGTATTCTTGGTGTTCCTTTTTCTTCTGGCCTTGCTTGGAAATATCGTATTACCACTCTTGCTAAATCAGCTTCCAAGAAGTTAGGTGTGCTCAACCGTCTCTGTGGGTTCTTCACCCCCGAACAGTTTCTTGCTCTGTATAGGGGCACAGTACGCCCATATATCAAGTATTGCTTGCATGTGTGGGAAGGTTCCCCCATACCGCACTTCTCAAAATGGTAGAATCAAAAGCATTTTGTCTCATCAACTCACCTCCTTTCACTAATTCCCTACAGTCTCTCTCTACATGCCGCAAGGTTGCATCTCTCTCACTCTTCTACCGCTATTACAATATTCAATGTTCTTCAGAGCTCTCTCAGTGTATACCCCCTCCCTTACGGAGGGTGGGGTGCACCCTTCTTTTAACCCCCCCCCCCCACCCTTATTCTGTCCTACTCGCAAACCCAAGATTGATTTTTTTCCCCAGTCTTTTTTTCTATTCAACAAGCCAGCTTTGGAACTCTCTCCCTTAATCTGTCTTTCCCTCATCCTATGACTTCAACTGATTCAAGCTCTGTGTGTTAAGAAATTTTGACTTTAACGTACCTTGATTTTGGCTCTCTGTCCCTCTTTCAACTTTGGGGGGAGACACTTGTGACAAGCAGCTTTACCATTTGACTCTTTTATTCATCTAGAAAAGAAAAAAAAATGTCACCAAAATTGTTAGTACTCATATGTATTATGTATGTGTGTATTAGCGAAATATAATTGTTTCCACAGTAAGGCAGAGGAATGTCAGAGTAACCCCAAAAAACTATGGAGGCACTTAAAATCAATGGGCTACAGCAACAAGGCAAGGGATTCATCTAACACTAATATTACTCTCAAAATTAATGATCAGGTTTGCCATGATAAACGTCAAATTTCAACCTATTTCAACTCCTTCTTCACCTCAATAGCAAACACACTTGTGCAGAACCTACCGCAACTTCTCAATAAATACACCACAACAACTGCCACCTTTCACAATTTCTACAGGGATAAAGGCATACACCCGAACACTTTTGGATTGTAAAATGTTACACCAAGATACACATAACCTAACCTAAATTTACATAAAAGTACAGGACCAAACAAAATTCCTGCCAAATTTCTACGAGATGGAGCTATTGTTATTGCAGGTCCCCTAACCAACATCATCAACCTGTCAATAAACACCAACACTGTACCTGCTGAACTGAAGGAAGATATTGGAACCCCTCTATTCAAGAAAGGAAACAAATTAGATGTTAGTAATTACTGTACAGACCAATTAGCATATTATGCATTGTATCAAAAACCCTTGAAAGAGCTGTATACACCCAAATAGAACACTACCTCAAAGAAAATTATCTATTCTACAAGTTTCAATCTGGTTTCAGAGGCATGTGCTCGACAGACTCCTGTCTCATCCACTTAACAGATCACATTTGTAAAGAAATGCCTAAAGGTAACTACACCGGCATGGTTCTTCTTGATTTACAACAAGTGTTTGATACAGTAGACCATGATATCCTCTGTAATAAACTACAAGCAATGGGCATTGGGTCAGTGAACTAATTTAAATCTGATCTTAGTGGTAGAACACAAAGAGTCGAAATTTATGATAATTTATCAGATCCTATGCCAATTAACTGTGGGGTCCCACAGGGAAGCATCCTTTGTCCCTTACTCTTTCTCTGTTATGTGAACGACATGGAACTGAGCGTCTCGTGTACATTATTACTGTATGCTGACGACAGTGTCCTTCTGGTTTCAGGAAAAGACCCAATAAGTATTGCCGCCTCACTTTCCAAAGAACTACTGTAGAATCGTGTAGTGATTGGCTAGTGGACAATAGACTATCTCTTCACCTGGGCAAGACACAAGCCATCTTATGTGGAACAAAAGGCAAATTGAAAGACATTGAGGGCTTCTCGGTTAACTGTAATGATATTCCTATAACAACAGTGTCACAAGTGAAATATCTCGAACTAAAACTGGACTCGACTCTGTCAGGTGAAACAATCTTGGAATCGATCCTGAGTAAATGTAGAGCACGTATAAAATACCTGCATAGACAGGTGCGATGTTTGCCAGCGGCGACCAAAAAGACCCTATGCCAAGCGCTTGTTCAATGTCATTTTGACCATTCTGTGTCATCCTGGTACTCTGCATCATCTCAATCAGCAAAGCACAAACTTCAGGTCACTCAAAATAAAATGGTTAGGTTCATGCTGAACCTAAGACACAGATCGCATGTTGGCCAGGAACAACTTCAGTCACTTGGTATGCTCAATGTCTCCGACAGGGCCAAACAAATGAGACTCATTAATGCCTTCAAGATATTTTATGATAGGGCTCCAGAGTATTTAAAGAGTAATTTTGTTAAAGCAAATGAAAGGAATGGACACAATACATAGGATGTATAATTTTACGGTTCCCAGAATCCAAGGACAGCGTAAGCTAACATTCTACTTCACTGCCATCAATTACAGGAACAACCTACCCCAGACATTCTGTGAAAAGATAACATTGTATTCCTTCAGACGTAGCTTGCAGGAGCACCTGAACCGAGCAGCTGCGAGAAGGGAGCACCAAGCTTAATTAATTATGTCTACTACTGAATTATGTTACGCTGGCCAGCTTGCCAGAATGTGCTCGTACTCACTAGCGTTCGCCAGGGCAGTGGAATGGGCTATAATAATCGTAGAACGATGTTCTTTCTTTCCTAGTATTCATGTAGTCACAGCCAGATCAGTGGTGGTCTTTATTCTTGTCTGTGACACATGGAAGTATTTTATATCAGTCATAGAGTATAAGATATGCAGTGTGAAGTTAAAGAGAAAGAGCGAAGGAGAAAGAGCGAAGGAGGCAGCGAGGTAGTAATATGTGCGTGTGTATGTACGTGTGCCTCCCTCGCTCGCGCAGGCTTTCCCCCGCCCTTGATTGGCTGGCGCGCCTGGCGCATCCTAAGGACGCCTGCATTTCATGACGTAGTGGTCTGTGATTGGGTGCCGCTGTCCTAGTGTTGGTGCTGGGGCTCCCGCCGCATTTCTCCTGCAGAGCTTGGCATAGCGTGCTTGGTACTAGACGTCCCTTGCAATCTGTCCCCCAATCTAACCCCCTATACTACTGTTTCTCTCTCTGAACTTCTTCTTTTCCATTACTTCTCATCTTTATTCAATTACTTATCCCTTCTGGTTCTGCATACAACTTCCATAGTCGGCCAGTCGTATTACCAGCACCAGTTCTCACATATATGTTTTGCACTAGCTTTAGGGATTATTAGTCATAGTCACATGAGTCATATTATCATTGGGTGTTTCTAATTATTGAGTTGTTCTTTGTTACTATTTAATGCTAGACAGTGGAAGGTATCTTTAGTCGTTGTCTGAGTTACGTATATGGCGAGTCAAAGCCGATACGACTTCGACGGAGCTAGGTGCCTGTAACCTTTGTGCATATTTCTCCTTTGCGAGTGTAGCAGTATACAAAAGGGCTTTTGCCTACTCTTGCTCGTATGCTCGCTACCTCATTGTGTTGACCTCTGTGGAGCGCTAGGACAAGACCAGATACTTGAGATCTGGACTTACCAAGAGAGCCTCCTAGTCAATTAACGTAACATAAGGGAAATCTGTTCAAGGGGAGACAGTAGGCTACGAGAATGCTTGCGCTCTGCCTAGCCTCCTGGTACCTCTTATGCCGCTGCTAGACTTTATTAGTAATATAGACAGCATTGTGTTTATTAACTTTAACTGTGTATGCTTTAGGAATTCACGTATTAATTTAGCCTAGGTTGATGCTTGGTGCACAACCCAGTATGGCTGTTACTTTGGCTAAGGAAGTACTGTTTTGAGTGGTTATTATTAGTGCTGTCACAGAGTTGTTGCACTCCTTTGTTATATATATGTATCCTACTTATTGGTGTATTTAACCCTTCTTTAGCGGCCTATGCGGTTTATTTATATGTACCGCCCAGCGGGGTGTTTTTAGCCAAAATAGGGCTGTTTACGTGATCATTTTCATGCCTAAATAAGACCCAGAACGTAAAACAAGTATCTATCCCTGAAAGGGCATAAACAGAGCTTTCGAAGGACACCATAACGATCCTTGTATGATGGTTAGTTTTCTTGCAATAACCGTGCAACGCGAGTGCAAAAAGCATGTAATTCGGTACTTTCCCCATATAATTCAGTATGTAGCGAGTGAGAGAGGGAGGAGGGAGCTGAGATTCGTGTCAGTAGGTTCGCCGCGGTGGTCTGGAGCAGTCATACGCTCGCTAGTCTCCTGCCACCACTTGTCTCTCTCTCTCAGCAACATTACGTGCTGAAATTGCCACTCGACCTATGTCGAGCGCCGCCACATAGTCCAGCTTTATTAAAAACGACTTATGTGGTGAGCCGCTTTTTAAGGGTTAAGATACACGCTTTGGTGTCCTGCCCCTGCATTATTTCTGTTCCATATTAACGAGCATCTTAGAGCATCAGACGTTTCCAGAAGATTCCATATCTGATTGCTGTAGGGCTAGACTACCAGTGTTTTCATAGAGCATTGAAGAGTTTAGTGTTGAGTACAGACTCACACTAAAGTTAACGTAAGCATATATTTCTTTATTAAATCTTGTTATAGTTTATTCAAGCATTGTTATTACTTAAGAGCATTTTATTAACGTAAAGTACTCCTGTTGTGAGTAGGCTTTGCCGTCACCGGAAAGCCTTTGTAGAAGTGCACTAAAACCCAGTTAATTGATACCCCGTTATCCAGTAGATTAACTCTTGGAGGGTTTAAGTGTTTTGTTCACCGGCGTAATAGTTCGAGGGTTTGGAATTAGCGTACCGTACCGTTGTTGCAGATATAGCCTATCATCTAGTCCATAATTAAGTGCCCTTGTTTATTTCGTAGTGCCGGTCGTAACAAATGGCGACCTTAGAGCAGAATATAGTGAACTGAATATTGCATTTTTTTGGGGGGGGAGAAATATTATTGCCATTTGGGGTTGAATTTATTTCTCGCAGTGTTGGCAGTGGACATTGTTTTGAGGATATATAGATCTTGTTGTAGTTTGTTGGTGACCTAGTATTGCACTCAAGAACATCTTCAAATATTTTTGGGGAATAAAGCTACGCGAGAGTTTGGCTACTTTTGTCTTGACTTGAGAATTTTGTTGTTGACTCCATCATGTCACTGGACGGGTCTGAACATAGTGAGGGCACAGTGCGAGAGACAGGCGAGGAGGTCGAGAAGGTGGAGTTGTCTAGCGGCGTTCGGGTGGTGAACAATGAGGAGGATGCTCGGATTTTTTTGGAGGAGCCTGTGTCGGCGGATCGGGTGTCGGGGCTAGACCGGTACGGACTGCAGTGTGTAGCCACGGTCTTAGGGTTGTCCGGTACTAGCGGTTTGTCGAGAGGTGAGCTGGTTACCTGGGTGCTCGGTGGGGTGCGTGGGGCTTCGGGTGGAGCAGGAGCTGGGGCACCTTCGGCCCAGCCCCCATTCCACTCAACTCCTATCATGGCGCCCTCTCGGGCTCTGGAGCCGGGTACGTTCCCGCAGGCCGATGCCCGCTGGCGGTTGGGTATGCCTCTAGGTGGTTCACGGGGTGGGTCCCCAATAGTAGCACCGCCTCCTCAGGGTTTGT
This sequence comes from Paralithodes platypus, assembly GCA_032716605.1. Classification (NCBI taxonomy): domain Eukaryota; kingdom Metazoa; phylum Arthropoda; class Malacostraca; order Decapoda; family Lithodidae; genus Paralithodes; species Paralithodes platypus. Next base: position 25,373,740 of record CM064548.1, on the reverse strand, counting down.
CTTCCGAGATGTTGTTTCAGCTCGAACTCACCAAACTTCAGCAGCAGGAGCGACAGGCTAAGCATGAGGCTGAGCTCGAGCAGCAGAAGCATGAGACTGAGCTCGTGCAGCGGAAGCATGAGACTGAGCTCGAGCAGCGGAGGCATGAGGCTGAGCTGTCGCTCGAGCAGAAAAAGCATAAGGCTGAGCTCAAGTGTAAGTGTGAGAACGAGCTCAAGCAGAGAGAGGCTGAGCTTAAGTATGAGTCTGAAAGATATTGTGCCGATGTTGATCTAGAGAAAACTTGTGTAGAGGTGACAAGGAACCGGGTCATCCAGGGGGGTCGAGCCCATGACCAGTCCCTGTCGCATCTACTAAAGTTGGTCCCAGTGTTTGATGAGTTAGGAGTTACCAAATTTTTTCTCCGGTTCGAGAAAAAGTGCTGGAGCACCAATGGCTCGAGGAGAAGTGGGCAGCCCTGGTTTCGTCACGTTTGACGGGGAAAGCACTCAAGGCGTATGATGCTTTGCCACTAGATTCCTGTGTGAATTACGAGGCATTGAAAGAGGCTGTCCTGAGGGCATATGAGTTGCAGCCAGAGACCTATAGGCTGAAATTTAGGGCTGTTCCCAAAAGAAAGGAGAGTACTTTCCAGGAACACGCTAGAGAGCTGTCAGATGCATTTGAGAATTGGTTAAGATCAGAGAAGGCAACTACTTTTGATGCAGTGAAGCAATTAGTAATGTTAGAGCAATTTTTTTAATGTACTGGCAGTGACTTGACTCTTAACCTGAAAGAAAAGCAACCAAAAACTCTACAGGAGGCGGCTGAGCTGGCTGACCACAGGTTGTCATTGATTCTTGGGTGCGGGTCTGCACAGAGAGCTGAGGCAGATAACAAGGGGTGTACCACTCCACCCCCCCGAATTAATGACACAAATAATTATCCATTTAAGAGTACTGTTGCCAATTATGATCCCAAGTCGAAACCCTTCCCGTTAAAGAAAGGCCAGGGCCCTTACCCACCTAAGGGGAAGTCCAAGAGTGAAGTTGAATGTTTCAAGTGTCATAAGAAGGGGCATATTGCGCGCTTATGTCCGAGCACACCGCCTACAGCAATGGTGTCACTAGTGAGCAACATTGCCGTGTCTTTGAGGTCTTCCGCGTTTGCCCGGGGTAAACAGTCGGTTATGAAGTCATCGCCGGTGCAGAAGCAGCAGGAGGGCTTGTCACCCGTCCGAGATGTTTTTTGTGGTCATACGGGGCACGACACTGTGAGGTGGGCTGGTGAGCATTGGCTTGAGTTGTTGCGTGATACGGGCGCTTCCCAGACATTTGTTAAGAATTTCACTGGCAAGCCTATTAACACGGCTCGGGTTGTGGTGGTTCAAGGCATCAATGCTACGCGGTCTTACCCGCTGGTCAGAGCAGAGCTTGAGGTGGACGGTGTGACACGAGAGTTGGATGTGGGGGTTGTGGAGAAGTTGCCAGTTGAGGGGGTCGACCTCCTTCTCGGTAACGACTTTGCGGTGCTCACTCCCGAGGTTCCACCCTTAGTCGTTGCCGAGAGGGCGGCAGACACGAGTAGGGAGGGGCAAGAGTGGCTCGAGAGGTGCCAGGTGACGCAGATGGCGTGTGCTGTCACCAGGTCTCAGTCCGCTCAGGTGTCACAGCCTAATACCCAAGTTCTAGACCAGCGAAGGAAGGGTCAGAAGGAGAAAGTCAAGGCTTCTCGGCTTGAGAGTTTGGATCCAGCGACACTCCTTGGTGACTCGGTACTTGCACCCATTATGAGGTCCGGAGTGGCCCCAGAACCTGTCCCCCCTAGTGACACGGTAGGGCGTGAGAGCACTCCGCGACAGAGACGTTCCCAGGCGAAGCAGGCAAGGCTTGAGCAGCCTAGTATCGGGGGTGGCCACAAGTTGCTTCATGAGCATTTAGATAGGTTGGCACCCTCAGATATATGTCGGCTGCAAGTAGAAGATCCTGGACTTGAGAGTTGTGGGAACGGGGCTATAGAACTCGACGAGGACGGGGATGCAAAGTCGGGAGATTTTTTTTATGTTGGGGGAATCCTGTACCGCCGTTTTGTGGATCCCAGACGTAGTTGGGATGGTGGGGCAAGAGTGGTTGATCAGCTGGTGGTCCCTGAGAAGTGTCGTGATAGCCTGTTGCAGTTGGCGCATGATATTCCGTTGGCAGGTCACTTGGGAGTGAGTAAAACGTTGGCCTCGTTATCTAGGTTGTTCTGGTGGCCAGGTATTAAAGCTCAAGCTTCGGCCTGGGTGGCGATCTGTGGTACCTGCCAGACGGTGGGAAAGCCGAACCAGAGCATACCTAAGGCTCCGTTGCACCCAGTGCCTGCTATTGGTCCTACCTTCAGCAAGGTTATCATCGACATGGTAGGCACTCTGCCTCCCACTAGTGCAGGTAACAGGTTTTTGTTAACCCTCATGGATGTCTCCACTCGCTACCCTGATGCATACCCTATGAGAAATGGCAAGTCTAAAACTGTTGTGCGTAACTTGCTGTTGTATTGCTCGAGATACGGGTACCCGCAAGAAATTCAGTCGGACCAAGGGTCAAATTTCACGTCCACTCTCTTTAAACAGACCATGCAGCAGCACGGAATCAATATGGTTGTCTCTTCAGCTTATCACCCAGAGAGTCAAGGGGTGTTGGAAAGATGGCACTCTACTTTGAAGAACATGTTGCGGTGCTACTGTATGGAGAATGGCAAGGATTGGGACCTGGGGCTACCGTACGTTTTGTTTGCGGCACGAGAGGTACCTGGGGAGAGCCTTGGGTTTAGCCCCAACGAGCTAGTTTTCGGGCATCAAGTTAGAGGTCCTCTGAGTATGGTAAGAGAGATCTGGGAAGGGACTGTGCCGCCATGTTCTCTAATTAAGTATGTCCTCGAGAGTAGGGACATGATGCTGAAAAACCTGGAGTTGGCAGGGAGAAATTTGGTAGGTAATCAGGCCTTGATGAAGGATCGGTATGAGAAGAAGGCAAAGCTCCGGGAGTTTGTGGTAGGACAGGAGGTTTTGGTCTTATTACCCTTAGTTGGCCATCCCCTGTCTGCCAAGTTTGTCGGTCCTTACAAGGTCGTGAGGAAGCTATTGGACCTGGATTACCTTGTGGCTACTCCGGATAGGCGAAAGAAAAATCAGTTCTGTCATGTTAACCTATTAAAAGAGTTCGTGAGGCGCCCACCTAAGCAGCTACTGCCCCTGTGTTGGTCTGCAGCGGCCAAGGTGGAGAAGGAGATGGGGGCAGTGAGGCCCAGGTGGAGGAAAGTTGGGATTGTCATGTCTCGGTGGATCAGTGGGCGGGGAACACGAACCAGGTGGCTGTGGAAGCACATGAGCACCTGCCTGAGCAACAGCGTGCAGCGATCCAGCACCTGTTCTGTTCATACCTCACTGTCTTTGCCGAGCACCCAGGCCTCACAACTCATGCGGTGCACGATGTAGACATTGGAGACCACCCCCCTTTTAAATCAGTGCCCTATCGTGTACCTCCCATTAAACTTCTGGCTCTCCGAGCGGAATTAGGCTACATGTTGGAGAAGGGGCTGTTAGAAAAAGGGGCGGTTAGGTGGACATCTCCCGTCACTCTGCAGCCCAAACGAGACGGGAAGGTCAGGTTTTGCATTGACTTCAGGCGGTTGAACGGCTTAACCCCCACCAATGCTTACCCTCTTCCCCGCGTAGATGACAGTGTTGACAAGATCGGGTGTGCACGTTACCTCACCAAGGTGGATCTTGTCAAAGGTTACTGGCAGGTGCCGTTGTCTGAGCGGGCGAAGCAGGTGTGCTGTTTTGTGGTGGATGGGAACACTTACCGTTGCAATGTTATGCCGTATGGGCTGAAGAATGCACCTGCAACTTTCCAATGCCTGATGAACGAGTTAGTGGTGGAGATCCCTAACTGTACCGTGTATCTAGATGATGTGATAATCTACGATAATGACTTTGAAAGCCATTGCGAGCACATCGGGGCATTGTTCAGGAAGCTGAGTGAGGCTCATTTGGTGGTCAATCTGGGCAAGTGTGACTTTGTTCGGGCAACCATGCAGTATTTGGGGTTTGTGGTAGGGTTGGGCCAGGTGTGCCCCCCCCAAACCAAAATACAGGCTATTAACCAGTTCCCCAGGCCGACCACCAGAAGACAAATCATGAGGTTCTTGGGCATGATTGGGTATTACCGCAGATTCATCTGCGGATACTCCTCGGTGTTGGCTCCTCTGACTGATTTTCTTGCAAAGACGAAAAAGTTTGAGTGGGCACCTGAGTGTGAGAAAGCATTCTCACTCGTGAAACATCTTTTGTGCACTCACCCCATACTCAGGGCCCCAGACTTCTCAAGACCTTTTCAGCTAGCGACAGATGCTAGCGGTGTAGGGGCTGGTGCCGTCTTGTTGCAAACAGACCCAGAAGGTGTGGAACACCCAGTAAGTTTCTTTTCCAAGAAGTTCAACTCAGCACAAAAGAACTATTCGGTGGTAGAGAAGGAGCTTCTGGCCATTGTGCTGGCGCTCAGGCACTTTGAGGTGTATGGTCCCGCTTTTGGCCCAGTCGTGGTGATTTATACTGACCACCACCCTTTGAAGTTTTTGAATCAGTTCCACAACCGGAATATGAGGCTGACCAGGTGGTCCTTAATGTTGCAGGAGTACAATCTGGACATTCGCCATATTGCCGGTTGTGACAATGTGATAGCTGACTGTTTGTTCAAGGTGGACGACCCAGGGTAGATCACCACAGGTGTGTCGGGTTGAGTGGAGAAAAATTAGGCTACCCCCTGTAGTGCAAAGCCGCCCAAAACACTATTAAAAATAATACAAAAACCTCACATATAAACTCTTTCTTTTTGATAGTATATAAGTGCAGTATGTTACAGCAAGAATCTAAGACATGCTGAGTTTTGTCTTAGTAGGTTAGGCTTGTTGAAGCTTGCTCATTGAGCGTAATATGTTAAATGATACTATTCTTTTGGGGAAGTGTTGTGTAGATTTTTTTTATATAATGAAGTGTTTTATGTTGTGATTGTGCCTTGTTTTCACAACTTGGGGGAGTAGCTAGGTGAGGCGGGGTTTATGAGCATTCTGTCTGGTCAGATGTGACGATTACCTGAGGTTAAAACGTCCCACATCTTGGGCGGGGTGTTACGCTGGCCAGCTTGCCAGAATGTGCTCGTACTCGCTAGCGTTCGCCAGGGCAGTGGAATGGGCTATAATAATCGTAGAACGATGTTCTTTCTTTCCTAATATTCATGTAGTCACAGCCAGATCATTGGTGGTCTTTATTCTTGTCTGTGACACATGGAAGTATTTTATATCAGTCATAGAGTATAAGATATGCAGTGTGAAGTTAAAGAGAAAGAGCGAAGGAGAAAGAGCGAAGGAGGCAGCGAGGTAGTAATATGTGCGTGTGTATGTACGTGTGCCTCCCTCGCTCGCACGGGCTTTCCCCCGCCCTTGATTGGCTGGCGCGCCTGGCGGGTCCTAAGGACGCTTGCATTTCATGACATAGTGGTCTGTGATTGGGTGCCGCTGTCCTAGTGTTGGTGCTGGGGCTCCCGCCGCATTTCTCCTGCAGAGCTTGGCATAGCGTGCTTGGTACTAGACGTCTCTTGCAATCTGTCCCCCAATCTAACCCCCTATACTACTGTTTCTCTCTTTGAACTTCTTCTTTTCCATTACTTCTCATCTTTATTCAATTACTTATCCCTTCTGGTTCTGCATACAACTTCCATAGTCGGCCAGTCGTATTACCAGCACCAGTTCTCACATATATGTTTTGCACTAGCTTTAGGGATTGTTAGTCATAGTCACATGAGTCATATTATCATGGGTGTTTCTAATTATTGAGTTGTTCTTTGTTACTATTTAATGCTAGACAGTGGAAGGTATCTTTAGTCGTTGTCTGAGTTACGTATATGGCGAGTCAAAGCCGATACGACTTCGACGGAGTTAGGTGCTTGTAACCTTTGTGCATATTTTTCCTTTGCGAGTGTAGCAGTATACAAGCGAAGGGCTTTTGCCTACTCTTGCTCGTATGCTCGCTACCTCATTGTGTTGACCTTTGTGAAGCGCCAGGGCAAGACCAGATACTTGAGATCAGGACTTACCAAGAGAGCCTCCTAGTCAATTAAGGTAACATAAGGGAAATCTGTTCAATGGGAGACAGTAGGCTACGAGAATGCTTGCGCTCTGCCTAGCCTCCTGGTACCTCTTATGCCGCTGCTAGACTTTATTAGTAATAAAGACAGCATTGTGTTTATTAACTTTAACTGTGTATGCTTTAGGAATTCATATATTATTTTAGCCTAGGTTGATGCTTAGTGCACAACCCAGTATGGCTGTTAGTTTGGTTAAGGAAGTACTGTTTTGAGTGGTTATTATTAGTGCTGTCACAGAGTTGTTGCACTCCTTTGTTATATACATGTATCCTACTTATTGGTGTATTTAAGATACACGCTTTGGTGTCCTGCCCCTGCATTATTTCTGTTCCTTATTAACGTGCATCTTAGAGCATCAGACGTTTCCAGAAGATTCCATATCTGATTGCTGTAGGACTTGACTACCAGTGTTTTCATAGAGCATTGAAGAATTTAGTGTTGAGTACAGACTCACACTAAAGTTAACGTAAGTATATATTTCTTTATTAAATCTTGTTATAGTTTATTCAAGCATTGTTATTACTTAAGAGCATTTTATTAACATAAAGTACTCCTGTTGTGAGTAGGCTTTGCCGTCACCGGAAAGCCTTTGTAGAAGTGCACTAAAACCCAGTTAATTGATACCCCGTTATCCAGTTGATTAACTCTTGGAGGGTTTAAGTGTTTAGTTCACCGGCGTAATAGTTTGAGGGTTTGGAATGAATTAGCGTACCGTTGTTGCAGATATAGCCTATCATCTAGTCCATTATTAAGTGCCCTTGTTTATTTCGTAGTGCCGGTCGTAACAAATGGCGACCTTAGACCAGAATATAGTGAACTGAATATTGCATTTTTTTTTTTGGAGAAATATTATTGCCATTTGGGGTTGAATTTATTTCTCGCAGTGTTGGCAGTGGACATTGTTTTGAGGATACATAGAACTTGTTGGAGTTTGTTGGTGACCTAGTATTGCACTCAAGAACATCTTCGAATATTTTTTGTGAATAAAGCTACGTGAGAGTTTGGCTACTTTTGTCTTGACTTGAGAATTTTGTTGTTGACTCCATCATGTCACTGAATGGGTCTGAACATAGTGAGGGCACAGTGCGAGAGACAGGCGAGGAGGTGGAGAAGGTGGAGTTGTCTAGCGGAGTTCGGGTGGTGAACAATGAGGAGGATGCTCGGATTTTTTTGGAGGAGCCTGTGTCGGCGGATCGGGTGTCAGGGCTAGACCGGTACGGACTGCAGTGTGTAGACACGGTCTTAGGGTTGTCTGGTACTAGCGGTTTGTCGAGAGGTGAGCTGGTTACCTGGGTGCTCGGTGGGGTGCGTGGGGCTTCGGGTGGAGCGGGAGCTGGGGCACCTTCGGCCCAGCCCCCATTCCACTCAACTCCTATCATCGCGCCCTCTCGGGCTCTGGAGCCAGGTAGGTTCCCGTAGGCCGATGCCCGCTGGCGGTTGGGTATGCCTCTAGGTGGTTCACGGGGTGGGTCCCCAATAGTAGCACCCCCTCCTCAGGGTTTGTCTTCCGAGATGTTGTTTCAGCTCGAACTCGCCAAACTTCAGCAGCAGGAGCGACAGGCTAAGCATGAGGCTGAGCTCGAGCAGCGGAAGCATGAGACTGAGCTCGAGCAGCATAAGCATGAGACTGAGCTCAAGCAGCGGAGGCATGAGGCTGAGCTCGAGCAGCGGAGGCATGAGGCTGAGCTGTCGCTCGAGCAGAAAAAGCATAAGGCTGAGCTCAAGTATAAGTGTGAGAACGAGCTCAAGCAGAGAGAGGCTGAGCTTAAGTATGAGTCTGAAAGATATTGTGCCGATGTTGATCTAGAGAAACCTCGTGTAGAGGTGACAAGGAACCGTGTCGTCCAGGGGGGTCGAGCCCATGACTAGTCCCTGTCGCATCTACTAAAGTTGGTCCCAGTATTTGATGAGTTAGGAGTTACCTACACAATGCAACACAATCTAAATAAATTGTCACATTGGGCCCAAATTTGGCAAATGAGTTTCAATGCGGATAAATGTAAAGTACTACATATCGGATACCTAAATGAGAAAGCAAACTATTCGATGAATGGCACTCAGCTTAAGAATGCAAACAGAGAAACCGATCTGGGAGTAACAATATCGAGTAACCTAAAACCGAGTCAACAATGTACAGAAGTTGTTAAGAAGGCAAACAAAATAATTGGCTTTATAGGCAGATCATTTGAGCATAAATCCAAAGACGTAATCCTAACCCTTTACAATTCCTTAGTCTGCCCTCTTCTGGAATACTGCGTTCAATGCTGGTGCCCTTATTACCAAAAAGACATAAACAAGCTAGAACGAGTTCAACGTAGAGTTACCAAAATGATACCTAGCCTAAAGAACAAACCATACGAAGAGCGTCTTAGAGAATTAAATCTATTTCCTTTAACCCAGCGCAGATTAAAAGGTGACTTAATTCAAGTGTTCAAAATCTTCAAAGGCATCGACAATATGAACTGTAGTAAGTACTTCACTATCGACCAATCTAATTACACGCGGGGAAACGGTTGCAAAATTATTGGTAAATCTTTTAACTCGCACGAATCTAAGAATTGCTTCTTCAATCGAGTTGTCAACTTGTGGAATGGGCTTCCCCGAGACGTTATAGACTGCAGCACCGTTGATTCATTTAAATTCCGCCTAAACAAATATCTCGCATCAAACCCGCGACTGACTGCGTTTGTAAATGAATAACTTTATTTTATCCTCCCCTCAGTTACTAACCCATATGTCCCCTACTTTGCTGACGATACAAAAATTGCAAATAGCGTACTCTCAAAAGAACAAGTTGACGATATGCAACACAATCTAGATAAATTGTCATGTTGGGCCCAAATTTGGCAAATGAGTTTCAATGCGGATAAATGTAAAGTACTACATGTCGGATACCTAAATGAGAAAGCAAACTATTCGATGAATGGCACTCAGCTTAAGAATGTAAACAGAGAAACTGATCTGGGAGTAACAATATCGAGTAACCTAAAACCGAGTCAACAATGTTCAGAAGTTGTTAAGAAGGCAAACAAAATAATTGGCTTTATAGGCAGGTCATTTGAGCATAAATCCAAAGAAGTTATCCTAACCCTTTACAATTCCTTAGTCCGCCCTCTTCTGGAATACTGCGTTCAATCCTGGTGCCCTTATTACCAAAAAGATATAAACAAGCTAGAACGAGTTCAACGTAGAGTTACCAAAATGATACCTAGCCTAAAGAACAAACCATACGAAGAGCGTCTTAGAGAATTAAATCTATTTCCTTTAACCCAGCGCAGATTAAGAGGCGACTTAATTCAAGTGTTCAAAATCATCAAAGGCATCGACAATATGAACTGTAGTAAGTACTTCACTATCGACCAATCTAATTACACGCGGGGAAACGGTTGCAAAATTATTGGTAAATCTTTTAACTCGCACGAATCTAAGAATTTCTTCTTCAATCGAGTTGTCAACTTGTGGAATGGGCTTCCCCGAGACGTTATAGACTGCAGCACCGTTGATTCATTTAAATTCCGCCTAGACAAATATCTCGCATCAAACCCGCGACTGACTGCGTTTGTAAATGAATAACTTTATCCTCCCCTCAGTTACTAACCCATATGTCCCCTACTAACTTCCTAGTCCTGCCACGTTAGTGGCAGGGCAGTAGTTCCCTTTCCAATGTTCCCTTACCCACTCTAAACCACTGTTTGGACACTTGATCCTCAGTGTTTTGGAGGACAAGCAACCTAGAAGGGTCACTAGATCTGTTGTTGCTTGATTTCCTTTGTACTCCTTTGTACTAACTTCCTAGTCCTGCCACGTTAGTGGCAGGGCAGTAGTTCGCTTTCCAATGTTCCCTTACCCACTCTAAACCACTGTTTGGACACTTGATCCTCAGTGTTTTGGAGGACAAGCAGCCTAGAAGGGTCACTAGATCTGTTGTTGCTTGATTTCCTTTGTACTCCTTTGTACTCCTTTGTACCAAATATTTTCTCCGGTTCGAGAAAAAGTGCCAGGAGCACCAATGGCCCGAGGAGAAGTGGGCAGCCCTTGTTTCGTCACGTTTGACGGGGAAAGCACTCAAGGCGTATGATGCTTTGCCCCTAGATTCCTGTGTGAATTACGAGGCGTTGAAAGAGGCTGTCCTGAGGGCATATGAGTTGCAGCCAGAGACCTATAGGCTGAAATTTAGGGCTGTTCCCAAAAGAAAGGAGAGTACTTTCCAGGAACACGCTAGAGAGCTGTCAGATGCATTTGAGAATTGGTTAAGATCAGAGAAGGCAACTACTTTTGATGCAGTGAAGCAATTAGTATTGCTAGAGCAATTTATTAAATGTACTGGCAGTGACTTGACTCTTAATCTGAAAGAAAAGCAACCAAAAACTCTACAGGAGGCGGCTGAGCTGGCTGACCTCAGGTTGTCATTGATTCATGGGTGCGGGTCTGCACAGAGAGCTGAGGCAGGTAACAAGGGGCATACAACTCCACCCCCCCGAATTAATGACACAAATAATTATCCATTTAAGATTACTGTTGCCAATTATGATCCCAAGTCGAAACTCTTCCCTTTAAAGAAAGGCCAGGGCCCTTACCCACCTCAGGGGAAGTCCAAGAGTGAAGTGGAATGTTTCAAGTGTCATACGAAGGGGCATATTGCGCGCTCATGTCCGAGCACACCGCCTACAGCAATGGCGTCACTAGTGAGCAACATTGGCGTGTCTTTGAGGTCTTCCACGTTTGCCCGGGGTAAACAGTCGGTTGCGAAGTCATCGCCGGTGCAGAAGCAGCAGGAGGCTTCGTCACCTGTCCGAGATGTTTTTTGTGGTCATAGGGGGCACGGCACTGTGAGGTGGGCTGGTGTGGAGCATAGGCTTGAGTTGTTGCGTGATACGGGCGCTTCCCAGACACTTGTTAAGAATTTCACTGGCAAGCCTATTAACGCGGCTCGGGTTGTGGTGGTTCAAGGCATCAATGCTACGCGGTCTTACCCGCTGGTCAGAGTAGAGCTTGAGGTGGACGGTGTGACACGAGAGTTGGATGTGGGGGTTGTGGAGAAGTTGCCAGTTGAGGGGGTCGACCTCCTTCTCGGTAACGACTTTGCGGTGCTCACTCCCGAGGTTCCACCCTTAGTCGTTGCCGAGAGGGCGGCAGACACGAGTAGGGAGGGGCAAGAGTGGCTCGAGAGGTGCCAGGTGACGCAGATGGCGTGTGCTGTCACCAGGTCTCAGTCCGCTCAGGTGTCACAGCCTAATACCCAAGTTCTAGACCAGCGAAGGAAGGGTCAGAAGGAGAAAGTCAAGGCTGGTCGGGTTGAGAGTTTGGATCCAGCGACACTCCTTGGTGACTCGGTACTTGCACCCATTATGAGGTCCGGAGTGGCCCCAGAACCTGTCCCCCCTAGTGACACGGTAGGGCGTGAGAGCACTCCGCGACAGAGACGTTCCCAGGCGAAGCAGGCAAGGCTTGAGCAGCCTAGTATCGGGGGTGGCCACAAGTTGCTTCAGTAGCATTTAGATAGGTTGGCACCCTCGGATATATGTCGGCTGCAAGTAGAAGATCCTGGACTTGAGAGTTGTGGGAACGGGGCTATAGAACTCGACGAGGACGGGGATGCAAAGTCGGGAGATTTTTTTTATGTTGGGGGAATCCTGTACCGCCGTTTTGTGGATCCCAGATGTATTTGGGATTGTGGGGCAAGAGTGGTTGATCAGCTGGTGGTCCCTGAGAAGTTTTCGTGATAGCCTGTTGCAGTTGGCGCATGATATTCCGTTGGCAGGTTACTTGGGAGTGAGTAAAACGTTGGCCTCGTTATCTAGGTTGTTCTGGTGGCCAGGTATTAAAGCTCAAGTTTAGGCCTGCGTGGCGATCTGTGGTACCTGCCAGACGGTGGGGAAGCCGAACCAGAGCATACCTAAGGTTCCGTTGCACCCAGTGCCTGCTATTGGTCCTCCCTTCAGCAAGGTTATCATCGACATGGTAGGCCCTCTGCCTCCCACTAGTGCAGGTAACAGGTTTTTGTTAACCCTCATGGATGTCTCCACTCGCTACCCTGATGCATACCCTATGAGAAATGGCAAGTCTAAAACTGTTGTGCATAACTTGCTATTGTATTGCTCGAGATACGGGTACCCGCAAGAAATTCAGTCGGACCAAGGGTCAAATTTCACGTCCACTCTCTTTAAACAGACCATGCAGCAGCACGGAATCAATACGGTTGTCTCTTCAGCTTATCATCCAGAGAGTCAAGGGGTGTTGGAAAGATGGCACTCTACTTTGAAGAACATGTTGCGGTGCTACTGTATGGAGAATGGCAAGGATTGGGACCTGGGGCTACCGTACGTTTTGTTTGCGGCACGAGAGGTACCTGGGGAGAGCCTTGGGTTTAGCCCCAACGAGCTAGTTTTCGGGCATCAAGTTAGAGGTCCTCTGAGTATGGTAAGAGAGATCTGGGAAGGGACTGTGCCGCCATGTTCTCTAATTAAGTATGTCCTCGAGAGTAGGGACATGATGCTGAAAAACCTGGAGTTGGCAGGGAGAAATTTGGTAGGTAATCAGGCCTTGATAAAGGATCGGTATGAGAAGAAGGCAAAGCTCCGGGAGTTTGTGGTAGGACAGGAGGTTTTGGTCTTATTGCCCTTAGTTGGCCATCCCCTGTCTGCCAAGTTTGTCGGTCCTTACAAGGTCGTGAGGAAGCTATCGGACCTGGATTACCTTGTGGCTACTCCGGATAGGCGAAAGAAAAATCAGCTCTGTCATGTCAACCTATTAAAAGAGTTCGTGAGGCGCCCACCTGAGCAGCTACTGCCCCTGTGTTGGTCTGCAGCGGCCAAGGTGGAGAAGGAGAGGGGGGCAGTGAGGCCCAGGTGGAGGAAAGTTGGGATTGTCATGTCTCGGTGGATCAGTGGGCGGGGAACACGAACCAGGTGGCTGTGGAAGCACATGAGCACCTGCCTGAGCAACAGCGTGCAGCGATCCAGCACCTGTTCTGTTCATACCCCACTGTCTTTGCCGAGCACCCAGGCCTCACAACTCATGCGGTGCACGATGTAGACATTGAAGACCACCCCCCTTTTAAATCAGTGCCCTATCGTGTACCTCCCATTAAACTTCTGGCTCTCCGAGCGGAATTAGGCTACATGTTGGAGAAGGGGCTGATAGAAAAAGGGGCGGTTAGGTGGACATCTCCCGTCACTCTGCAGCCCAAACCAGACGGGAAGGTCAGGTTTTGCATTGACTTCAGGCGGTTGAACGGCTTAACCCCCACCAATGCTTACCTTCTTCCCCGCGTAGATGACAGTGTTGACAAGATCGGGTGTGCACGTTACCTCACCAAGGTGGATCTTGTCAAAGGTTACTGGCAGGTGCCGTTGTCTGTGCGGGCGAAGCAGGTGTGCGGTTTTGTGGTAGATGGGAACACTTACCGTTGCAATGTTATGCCGTATGGGCTGAAGAATGCACCTGCAACTTTCCAATGCCTGATGAACGAGTTAGTGGCGGAGATCCCTAACTGTACCGTGTATCTAGATGATGTGATAATCTACGATAATGACTTTGAAAGCCATTGCGAGCACATCGGGGCATTGTTCAGGAAGCTGAGTGAGGCTCATTTGGTGGTCAATCTGGGCAAGTGTGACTTTGTTCGGGCAACCGTGCAGTATTTGGGGTTTGTGGTAGGGTTGGGCCAGGTGTGCCCCCCCCCAAACCAAAATACAGGCTATTAACCAGTTCCCTAGGCCGACCACCAGAAGACAAATCATGAGGTTCTTGGGCATGCTTGGGTATTACCGCAGATTCATCTGCGGATACTCCTCGGTGTTGGCTCCTCTGACTGATTTATTTGCAAAGACGAAAAAGTTTGAGTGGGCACCTGAGTGTGAGAAAGCATTCTCACTCGTGAAGCATCTTTTGTGCACTCACCCCATACTCAGGGCCCCAGACTTCTCAAGACCTTTTCAGCTAGCGACAGATGCTAGCGGTGTAGGGGCTGGTGCCGTATTGTTGCAAACAGACCCAGAAGGTGTGGAACACCCAGTAAGTTTCTTTTCCAAGAAGTTCAACTCAGCACAAAAGAACTATTCGGTGGTAGAGAAGGAGCTTCTGGCCATTGTGCTGGCGCTCAGGCACTTTGAGGTGTATGTTCCCACTTTTGGCCCAGTCGTGGTGATTTATACTGACCACCACCCTTTGAAGTTTTTGAATCAGTTCCACAACCGGAATATGAGGCTGACCAGGTGGTCCTTAATGTTGCAGGAGTACAATCTGGACATTCGCCATATTGCCGGTTGTGACAATGTGATAGCTGACTGTTTGTCCAGGGTGGACGACCCAGGGTAGATCACCACAGGTGTGTCGGGTTGAGTGGAGAAAAATTAGGCTTGCCCCTGTAGTGCAAAGCTGCCAAAAACACTATTAAAAATAATACAAAAACCTCACATATAAACTCTTTCTTTTTGATAGTATATAAGTGCAGTATGTTACAGCAAGAATCTAAGACATGCTGAGTTATGTCTTAGTAGGCTAGGCTTGTTGAAGCTTGCTCGTTGAGCGTAATATGTTAAATGATACTATTCTTTTGGGGAAGTGTTGTGTAGATTTTTTTTATAAAATGAAGTGTTTTATGTTGTGATTGTGCCTTGTTTTCACAACTTGGGGGAGTAGCAAGGTGAGGCGGGGTTTACGAGCATTCTGTCTGGTCAGATGTGACGTTTACCTGAGGTTAAAACGTCCCACATCTTGGGCGGGGTGTTACGCTGGCCAGCTTGCCAGAATGTGCTCGTACTCGCTAGCGTTCGCCAGGGCAGTGGAATGGGCTATAATAATCGTAGAACGATGTTCTTTCTTTCCTAATATTCATGTAGTCACAGCCAGATCAGTGGTGGTCTTTATTCTTGTCTGTGACACATGGAAGTATTTTATATCAGTCATAGAGTATAAGATATGCAGTGTGAAGTTAAAGAGAAAGAGCGAAGGAGAAAGAGCGAAGGAGGCAGCGAGGTAGTAATATGTGCGTGTGTATGTACGTGTGCCTCCCTCGCTCGCGCGGGCTTTCCCCCGCCCTTGATTGGCTGGCGTGCCTGGCGCGTCCTAAGGACGCCTGCATTTCATGACGTAGTGGTCTGTGATTGGGTGCCGCTGTCCTAGTGTTGGTGCTGGGGCTCCCGCCGCATTTCTCCTGCAGAGCTTGGCATAGCGTGCTTGGTACTAGACATCCCTTGCAATCTGTCCCCCAATCTAACCCCCTATACTACTGTTTCTCTCTCTGAACTTCTTCTTTTCCATTACTTCTCATCTTTATTCAATTGCTTATCCCTTCTGGTTCTGCATACGACTTCCATTGTCGGCCAGTCGTATTACCAGCACCAGTTCTCACATATATGTTTTGCACTAGCTTTAGGGATTATTAGTCATAGTCACATGAGTCATATTATCATTGGGTGTTTCTAATTATTGAGTTGTTCTTTGTTACTATTTAATGCTAGACAGTGGAAGGTATCTTTAGTCGTTGTCTGAGTTACGTATATGGCGAGTCAAAGCCGATACGACTTCGACGGAGTTAGGTGCCTGTAACCTTTGTGTATATTTTTCCTTTGCGAGTGTAGCAGTATACGAGCGAAGGGCTTTTGCGTACTCTTGTTCGTATGCTCGCTACCTCATTGTGTTGACCTTTGTGGAGTGCCAGGGCAAGACCAGATACTTGAGATCTGGACTTACCAAGAGAGCCTCCTAGTATTAACGTAACATAAGGGAAATCTGTTCAAGGGGAGACAGTAGGCTATGAGCATGCTTGTGCTCTGCCTAGCCTCCTGGTACCTCTTATGCCGCTGCTAGACTTTATTAGTAATAAAGACAGCATTGTGTTTATAAACTTTAACTGTGTATGCTTTAGGAATTCACGTATTATTTTAGCCTAGGTTGATGCTTGGTGCACAACCCAGTATGGCTATTACTTTGGCTAAGGAAGTACTGTTTTGAGTGGTTATTATTAGTGCTGTCACAGAGTTGTTGCACTCCTTTGTTTTATATATATATGTATCCTACTTATTGGTGTATTTAAGATACAAGCTTTGGTGTCCTGCCCCTGCATTATTTCTGTTCTATATTAACGAGCATCTTAGAGCATCAGACGTTTCCGGAAGATTCCATATCTGATTGCTGTAGGACTAGACTACCAGTGTTTTCATAGAGCATTGAAGAGTTTAGTGTTGAGTACAGACTCACACTAAAGTTAACGTAAGCATATATTTCTTTATTAAATCTTGTTATAGTTTATTCAAGCATTGTTATTACTTAAGAGCATTTTATTAACGTAAAGTACTCCTGTTGTGAGTAGGCTTTGCCGTCACCGGAAAGCCTTTGTAGAAGTGCACTAAAACCCAATTAATTGATACCCCGTTATCCAGTAGATTAACTCTTGGAGGGTTTAAGTGTTTTGTTCACCGGCATAATAGTTCGAGTGTTTGGAATTAGCGTACCGTTGTTGCAGATATAGCCAATCATCTAGTCCATTATTAAGTGCCCTTGTTTATTTCGTAGTGCCGGTCGTAACAAATATGACATAAGAGATAGGCAAAATAAACTAAATGTTTACTTAAATATTTTAACCAGTCCAACTATAAAATATCTAAGCAAAGAAAAACGAACGAACAGCCTCAGATGCGGACGGAACCAACGTTGACGAACCACGACCGACTAAGGACATGCCTTCGGACATTCTGAGAATGGCTACGTGGAATGTTAGTGGCATGAATGATGGCACAACAGAGAGAGAGGTTCTGGAAGTGTTAGTGAATGCCAGGCTGGATGTATGTGGAATGACAGAGACCAAATGGAAAGGTTCAGATGTGAGAGAGTGGGAGTGTGGAATGGGTGTGTGTGCTGGAGTGAGTGAAGGAACAGTGAGAGAAGGTGCATGTTTGTTTGTAAGTAGCAAATGGAAGGAATGTGTAAGAGAGTATGGGTCTGTGGGTTCAAGGATTGTGTGGGTGAGAATGAAAGTAGGAATACAAACGTGGGTGATTGTATTCGTGTATGCCCAGACAGAGGATATACTTGAAAGAAAGAAAGAGGAGTTCTGGATGAATGTGGAGGCGTGCCTGGAGAAGTTTGACAAGAACAAAAGAATATTTCTGATTGGGGATATGAATGGTAAGGTGGGTGATAGGAAAGTTGAGGGAGTGGTGGGAGGGTGGGGGGTACCATCAGAGGTGAATGGGAATGGTAGTGCACTTATGGACGTATGTGTGGGGAGGAGGCTGTGGATAGCCAACACCTTCTTCCGACACAGCATGATCCACAGGTGCACGTGGAAACGGATGTTGACGATGAAGGATAAGACATTGGTGGAACGAAAGTCATTGATTGATTATGTATGTGTGGATGAACGAATGAAGAAATCTGTGATGGATGCTAGGATGTATAGGGGTATTGGAGGGGGTCTGTCTGATCATTATGTAGTGGTAGCTAAGGTTAGGATACAAAAGAAGTGGGTGAGGAAAGCTGGAGGGAGGTGAAAGGAGGGTAGAATGGTGAGGAGGGTGGAGAGGTTGCAGGAAGAGGAAGTCAGGGAGGAGTACAGGAGAGCAGTGGAAAGACGACTAGGTGGGTTCGACCTGGAAGTTATGGAGGAAGTGGAGGAGATGAGCAAGGTGTTTAAGGATGAGATATGTGCAGCATGTGAGGAGGTGTGTGGACTGAGGAGAAGAGGGAGGGGAGTGAAAGGTACAGCATGGTGGACAGAAGAGGTAAGAATAGCTGTGGAAGAAAAGAAGAAAGCATATAGAGAGTGGTTGGGTAGTAGAGGGAATGAAGATTCCGAGAGACAGAAACGAGCGAGGTACGTGGAGAGTAAGAGGGTGGTGAAGAGAGTAGTGAAGGAAAGTAAGAGAAGAGTAGATGAGGAATTTGGAAGGAATCTGAGTGTAAAATGGAGGGAGAGTAAGAAACTGTTCTGGAAAGAAATCAAGAAAGATAGGGAAGGTAGCAAGGGAAACAGTAAGGGTGTGAAAGATAAGAATGGGAGAATGCTAGCCGAGAAGCAAGAGAGAGTCGAAAGATGGAGGGAGTACTTCAGTGAGTTGCTAAATGTAAGGAATGAAGAGCCAGCAAACATAGCTGGATATGGTATGGGAGGGAGAAGAAGAGAAGTAGTGGAGGAGGAGGTGGGGATCAGGAGGTCAGAAGTGTGGGAAGCCATGAAAAGAGTGAAGTTGGGGAAAGCACCAGGAACAGATGGAGTGTGTGGGGAAATGTTGAGGTATGGTGGTGAGATAGTGATAGAATGGGTATGGAAAATGTGCAAACTAGCATGGGAGAAGGGGAGTGCACCCGATGACTGGAAGACTGGCATAATAGTCCCCCTATATAAGGGCAAAGGGGAAAGAGGAGTGTGTGGTAACCACCGAGGAATATGTCTTCTAAGCGTAGTAGGGAAGGTATACAGTAGGGTAGTGATTGAGAGAGTGAGAGTGAGAACAGAGAAATGGATAGGCGACGAGCAGGGAGGATTTAGGAAGGGAAGAGGATGTGTAGATCAGATTTTTACCCTGAATTGTGTTGTGGAGAAGTATCTGGAGAATAAACAAAAGGTGTATGTTGCCTTTATGGACTTGGAGAAGGCCTATGACAGAGTGGATAGAGAAGGTTTGTGGAAAGTACTTAGAATATACGGAGTAGAGGGCAAGTTGCTGAAAGCAGTGAAGAGCATGTATGAGGGTGCAAAGGCGGCAGTATGTGTGGAGAGTGAGCAGAGCGAGTTCTTTGACCTGAATGTTGGTTTGAAACAGGGGTGTGTGATGTCCCCGTGGTTGTTTACTCTATATATGGATGGAGTCATGAAAGAAATA
This sequence comes from Paralithodes platypus, assembly GCA_032716605.1. Classification (NCBI taxonomy): domain Eukaryota; kingdom Metazoa; phylum Arthropoda; class Malacostraca; order Decapoda; family Lithodidae; genus Paralithodes; species Paralithodes platypus. Next base: position 25,354,749 of record CM064548.1, on the reverse strand, counting down.
CTATCAAGAGCAGTGGATGTTAGTGTATCGCTGAAAAGGGAGGGAATTGAGTGGAAGCTACCTATACTGCTGTTTGCGGATGATACAGTTCTGATAAGTGATAATGAATGGGAGTTGCAGGGTCTGGTAAATGAGTTTGGAACAGTGTGCGAAAAACGGAATTTGAAGGTAAATGCGGGGAAGAGCAAGGTTATGGTCTTCGAAATGGGTGAAGTCACAGAGTGTGAGGTGAAGCTGAACGGTCAGGCTATGGAGATCATCAACTCTTTTAAGTATCTGGGCAGTGTATTGAGTAAAGATGGGACTATGGATGAAGAAGTGCGGGAGAGGGTACAACAGGGGAAGAGGGTTGTAGGAATGCTAAAAGCAGTAACAAGCAATAGGGTGGTCAGTATGGAAGTGAAGAAGTCCTTGCATGACAGTGTGGTAATCCCGACACTGACTTACGGAAGCGAAGCATGGACGTTGGTTGAGAGACTCTGACCAAGAGTGAGAGCAGTGGAAATGAATTACTTAAGGAGTGCGTGCAGAGTTACATGGAGGGATAGACAGACTAATGAGGAAGTAAGAAGGAGGTGTGGTGTGGAGGTAGATGTGCTGGAAAGTGTGAAAAGGAACAACTTGAGATGGTTCGGCCATATGGAACGTATGGAAAGCGAGAGAATGACTAAGAGGGTGTATGAGAGCGAGGTGGAGGGACAGAGAGGGAGAGGTAGACCGAATGAGAGGTGGAAGGATGGAGTGAGGAAGTACATGAACGAAGGCGGTTCTGGTTGGGGGGAGGGGCGTCGACTGACTGGGGACAGAGGTGCATGGGGGCGGTTCGTTCGTGGCCACCCCTTCGGGGATCACGGCGTCAGGCAATAGATAGATAGATAGAACTATAGAATGTAAGGTATCTTATTATAACCCCCTAGAAATACTTTCTCTAAAATATCTACTAATCATATTAATTTACATTTTTTATTCTCCTCTTTTTCCCCAGCTAACTTAATCCCACAAGGACCCCAATGGAAATACGCCTAACGGCCTTATTGGACTATCCTTAGTTGGAATTATGCAAAGCTGGTACATGTCATATTTGTAACATATTATGTGGTACCCACATTGTAAAATGCTAACTGAATAATTATTATTATTATTATTATCATTGTTATTATTATTATTATTATTATTATTATTATTATTATAAGCCAAACATTGAAGACCATTCTATAATTATTTTTATGTTACGTGTAATTAACTACTATTAAAATGTTCCAATGTGTTGTACTTGTCCTGCTGTATCCTATAATATATGTACCTTGTCTCTATCTATCTATCTATTGCCGGACGCCTTACTCCCCTTACGAGGGTGCCCATACACAGAATGCCCCCAAGCGGACCTATTCCCTGTGAGAGGGACAACCTGAGCCAGTTTAGTGAAGGACTTACAGGATTGACCACTCAATTTAGGATCTGTCCAACTCCGACGCCCTCTGTGTATCTTGTTAGCACTATTTTTCTACAGTGGTGTTCGGCTAATCCATCCACTAACCTGCCTTACCCTTAGGTAAGCAGTACGGATTTGTATCAGGTATACTCCCCTAGACAGGTTGCCAACCAAGGCTGACGAGTCCCATCCACCCGGATTTGTATAAGGTTGTCTCCCCTAGATGAGTTGCCGATCAAGGCTAACGAGTCCCATCCACCTTGTGATATCTATAATTCTTGCCCAGTTGAGATAATAATAATAATAATAATAATAATAATATTTATTCAGTTAGCAATTTACAGAGTTGGTACCACATCGTATGTTATAAATATGACATGTACCAGCCTTGCATAATTCCAACCAAGGATAGCCCAATAAGGCCGTTAGGCGTATTTCCATTGGGGTCCTTGTGGGATTAGGTTAGCTGGGGAAATGGGGAGGATAAAGAAATAGATACTTTAGAGAAAGTATTTCTAGGGGGTTATTTTAAGATACCTTACATCCTATAGTAAATATCAGTAATCCGTAATCAGTAATAATTTCAGTTTGGTATGTCTATCTCTTATGTCGTACTTAGATCGAATCCACTTACAGTATTATCTAAACCCAGTACAAATCCTGGTATAACACTAAAGATCCTTCTTTAACTTAATAAAATAAATTGATTAATGATATAATTCATTCAAATAATGGGTCATGGTATACTGATATATAAACAAAAAACAAATATAAGCATCGATCTCGTGTCCCTGAAACTTGCCTAAAAATGTTATCCTTTAAATTAAGAAGTAGTTTTCTATGTTGCATATTATAGTATAGAAAACATTTTCTTTATGGTTAACTAATCTATTTTGCCGTATATGTAGATCGTGAGGAAGAGCCCCGTGTTCCGAAATATTAATTCCCGTGCTTATTTACCAGAATCAGAACCAAATATACTCCCTTATCCCAGCCTAATTTGATAACCTAACCACCCTAATCTGGTTAAATATATCCTAACTTTTACAGCCTACAGGATAACACATATAAATACAAATATAAAGTACTTAGTGTAATAGTAGGTGTAGGTCGGGAGCTTTTCCCTTCTATTGATAGCTATGTATTGTTACTTTCTGTATTATAATTATTGTTTATAGTGTTAGACTCGACACTGTAAGGTTTGATTAGTTTGGGTTAGGCTAAGGAAGTTTTGAAAATAAACACCATGTGAGGAAGAGCACTTTATTGACAACGTTTCGCATATAGCTTCATCAGGCCAATGCCATACACCATAAGATTTTTCCGGTCAACAATTTCTTATCGGACGGAGAAGAGGGAGGGGGAGGAGGAAAGAGGGCGGGAAAATTCATGCAGAGGTCAAGTGATTGGTGGAGTCAAGATTAATGGGTGGAGCTCTCCGTCTACTCTGTGGGTGTGTGTGTGTGTGTGTGAATTCAGTAAAAGAAGTTTAAACAAAATGTGTATCCAAATTACATACAAAGATAAATAATAATCATCATAATAAAGTTATAGAAAGCGTCACTCATCATTAATATATATTTTTTTAAATAATACAGACTAAAATACTACTAATAATATTATCATTAAGGTAAAAAGGCCATCTGCCAATCACCGCACCCCCTTTAACCTTCCCTTTAAGCCAGCTGAGTTTGACATTCCGGGCTCTCCGAGTAAACATGCCACGCCCTCCCGGCCGACCAATCAGAAATCTCCGTTTTCGGAGCTGACGGCTATGTGTACCGCCTCGCATTTAAACTCGCTCTCGCTCTCTTCACAGGCCGTTTCCTCTGGTTGCCATGGGTCTAATGCATCAGTGCCAGCCCTATACTCCTGTAAGCCACTAAAAGATATTCGCAACCAGCTTCCAGGAACGTATTATGAAGAGGGAAGAGTGAAGGCGAAGGGTAGGAATATTCAAAGCGCGCGGCCAGAATGTTGCACAACCGAGCGGACCGCTCAGCCAATCACAGCGCCGGAGAGCGGGAGGTGGGACTATATCATGGAGGTGGGGGAGGTTGCCGGAGTCATTCACCTCTCGGGTGCCACTGGGCTAACTTCTTGCAACCCATATTCTCTCTCTCGCTTGGGCACTAAAGGGAACTCGGATCCACTTATTCCAGCCTCCTAGCCCTCATCACTTGTTCCAGTAAAGTCCACCTCGGGTCTAGCATCGCTCTCCCCTATTAGGCGGATATACCTTCAGTATCCGGCTGCCTGCCGTCACATCGCTGGCTTGCATACCTACAGCCAAGCGGTTCAAGAGGGACGGCAGATAGTAGATGGGAGCGAAGATTTCCACTTGAGCTATTGGCCAGCTCTGAGGTGGTGAAAATGTTCCAGTAAACACCTAGCAGTACTACATAGTTTTTTAAAGGACCCATATCGGGCCCGAACCAGACTTAAAGAAAGAGAGAAAATACTTGACTAACCCAGTGGTTCCATATATAATAATTGATGTGTTCTTATAGGACAAACTAAAGAGAAAGATACTAGACATATGTATATAAATAAAACGATGATGTGTTAATAGGATATTAGTTATTCTTGATAGAGAAGGCTCCATGCCGATTAGCTATCAATAGTATAGGATCTGATAGGACAGCAACTAGTTATTAACATTAAAGTAAGAGGGGGAAATTCTTAAGTAGATAAGCAACTGTAAAGCTCAGGGGAAATATAGAATAGTTGCAATTAGTTTAGCTTTAGTTTGAGAAATAGGTAGGGAGGACACTAGTCCATATGATCTACAGTACAACATCTTTTGTTATCAAGGAAACAGTATCAATTATATTGTTTGAAGGAATATTCGGTCAGTTTCGGGGTAAGCGTTACGAGCATTAACCTCTGAAGTGCGCATGGGGGTAATTGGAAACGTCCCCCTGTGCTGACGTATTTGAGGTGTTTCCGTCACTAAAATATTCATTGTGCCATTAATAGCATTAATACTTATCCATATGCGCCTATTATGGGTTGATTATAAAGGTATTAACCTGAAACAACAATAAAACGAGTGAAAACAGCGTTTGGATGGTCAAAATCGGAGATATAGCCCGCGAGTTGTATAATGTATGGGTGAGGCAAGCTGCTTTCCCGCCAATTTCCCCCAAGGCCACTGAGACACAGTCGATCGATACTCTCTCTCTCTCTCTTGCACTCACTTGCCATCAGTGATGACAACACCCTGCTTGCAACTCGCTAATGTTAGCACGAAAATATACATCAGAATAAGGGAATAACAGGGAAAATAGGTGATAACTGAAGGAGAGGAGGAAAGTGGGGAAGGAGGGGAGGTAGAGGACTGAGATTTTGCATGGCCCAGGGGCCCAAAAAAAAAAAAAAAAAAAAAAAAAAAATCGATGTCAAAAGTTGATTTTTTTTTTCACTCACTCATAAGAGTCTCCCCGCAGTCCGCCGGGGGAACTCTTAAGAGTCTCCCCGCAGTTCCCAGGTTAAGTCCAGGAGACTAATGTAATCACAGAATCTATGTAGAGGATTAAAGTGGTGAATCTTATTCTCGTAGGGGTTTGAGGTACTGATCATATTAAGTCATTTACTGAGTTTCATCATTGAATAGGTGATATATGTAACATATGATTTATTGGTATCAGGGTTAAGAGAACATATAATCTAAGAGTGTAGTAACGCCCTGGTCGTTTGAGTAAATATATTGTATAAGGTTAAGAGAGCATATAATCTACGAGTGTAGTAACGCCCTGGTCGTTTGAGTAGATATATTGTATAGGGTAAAGAGAATATAGAATCTAAAAGTGTCAGAGGTAGTAACGCCCTGGTCTCTGGGAAGACACAGTAGGGCCCAGTAAAGTTATCTTGTTTTGGAGTTTAGTTAAGAATAAATCTCTGTTCTATATAGGGACATAAAGGTTAGATTTATTAATTCCCTGGTCTCTGGAGTAGACACAGCAGGGCCCGGTAAGACTATATTATTTTAGAGACTAGTAACGTGACTTTGGATCGAAGTCGAAGTGAGCCAATACCTGAATAGCGGGAATCCAAATAGATTGTGACGGGAGCTCTAGAGTTCCAATGTACAACCTATAGTGGGTAGACGAAAGTATTCAATCTGTGTCTTGAACTCATTTCGACCCGAACAGAGAAATAGTTACTAGGGTAGTAGTAAGTTTTGTTAAATAAAGTATACGAACCTCTAAATGACTGTCGAATTATCCCCCACCGTAGTAGTATATTTGGAATAAGAAAATAAGTACTACATTTTGGTGGCAAGCGGTGGGATTCGACAAATTGTTTAGATTGAGTATATTTATCTAACAGATCAGACATAATGACGGCAGTATTACCGTTCAGATTATGGGAAGAGGGGAAAGAAGAAATTGAGTTATGGATTAAACAGTTAGAATGTCAGTTCACTCTACTTGACATAGGAGAAGATGGAAAGAAGATCGCCTATGGAAAGGCACACTTAGGCAAGGCCCTGAACGATGTAAGAGTACGTCTAGAGGGACTAGTGTCATGGGCAGAAGTTAGGAGTGCTCTAATTGAGATTGAGGAGTTTGGGCGAGAAACCTCCACAAGGAAGGCCAGAGACAAACTAAAGAGTATGAAACTAGATGGCCAGAACGTGAGAACCCTGAGGAGGGAGATCACGAAAAACGTCAAACTTGCGTACCCCCACATGGACCAAGAGAGTCAGGAAACAGAGATCAGAGAGATTATGATCCAAGCATGTCCTGTGGAAGTTAGAAGGCACTGCATTATCCATGAAGTGACTACCACTAAGGAACTCATGGAGGTGATCAAGAAAATAATGGAGGCCAGAGAGTTAAGAGAGGAGAAAAAGAAAGGGGAGGAGGAGAACCCAAACAAAGGGTATCAGAGAACAATGATCCGATGCTTTATATGCAGACAAACCGGACACCTAGCTAGGAACTCTTGAAACCGTCCCCAAACCCCAACACCTAGGTTCAACTCAAGGCCCACACCTCCAAATGATCGACCCCTACCAAGGGTGACAGATCTAACCCAGGGAGGAATGCTTCCAGTAGAATACAGGGAGACAGAAACCCAGCCAAAAATCACAAAGCCGGAAGGGGGAGAACATTTTCCTTTAAACCTCACATAGAAGGGCGATATAGTGAGGTCAATATATTAGAGAGACAAACGCCTTGTAAAACCATAGTAATAAATGGGAAAGCCGCAAACATGTTAATTGATACAGGGGCCAACCGAAGTTGTCTCCTGGAGAATTTTGTGAGGAATAGTCAGAAAGAAATAGGGCCATTAAATCAAACTAATATTCAGTTGTCAGGAGCCGGGGGTCAACCATTGATGATGCTAGGGAGAACTAATAAGGTGGTGGTACAATGGAAGGGAATTAAATTCACCACCAATTTTTGTGTTCTATCAGGAAAGTCTAATAGCGGAGTCGATGGATATCTGGGAATAGATCTCATAAGTCAGTTGGGAGTAACTATACAGTGTGGGCCGAAAGACACGACGACCACCCTACGACCTCAAATAGTAGCTACCACAGGGAAACTCTCTATTCCCCCTAGATTTTGGAGAATGATAGAAATTCCTAAATCTCAGGGAATGACTGCCGGGATTTTTTAACCTGATGCACAAAATCAAGTGAGAATATCTCCCACCTTTATTACTACCGATCAGAGGAAATTAGTTCTAGCTAACTTTGGCGATGACACGATTAGTTATCAAAAAGGGAAACTGTTAGAACAAGTTACACCCGCGCAACCCACCACTGTTGGAACTAACGGACCAGTTAACTTACCTGAGATCCCGAAACAATTAACATCAGATCAAGCCACTACCTTACATGAATTGCTCTGGACTTACCGAGATATGTTTGCTCAAAATGAAGGGGACCATGGATCGGCCCGAACCCGACACACCCACGAGATACATACTCAAGGGCCCCCTATTAGACAACCTTATAGGCGACAAAATCCCATTATGAGACAGAAGGAAAAGGAACAAGTAGAGGAGATGATCAAGCAAGGAATAGTAGTAGAATCCTACAGTCCATGGTCATCTCCAGTAGTCCTGAAAAACAAAGATGGGTCCACTCGGTTCTGTGTAGATTATAGAAAATTTAATGTCACCATCAAAGATGCGCAACCCCTACCTAGTATTGATGACTCGCTAGAAACACTAAATGGGTCAACATGGTTTTCTACCCTAGACCTACAAAGTGGATACTAGCAAGTATCGGTTAGGTCAGAGGACCAGGAGAAAACCGCATTTGCCACGAGCGAAGGCAAACTCTATCAATTCACGGTCTTGCCCTTCAGAGTTTGTAATGGACCAGCCAGTTTTACTAGAGTCATGGACGAAGTACTGAGGGGATTAACATGGAGAACTTGCTTAGCTTACCTGGATGATATTATATTTTTTTCAAATAGTTGGGAAGAACATATCCATCGATTACAAGAAGTATTAGAGAGGATCAGGAGGGCGGAACTTAAATTAAAGCCTTCCAAATGTCAATTAGGGGCCCGCGAGGTGGCATACCTAGGGCATGTAGTTTCAAGGAAAGGTATCCAACCTGACCCCCTTAAAGTGAAATCTATTGCAGAAATTTCACCCCCTTCTACTGTCAAGGAGATCCAAGCATTTCTGGGAATGGCGTCCTATTATCGGAGGTTCATACCAAACTTCTCTAAAATTGCTCGACCCATGACTAAGAGACTGGAAAAAGGGAGGACGTTTGACTGGGATCAGAGTTGCCAGATAGCTTTCGATCAACTGAAACAAAAATTAACCTCTATCCCCATAGTTTGCTATCCGGATTTTACCAAGCCGTTTCAACTATACACCGATGCTTCCGATGAAGGGCTAGGGGCCGTAGTAGCCCAGAAAGTGGATGGGAAAGAAGGAAAATAGTAGCGTGCGCTAGCCGGACGCTGAATAAGGGTGAAAAGAATTACAGCGTTATTAAAAAAGAATGCCTGGCTCTAGTCTGAGCTGTACAATATTTCCGTCCATATTTAGCCAGAGTTCATTTCGAAGTTATCACTGACCACTATAGTTTGCAATGGCTTAGGAAAATGAAAACGGAAGACGGATTGTTTGTTAGGTGGAAGGGGATCCTGGAAGAATACTCCTTTGAAGTTAGACATAGACCGGGTAAATTAAACACCAATGGCGATGGTCTATCTCGATTTTTTTTTTTTTTTTTTTTTTGTGTTAAAGAGACAATGAACGGAGGAAGGAAAAACACAGATAAAACAAAAAGGTCCATGTGCCTAAAGGCATCCTCCATTCATAAAATGTTTGTAACAACTGGATTTAAACATTTGCAGATTGGAAGTTTGTGGAAAGCAATTCGAGGGAAGTGAATTCCAAAGAGTAGTAGCTCTGGGGATAAATGAATTCTGATAAGCAGAAGTTCTGCATTGTGGAGGAGAAAGTGTAAATTCATGGGCGCTCTCAGCTGCCCTAGTTCTACGCGGAAAGATGTGGAGAGGCGGCACAATTGAAGCAAGTTCCTCGGAACAATTGCTGTGAAAATATCTGTAGAATAATGCAAGGGATGCAACGTTTCTTCGTATGGATAATGTAGGAAGGTCCTGTGTGATTGCAGGGTTATTGATTAATCTAATAGCTTTATTTTGAATTTTGTCCAACTGCTTCAATGCAACCACTCCACTTCCACCCCACAGAGGTGAACAGTAATCCATCTGAGAACGCACATGACTTTTATATATCACGGCCAACTGCTCGTCAGTGAAGAATTCTCGAACTCTGTACAGGAGTCCCAGTTTTTTAGAGGCATTCTTAGCAATGCTTCTAACATAATGTGATTACCGGTAGCACCAGTCCAGCACACTCAACCTAACAAGGAACAGCATGATCCTGTGTATGGAGACAAAGTAAAATTTTCTGAGGGAGCCTGGAGGGATTCTAAGGACTGGGTGGTATTAGATTTTCTGGAGGCTAAACACATGATCCAAATCCTCCACGGACAAGAGGGAAGGGGGGCTCATTTGGGTCAGTCTAGAGTGTTGAAACAGTTTAACGATAGGTACTGGACTTCGCGAGCTGACCAAATTGTTAAGGAAGTTATCCAAAATTGTTTGGGATGTCAAAGGGGGAAAGATGGACGGGGACCTAAACAGTCGCCTGGACACGTTACGGCAGGTAAACCGTGGGAAAAGTTATCTGTAGACATTATGGGACAGACAGACGAGCAATTGGTACATTTTAACCTGTGTCGACGTCTTTTCAAAATATACGATTGCTTGTGCCATTTCGGACAAGAAAGCTGAAACCGTGGCTAGGGTTATCTTAGAAAAGGTAATTTTTGTATATGGCACCCCTGGATGCATTCTGAGTGATAGGGGAAAATAATTTAATAATGAAATCTGGCAACACTTGGGAGATACCTTGGGCTACCAGATTCAACACACCTCCCCGTATTATCCCCAGGGGAACGCTGTATGTGAAAGTAATGTGAGGGTACTAGCGAATTGTGTACGGGTTAGTCTGAGCTCACAAGGGGAAGAGATATTCCGAGGTTGGCCGGAACTTCTGCCAGAGATTGTCTGGGGGATAAATACCACTGTTTGTAGAACTACTGGGTATTCCCCCTATGAGATTATTTTTGGAATCACTCCGAAACTGCCTCAGGAACGACTACTACCTTAACCCGTTCATTCCACCAAATACTCACAACCAGAACATTATCTCAGGAAGCAAGGGGAGCGACGGCAACAAGTTCATGACCATGTTACACAGCAACAGCCCAAGAAACTTACCCTAAATAATCCATTTTACCGAGGGGAATATATTCTGGTAAAGAGACATGATCCCACCCGAGCTGGTATGCCGGAAGAGAAATACGAGGGTCCCTTCCGGGTTGTGGAGATAAACGGGCCATACCATGTGTTGTACTTGCATCATGGAGGTATTGTGTCGGCTACCCATATCCGTCATACCAAACGATATGAGGGTATTTTGCCACCAGACCTGAGCGAGTGGAGTAGTGTGGAAGAAAGTGAGGAGGAGATAGAAATTGGGGCGGATAACCCTAATACATCCTTCGCTAGACGCAATACTGAAGGTCCCAATCTGAGAAGGAATTATGCTGAGGCCTCTCCGTTCTGGTGGTCTTCTAATCACAAACCGAACGAGAGTCTTTCTGGGTCCGGGCAAGAGGAGGATGGGGGAAACAAGGCAACTATGACAAGTGGGGAAGGAGATGACTGTGAACGTACTAATGATGATAAGTCTACGGTCCCCGAAAGCGAAGTTTCAGACCTCCCGAGAGATTTCAATAAGACCTTAAGTAGTGAGGAAGAGTGTTTCCGAGCAGAAGTAAAGGAAAAAGACGTATTTCTGGAGGATAAAAACCCACTTGGCTCTTCTTCGACTAAATTAAAGAAGACACAAGAGAATCGAACGACTAACTCCCCGGGAAAGAATCCAGCAAAATTATCTAAGCCAATGGGCCCCGCAGAAACAATTACCCGCAGTGGCAGAATTAGCCGTCCACCAATCAGGTATCCGGACGAGAGTATAAATAGGACCCCCGAGGCGCGTGCCTGCCAGTTGAAAGGCACCATGCCTAAACCAACTGACCCTCATTACCGGCTCCGCCGCCTAATAGCCCTGGTCGATGGAAAAGGACAGAGAGTGCAAACTACCCGAGCATTCAGGCAACTCCTCAGTCAGCCGGGGCAAGTCCTATTGGCCAAGTCCTATTGGCCAAAACTACGGTTGGGGATCAAAATCCAGCACTACAGTTACACAGATGTATTTGTGGACATAGTGGACTGGTGGATTGGAAGAGTGATGGTAGGGATTTCAAAGGAACGGTATTACGGCGATCAGGAGCTCGCCTTAATTTAGTAGGGAGTAATAAGGTAAAAAGGCCATCCGCCAATCACCGCGCTCCCTTTAACCTTCCCTTTAAGCCAGCTGAGTTTGACATTCCGGGCTCTCCGAGTAAACATGCCACGCCCTCCTGGCCGACCAATCAGAAGTCTCCATTTTCAGAGCTGACGGTTACGTGTACCGCCTCGCATTTAAACTCGCTCTCGCTCTCTTCACAGGCCGTTTTCTATGGTTACCGTGGGTCTAGTGCATCAGTGCCAGCCCTATACTCCTGTAAGCCACTAAAAGACATTCGCAACCAGCTTCCAGGAACGTATTATGAAGAGAGAAGATTGGAGGCGAAGGGTAGGAATATTCAAAGCGCGCGGCCAAAATGTTGCACGACCGAGGACCGCTCAGCCAAACACAGCGCCAGAGAGCGGGAGGCGGGACTATATCAAGGAGGTGGGGGAGGTTGCTGGGGTCATTCACCTCTCGGGTGCCACTGGGCTAACTTCTTGCAACCCCCATTCTCTCTCTCGCTTGGGCACTAAAGGGAACTCGGATCGACTTATTCCAGTCTCCCAGCCCTCATCACTTGTTCCAGTAGAGCCCACTTCGGGTCTAGCATCGCTCTCCCCTACTAGGCGGATACGCCTTCAGCATCCGGCCGCCTGCCGTCACATCGCTGGCTTGCATACCTACAGCCAAGCGGTTCAAAAGGGACGGCAGATAGTAGATGGGAGCGAAGATTTGCAGTTGAGCTATTGGCCAGCTCTGAGGTGGTGAAATTGTTCCAGAAAACACCTAGCAGTACTACATAGTTTTTTAAAGGACCCATATTGGGCCCGAACCAGACTTATAGAAAGAGAGAAAATGCTTGACTAACCCAGTGGTTCCATACATAATAATTGATGTGTTCTTATAGGACTAAAGAGAAAGATACTAGACATATGTATATAAATAAAACGATGATGTGTTAATAGGATATTAGTTATTCTTGATAGAGAAGGCTCCATGCCGATTATCTATCAATAGTATAGGATCTGATAGGACAGCAACTAGTTATTAACATTAAAGTAAGAGGGGGAAATTCTTAAGTAGATAAGCAACTGTAAGGCTCAGGGGAAATAAAGAATATTTGCAATTAGTTTAGCTTTAGCTTGAGAAATAGGTAGGGAGGACACTAGTCCATATGATCTACGAAATCTTTTGTTATCAAGGAAACATTATCAATTATATTGTTTGAAGGAATATTCGGTCAGTTTCGGGGTAAGCCTTACGAGCATTAACACTCCACGAGCGGCTAGGTCGGTAACTTCTACTACCTGCCAAGCGGGTAGTTTTACCCTAAACGAGCTTATTTCCGTGCTCTTTTTCATGCATAAACAAGAGCCAGAGCGTCATACAATTATGTATCCCTGAAGGGCGATAATTGAGCTTTCCAATGACACCAGAACCATCCTTCTACGACCATGCGTTCTCTTGCAACGATCGTGCAACACGAAGGAAAAATCCCTAAATTACGGTAATTTCCTTACATAATTCCCTGTGTAGCGAGGTAGTGAGTGTGGATGTGTGTGGAGGGCAGAGCAGTTGTCGTGCGGGAGCCGTGCCGAACGGTCAGTGCCGACCTAGGCTCCTCCCACCGCTCGTCTCTCTCTCAGAGCCAATTCTTGCTCAAAATTGCACACCGCCTCAAGTCGGTCCCCGCCACATAGTTCTTGGTTCTCTAGACCGACGTAAGGCGGGCCCCGCTAATTAAGGGTTAAGTCCAGGAGACTAATGTAATCACAGGATCTATGGTGTATCTTGTTCTCGTAGGGGTTTGAGGTACTGATCATATTCAGAAATTTACTGAGTTTTATTATTGAATATGTGATATATGTAACATATGATTTATTGGTAACAGGGTTAAGAGAACATATAAACTAAGAGTGTAGTAACACCCTGGTCGTTTGAGTAAATATATTGTATAAGGTTAAGAGAGCATAATTATAATCTACGAGTGTAGTAACGCCCTGGTCGTTTGAGTAGATATATTGTATTGGGTTAAGAGAGTATAGAATCTAAAAGTGTCAGAGGTAGTAACGCCCTGGTCTCTGGGAAGACACAGTAGGGCCCGGTAAAGTTATCTTATTTTGGAGTTTAGGAATAAATATCTGTTCTATATAGGGACATAAAGGTTAGATTTATTATTGCCCTGGTCTCTGGAGTAGCAGGGCCAGGTAAAACTATATTATTTTAGAGACTAAAATGTATTGATAGATGTATGTAGGTCCTTCCTAATCTGAATAAAATATTCCAATATATTAAAAGTCTGTCTGTGTAGAAATTAAATACATAGTGCTGGTTATAAACATTTGCGGCGACAAACCAGAACACAGTCGGCACCCAGTGCTAGACCAGACAACAGTTCTGTAAGGAAAGGATCGGTTGACGTTTCTCCGATTGCAAAGTCCATTGCAGGATAAACTGGACGAGATGGCAACATAAGCAGGGGAGTCGAGCCCAGGAGTGTAGTACGGAAGGCAATGACAAACAAAACCTGCAGTTTCATCCCAAACGCTGAGCTTGCAGCCAAGAATCCAGTGGCCTACCAATACCTGTCAGCGGTGCATGCTTTTTCTTACGGCATTGCACAAGGAGAACGTTGGAGATACTACTGAATACACCAAGAAGGAGCTGCATAGTACAAGAAGTTGTCTAGACATCAAGTTACCTAGCCGAAGTAAGGAGAAACGGCGGTGTGGGACCATGCGAGCCGCAGTCGAACTAGAGATGAGAAGCTGAATGCTCAGGTGGTGACTACAACTTGTTGTAGTATTATTTTAAGGATCCTATAGGTCTGTAAACTCTTCAGAAATTAGAAATTAATTAAAACAAAGTGTATTAACCCGAAGTTAGCTTAACCTCCTCTATTAAGCAAGATAAATTAATATTAGTAGGTGCATGCACGTGTTTGCAGGAAGAGTTTATAGCAACATGTTCAGTCATTTGGTGTTTTGAGTTGTATAAGCAGTACCATGGTGAAATTGTAGGCACCAAGCGAGCAAGGCAGGCAGTTTCCAGGAGAATCTACAACTCCTAACTCTATTAACTTTCCCAAATTCTTTCACTATTTAAGCTCTAAAGGTGAACACATCTTATTAACCCCCCTTTCTCTGAACTCTCTATCCTAGTAGATTTCGATGTTAACCACCACCAATGGCTCTCCTCTCACTTCTCTGACCAACCTGGTGAACAAGCTTACATCTTGTTTCTCCTAAATACTTAGATTGATATGCAGGATTCGAAACTGCAAAACAAATCGTAGGCTAGTCCACCATTCTTTAACTGTCTTCATAGCGCAATGGATAAATGCACTGAATTTCGGTGTGAGCATCCTAGGTTCGAATCCCTGGACTGCCACATGTATTTGTTGATTTCATTAATTAAGTTTAGGAGTAAAGTCGGTTGGTGGAGGTAACATAATAATTATTTACTTATTTCTAACCTCTAATCTTTATACTTATTCTGTATACTTTTTCTCTCAGTTGGGCTCCACCGATCGCAACCTTATATCTGTTATCTGTCCTTTCTCTCCATCTCTGATCCGCCCCGCTGGTGACGCTTGTGGCACTTTGGTGCTGCCGACTGGGAGGCGTTTTGGCAGTACGTCTTTGATTTCTCATGTAATAATTTTTGCTTCCATGGCCAGGAACCCTCGGAGTGTGCTGAACGCATTACCGAGGTAATCCTCTCGGGCATGGAGGCATTCATTCCATTTTCTTTCTCTCAGTCTAATACAATTTTGTTTTGGTTTACTTACGCTTGTTCTACTGCTGTCCGCAGTAAAAAGGAAACATTCAAATGGTACCTTCTCTTTCAAACTAATGAATCTCAAACTTTTTATGTTTCTGCCCGGAATAAAGCCAAATCTATTCTTCGACTCGCCAAAAACTCTTTCATCAATAACAGATGCTCTGAACTTTCCAACTCTAGTTCTTCCCAAGCTTTCTGGCATCTAGCTAAATACCTCTCCAACAAATTAACTTCCTCATCTTTCCCTCCTCTTTTCCACTCTGATGGTACAACCATCACCTCTTCCTCTGACAAAGCTGAACTCTTCACTCAAACTTTCGCTACAAACTCCACTTAGGATGATTCCGGTGCTATTCCTCCCTCTCCACGCCCCTCTCCGTTACTTATGCCAAATATCATAATCTCCTCTAAAGATGTACTTTCTGCCCTCTCTGGGCTTAATACTAAGACGGTATTTGGACCGGATGATGTTCCTCCTGTTGTACTCAAAAAACGTTCTTCTGTGCGGACTCCCTGCCTAGGCAAACTCTTTCGTCTATGTCTTTCCTCAAACGACTTCCCTTCTTGCTGGAAGCTAGCCCTCATTCAACCTGTCCCCAAAAAGGGTAACCGCTCTCTGCCCTCCAACTATCATCCAATCGTTATAATTTCGTGCATCTCTAAGATGTTTTAATTTATTCATAATTCAAAATGTATTAAGCATTTCTCTTCTCATAATTTTCTTTCAGATCACCAGTATGGTTTCCTTAACTCATACAGTACCGGCTTAGGAGCATTTTCTACCAATTAAAAGGCTACAGACTATTTCAATCAATCCTCCTAGCTACCATATATCCTTCCTAAGGTCATAAAATCGTCTAAATGTACCTGAAATCATATAAAATATGAATTCGCTGGTCCTGTACTGGATAAGGGTAGCTCTACTGCTGATCTCCTTACTTATCGTACTAACTCTTGGTCATTCTCCATTCGGGACTTCGGTGAGACTTTTTCTATTGCGCTAGACATACCAAAAGCCTTCGATAGAGTTGGGCACAAATCTCTTATTTCCAAACTACCCTCCTTCGGTTTCTATCCCTATTTCTGTGACTATGTTTCTAATATCCTTTCAGGCAATTCCATAACTGCAGTTGTGGATGGCCATCGGTCACTTCCTCATCCTATAAACTCTGGTGTTCCTCAGGGGTCTGTGCTGTCTCCAGTTCTCATCCTAATAATCATTAACCCTTGTCTAGCGGCGCGCGACTTATGTCGAGTTAAAGAAACTGGCAAAAAACGGGTGAAAAATGGGTGAAAATCGAGTGAAAATGGGTGGAACAGTAATGAACCATACGTCCGACATCTGTGGCCTCCCGGCCCACACTAACTCCAGTTCCCCCACCGCACGGGAGGATGACAGTGTGACCAATAGTTCGCGAAAAGTGAACAATGTAGCAGAATCTGCTAAACTTCCATCTTTGAGGTAACACTGTCAAGGCTCCACGAGTGCTACGTAGCTGTATGTGGTGTCATTGTGTAGCGATTTCCGCCTAGTTTTCGGCACAATACAGTTCCTTTCATGCTGATGGTTGATATAGCAGTCAGAATGGCCTGAAAAGGCCCAAAACGGTCACAGACCACCCGCTCGTAATGTGTTAAAGATCTTCTCGACTGTACTTCTAGCCCTATTGACTCATATGCTGATGACTCTACCTTTCACTATTCAACTAGTTTTCCACAGCAACCCAGCATACAATCACTCCGAAGCTCACGTAACGAGGCCATAGCACACCTATCTTCTGATCCATCAATTCTCTCTGATTGGGGCAGAGAAAATGTTGTTACTTTCAATGCTTCCAAGACCCAATATCTCCTTCTATCTACCTGTCATAATTGTCCACAAAACTATCACATTAGGGTACTTCACACAGTCAGGAATGCGAGCAAGAATCACTAAGAGTAGCTGAAAATTCGGATTCCTGGGCCTATTCGCGGTGAAAATCGATGACTCCTAGTGACTCTAGCGATATCCTAGTGATTCCTGTTAGACTCCCAGTGACTCCAAAACACTCGCGGGCGATTGGCCTTGTCCGACAAAATGTTCACCGTGTTTAAAGTTCTCGCCGCGAATCGGACCACTCCCAGTGACTCCCAGTGATTCCTGGTGATTCTCGGTGATTCGTATCTGATTCGCAGACAGGTTTCGGTTTCAGTTTCAGTTCTCAGTTTCACCGGGAGTCACTGGGATAAAGATAGGTAATACATGTGTTACGACCGGCACAACGAAATAAACAAGGGCACTTAATATTGGACTATAAGATAGGCTAGATATGCAACAACGGTACGCTAATTCCAAATCCTCGAACTATTAAGCCGGTGAACAAAGCATTTAAACCCTCCAGAGTTAATCTACTGGATAACGGGGTATCAATTAACTGGGTAAAGGGTACTTCTACAAACGCTTTCCGGTGACGGCAAAGCCTACTCACAACAAGAGTAATTACGTTAATAAAAAGCTCTCAAGTAATAACAAGGCTTAACTAAACTATGACAAGATTTAATAAAAGATTATATGCTTACGTTATCTTTAGTGTGAGTCTGAACTCAACACTAACTCTTCAATGCTCTATGAAAACACTTGAAGTCTAGTCTTACAGCAAACAGATATGGAATCTTCTGAAAACGTCTGATGCTCTAAGATGCTCGTCGAATATAGAACAAGAATAATGCAGGGGGGGGGGGGAGGACATCAAAGTGTGTATCTTAAATACACCAACAAGTAGGATAATATATATATATGGAAACAAGAGAGTGCAACAACTCTGTGACAGCACTAACAACAGTAACCCCTAAACAGTACCTCCTTAGCCAAAGTAACAGCCATACTGGGTTGTGCACTATGCATCAACCTAGGCTAAAACAATACGTGAATAATTGCTAAAGCATACGCAGTTAAAGTTAATAAACAAAATGCTGTCTTTCTTACTAATAAAGTCTAGCAGCGGCATAAAGGTACAGGGGGCCTAGGCAGAGCTCAAACATGCTCGCAGCCTACTATCTCCCCTGAACAGATTTCCCTTATCTTACGTTAAGTGACTAGGAGGCTCTCCTGGTAAGTCCAAATCTCAAGTATCTGGTCTTCCCCTGGCGCTCCTCAAAGGTCAACAAAAATGAGTTAGCAAGTGTACAAGCAAGAGTAGGCAATAGCCCTTCGCTTGTATACTGCTAAGCTCGCAAAGAAAAATATGCACAAGGGTGTACTACAGGCTACCTAGCTCCGTCGAAGTAGTACAGGCTCTGACTTGCCATATACATAACTCAGACAACGACCAAAGATACCCTCCACTGTCTAGCATTAAATAGTAATAAAGAACAACCAAATAATTAGAAGCACCCAACAATATGAATCCCTGTGACTATGATTCTAATAACCTCTAATGTTTAGTGCAAAACATATATGTGAGAACAGGCGCTGGTAATACGACTGGCCGACTATGGAAGTCGTATGCGAGAACCAGAAGGGATGGGTAATTGAATAAAGATAAGAAGTATAAAAAAGAAGAAGTTCAGAGAGAGAAACAGTAGTAAAGGGGGTTAGATATGAGACAGAATGCGAGGGACATGTAGGACCGAGTGCGCAATGCCATGCTCTGCGGGAGTGAGGAGGGTAGGAGCCCGACTACTGGGCTAGGAGGGCGGCGACCAACCACAGGCCACTACGTCACATGACAAGCAGACGTCATATGCCACGCCAGGCCCGCCGTCCAATAGCGAGCGGGCGGGCCCACCGAGCGAGAAATGTACACGTACATACGCACACACACTGCCTCTTCGCTCTCCCCTCCGACTCTCTTTCTCTCACTCACGCGCTGCATGTTGTAATCATTACTATGGATATAAAATACTTCTAAGTGTCACAGACAAGAATAAAGGCAAACACTGATCTGTCTGTGACAACATGAATACTAAGAAAGAAAGAACATCGTTCTACGATTATTATAGCCCATTTCACTGCCGTGGCGAGTGCTAGCGAGTCACAAGTACATTCTGGCAAGCTGGCCAGCGTAACACCCCGCCCAAGATGTGGGAATTTTTAACCTCAGGTAAACGCCACATCTGACCAGACAGAATGCCCACAAACCCCGCATCACCCAGCTACTCCCCAAGTTGTGAAAAATAAGGCACAATCACAAACGTAAAAACACTTCATTATATAAAAAAAAAAATCTACACAACACTTCCCCAAAATAATAGTATCACTTAACAATGTTACGCTCAACGAGCAAGCTTCACCAAGCCTAGCCTACTAAGAACAATGCTGTAACCTACTGCATTTATATACTATCAAAAGAAAGAGTTTTTATGTGAGGTTTTTGTATTATTTTAATAGTGTTTTTGGCGGCTTTGAACTACAGGGGCAAGCCTAATTTTTCTCCAAACTCAAACCAACACTGACTGAACGGCGAGGGTTCTCCTTAAAACATACCCTCCCGTGACAAACCATCAGCCAGATCATTATCAGTGCCCTTAACATGCCACACATCCAAACTGTGTTCCGGCAGCAAAACAACACCTGACACTGATAAACTGCCCAGTCCATCACAAGACTGGCACTTCTTTTCGCTCTCGCCGGCAACAGGACCTGCCAATAACCTTTCACTATTTCCACCTTAGTGATAAACGAGGCAGCCCCGATGCGGTCTATGGGGTCGTCAACTCTGGGTAATGTATAGGCGTCTGTCTGTGATGATGCACCAACACTCTTGCAATCAACACAAACACGGATCTTGCCACTCAACTCAGGTTGCAAAGTCACTGGCAACGACCAATCACGATATCCCTTATCCCTCAGACCCTTCTCCAACATGTAGTCCAGCTCTGCTTTTACGACAGGCTGTCGAGCAGGATTTATACGGTAGGGAGCCAATTTGAGCTTTGCACTGTCTCCAGCCTCTATGTCGGGTGCCACCCCGGACATCAGGCCTGGAGAATCAACAAACATGCGGACGTACTGCCACAGCCTAGTAAACAACTTCTCTTGGCACTTAGGAACAAGAGGTTGCAACTTATCTCGAAGAACAATATGCTCATTGCCCTCCCACAACCCAGCCGGGACCGCAGTCTCTAAACTATAGTCTCCCTCCTTCTCCACCTCTGTCCCTAAAACAGCCAGGTCATGAGAGGGACAATCTGTACCACCTGTGCAGTCACTCCCACAGGTCATAAGTGCTAAGGCTTCCCCGCTGATACCATACATGCACACCCCCGCATTCCTTGCGGCTATATCTACCTGCGCAGCATCACCGCCTTCAGCGCCACGGCCAGATACAGTCGGTCTATGGTAGGGCTGTTGCATTTTACTAGAGCAGCATTGGGAGGCTATGCGACGGTCGGGCGTATCTACTACATAGTTAACCTCACCAATCTGCTTAATGTCCTGATACTGACCACCACCCTTAGCAGCCATGGGTCGACCCTGAACTGACAACCATGCCAAAGCCTCGTCGCCCACCTTGAACAACCTAGACAATGAGGCCAACGTTTTACTCACACCCAAGTGACCTGCCAGCGGAACATCGTGCTCAACTTTAGTTGTGAGGCCTGGGTGCTCGGCGAAAACAGAGGGGTATGAATAAGACAGGTGCTGGATCGCTGCACGCTGTTGCTCAGGCAGGTGCTCAAGCGCCTCTACAGTCACCTGACTCGAATTCCCCGCCCACTGATCCGCCGAGACATGACAATCCCAGCTGTCCCCCTCTCCTTCTCCACCCTGGCCACTGCAGACCAACACAGGGACAGTAGGCTGCTCAGGTGGGCGCCTCACAAACTCTTGCAACAGGTTCACATGACATGCTTTCCCGTCCTCATCGAGTTTTGTAGCCCCGTTCCCACAACTCTCAAGACTAGGATCTTCTAGTTGCATCCGTCGTATATCAGAGGGTGCCAACCTGTCCAAGTGCTCCTGGAGCAACTTGTGGCCACCCCCGATACTGGGTTGCTCAAGCCTAGTCTGTTTCACCTGGGAACGTTTCTGTCGCGGAGTGCTATCACGCCCTACCATGTCACTAGGGGGGACAGGTTCTGGGGCCACTCCGGACCACAAACGTGGTGCAAGTACCGAGTCACCAAGGAGTGTCGCTGGGTCCAAACTCTTAACCCGACCACCAGCCTTGACTTTCTCCTTCCGACCCTTCCTCCGCTGGTCTGAAACCTGGGTACTAGGCTGTGACACCTGAGCGGACTGAGATCTGGTGACAGCACACGGCATCTGCTGCATCTGGTACCTCTCGAGCCACTCTTGCCCCTCCCTACTCGTGTCTGCCGCCCTCTCGGCAACGACTAAGGGTGGAACCTCGGAAGTAGGCACCGCAAAGTCGTTGCCGAGAAGGAGGTCGACCCCCTCAACTGGCAGTTTCTCCACAATACCCACATCCAACTCCCGTGTCACACCGTCCACCTCAAGCTCCACTCTGACCAGCGGGTAAGATCGCGTAGCATTGATGCCTTGAACCACCACAATCCGAGCCGCATTAGTAGGCTTGCCAGTGAAGTTCTTAAGAAGTGTCTGGGAAGCGCCCGTATCACGCAGCAACTCAAGCCTATGCTCCACACCAGCCCACCTCACAGTGCCATGCCCCCTATGACCGCAAAAAGCATCTCGGACGGGTGACGAGCCCTCCTGCTGCTTCTGCACCGACTGTGACTTCGCAACCGACATTTTACCCCAGGCAAACGCGGAAGACCTCAAAGACACACCGATGTTGCTCACTAGTGACACCACCGCTGTAGACTGTGTGCTCGGACATGAGCGCGCAATATGCCCCTTCTCTTGACACTTGAAACACTCCACTTCGCTCTTGGACTTCCCCTGAGGTGAGGAAGGGCCCTGGCCTTTCTTTAACGGGAAGGGTTTCGACTTGGGATCAAAATTGGCACCAGTACTCTTAAATGTGTAATTAGTTGTGTCATTAATTCGGGGGGGTGGAGTGGTACGCCCCTTGTTACCTGCCTCAGCTCTCTGTGCAGACCCGTACCCACAAATCAATGACAACCTGAGGTCAACCAGCTCAGCCGCCTCTTGCAGAATTTTAGGTTGCTTCTCCTTAAGATTAAGAGTCAAGTCACTGCCAGTGCATTTGAAGAATTGCTCTAACAACACTAATTGCTTCACCGCATCAAAATTAGTTGCTTTCTCCGACCTCAACCAATTCTCAAACGCATCTGATAGTTCTCTAGCGTGTTCCTGAAAAGTACTCTCCTTTTGCTTAGGAACAGCCCTAAACTTCAGCCTATAGGTCTCTGGCTGCAACTCATACACCCTCAGGACAGCCTCTTTCAATGCCTCATAATTCACACAGGAATCTAGGGGCAAAGCATCGTACGCCTTGAGTGCTTTCCCCGTCAATCGTGAAGAAACAAGGGCTGCCCACTTCTCCTCGGGCCATTGGTGCTCCCGGCAATGTTTCTCAAAATGGAGAAAGAATTCTGTAACTCCTGACTCATCAAACACTGGAACCAACTTTAGTAGATGCGACAGGGACTGGTCATGGGGTTGACCCCCCTGGACGAAACGGTTCCCCGTCACCTCTACACGAGTTTTCTCTAGGTCAACATCGGCACAATACCTTGCAGACTCATAATTGAGCTCAGCCTCATGCTTTCGCTGCTCGAGCTCAGCCTGTCGCTCCTTGAGCTCAGCCTCATGCTTTCGCTGCTCGAGCTCAGCCTGTCGCTCCTGCTGCTTAAGTTTGGCGAGCTCGAGCTGAAACAACATCTCGGGAAACAAACTTTGAAGAGGGGGTGCTACTACCGGGGACCCACCCCATGAGTCACCTAGAGGCATACCCAACCGCCAGCGGACATCGGCCTGCGGGAACGTACCCGGCTCTGGAACCCAAGGGGGCGCCATGATAGGAGTTGAGTGGAATGGGGGCTGGGACGAAGGTGCCCCAGCTCCTGCTCCACCCGAAGCCTCATGCACCCCACCCAGCACACAGGTAACCAGCTGACTTCCTGACCAACCGCTAGTGCAAGGAAACCCTAAGACCGTGGCTATACACTGCAGTCCGTACCGGTCCAGCCCCGACACCCGGTCGGCCGACACAGGCTCCTCCAAAAACCTCTGAGCATCCTCCTCACCGTTCACCACCCGAACGCCGTCTAACAACTCCACCTTCTCCACCTCCTCGCCTGTCTCTCGCACTGTGCCCTCACTATGCTCAACCCCGTCCAGTGACGACATGATGGAGTCAAAACAAAAAATTCCCAAGTCAAGACAAAAGTAGCCAAACTCTCACGTAGCTTTATTCACAAAAAATATTCGAAGATGTTTTTAAGTGCAATACTAGGTCACCAATAAACTCCAAGTTCCATATATCCTCAAAAACAATTTCCACTGCCATCACTGCGAGAAATAAAATCGAACCCAAAAATGGCGAATAAGGTTTCTCCCAAAAAAATCCTGCAAAACTCAGTTCACTATATCCTGGACTAAGGTCGCCATTTGTTACGACCGGCACAACGAAATAAACAAGGGCACTTAATATTGGACTATAAGATAGGCTAGATCTGCAACAACGGTACACTAATTCCAAACCCTCGAACTATTAAGCCGGTGAACAAAACACTTAAACCCTCCAGAGTTAATCTACTGGATAACGGGGTATCAATTAACTGGGTAAAGTGTACTTCTACAAAGGCTTTCCGGTGACGGCAAAGCCTACTCACAACAAGAGTAATTACGTTAATAAAAAGCTCTCAGGTAATAACAAGGCTTAAATAAACTATGACAAGATTTAATAAAAGATTATATGCTTACGTTATCTTTAGTGTGAGTCTGAACTCAACACTAAACTCTTCAATGCTCTATGAAAACACTTGAAGTCTAGTCCTACAGCAAACAGATATGGAATCTTCTGAAAACGTCTGATGCTCTAAGATGCTCGTCGAATATAGAACAAGAATAATGCAGGGGGGGGGGGGGGAGGACACCAAAGCGTGTATCTTAAATACTCCAACAAGTAGGATACATATATATATGGAAACAAGAGACAAGAGAGTGCAACAACTCTGTGACAGCACTAACAACAGTAACTCCAAAACAGTACCTCCTTAGCCAAAGTAACAGCCATACTGGGTTGTGCACTATGCATCAACCTAGGCTAAAACAATACGTGAATAATTGCTAAAGCATACACAGTTAAAGTTAATAAACAAAATGCTGTCTTTCTTACTAATAAAGTCTAGCAGAGGCATAAAGGTACAGGGGGTATGACGCTCCTGCATAGTAGCCACGTGCGGGCAGGCGCGCGCGTCGGCTGCCCAGCCGTTTAGAAACCGGCTGGCGGCAGTCGGCTGGCCGGCTTTTCCTTAGTATATATCCTACGACAATGTAACTAAAGTCTGGGATATTCTTATGTTGTTTCACAGCTTGAAGCTGCCCTTATTCTTAACCAACACATCTTAGTATATTTTATTCTCGATAGTTGATTGTTTCATTATAATATATAAGATGTAAGTCTAGAGTGAGAGTGGGAGGAGACGAGAGAGAGAGAGTGCGAGCGAGCAGGGTGGGGGAGGTGTATGTTGCTTTTCCTCCTCCCTCCTCCCTCCCGGAGGAGCTGGTCGCCGCGTGGTCTTTTCTCTCGGTTTTGATTGGCTGGTGGTTCCTGGCGCCTTCTGCAGGCCTGCTGCCGGGTGATGTAGCGGCCTGTGATTGGCTGACCATCGTGCCTTTGTGTGGGATCCTGGAGGGGTCCAGAGGAGCTATTCTCCTCAGAGCTCACCTCACTGTCGTACCCTTCGGACCTCCTTGATATCTATCCCTCTCAACCCCACTTAGAAACTTTATCTCTTACTTTGTATACCTTCTTTCCACTACTTCACCAATCTATTTAATTATCCCATCCCCTTGATAGACCTTATATCTATCATTGTATTAACGACGAGCTCTCAGATAACTAGATAGGATTTTGGGCCTTATGCAGAGATATAATTGTTAAGGAGACCTAGGAAGCTTTTTTGTTGTCTCATATTTGGTGGTTTCATGCTTGCTAGTGTGTTCTTGTGGCAGGTGAGCAGGGGCTAGACCGGAGGGGGAGCTTTTTGCGATTCTTTAAGTAAAGTCTGCTGGTGCAAGTCCTGTGGACCTGCACGACTTTACTAGGATACCCGTAGGAGTCTGGGGGCATTTTCTTGTCTGTGTGCCTGTGTGTCTAGTGTTGTGTTGTGTGAGGGCCCTTGCCTAGTCCATTCAGCACTGCGCTAGCACGTCTTGTGTTTGTTTTAAGGTCGCCAGGAGAGAGTCAGATACTTGGGATCTGAGTCTCTCAAGAGAGCACCCTTTCAATTAGAGTAATTTGGTGCACAGACTTGGGAACGTCCCTAGGCTAGAGCAGGTGGCTCAGCCCGGGTATCCGAAGCCTATATCCTTCCAGCTAGACCTCTGCCACCTGGCAGATTAACAGCTAGCGGTTTATTATATCTGTATGCTTGTTATTGTGCCACAGTTTACCGTCTTTGTGAGCATTGTGAGTCAGGGTGTGGCTTAGAGACTCTGTCCGAGCAGGCTTGCCTGACTAAGAGTGAGAAGCACACCTGTATGTGGTTATGTTGCGAGTTGCTGCCTTTATTTAATTATACCTATGCCATTATACACTGTATGGCCTATCACTAGTATTCATTCCTGCTTATGAGATAAGAGTTCTCTAAATCCGTAACTTACTTTCTTTGCTAAGCATCAGATCCTACAGTAGCCGCATGCAGTTTAGAAACCTGCATCTTGCCTACCTGTACGATGTTTTGAGGACTGTTTGCTTTCACCTTCTTTCACGCAGGGGTGATTAGTTGTATTAATTAACGTAACGTTAAATGTACTTTCTTCTAGTTTGTTATTAAATTGTTTCTGCAATTTAATTCCGTTATCTATCTTTTCCTTGAAGCTTTAAGTCAACTTAATTGTGTGATCTTTTATATAGCCTGCTTGACTATCAGCAGTCTATAGTGCGTGCACCCTGTAACCGAGTCATAGGATACCTTGTTGTCCAGGCAGGACTCTTGACGGTTTAGGGTGGTTTGTTGCCTGGGTTTATAGGTAAGGGTGGGATCTAGCGTTTTCCATTGTTGCTTGTTGCCGCATACCTAGTCCAATAGAAAGAGCCCAGTGGTTATATATCCCAGGACGTAACAGGGGCCAAGGCAGAGCTCAAGCATGCTCGCAGCCTACTATATCCCCTGAACAGATTTCCCTTATCTTACGTTAAGTGTGTAGGAGGCTCTCATGGTAAGTCCAAATCTCAAGTATCTGGTCTTACCCTGGCGCTCCTCAAAGGTCAACAAAAATGAGTTAGCAAGTGTACAAGCAAGAGTAGGCAAAAGTCCTTCGCTTGTATACTGCTAAGCTCGCAAAGGAAAATTTGCACAAGGGTGTACTACAGGCTACCTAGCTCCGTCGAAGTAGTACAGGCTCTGACTTGCCATATACATAACTCAGACAACGACCAAAGATACCCTCCACTGTCTAGCATTAAATAGTAATAAAGAACAACCAAATAATTAGAAGCACCCAACAATATGAATCCCTGTGACTATGATTTTAATAACCTCTAAAGCTAGTGCAAAACATATATGTGAGAACAGGCGCTGGTAATACGACTGGCTGACTATGGAAGTCGTATGCGAGAACCAGAAGGGATGGGTAATTGAATAAAGATAAGAAGTATAAAAAAGAAGAAGTTCAGAGAGAGAAACAGTAGTAAAGGGGGTTAGATATGAGACAGAATTTGAGGGACCGAGCGTGCAATGCCATGCTCTGCGGGAGTGAGGAGGGTAGGAGCCCGACCACTGGGCTAGGAGGACGGCGACCAACCACAGGCCACTACGTCACATGACAAGCAGATGTCATATGCCACGCCAGGCCCGCCGTCCAATATCGAGCGGGCGGGCCCACCGAGCGAGGAATGCATACGTACATACGCACACACACTGCCTCTTCGCTCTCCCCTCCGACTCTCTTTCTCTCACTCACGCGCTGCATGTTTTAATCACTACTATGGATATAAAATACTTCTAAGTGTCACAGACAAGAATAAAGGCAAACACTGATCTGTCTGTGACAACATGAATACTAAGAAAGAAAGAACATCGTTCTACGATTATTATAGCCCATTTTACTGCCGTGGCGAGTGCTAGCGAGTCACAAGTACATTCTGGCAAGCTGGCCAGCGTAACCCATGCGAGCCACTGAGGGTCACTGGGAATCGACGGGAGTCACCAGGAACCACCAGGAGCCACTGGGAGTCACCAAGCAAGCTCTCCAAGCGGCAGGGGTGCCCACAGAGATACCTGTAGGGGGCTCACATGTAATAAAGGGCCCGTTAGTTATGGGTGTGGGTGGTGAGCAAAGCGAACGCAAACATTGAGCCCACCTCGCTGTTTTTTGTTTTCTCTTTCTCTCCCTCTCTCCTCGTTTTTTTTTTTTCAATTTCTCTCCCTCTCTCTTTGCCTTGTATCTGTTCGGCCCCGTTCAGCCTACTGTTTTAAGACGTTTATCCCCATCCAAGTATCGATATCTTCCTGGCAAGCGATAGCGAACCAGCATTATATGGAGAAATCCGGCTTTGCCGGAGAAATTTTTCTATCGAAAAATGTACAAATTTAGCTTGCTCTCAAAACAAAAAATATATATGTTGGCTCGCTACCGCTCACCAGGAAAATATTGAAACCTGGATGGGGGTAAACGTCTTAAAACAGTAGGCTGAACGGGGCCGAACGGTTACATGGCAAAGAGAGAGGGAGAGAAATAGAAAACAAACAAAAAACGAGGAGAGAGGGAGAGAAAGAGAAAACTAAAAAAGGCGAGGTGGGCTAAATTTTTAAGCCTTAACGCAAACATTGTTCCCACCTCGCTTTTTGTTTGTTTTCTCTTTCTCTCCCTCTCTCCTCGTTTTTTTTGTTTTTCTATTTCTCTCCCTCTCTCTTTGCCTTGTATCCGTTCGGCCCCGTTCAGCCTACTGATTTAAGACGTTTACCCCCATCCAGGTTTCAATATTTTCCTGGTGAGCGGTAGCGAGCCAACATATATATTTTTTGTTTTGAGAGCAAGCTAAATGTGTACATTATTTGATAGAAAAATTTCTCTGGCGAAGCCGGACATTGCCAATCTCCGAAATAAGGGGATATGGGTCGTTTTTCTGGTCCCCTTTCTTCCTCATGGTTAACCCCATTAGTTTTCATATTTTATGACGTTCGGCCCATTAGTTTGGCGATTTTTAGATAAATTTGTACATTTTCGACGAGTTGGGTTGGGTATGAGGGGGGATCTGCTTGGTGTGGCCCAATCGGCGCTCTGCAGACCCCGTAATCTTGTGTCGATCTCTGACCGTTTTGGTGAGGTCAGTCCTCAAGGTATTAGTGGGTTGGGTCTATAATTAGGCCTAGTAATTGGGGTTGGGTGTGACAGGGATCTACCTTGTGTGGGCCGATCGGCTTTCTGCAGACTCCCGTTTTCTTATGTTCTTATGTTTTTGCCATGAAATATATGCAAAAAGTTTTCGGATAATCTCGCCGAGGTATTCGCCGAACCATCGCTTAATTCGCCGAAGACGTCGCAGAATATACGCCGAGGATTGGTTCATCCTTCGCATTATTTCGCAATATTTTATTCAAATGTGACAGTTCTCGCCGAGGTTATCGGCGAACCATCGCTCAATTTGCCGATGACATCGCATAATGTCGCCGATTACGTCTTACCCATAGGCGACATTGTCGCCGAGTGTAAACTTGTCAACGTTTTTTAACGGTCAAAATCGTAGACGTCGCACACATTCCTTGCGAATTGACAAGACTACGTCCTCGGCGACGAAAATCGTATGAAATCGCAAATGTGGGAAAGGGGCATAAGTGTTTCCTATTTTAGGTAATCGTATGAAATATTAGAGAACTCGGTAACGAATGAAAACAAGAAGGTGGGAAGGATTAACTATCCACTATTTAGACAATAGTTTAAATTAATTTGTTTCGTAAAGTATAGTAAGCATTGATATCATGACCTTACGGCACATAATAATACAGACTTATCGTATTATATTGATGTCTGTAATGATGTATGAATACAGTCATAATACTTAATGATGATATTAGAGGACTGTAGTTATAGCCTACAAGAGACATACTTGAGGAAAAATTAATTTAAATTATAGGATCAAACACACAATGCCTGGCATACTCGCATCTCATTCCTAACATCTCCCAGTGTTGCTTGGTGACTCCCATGGTGACTCCTATCTAACTCCCAGTGATTCCTGTATTACTCCTATCGACTCGTATATTACAGTAATCCGAAAGCGACCGTTAATTTTCAACTTTTCAATAACTCGCACGTCATTCCTGGTTTTATCCCGGTGATTCCTGGTGACTCCCAGTGATTCGTAGGTACACTCCCACTGGTTCCTACGGTGTTGTGAGTGCACAGGGAATTTCAGGCACTCGCGGTCGTATTCCCAGGAATCAACAGGAGTCATTACTCCTAGTGATTCTAGCTCGCATTTCTGACTGTGTGACCTTTTGCTGTATAACAATACTCAAAGTCACCCTTTGTTTTCTCTCATTATTCTTGGAGTATATTTTTCATCTGACATTGGAAAGATCATATTTCCACTCTTGCTAAAACAGCTTCCCAGAAGCTAGGTGTGCTCAACTGTCTCTGTTGATTCTTTACACCCTCACTGCTTCTTGCTCTATACTGTGCGCCCATGTATTGAGTATTGTTCGCATGGGTACAAAGGAGTGCAAAGAAAAATAAGCAACAACAGGTCATGCGATCCCTCAAGGTTACTTGCCCTCCAAAACACTGCTGTTCCAAGTGTTGCAACAGTATTTTAGAGAGAATGTGCATGTGAAAGATGTGAGAAGGAAGTGCTGCCCTGGGGCTTAGTTCATGGCAGGGGAAATTATATTAAGATCTATTAGGTTATTGAACGAGCACTACTAAAGAAACTATTTATTCATTATAAATACAGTCAACCTTGGGTTCAGGGCAAGGTGCTTGTCTAGGCGAATTTTGAACGGTGTTGCAGTTTATGACATCTCGGGGAAGCCCATTCCACAAGTTGACGACTCGATTGAAGAAGAAGTTCTTGGATTCATTAGAGTTGAATGATTTACCAATTATTTTGTAACCATTTCCCCACGTGTAGTTTGATCGGTTAATCGTAAAATATTTACTACAGTTCATGTTGTTGATGCCTTTAATGATCTTGCAAACTTGGACAATGTCACCTCTCAATCTGCACTTGGTTAATGGATATAAATTTAATTCTTTAAGACGTTCCTCGTATGGTTTATTCTAAAGACAGGGTATCATCTTGGTAACTCTACGTTGAACTCATTCCAATTTGTCTATATCTTTTTTATAGTAAGGGCACCAGAACTGAATGCAGTATTCCAAACGTGGGCAGACTAATGAATTGTAAAGGGTGAGGATAACGTCATAATTATGATATACCTATGAAACTTATGATTTTGTTTGCCTTCTTAAAAATTTCAGCACAATGTTGACTTGGTTTTAAGTTACTGGATAGTGTTACTCCTAAATTGGTCTCTCTGTCTACACTCTTTACCTAGGTGCCATTCATCGAGTAGTCTGCTTTATCATTGCGGTATCCGATATGAAGTACTTTACACTTATCTTCATTGAAACACATTTGCCAGATTTTAGCGTATTGTGCAAGCTTGTTTAGATTGCTTTGCATGTCTTCAACATGTTCATTTGTCAGTACGGTATTTGCGATTTTTGTATCATCTGCAAACTTTGAGATTGTACAGGCGAGACCCTCATTTATGTCGTTAATGTAAATTAGGAAAAGGACTGGCCTCAGCACTGATCCTTTAAGTACACCACTAGTTACATTGGTCCACGTTGATGCTTCCTCATTAAAACTACTCTTTGCTTCCTTTCACTAAGCCAATTTTCTATCCACTGTAGAACACCGCCTTGTATTCCATGTGCTTTAAATTTCATCGCAAATTTTTTGTGTGGAACTTTATCAAAGGTTTTCTGGAAGTCTAAGTATATAATATCTACAGATTTACGTGCATCATATAGATTTAGGATGTCATGGAAGAAGTCTAAAAGGTTTGTTAAGCAGGAACGTTTTTTGCGAAAACCATGTTGTGTGTATTTTAGTATATTATTTTCCTACAAGTGATTAACGAGTCTGTTTCTTATTATTGTTTCTAGTATTTTGCATACCACTGAGGTCAAACTGATTGGACGATAATTTGCTAGGCAAGGATTTGCTACCTTTAAACAAAATTGGTATTATGTTTGCAAGCTTCCACTCATCAGGTATTTCACCGGTTTCCAAGGATTTGTTGAAAATCAGCGTCAGGGGTTTTGAGAGCTCGCATTTAACTTCTTTAAGAACTCTAGGAGAAATCGTATCGGGTCCCGGGGATTTGTTTTTCTTGAGGTTATCTAAATACCTCAGTACCTCTCCCTTAGTAATGCTGATATTTCTAAGAACTTCCAAATTGTTAGTCTGTGATGGTGGTACTGTAGGGATGTCACTCGTTCTTCTTATGCAAAGAAGTTGTTGAGAACATTACTCATTTTGGCATCATCATTGGTAAAATCTCCATTTTCATCGACCAAGGGTCCAATGGTTGAAGTCACCACTTTCTTCTTCCTGATGTAACTGTAGAATTATTTTGGGTTCGTCTTGCTTTGATTCGCAACATGTAACTATAAAGTGTTTTTACTTTGTTTAATTAACCTTTTGGATTGACGTCGTAAATCTCTGAAGGCCTGTCTATTTTCATCGTTATCAGAGGTTTGTAATCTCTCATGAACATTCTTTTTAGCGAGTAAACATTCAGCTATTTCTCTATTCCACTATTAAGGTTTGTTCTTATGTGCAGACCATCTATTTTTTGACGGTATGCACTCGCTTGCTGCGTTCCTGTACATTTCTGTGAACATTTTCCATGATTGCTTTATCTCATTATTATTGTTTAGAAAACTCCAATTGGCTTCTTTAAATTTTGTTCCGAGTTTATGGAAATTTGTTCGCTTGAAATTTGGAACTTTCTTATTGCTGGTATTGAGTTTATTACTATTAAATTTTATGCTGA
This sequence comes from Paralithodes platypus, assembly GCA_032716605.1. Classification (NCBI taxonomy): domain Eukaryota; kingdom Metazoa; phylum Arthropoda; class Malacostraca; order Decapoda; family Lithodidae; genus Paralithodes; species Paralithodes platypus. Next base: position 25,322,555 of record CM064548.1, on the reverse strand, counting down.
AAGTGATCGTACGGTGGTCACTATTGCAAAATTCATCACCAACAGTCAAGTTATCGAGCAATTCTTCTTTTGTTGTAAGTACAAGGTCAAGAACATTATTACCGCGGGTTGGAGATTGAACAAATTGATGTAAGGAACTTTCTTGTAAGTTGGCATACAGATCGTGTCCGGAGAGTGAAGTAAGTGTGTCACCCACTTGGTCACTGGTAAATTAAAGTCGCCAAAAATTATAGTATCGTGTATGTTACTTATTTCTGCAATTTGCTCGTAAATTTCTTGGTCGCTTTGCACTGGTTGGGCTGGGTGTCTGTAAAATAATGCTAGGATTATTTTTGTTCCTTTATTATTTTTTATTATCACATAAAATGAATCAATATTTACTACTTGAGGTTTTGACAAGAGAATTGGGTTAAGACTTTCTTTGATGACAAATTTAACGCCGCCTCCATTTTAATTAACTCTGCTTTTCTCAAACATTACATAGCTGGGAAGTGAAACCTCTTCTAAAAAAGTCTCTGTCTTCGGTATTTAGCTAAAATTCTGTTATGCCGAGTACATCAAAATATTCTGTAAACATTAGTTCCTCTAGTTCTGAACATTTATTGCGTATGCTTCGAGCGTTCACGTAGAAGACCTTTAGAGATGTGGTTCTTGATATAATTTGATGCTTGCCACATCTATTTGATGATTTTGCTTGTCCTGAGTTTGTATTTCTTCTGAGATTTAAGTTGTCCTCCCACTCTGATGACTGTTGGCCCTGTTTTTTTAGCGAAGGTTCTTTAGGGCATCATTCAGCAGACGGCCAATCTGGGCAGCTCCTACCGGGTTTAGGTGGACACCATCTCTTGAGAACAAATGTTGATTGTGGTAGAAATTAACCCAAGCGTTGATGAAGCCGATGTTCTCTTCCCTGTATATGTTGGCAAGTTGACAATTTATATTCGTGGCGGTGGTCCAGAAGAAATTCTTTGCGTTAACCTGGGGAATGATGGCTGAGATAATGATCCTGCTAGATTTTTCCTTGTAAGTCTTGATCAGCTGCTTGTAACCCCGGCCCACGTGCCCCCAAGTTCCCATGCCAAATCTGTTGGCGTGCGGTAAAGTGGATGCAACGGGCCATCCAGTGCGACCGCTGCTGTGAGGCTACCATCCACCAGAGTTGGTATCATATCAGCTGTGGCGGGGGCTTCACGGCGGCGTTCGACGGGTTGGTTGACCAAAGTCTATCATGGATCTGCTCTGATTGTGGAGTCCCGAATTACGCTTCCTCCCTCTCATTTAATCCAATACCCATTTCAAATCGATTTTCCTTTCCTGGATTTACACCTTCCCCTCCGTGACCAACAATACCACACCACCCCATCTCACCCATAGCTAACACCAACCCTAGACTTAGGCAAGAACTTGAATATTCCTCCCCTACAAATAACAGACTGCATGACTTGACCTCCCCGATGCATCAGCAATATAGGTTTGAGTCCCGGAGGGAAGAATGAAAACCTAATATTTAGTAATGGCCCCGAAATCATTGACGATATGCCTATTAAATAATAGCTCTCTTTCAAACACCCGCGGTCAGCCTGTTTGAAACACCCGCGCCGCCGCAGGGGAAAAAGTACTAACATCATAAGTGCAACGCTAATTGTCTTATGGAATCGTCTTTATGATTGGGTACTCACTACGAAAAAACTTTGTAAAAAATTAAAAAATAAAATTAACTTAATAATTGTTATATTAAGGTTTTCCAACTCGTGGATGTCTGTTGTGGATTCTACCCGAGACGCTGAACCAAGCGACGCCATTCTTCCTTAAATAATATATCAAGATTAAACTCAAGACATCAACGAATGGGAAGGGGATTTGAAGGGAGGGCCCTAAATCGTCAATGATTACGGGGCCACGACTAACTACTAGGTTTTCATTCTTTCCTCCGGGACTCAAACCTATTATTTATTAGTGGCCCCTCCATCATTGACGATATGCCTGATATCTCCAGTCTGGAGGGGGACATTCGTGACAATATCTAACCCACTAACAAATTACCATAGGTAGAGAAAAAAAATCATATAACAATCTTAAGTTTCTTGTGTACATACAATATTTTTAGAAAAAATTGGAAAGAAAAGCAGTGCATTGCTTCGAAGAAGGTCTGCTTATAAGTAACCATACAGGTACAGTTCCGAGCACATGACACAGAGACGCCCCTCAGCCACGGAGAATCCCCGGTGTACCCTTTCTGGCTGAAGAGTTACGATGGGGTAGAAGGGGGTGGCAGGGTGGGGGTAATAGGTGGGGTAGCAGACACCACTGTATAAGGTGGAAAGAGGGGGGGGGGGGCATAGATGCCAACCCACTTTACATTGAATGAATAATTTGAGAGTTGAACTTAATTAAAAGTGTTCCGTTTTGTATTATCTGATAAGCTAGAGCTGTTAAATCTGTAACACAGCATTAGCATTAATAATTGGTGGAATTGTTCAAACAATTGTTTGAGGATTCACGCAAATTGGTGGGGAGGAGAACAGGGCAACCAACTGTATGGATTTGGGTATTTTGTGGTTGGCAAGATTGGTAACACCAAGTATCGAAGTGATACCGTAATCATATAATAGTTTTGTTTATAACCATTAACTATAATTATGTAATAACTTTCTTACCTCTTTAATTACTCAATACACATTATGAAGTGGACCCCACGGTCATGTGCCGTTGCTGTCATATGCATGGGGCCAAACGAAGTAGCATCTGGATCAGTCAGAATGAAATTGAGTACACCTGCTAACTTAAACTAATATTGTTATGCCTTTTATTGCTCATCCGGTCGTATTGCGTCAGCACGATCTGACCTAAGCTGTTTCTGCGCCTTTTCCCCCTTTCCTCAATAAATCAGTTCATAGAATTCAATATAATTATCCCATTAATGGCATGATGTTTAAATATGTTCAGAGTACTATGATCTGTACTGCATAATTAATTAATAGTTTCATAATTAATTATTTGCATAGGCTACTCCTATTATGATAAAGTAATATGTTTACGGCGAAAGAGGCAATCACGAACATCTGAATTGTTTTTAACATTTCGACTCCTCATCTATATGTCAGCATCAGGATGTAAAGTTACCAACAAACATAATATCAGTATTAACAGTTTTTGTCATACATTAAACCTAAGCCTCATATTATTTGACCTATTGTTATACTTTTCCATGAAACTTGATTTAATAGAGTTCAATACACTAAATAATATATTTGATGCAAGTAATTCGGGGAGTATGAACTAACCATTAGCTGAAGTAAAAATAAATATAAAAATAAATAGGAAATCATCTTTCATTACTTAAATAAAATACCTTTGCAGTCCGTGATTACTGGTCCTCGTCTTTCTCCTAACCTAAGGGGACTTACTTTTTGTCGTCCTACGACCTTTGGCATGGAATCGTCATCTCCCTATCACACTGGCTTAACGAATTTGTTTTTCTACTTGTTGTCGTCCTACGACCTTTGGCATGTAATCGTCATCTCCCTATCACACTGGCTTAACGCATTTGTTTTTCTATGTATATGGAGGAGACAAAAGGCAGGTTGACTGTAACGAGTGTCTCCCCCAAAGGTAAGAGTGACAAAGCCAAATTATCAAGGGACGTTGGAGTCAAAATACCTGGACTCACGAATCTAAGTCATAGGATGAAGGAAAGATTGTTTGAGGGAGAGACCGTCGTCATCAACCAATATCGGCTGAACTCGCTCCTCGGCTTTATTTACTCCAATGTTGGCTTGAATACATTCCCTCTGTATCATTGTTTCGCAATTGCTAATAAAAAGCAGAGTGTATATATTATTAACGCAATTATGATCATTTTGACCGATAATTCACTGAAAACAGTCGACACGATATGAAGGTAGCAACTCACGTGTAAGATAATTATGAACAATAATACATCGATGATTATCAGTGGTAAACGTAATAGGAATAATTAAAAGTGTAGGAGTTCGAACCCCTCGGACGACGCCTTCTTTATTAATTTATAATTTAGATAGTTTTAAACAAATGAATGGTAGACGATCATGTTTAACCCGTACAGTACCGGTGACGTCCTTTTCGTCATATTCTAGCAACAATTAGACGATTTTATTCAGCTTAGGAAGGACCTCTAGCAGTGATAAGGCTTCAAACTATTTCAACCAACCCTATTAACTAACACAGATCCTTCTTAAGCTGCATAATATGGTCTAAATATAGCTATAATAAAATATATCACACGTCGCTGGTACTCAAAGGGTTAAAATAAGTTAAAGTATATTGATTTCATACAAATAAATGTATCTTTGTTACAGTAGGCTTACAATATTTGAGGATCTGATGTTATTACAGTAACTACCGTAATTTAACTAACATAACTATGTTAACCAAACTTTATCCTTTCATAACTTAATTTAATATCCTAACTTGTTCTTATATGCTAACCTGTGCTTTCCGTAATAAGCCACCAAATACGATTATTGAAGATAAATGCAACTAAATCAGTATTGTATAGCGGTTTAATGGCATGACCATTTAGCTGTTTTGCAATTCATAATAAATACATTTCGTCTTTAGATAATTATTTCGGACTTCAGTTGATATGAAGGACCACGCATATCGTGGATTTGATGAAGATCGACGGAGTGATAGTGTGATAGCCCCATAAGACTACGATTCCCAAGGAACAAGCCTATTTCTCAGGTAATATATAGTAACTTTGAATGAAGACAGGTCAGAGCATATCTCAGGTTGCAAATATTTCCGCAATTAATTAGACCAGCTAGCAGTTATTGGAATTGTTGAAGGTTCCTTTTGCGAAATGACCATTTCTGCCACTACTGTTTGAAGCTTAATAATATACTATGACAAATGGCGATTAATTATGGATGGGTATATTATAGCATACTGGCATATTAAGCGAAATACAAACATATCGAAATACACACCATTATAGGTTCAAAGTAAGCACGAAACATGTGTTGCATACAAAAGGATGGGGGGGGGGGGATGCTATAGCTTGGTGTATTTTACCCTATTTTAATTTCAGATGACGGTAAATTGAATCCCTTAGCAACTGATTCCTCTATACTTATAATCAATACTTAATGGAGAAATATGAAATCACTACATATCTATGCTAAGTCCTCAGAATTCACAACCTATTTCGTTATACAATCTTCGTAATACTTGAGTACTAAAGATGAGGACATGACAATTTACCATCAGCTGAAAATAAAGAGACTATAGTTTTATATCACGGTAATATGAATATCAACACAAATGTATGGCGATTTTATAATAATTAGCACATATTACCAAAGCATAAAATTAATCATGCTTATATAATCGCTATTTGTCAAAGCATGATACGTAATTAATAGTTCATTTGCCACAGATCAACGAATTCCAATACTCCCTTGCTCCCACCTAAACTTTGACGGCGCCCCAATCACACTTTCTTTTCCATCCTCGCTAACACACTTCTACCCCCACTCCACAAACCATCACCCTCCCACCATCGCCTACTTCCAACACCCTTCTCCCCCATCATAACTCTCCAGCCAGAAAGGACACTGACTGAGTAGATAGCCTGAGGCGGCGTCTCTGTTTCATATGCTCGGAACTGTACATATGTTGAAGAATATCACATTGAGATTCAATAAAAAATATTTTCCAAGAATGTCTTTATCCTTGTCCAAAATTTAAAGGCACAAATAAATAATTTGATTATATCTTTTGTCCTTAAAATTAATTTGTACATATTTATATTTTGTACAACTTATACTTAATATCCTATAGTTGCAACTATTACAGATATCTTACAATTTTTTTTTTTTTTTGGAGCTGTATAACCAGCTCGACTCATCAAGTATCACAGCTCGTGAACTTATCACATAGTCCGGCGGAGGGTCTAGGGGTCTTGGCTCTCCAGCACCCCCCCCCCCCCCCCAGGGGTGTAGCTAGGGTAAATAGCGCCTAGGGGCAAACACTAGAATTGCGCCCCCCCCCCCCCCCCTCCCCTCACGAGTGGGGGTGGGTGGCGAGCATAGCGAGCCTAATCAGCTGGGGTGCTTAGGGGGGGAGGGGGGGGGGGGTGCTGTGAGCCCCCCCCCCCCCAAGATTTTTGTTTAAATCTAGCTATTAAATAGTAGTTTTTAAGGCAATTTGTGATGGGTTTTAGTTTATCCTATAGGTATAGAACTTGGAACATTAGGAGTTTGGAGAGACATACAAGGCTTTAAAAAAAATACCTAGTGTATTGAAAAGAAAGAAGTACAGCGAAGGAATTATAAAAGCTGAAAAGTTCATTCCTAGAGAATAATAGGACAACATTTATTCAAGAGTCTCACATGTATTTCAGAGTAAAATAGTTTTTGGCTACATTGGCTAGATATGTGAACATTCATATTCTTGTGTATATTTTATTGTAATAAAAAGAAAGAACGCAACAAGATCATTGTTAATTAAACCCAAACGCAATATTTAATTTGTAACACGTTACGCCGCCGTAGGCTCAATCCTTTTGAAAGTTAGAATCTCAAAAACTATATTTACAGGCATAATTATGGCGGGATAAAGAGGATGAATGGAAGTCAAATATGTTAACTAGGTATGGTATTAAAAACAAACCATAGTCCCTCTAGATTCCTGTAGTTATGAAATTCTAAAAAAATATGGGGTAATAAGTTAAAGAGAATATAATATCTATCTATCTATCTATTGCCAGACGCCTTACTCCCCTTAATGGGGGTGGCCATACACAAAATGCCCCCAAGCAAACCTATCCCCTGTAAGAGGGACAACCCATGCCAGTTTACTGAAGGACTTACAGGATTGACCACTCAATTTAGGGTCCGTCTGACTCCGAGGCCTTTTAAGTATTTTTTAGCACTATTTTTCTACAGTGGTGTGCGGCTAATCCATCCACTAACCTGCTTCACCCTAAGATAGCAGTACTGGTTTGTATAAGGTTTACTCCCCTAGACATGTTACCGACCAAGCCTGACGAGTCCCATCTACCCGGATTTTTATAAGGTTATCTCCCCTAGATGGGTTTCCGACCAAGGCTAACGAGTCCCATCCACCCGAATAATATGATATTAATATGAGTTGCATAATAAAATTCAGTATGATTTTCCTATTTTTTAACTGAACATAACCTAACATAAGCCTACGGACCTAACCTAATCGATATTATCTAGGTGACTAGGTTTTGTTAGTTAGACTAGGCTTGCTGGTTTGGACACTACAAAAACAAAAACAAAATACGACCCAGTTTTGGCGCCCCCCTACATGCTGCGCCCGGGGACAGATGTACCCCCTTGCCCCCCCCCCCCCCCCCCCTCCTTTTCACCATCAAGATTATTCTTAAATTTAGTAGCACACAGACCAACTAGACCCGCTGGCGCAAGGCCACACAGGTAAATTTTGGTTTATCCAAAGCCACAGATAGGTATGCATCATGAAAGTATGATTGGAAGCCCACAACTTAGTGTTGGCTATGTCATCAATTGAATAATTATGCAAGAAACGTAACGAAACTGCCCATTTCCTGATGTCGTGGGCCCTTCCCACTACACCTGGATTACTTTCACGAATTACATCTACGAGTAAAGAAGACAATTTTCTTCTTGTGACGCGATTATCTGCACCATTGACCCATAAGGCTCCCTGCTGTTGGGGCCGTGACACTCTCAGAAACTTCATTAAAGCCTGAATCGGGCATAATACACGGTGTGTGTCCCCGCGTTTGAGCGCCGGGACTGTAAACTCAGAAAAAACATGCTCACTATGTTCGTTCTTCGCAACAAAAGTGGGAGATGGAGTAATTTGTACATTAACATTGAGTCTCCCAAACCTGAGGCAATTAGGGTCTTTGCTCATCGCCGCCAGCTCAGACACCCTGTTACCTGTGGCCAAAGCCATAAGGAACACAGCCTTCTTTAACAGTGAGTCAAAATCCGGCGCATGATTATACTTGCGCGAATGAAGCAAAGACAAAGCTTTGTCAAGTGACCAGGTAGGTATGAGCTGACAGGGTGGTGGGCGAAGCTTGAAACATGCCCTCATGAACCCTTTCTCCTCCGCCTGCAGTATAGATAGCCCTGTTAATTCATAAAAGGAGGTTCTGATAGCAGACAAATGATTCTTCAGTGTAACTACAGAAAGGCGCTTTTGTTCAAACAAATAGTCCAAATACTTGAAAACCAAAGCTACTGATGCGTCAGTTTGCGCCGTTTCTACTATCCAGGTTGTGGTTAGGGCCTGGTAGAAAGAGTATACTGATTTAGAAATTTATTAGTGACGCTCTCTCCATACAGAGTTAACCATTTGGCATTCTGAATGTCCAAAAGGCAAAAGTCAGTGAGGTCTTTAGGTTGCCAATTGTCTCCAAGTGGAAGTACGAGATCGGGAATGCCACCGGGTTCTCGCACCACATTTTCAATTGGTGGTACCACACCTCAGCCGGCCATAGAGGCGCGATCATCGAGACGAAGCCCCGGTAACCCCGTAGTTTGTGAACTACCTGACACATGAGTGAAGCGTCTGGAGGCGGAAATAGATAGATGGAATTCCACCTGTTCCATTCCTCCAACAATGCGTCTGGATCCCCCGCTGAAGTTATTTCCCGGCGGGTTAGGTAGAAAGGAAACCTGTGGTTTTCCTTGGACGCGAAAAGATCCACTTGTGGACGGTATGGCTCTGCAATCATCTGGTTGAAGATGTTTTGCTTGATTGCCCATTCTACTTGGTGCTCTGCCGCCGGGACAAAGCGTCTGCCCAGACGTTCGCTACGCCTGGGAGGTATGATGCATGGAGATGAATGTTCAGCTCTTCGGTAAGAACATAAGTCTCTTCTGACAACTCTAGCAACTTCCGAGACCTCGTTGACCCTTGCTTTTGAAGGCAGGATACCGCATTCAAATTGTCCATTCGAAACGCTATTGATTTCCCCCGCAAGGAGGAGCCGTGGTTTTGAAGGAAAAATAAAGGGACTAAGAGCTCTTGCTCGTTGATATGAAAATTATCGGTTTTGGACCAAAGACCCTGACCCTGATGGCCTAGGCTTGAATGATAACCCAAGCCTATTGTCCCTGAAGCATCTGTATCTACCCATACCGTAGGTGGGGGAGAAGCCCACGTCATTATTGAGTGCATCGTTTCTCTCCTCGCCCAGACCGACAGTAAGTCGTGAATTAATGGAGGAATTTTCCACAACTTTCCCGCCGGAAATAGCGGGAAATGTTTGTTTCCTTCCAAGATTAACCTCTTTACTTTTAATCAGCCCAACTTTACAGTTAGTTGAATCCAATTGTTAGAGTGAGGGTCCGAGTCTGTGGGAGTGAGACTGTGAAGCACAGAGGCGAGGCAGCTTCAGAGATGGAATTGCTTCGAGCCGTGAAGCTTCGCATGTCTCACTCCCTAGACTGGAGCAAGACCTCACGGGCCTCACCGTGTTCAGCGGTTGAGTGTAAAGGCTATCAGCCTATGCCCGAGAGGGAGTAGTTGGAATATAGAAGAAAAAAAACCCTGGGATTCCCATGTCCTTCTCGTGGTAGTCAGACTGTGGAGAAACAAAAACAATTTCTTTCGAAATCTGTTGCGGTTGTCCACACTCTGACTGAGAGTATGATTGCCTGTGTCCCAGACCAGCCCTATCCACTGAATTACCTGTGTGGGAACAAGATGCGACTTCGCCAAGTTGACCTTGAACCCTAGGGATTGTACATGGTTTATAATGTGATTGACATGGATGTTGCATAGACTCTCTGACTCCGCCACCACCAGCCAGTCGTCTAGGTACCACAACACCTTGATTTCCTGATTTAACATTGGCATGAGGGCTTGCCGGACTAATTTTGGGAATATTCTCGGTGCAAGGTTCAACTCGAATGGCATTCTCTGATTGACATAAGTCTCTTGCGTGATCCTCAATGCGAGGAATTTCTGGAACCTTATGTTTACTGGGACATGCCAATAGGCGTCTGTCAGATCCAACGAGCACATCCACCCTTGTGGCAGAAGTGTTAGCCTGATGTGATTCACAGTGAGCATCCTGAACGATGTGTTGTGAATGTGTCAATTCAAACAAAACACGTCCACGACTGGTCTCATCTGAATACTGTCCCTCTTTGGTACGAGAAAAAGCCTGGACGTGAAAACAGGGCAAGCTGGATTGACCGGGACAATGATACGCTTGGTGATAATTTCCTGGACTAGTGACTCCACCTCTAAAGAAACATGATTGACTTCTAGAGCGTGACGTAAACGAGGTCGCCGGAGCCACCGCCAAGTGATGCCCTTGCGTACCACTGTCCTTGCCCAAGTTCGCCGGGGCCAGGCCCGGTGACACGCCCGAAATGACCCAGTTACTTGACTGGGCTTGTCCAGTGGAACTACCCTCGGATCCAACTCGCCCTCGATAGGCCCCGGGAGTGAGAGAGTTTGGACTGTGACTAGTTTTTTTATGGTGGTGGGGTAGGATTAGACGGCTGACTGGTTTTGGTAGACGTCGATCCCTGACCTGATCTGTGTTGTGACTTGTTCTTATACCATTTCCCTGACTGTTTTCCCTGTTTAGGCTTGAGCTGAGTACTTCCCTGTGCCGGGGGAGTCATAGGGCCCTGAAACGGCTTAGACCCACTGGGCTGGGATTTACCACTGCTGTGGTATATATAATATCAGTGGAAGTTAATTATATATCTAAGCTATAATCCAAACAAATCAATCTAAGCCAAATTACTCTAAGTCTAAATTGAATTTAATCTGAATTTAAGCTAAATTACATCCAAAGGTCACTCACATATGTTTATATTTAATTAGGGTTCTAAGGGTTAATTATACTCCAGGATTCAACTCACCAATATCTCCACGTGGCAATGAGGCAAAGGAAAATGCCGACCCAATATGGCAGACGACGGGGAAAGAGGAGCCGGCCCAAAAGCAAAGCTCAAGGAAAGAACAAATTATTATGATATGGTAATGGACATGAGTAGAAATGCTTAGCTGTCAGTCATTGCGTCGATGAGAGCGTCGTCGTAGTGTAGATGTGTGTATTGCTGGCAGTGTACTGTGAAATAAAGGCACAATAGCACGATTAAATGAGACGGAAATTATATGTTGACAGGGTGATGTTTGTGGAAGCTCTGAGGTTCCCTGGACCTCAATCTTGTTGCCTTGGCAAACGCCAGGCGGGCAAACTATCGTACCACATATAGGTTGCTTAATACGATAAAATAATATATATGATAATTTCATTTATACTACATAAGACTGTATCAATATTGCTTAATAGCATATTAGGCTGTTTATAATCTTAACTTACTTACAACTTGCAATCTTAATATTCACGATCTAATCTTCCTACGCCGTACCGCGGGAATGACCGGTAGACTATCTTATCTACCTAGGCACGTCACAGAGACGTACGTTAGCACGTAAATTGCCTATCTCTATCGTATTACACGATACACTCCCCCCACAAGAAAACCTGGACCCCATCTTAAATTAAAGTTGCCCAGAGGCTATCTTCTGATGCCACATTTCAACGGCGCCAGCAGCAGCACGTCTGCGACGCGTCCCGGTCCGAGGGTGATCACCATCAGTAAGAAGTGAATCGTCACGTTGAGAATCCTCAGACCCAGCAATATCGGGTGGCGCCTCAGATTGTAAAGCGGAATCGAGCTCCAAAGCGTACAAACGTGCGATAGGACGAACAGTAGTTCCAGAGGCTGTCTTCAATAGCGCCACCCGCTCTACAGAGTCTTCCCCCTTGTACACCTCCAACACGCGGCCTAATTTCCAGTACAAATGAGGACTATCTTCTCTTATTAAAACCACTTCACCAACAGTAGGTACCAATGGTCTACCAGAGGGTTTCATACTCCTTTCCCTCAAGGCTAGCAGATATTCGTTAATCCACCTTTTTCTAAAGTCCTCGATTACCTTCGATATAAACTGGTATCGCTTAGACACCGCTGCTTCAGAGTACAACGAAGGATCCTCTAGTTCTACAATTGACTGGAAATCGGACGGAAATGCAGTCAATGGTTTACCGTAGAGTAAGTGAGCTGGCATTAATGGTAGTGGTTCTTGCAGGTCGGTGTACACATACGTGAGCGGATGATCATTCACGACTGCTTCTATTTCTGTGAGGACTGTCATCAACTCACTTTTCTTCAATAGAGCACGTCCTACTACCGCTCTTAGTCCTGATTTAACTATGCCGACACACCGTTCCCACATTCCACCAAACCAAGGTGCCTTAACTGGGATGAACCTCCATTCGCACTTCTTTTCTCCCATAAAAGCGGTGATTGTAGGATCACTGCTCATATCCTTGAGGTATCTAGATGCCTGGATAAAAGTAGGAGAATTGTCACTAAGTACTAGTTGAGGGAATGAACGACGTGCAGAAAACCGTCTAAATGCCAGCATAAATTCCTCACTAGACATATTATCACATAATTCTAAGTGTACCACGCGAGACGTTGCACAGGTAAACAATAATATATAGACTTTTTCCTGCTCTCTCGTCTTCAATGCACCTGTGTAATCTAACCCTACAGCTTGGAAAGGCTCGATATGTTTTACACGGCATTCAGGTAAAGGCGGAGCTGGTCCAGTCGCATAAGGTTTACCCTTTAGTCTCTGGCATATCACACACTTCCTTACTACGCATCGAGCTACTTGTCGATCTCTGGGTATCCACCATGTGAGACGCAAATTCAATATGATGTGATAGACCCCGTACTGTTTTACTTCCTTATGTGCACGTATGACCAATAGGTCAGTAACGCGATGTCTTGCCGGCATAAGTATAGGACGATTTGTGCCGTCCGTTACACCCGACCACTTCAGGCGACCCTCACACCTGATGAGGTCATTATCAAGGTGCAACCTCAGTTGTCGCACTAAGTTAGGCTTTATTAACTTATTAGAGCTTTGCAAAGATTCTAATTCATTGGAAAAGGTTTCTGTTTGAACCCATTTAATCAAAGTTACTTCAGCTGCTTTATATTCACGAGCATTAATGATGTGACCCTTATTGCAGAGTTGGCCCGTTACTTTAACCTTGATATTGGATACAAATCTCAACACCCTATTCCTCCCTCCTCTCTCTTACTTATGCCTAATATCCTAATCTCTTCTAAAGATGTACTTTCTACCCTCTCTGGGCTTAACACTAATAAGACGTACGGTCCAGACGGTGTTCCTCCTGTTGTTCTCAAAAACTGTGCTTCCGTGCTGACTCCCTGCCTAGGCAAACTCTTTCGTCTCTGTCTATCCTCTAACGTCTTCCCTTCATGCTGGAAGTTTTCTCACATTCAACCTGTCCCAAAGAAGGTTGACCGCTCTCAACCCTCCAACTATCGTCCAATTGCTCTCATCTCTTGTCTTTCTAAAGTTTTTGAAACTATTCTTGCTTCCAAATTTCTTAAGCATTTCTCTTCTCATAATCTGCTCTCAGATCGCCAGTATGGCTTCCTTAACCCGGCAAGTGCCGGAAGACTCTTAAGAGTTTCCCCGGGCGACTGCGGGAAGACTCTTAAGATCCTGGGCCTAAAAAAATCCATTTAAAACACACCCCCAATTTTGTTTTTCTTGTTTTTTTTTTGCCCCTGGGTCATGCCAAATATCACTCCTCCACATCCCCTCCTTCCCCACTTTCCTCCCCTCCTTCAGTTATCACCTATTTTCCCTGTTATTCCCTTATTCTGTGCTCTATTTTCGTGCTAACATTAGCGAGTTGGTAGCACGGCGTTGTCATCACTGTTACCAAGCGTGGGAAAGAGCGAGAGAGAGACTATTGCGTAACAGTGTCTCTCCAGACAAGGGGAGGGGAGGATGGGAGGGAGGTTGCCTCAGCCATACATTATGTAACTCCCGGCCTGTATCGCCGATTTTGACCATCCATTGCTGTTTCCACTTGTTTTATTGCTGTAACAGGTTAATACCTTTTTAATCAACGTAAAATAGGCGCATATGGATAAGTATTAACCCCTTCAGACTCATATGACACAGAGGTTGCCAGATTAGCAATAAGCAATAGAGTTATCTCACTCTTATAATTACCTCTTCAAAATTAGTTTTCTGCCCACAGCTAACTCAAAGACAACTGCAGAGGTTGAAGTAACTAAACTAAAGTTTTCTAAATACCCCTGACGGTAACAAAGGCTTTAAAGTACCCCTAATAGGTTCAAAATCGCGTCATATGTCGGAGAGGGTTAATGCTATTTATGGTAAAATAACGATGTTAGTGATGGGAACAGCTCAAATACGTGCGCACAGGTGTGTGGTGTCTCATACCCCCCATGTGCACGTCTTAGGTTAAGGGTCGCTCTACTGGTGATCTTCTTTCATATCTTACTAACTCTTGGTCATCCAACTTACGGGGCTTCGGTGAGACTTTTTCTATTGCACTAGACATATCGAAAGCCTTCGATAGAGTCTGGCATAAATCTTTAATTTCTAAACTACCCTCCCTCGGCTTCTATCCCTCCATCTGTGCCTTTGTCTCTAATTTCCTTTCCGGCCGTTCCATATCCGCGGTTGTGGACGGCCATTGTTCACTTCCTCACCCTATAAACTCCGGTGTTCCTCAGGGCTCTGTCCTATCTCCTATTCTCTTTCTAATTTTTATAAAATTAATGATCTCCATAACTGTACCTTAATTCCCATCCATTCATACGCAGATGACTCAACCTTACACTATTCCATTAGTTTTTCAGAACGCCCTAGCCAGCAATCCCTCAACGACAAACGTAATGAAGCCATAGAACTCTTAAATTCTGATCTAAATACTATTTCCAATTGGGGAAGAGAAAACCTTGTTAACTTTAATGCTTCCAAAACCCAATTTCTCCATCTATCTACCCTTCAGGATCTCCCAGCGGACTATCCCTTATTCTTCAACAATACAAAAATCAACCCTTCATCTTCTCTCAATATTCTTGGTGTCTCTTTTTCTTCTGCTCTCATTTGGAAGGACCATATTACCAGTCTTGCTAAGGCAGCCTTCCAGAAGCTGGGTGTGCTCAACCGCCTTAGGGGGTTCTTTTCCCCTGCACAGCTTCTTGCTCTGTACAGGGGCATAGTGCGCCCTTGTATTGAGTATTGTTCACATGTGTGGGGAGGTTCCTCTCACACCGCTCTCCTAGACAAAGTTGAAAGAAAGGTGTCACATCCCTCGCCACTGTGAAGCTTCGAGAGTTTCTGCTGTGCTCGACCCCTTTCGACTCTCTATAGCTCGGCACTCTGAGTTGTTTTGTTGTGCCAGCCAGGGTCGACTATGACGTCTCAGTTGAGTGCGTCAATTGATTCATTTTGTATATTATTGAGTTGAGTTCTTAATAATTGATGGCGCTGTACTTGCCAATCTTCTGTTTTCTAGTTATCTTTCTGTACGTGTAAAAGGGGTTTAGGCTGTGACGGAGGGTGTTGTAATTCCTCTTGAATTCATAGGCAATCAGTATATACTCAACCAGCGTCTTGGATATATCGGCTCCTGGAGATTTGTGTGGAGGTGTTATCCTGTATTGTGTGCTACTAAATACCGCTAGCTGTGCTGATAACCAGGGAGTAGTGTCTTGTCTGTCATAGCCTGATTCCTATTATTACGTGTGTCATTAGTTTACATTAGTATATAAGGTTCTTTTCTTTTTATCCTTTTTTTTATTGTTTGTTCATAGAGATAAATTATTATAATTTATATATTAATATTCATATAAATATATTATTTTCCTTTTTAATCTAGTTACTTGCAATTCTTTATATAATATAGACACCTTTCTTTTATAATTAATTATATATATATATATATATTAAAATGATCTTGTTTTTTCTTAACCATTATATTATGTGCATTAGTTTGGTACAAAGGGGTTAGTGGTGTGGTCAAGTTTATAAGATCAAAGTGGCTTATGATATAATAACTTACATAAATAAACTGCTATATATGCTATAACTACCATATCTAAAATAGACTACTGAGTCTTGGCATAAGTCTGTTAAACAGACTATTACTCTCCTCACTGAATTCACTTCTAATCTATTCAGTCTAGTGTGACAATTTGGGAGTTACCATACCCGTACCATACCAGGCCTAATTAAAACTCCTCATAACTTCCGGGTTGTAACAAATGGGGGGCCTGTCCGGGATTTTGTTTTTTTGCCGTTTTACTTGACTTTCATTGCTGACTTCCGTTACCTTACTGATCATAATTATATATGCAATTTAATTGATATTTCATACCACGTCGTAAAGGAATTTTGACTATTAGATCTCTTGTTTTCTTGCTTATGTTGTTTAAATATTCATTCCTATCTATAATTTGGTTTGTACAACAAGGTAAGATTACAAAATTAGCTCTCCCTCACAATTACAGGGAACAGTGATACGTAATACTAGGATGTGTTCAGGCGCTCATCTCATTCCTCATACTCCTTCATACTTGTATCACCTTTGGCAGACGGTACCAAGTATATCCTAGAGTATCTCGTGATAGATTACAAATCATCACTGGTCATCCCCTGAGTCACCTTTAAATAATTTATTTCAGAGTAGGACTGACCTCATCATATGTCAACCATAGAACAATATAACTATAGGTTAGACCATACACGATTACTATAATTCCTAATCTTAGTAGTATTGATGAGCCATAGTCTCTCATACTTCTTATCCTCTCTCTATAGAATCGTGTGTCCGTGTATCACTGCTGAACAGGTCTCCTTTGATAAAGTAACGGTAGCTTTGTCTTGGGTTTCTTTCTGCCCTCAATTAACGTAGTTAAATAGGGAGTTCACATTAAAATCAAAACTAGATTGATATTTAAATGTCCCTCTACCTGTATCATGATTTACACGTCTATACTAGGCAGATAATAACGATCCTAGATATCTATAACCTCACCTATGCATGTCAACTCATCTCTTAATTCCCAGCGGAACGAGAGTCATTCCCCGCCTGTTATCTCGTGACTATCCCAACCTTGGAACAGATTAAAGGGTAATTTTCTCTTCCGAGTATTCTGTAGTTACGTTTAGACATGACGGAACCTTTTAACTTAAAAAACTGTTGTAATGAGCCTTCCATTAGTCTTCTCAGGGATCGAGTGATTTCGAAAGACCAGTGGAAGTTTATGGCCATCACCTTTGACATTCCTTTTGAAAGTTCCCACACCAAAGAACAAATAAAAAACCTTGTCGTAGAAGACTTAGTTAGGAGACAACATTTACCTCCAGAAGCTATAGATGAATTCACCCCCATAACTTCTACGACGCAGTTGTCTCCCCAGTCTCACTCTGATGATAGCCAAGTGGATAAGGTTATTCCACCACCTCCAGCACACTATCTTGAAGAGAGACTTGCCTTAGAAAAACTCAAACTTCAATATGAATATGAATTTGAACAAATCAAACTTGAGAAGAACCAGGAACTTGAACGAGCCAAACTTGAAGAAAGAGAGAAGGACCGGGAACATGAACGAGTCAAACTTGAGAAGGACCGGGAACTTGAACAAGTCAACTTGAAGAAAGAGAGAAGGACCGGGAACTTGAACGAGCCAAACTTGAAGAAAGAGAGAAGGACTGGGAACTTGAACAAGCCAAACTTCATCAACAAAGTATCTTTCACCAGAAGCCAACGACTCTTAACTTGGCTAAGAACATCCCACTACTACCAACTTTTCACGAGGACGATCCTGATGCTTTTTTTGTCACCTTCGAGAAGACAGCCCAGCATCTTCAGTGGGAAAAGCAGGAATGGCCTTGGTTACTACAACCTAAGTTGGTGGGTAGGGCTTCTACTGTTTTTTCGAATCTGGAAACCTTTGATGATTACGGGTTTGTTAAGAAGGCCATACTTGATGCCTATGCAGTCACCCCTGATAGTTATCGTAAAAAGTTTCGTAACTATGCTAAACCTGAAAAACACACCTTCTTGGAGTTTGCTAGGGAGAAGTTCTGCCTGTGTAAGAAGTGGCTTGACACCTCTGATATCACTACATATGCTAAGCTAGTTAATTGTGTTGTTTTGGAGGAATGGAAGAGGAAGTTACCATTTAGTTTGTTAGTATACCTAGAAGAGAAGGGAGAGACAGACTTGATCAAAGCAGCACAGCTGGCGGATGCATATGCAATTATCCACAGGAATCTCCATTGCAAAGATAAACCAGGACCCTTAATGTAAAATCATCCTCTAACTATAACCCTGTGAATGTGGCTGGTGGACAACAGAGATCTCCTAAGTTCAGTAGGAAAATGAATAGCACTACTGATTTCTGTGCCTATTGTAAGCAGTCAGGTCATGATATCTTGAATTGTCAACACCCTAAGTGTAGGACTTCATCTGCATATAAACTCACTCTCACAACATCTAAGGATAATCCTACACAAAAAAACCCAGGAACACCTAATGAGAGACCTATCACATGTGTTGCTACTAATTCTCCTAAAGATGTATTCTCTGCATTCAAGGTTTCAGGTACTGTCTCTACAGGTAAGGGTTTTCCCCAATATCCAGTTACCATTTTTAGGGATACATGGTCAGCTCAGAGTATATTATGCAAGAAAGCTTTTCCATCAGTAGAACACACATTCACTGGGAAAAAAATTAAACTACTATCTCTAGATGCAGGCAAAGGAGCACCTATTGCTAAAGTGGTACTAGACAGTGGATTACTCAAAGGGGAGGTAAAAGTAGCCATTCGTGATAAGATCCCTGTTGCTGGTGTGACTTTTCTTCTGGGGAATGATTTGGCAGGGAACGGTCTGATTCCAGAATTGGCCCTGTCAGGCAAACCCATGGAGAGGAGTCCCACTGAGCCACTCGATCAAAAATATCCTCATGTCTTCCCCGTATGTGCAGTTACCCGCTCACAAACTGTTACTGCTCCTTGCCCAAACCTATCCTTGCCATCACCTCATGATAACTTAATTATCAGAATCTGAACAAGGATAATCTGATTCAGGCTCAAGGAGATAGATCCTACACTAGCTAAAATCAGACATGTAGCAGACACACTCACTGCAGGAAAAAACCCATGTTTTTACTATCATGAAAGTGTGCTTATGAGAAGTTTCCATCCTCCAGATAAGGCTGATACTGATACCTGGTCCACTGTTCATCAAGTAGTCATTCCCACTTCTATTCGCAGTTCTGTTATGGAATTGGCTCATGACGGTTTAGCGGGACATTTGGGACAGCAAAATACATATAAAAAGGTACTTGCTCATTTTTACTGGCCAGGAGTCAAGAAGGGCGTTGCCCAGTATGTTAAGACCTGTGATACGTGCCAAATCGCAGGTAAGCCTAATGAAGTCATTCCCCCTGCTCCTCTTAAGCCAATTCCTGTCACTACTGAGCTGTTTGAGCACATTGTTATAGATTGTGTTGGAGCTCTTCCCAGGACTAAGAAAGGTAATCAGTATCTCCTTACTGTCATGGACACATCTACTACGTACCCTAAGGCTTACCCTCTGAAGGACATCAAGAATGGACAAGTGGTAAAACACTTATTGCACCTCTTTAGTAGGGTGGGTATTCCTAAAGACATTCAAACTGATCAAGGTACAAATTTTACAAGTAAGATGATGTCAGAAGTCATGAAAGAGTTGAATATTCACCACCATTTTGCCACAGCCTACCACCCACAGTCCCAGGGTTGCCTTGAAAGATTTCACCAGAGCATTAAGTCACTTATTAAAAAATATTGCATTGAAACTGAGAAGGACTGGGATGAAAACATAGACTTTCTCCTGTTTGCCATAAGAGAATGCCCACAAGTATCACTAGGCCACTCACCCTTCGATCTCTTGTATGGTCGCCAAATTAGGGGCCCTCTTAAAGTACTTAAAGATGTTTGGTTTAAGACTGTTTCTGATCACCCTCTACGCACAGTTTCTAAGTACATCAATTCTTTGAAGCTGAAACTATCTTCTGTGCGTGCTCTAGCTTTGGAAAATCTTTAACGTAGTCAGTCAAAAATGAAGTACATTTATGATGCTAAAACTAAACCTCGTGTATTCTTTACAGGTGACAGGGTTCCGTTGTTTCTACCCATTCCAGGTCATGCCTTAAAAAGTAAGTACTCTGGTCCTTATATAGTCTCTCAGAAATTAACACCACTCAACTATGTTATTCAAACTCCAGATAGACGGAGAGCTCAACAACTAGTTTACATCAATCAAATCAAACCATATTATGAAAGGTCATTAGAGGATGATTCACAACAGGTTAAACCCAGTCTTGTAACCAATTCTGAAAATGTACATCCTGGTAGACCTGATATAATTGAGGGTACTGACATTCCATCACTTATAGGAAATCCTAAAAACAGTCAGGTCTTGCGCCATTTAGATGATTACCTTCCTGGCACTACATCATCTCAGAAGGCAGATCTTAAATTGTTACTCTTCAAGTATCCCTCAATTACTTCAGATGTCCCAGGGTTTTATAACTCACAACAGCATGATGTCATTCTAACATCTGATATGGTTAAACCTATTAAACAATAACCATATAGGATAAACCCCGAGAAGCAGTTGATCATGAAGAAAGAAATTGACTTTATGTTGGAGAATGACCTGATAGAAGAGAGTTGCTCTCCTTGGGCTTCACCCAGTCTGTTGGTCCCTAAATCTGATGGTAGCAGTAGACTTTGCACAGATTACCGTAAGCTCAATAAGGTCACTGTACCTGATGCTTTCCCTCTGCCTCGTATTGATGATTTAGTTGATAAGGTGGGTAGGGCTAAATTTGTTTCTACTATTGACCTACAGAAAGGTTATTATCAGATAGGTATGACAGACAGGGCTCAAATCACTTCAGCATTCACCACCCCTTTTGGTCTCTATCAATATAAAGTAATGCCATTCGGAATGATCAATGCTCCCGCCACTTTCCAACGAATCATGTCCCATACTATTCTTGGTTTAGTTGGCGTAGACTGCTACTTGGATGACATTGTTGTAATTGCAGAAACTTGGCCTGAGCATTTGGTACGGCTGGAGATGCTGCTCTCTCATCTCTCCCAGGCTGGCCTCACCATCAACCTTGCGAAATCCTGTTTTGGCCGGGCCACGGTCACTTATCTCGGCCATGTGGTGGGCCAAGGCATGGCGCGCCCGAAGTCCGTCAACATCGAGGACTTGACAATCGGATCGCTGACACACTGTCAAGGAACCTACCACCCACCTTTCAGTCGGCTTCTTGTGCTTCTTCGCCCTCCTCTCCCTATTCGGAGGTCTTCCAGGGGGAGGTGTCACATCCCTCGCCACTGTGAAGCTTCGAGAGTTTCTGCTGTGCTCGACCCCTTTCGACTCTCTATAGCTCGGCACTCTTAGTTGTTTTGTTGTGCCAGCCAGGGTCGACTATGACGTCTCAGTTGAGTGCGTCAATTGATTAATTTTGTATATTATTGAGTTGAGTTCTTAATAATAGATGGCGCTGTACTTGCCAATCTTCTGTTTTCTAGTTACCTTTCTGTACGTGTATAAGGGGTTCAGGCTGTGACGGAGGGTGTTGTAATTCCTCTTGAATTCATATGCAATCAGTATATACTCAACCAGCGTCTTGGATATATCGGCTCCTGTAGATTTATGTGGAGGTGTTATCCTGTATTGTGTGCTACTAAATACCGCTAGCTGTGCTGATAACCAGGGAGTAGTGTCTTGTCTGTCATAGCCTGATTCCTATTATTACGTGTGTCATTAGTTTACATTAGTATATAAGGTTCTTTTCTTTTTTTCCTTTCTTTTTTATTGTTTGTTCATAGAGATAAATTATTATAATTTATATATTAATATTCATATAAATATATTATTTTCCTTTTTAATCTAGTTACTTGCAATTCTTTATATAATATAGACACCTTTCTTTTATAATTAATTATATATATATATATATATTAAAATGATCTTGTTTTTTCTTAACCATTATATTATGTGCATTAGTTTGGTACAAAGGGGTTAGTGGTGTGGTCAAGTTTATAAGATCAAAGTGGCTTATGATATAATAACTTACATAAATAAACTGCTATATATGCTATAACTACCATCTCTAAAATAGACTACTGAGTCTTGGCATAAGTCTGTTAAACAGACTATTACTCTCCTCACTGAATTCACTTCGAATCTATTCAGTCTAGTGTGACAATTTGGGAGTTACCATACCCGTAGTGCTTACCAGGCCTAATTAAAACTCCTCATAACTTCCGGGTTGTAACAAAGGCATTTCGTATCATTAACTCCCGTCCACTCACCAACTCTCTGCAATCTCTCTCTCTCCGCCGCAATGTTGCATCTCTCTCGCTATTCTATCGCTACTATAATAATCAGTGTTCCTCAGAGCTATCCCAGTGCATACCACCTCCTTTACGTAGGGCACGTGGTACCCGTCTTGCAACTCAATCCCACCCCTACTCTATGCAACTCTCCAACCCATGAGTGAAACATTACTCTCAAACTTTCTTCTACTCAACAGCTGAGC
This sequence comes from Paralithodes platypus, assembly GCA_032716605.1. Classification (NCBI taxonomy): domain Eukaryota; kingdom Metazoa; phylum Arthropoda; class Malacostraca; order Decapoda; family Lithodidae; genus Paralithodes; species Paralithodes platypus. The sequence continues at coordinate 25,300,039 of CM064548.1, read as the reverse complement.
TCTGGAACTCTCTCCCAGAATCAGTCTTTCCCTCTTCCTATGACTTAAATTGCTTCAAACTCTGTGTGTCCAGGCATTTTAGCTCGAATGTCCCTTGATTTTGGCCCTGTCACTCTTTCAACTATGGGGGAGGCACTCGCTATAGGCAGTTATGCCTTTTGCCTCCCTCAATCACATAGAAAAAAAAAGAAAAAAAAACCCAAGCTACAACTTTGACTAATTTATTATAGTCACCGAATCTTGCCCACTCTATTACTGGATCCGGTGGCTCATTTGGTTGGGCTGTAACTGTCACTGTTTCCAGTGGCAGAAGTCCCTCACCAACAGCTTGCCATATCGTCCATTCATTTTCATGGAGCAGCCAATTTGGACCATGCCACCACAATTCGGACTTTATTAACTGGTTAGCCGTTATACCCCTAGTTTAGTTATGAGATCACTACGGTTGTCTTTTGTATTGACATAGTGATATGCAACGTCTGGCAATAGGGCCCTAATCTCAACTACCCTATTTCGCACATAAACTGGCAGAAACTTCTTGCTATGTACCCAGTTGAGTGCTACTTGACTATCGCACTATACGTGAAAGACTTCAATATTCAACTCGCTCTCGTATGCTGCGCGTACATGTTGCACCAGACATGCTAATAGCAGCATGGCAGTCAATTCCATTTTAGGGATAGTTACTTTCTTGACCGGTGCTACTTTGGCCCGGGCTGTAACTAAATGCGCCCCAAATGAAGAAACGGCATAAATGGCTACCCCGTATGCCGTGGCGCTAGCATCGCAAAACGTATGTAATGTAACGTCACCAAATGCCGCCACCTTACGAGGTAGCTGTTTAGTACATAGGATGTCATACTCTTTCAACAATAATGTCCCTTGATCATTTAAGTCCTCGGGCAAACTGTCATCCCACCCTACTTTGCGTCTCCAAACTTCCTGCATCAGAATCCTAGCTCTTATGGTAACGGGTAATGGGTAATTGACCCAAAGGATACAAAAATTGCGAAACTTTGCTCAACAGACTTCTCTTCGAGCGCGTTCCAGTCTGCTGAACATAAGACTTTGTTTGAAAGGTTAGAATGTCTTGTTTTGGTTGCCAGATCATCCCCAAATTTCTGGTCTTTTCCTGGTTATGAGATGCCGTACCGTCCATCTGAATTAAACTCTGAAGATTTTCGCTGTTAGTAACCAACTCGTGGAGAAATAAATGAGCTTCTGTAAACAATCTACGTGTTTGCCAGTAGGTATGTAACAATTCATCCTGACTATCGCTAGAACCCTGCAAATTGTCTATATACAACCCGCGAGATAGTTTATTAGTGTCCTCATGAGTATCTGACAGATGTTTCTTAATTGTGGCATTCAACAAAAACTGCGAGCATGTAGCACCAAAGAGTACGACCCGAAAACGGTAGATCACGACCGGACGTCCAGAGTCGCTACTAATGTCTTCGAACCAAAGAAAGCGAGTGATATCTCTATCTTCCGCCTACTATTTGACCATCAAGAAGGCTTTCTCAATATCACTGGTAAAAGCATATTGCCCCAGTCTAAACCGTAATAGGTGTTGAGACAAATCCGACACCAGTCAGTAAGCAATCATTTAGACTGGGTTGTTGACTTTGGTGGGCTGAGCAGTCATACACCACCCGTATTGGTGTGGTGGCACTGTGTTTTTTCACCCAGTGATGGGCTAGATAGTGAACCCTCCCCTTTCTAATGGGTTTTTCACATCGACTCTTTCTATGAAGCCTCGGTCTAAGTAGTTCCGAAATACATCGTCATACGCCTGGCGCGTGCTCGGTTCATGTGTTAGTTTACGCTGTAATGCGCGCAAGCGACCCAATGCCAATCCATAATTTGTTGGCAGGCTCATCTCACTATCTTTCCAGGGTAGACTAACCTCGTATTGTTTTTCTGCGGCACAATAGCTCACAGACTCCTCAAACTTCTTTATCGCAATTTCCGAGTCATAATCAGTCTCCACAGGATTAATTCCTATGTGATCTAATTTCCAAAGTTTTTCAGGTCGAACTTAGCAGTTGTTTTAGGGTCACTAGGTTGGGAATCTTCCCTTCCCAACTCCTTTGCCGCGGTAACATTCACCCATAGTATAGAGAGAGACTGTGTCGACCAGGATGTTTGACTAAGTGGTATGTACCTTTCCACTCATGCAATAACCAAATTTAGTGTGGGGATTAGAATGGAGGGGTTCTGTCTGATCATTATGTAGTAGTAGCTAAGGTTAGTATACAAAAGAAGTGGGTGAGGAGAGCTGGAGGGAGGCGAGAGGAAGATGGAATGGTGAGGAGGGTGGAGAGGCTACAGGAGGATGAAATCAGGGAAGAGTACAGGAGAGCAGTAGAAAGACGACTAGGTGGGTTCGACCTGGAAGATATGGAGGAAGTGGAGGAGATAAGCAAGGTGTTTAAGGAAGAGGTCTGTGCAGCATGTGAGGAGGTGTGTAGAGTGAGGAGAAGAGGGAGGGGAGTGAAAGGTACAGCATGGTGGACAGAAGAGGTAAAAATAGATGTGGAAGATAAGAAGAAAGCGTATAGAGAGTGGTTGGGTAGTAGAGGGAATGAAGATTTGGAGAGGCAGAAACGAGCGAGGTACGTGGAGAGAAAGAGAATGGTGAAGAGAGTAGTTAATGAAAGTAAGAGAAGAGTAGATGAGGAATTTGGAAGGAATCTGAGTGTAAAATGGAGGGAGTGTAAGAAACTGTTCTGGAAAGAAGTCAAGAAAGTTAGGGAAGGTAGCAAGGGAAACAGTAAGAGTGTGAAAGATAAGAATGGGAGAATGCTAACCGAGAAGCAAGAGAGAGTCAAAAGATGGAGGGAGTACTTCAACGAGTTGCTAAATGTAATGAATGAAGAGCCACCAGCAAACATAGTTGGATGGGGTATGGGAGGGAGAAGAGGAGAAGTAGTGGAGGAGGAGGTGGGGATCAGGAGGTCAGAAGTGTGGGAAGCCATGAAAAGAGTGAAGTTGGGGAAAGCACCAGGAACAGATGGAGTGTGTGGAGAAATGTTGAGGTATGGTGGTGAGATAGTGATCGAATGGATATGGAAAATGTGCAAACTAGCATGGGAGAAGGGGAATGCACCCGATGACTGGAAGACTGGCATAATAGTCCCCCTATATAAGGGCAAAGGGGAAAGAGGAGTGTGTGGTAACCACCGAGGAATATGTCTTTTAAGCGTAGTAGGGAAGGTGTACAGTAGGGTAGTGATTGAGAGAGTGAGAGTGAGAACGGAGAAATGGATAGGCGACGAGCAGGGAGGTTTTTAGGAAGGGAAGAGGATGTGTAGATCAGATTTTTACCCTGAATTGTGTTGTGGAGAAATATCTGGAGAAGAAATAAAAGGTGTATGTTGCCTTAATGGAATTGGAGAAGGCCTATGACAGAGTGGATAGAGAAGGCATGTGGAAAGTACTTAGAATATACGGAGTGGATGGCAAGTTGCTGAAAGCAGTGAAGAGTATGTATGAGGGTGCAAAGGCGGCAGTACGTGTGGAGAATGAGCAGAGCGAGTTCTTTGACCTGAGTGTTGGGTTGAAACAGGGGTGTGTGATGTCCCCGTGGTTGTTTACTGTATATATGGATGGAGTCATGAAAGAAATACTAGGAAGAGCAGTGGATGTTGGTGTATCGCTGAAAAGGGAGGGAAATGAGTGGAAGCTGCCTATACTGCTGTTTGCGGATGATACAGTTCTGATGAGCGATAATGAATGGGAGTTGCAGGGTCTGGTAAATGAGTTTGGAACAGTGTGCGACAAACGGATTTTGAAGGTAAATGCGGGGAAGAGCAAGGTTATGGTTTTTGAAAGGGGTGAAGTCACAGTCGAGTGTGAGGTGAAGTTGAACGGTCAGGCTATGGAGATTGTCAGCTCTTTTAAGTATCTGGGCAGTGTGTTGAGTAAAGATGGGACTATGGATGAACAAGTGCGGGAGAGGGTGCAACAGGGGAAGAGGGTTGTAGGAACATTGAAAGCAGTAACAAGAAATTGAGTGGTCAGTATGGAAGTAAAGAAGTCCTTGCATGACAGTGTGGTAATCCCGACACTAACTTACGGAAGCAAAGCATGGACGTTCGGGAAGAGACTCAGACCAAGAGTGAGAGCGGTGGAAATGAGTTACTTGAGAAGTGCGTGCGGAGTTACATGGAGGGATAGACAGACGAATGAGGAAGTAAGAAGGAGGTGTGGTGTGGAGGTAGATGTGCTGGAAAGTGTGAAAAGGAACAACTTGAGATGGTTCGGCCATATGGAACGTATGGAAAGCGAGAGATTGACTAAGAGGGTGTACGAGAGCGAGGTGGAAGGACAGAGAGGGAGAGGTGGAAGGATGGAGTGAGGAAGTATATAAATAAAGGAGTACAAATGAGTACAAAGGAAATCAAGCAACAATAGAACTAGTGACCCTTCTAGGTTGCTTGTCCTCCAAAACACTAAGGATCAAATGTCCAAACAGTGGTTTAGAGTGGGTAAGGGAACATTGGAAAGGGAATTACTGCCCTGGAACTAATGTCCGTGGCAGGATTAGGAAGTTAGTAAGGGACAGATGGGTTAGTAACTGAGGGGGGGATAAAATAAAGTAATTCATTTACAAACGCAGTCAATCGCGGTTTTGATGCGAGATATTTGTCTAGGCGGAGTTTAAATGAATCAACGGTGATGCAGTCTATAACGTTTCGGGGAAGCCCATTCCACAAGTTGACAACTCGATTGAAGAAGAAATTCTTAGATTCGTGTGAGTCAAAATATTTATCAATAATTTTGCAACCGTTTCCCCGCGTGTAATTAGATTGGTCGATGCCTTTGATGATTTTGAACACTTGAATTAAGTCACCTCTTAATCTGCGCTGGGTTAAAGGAAATAGATTTAATTCTCTAAGACACTCTTCATATGGTTTGTTCTTTAGGCTAGGTATAATTTTGGTAACTCTACATTGAACTCGTTCTAGCTTGTTTATATCTTTTTGGTAATAAGGGCACCAGGATTGAACGCAGTATTCCAGAAGAGGGCGGACTAAGGAATTGTAAAGGGTTAGGATAACTTCTTTGGATTTATGCTCAAATGACCTGCCTATAAAGCCAATTATTTTGTTTGCCTTCTTAACAACTTCTGAACATTGTTGACTCGGTTTTAGGTTACTCGATATTGTTACTCCCAGATCGGTTTCTCTGTTTACATTCTTAAGCTGAGTGCCATTCATCGAATAGTTTGCTTTCTCATTTAGGTATCCGATATGTAGTACTTTACATTTATCCGTATTGAAACTCATTTGCCAAATTTGGGCCCAACATGACAATTTATCTAGATTGTGTTGCATATCGTCAACTTGTTCTTTTGAGAGTACGCTATTTGCAATATTTTGTATCGTCAGCAAATTTTGAGAATGTACAGGTGAGACCCTCATCTATGTCGTTAATGTAAATTAGAAAGATAATTGGACCTAGTACCGATGCCGGGGGTACCCCGCTACTTACATTAGTCCATTTAGATGCCATACCGTTTATGACTACTCTTTGCTTTCTGTCGCTGAGCCAATTTTCTATCCATTTCAACACACCGTCTTGTATTCCATGCGCTTTTAGTTTTAGCAGTAAACGTTTGTGGGGAACTTTGTCAAAGGCCTTTTGAAAATCAAGGTATATATTATCTACAGCTTTACTCTCATCGTAGAGGTTGAGGATATCGTGGAAGAAGTCTAAGAGGTTTGTTAAACAGGAACGTTTTTTACGAAAGCCGTGTTAAGTATCTTTAAGTATGTTATTTTCCTCTAAGTGATTTACGAGTCTGTCTCGTATGACCGTTTCTAGCATTTTACATACAACTGAGGTTAAGCTAATTGGACGATAGTTACTGGGTAGGGATTTGCTGCCTTTTTTGAATATCCGTGTTACGTTGGCTAGCTTCCACTGATCAGGCATAGTTCCAGACTGCAAGGATTTTTTGAATAGCAATGTCAGTGGTTTGGAAAGCTCATCCTTAGCTTCCTTTCGAACTCTAGGCGAGATTGTATCAGGTCCAGGCGTTTTATTTACCTTGAGTTTATCTAAACAATTCAATACTTCTCTCTCTGTAACGGTGATATTGCTTAGAACATCTGAATTATCAATCTGAATCGGCGATGGTGTAGGGATATCACTGAGGTCTTCTGTTGTAAAAACTGATGCAAAGAAGGTATTGAGGGCATTACTCATTTGTACTTCGTCTTTGGTGTATTCTCCATTTTCATCGACTAACGGTCCAACAGTTGAAGTAACTACTTTTTTCTTTCTGATATAACTATAGAATTCTTTCGGGTTTGTTTTACTTTGATTCGCAATATGTAACTCTAAGATCTTTTTACTTTGCTTAATTAACTTTTTGACTTTGCGTCGTAGCTCTACAAATTTCACCCGTTCTTCGTCATTTTGTGAGGATTTTACTCTATCATTAGCAAATTTTTTAGCAAGCAGGCAGTTTGAAATATCTTTATTCCACCATTTGGGCTTATTATTATGGCCTGGACGCCGTATTTTCGATGGTATGCAGTCTTGCACTGCTTTTAGGTAAGTGGTTTCGAATAACTTCCAAGATGTATTTATGTCGTTATTGTTAATTAAAAAGCTCCAGTCAGTTTCTTTAAACATAGCTCTAAGTTTATGGAAGTTTGCTTTCTTGAAATTAGGGACTTTTTCGATGCTACTATTTGGTTCGTTACTAGTAAACTTTAAAGTGAAAGTTATCGTACAATGGTCGCTGTTACTGAATTCATCACCAACATTCATATTCTCTATTAATTCTTCTTTTGTTGCAAGTACAATGTCAAGAACGTTATTACCACGGGTCGGCGTTCGAACAAATTGATAAAGCGAAATCTCTTGCAAGTTCGTATACAAGTCATGTCCGGAGTGTGAAGTAAGAGTATCGCCCCACTTGGTCACAGGTAAATTAAAGTCGCCAAAAATTACGGTATATATCTTGTGAGTTACTTACATCTGCAATTTGTTTGTAAATTTCTCGGTCATTTTGCACTGATTGAGCTGGAGGTCTGTATATTAACGCAAGTATTATTTTTGTACCTTTATTATTCTTTATTAGCACAAAAGATGTGTCGACGTTCACAATTTGAGGTTTTGACAAGAGGGTAGGGTTAAGACTTTCTTTGATATAAAGTAAAACGCCACCTTCATTTCGATTTATTCGGCTTTTCTCAAACATTACATAACCGGGAAGTGAATACTCTGCTAAAAAGTCTCTATCTTCTGTATTGAGCCAATATTCTGTTATGCCAATCACATTATAATATTCTGTAAACACTAGCTCCTCTAAATCTGAAAATGTATTGCGTATGCTACGAGCGTTTGCATAGAAAACCTTTAAATTTGTTTTTTTAGAACTCACGGAACGCTCTTTAATAACATTTTTGGTTCTTGTCGGTTCTACATTTATGTGCATGGCTGTCCTCGGTCCTCGCTGTCTTCGGTCCTTATCGCTGGTGGTCCTCGGTTGCCTCTGTTTTTTGCTTGGCGTTGGATGATTTATGTCACTGCTGCTTCTTCTCGGATGGCTTTTTTTGATCCATGGCTGCGGACTGCTTCGTGTAGGAGACGACCATTGCGTGCTGAACCCACAGGGTTTAGATGAGTGCCATCCTTGCAGAACAGAGTAGGCTGGTTGTAGAAGTTGTCCCAGAGGTTGATGAATTCAACTTCTTCCCTCAGACACAAATATTTTAGTCGGCTATTTGTGATGAAGTCCTTGTCGTAGAATTTGTCAGGTGCGTCGATCTTGGGGAGAATGCCTGATATGATGATATTCCTTGACTTGTTTTTGTAGTGCTGGATCATCTTGCGATATTTCTCCATCAACTCTTCGGATCTGGTGCGCATGACGTCATTTGAACCAGCATGGATGACAAAAAGGGTATTTTCGTTTGCATCTTTTGTGGTATCTTCGAAGGCTTCCACAATGTCGTCCAGTCCAGCTCCTGGGATGCAAAATCTTTTTCGTCGATTTGTGACTCTGTCGCAGAACTCTTCGACCTGTCCTCGTAGGATGGAATCCCCAATGAGCCTGGTCTCTTCTGGTTCGTCTTCCATCTCTACCAATATCTCAAATCTGTTCGACATTGTGACTGGTAGATGAGACCTTTTCCGCGTTGGCCGTGCACCGTTCCTCACTGGTGTAAATCCAGAAACCTGTGGTGGCGGGTCTCTGCGTACAGGTCGGGGAGAGGAGTGGTTAGAACGTGGGCGAGGGGTTGGTACTGTTCGTGCTAGCAGGCTTCTTGCACGAGGAGTGGGGGAGAGACTAAGGTGAACAGGCCGGCTGTCCTGGTTTGTTGTCGGCTCAGGTTCGTCAGAAGCATCTGCTGCAGGTGTTGGATTGTTGGCAGATGACGTTGGGGCAGTGGTGGATGCTGGAGTTGAAACAATTGGAGTTAGTGATATTCCAACGTTGAGTGTTACAAACTCTTAGAGTGATTGCAGCTTCCTGGTGAGGGCGTTGATCTTGTTGTGGGCTTCATCCAATTTTGCTGTCAAATCCTCTCGTTGCTGGCAGAGTCGGCAGACTTGTGGATCGGCAGGAGCAAACATGGAAGCACCAAACCTACCGGCGCAGTTCGTACAGGCACGAGGCATAGTGATGATCACTTTCTTCAGATCACTTCACTCACTTAAAAACACTTAATTCACTTTAAAAACACTAAACTCACTTTAAAAACACTAAACTCACTTTAAAAACACTTATCTCACTTTAAAAACACTTCACTCCCTTCAGGTCACTTCACTTACTTAAATAGGCCTAACCGAAAAGAAAAATGTTGAAATACGCACAAATAGGTTATCAGCGGTGATAGCCTAACCGAAAATTAAAACAAAACAAAATTAAATTTGAATACGCAGTGATAGCCGAACCGATTTTTTTTTATTTTTATTTAAACAGAAATAGGCCACCAGGGGTTATAGCCTATCCTAACCGAAAACAAATTTATGAAATACCGGTACGCAGAAATCGGCCACCAGCGGTGACAGCCTAACTGAAAATTTAAAAATTGAAGTACGCAGAAATAGGCCACCAGGGATGATTGCCTAGACTAACCAAAAAAAAAAAAAAAAAAAATGAAGGCAGTGCTGGTTGGGAGGAGGGGCGTCGACTGACTGGGGACAGAGGTGCAAGGGGGCGGTTCGTTCGTGGCCACCCCTTCGGGGATCACGGCGTCAGGCAATAGATAGATAGATAGAATTACACCACACATTCTTTTAAATCCAGGGTATACTACATCATAATAGTGATCCACACCAAGTAGAACATGCACCTCACTTTGATCTCCCATGGGAAATGACAAGTTAACCCCTTTGCTACGTAATGCGTGTTCCACCTTCTTCACTCCTACAGATACATATTCTGGTTGGGTGTCTACTACGATACATGTCATAAAGTACCTTTGTTTACGGTCAAAATAGGAAATCTCTGCTATTTCGTAGTCTTGTTTGTCAGTAACCCCTGTAAAGCCCTGCAGTCCAAGAGTCTCAGCCCCTACGATTCGGTGCTTAAGTCCCATTAATATGGACCTTTTTATAAAGGACCGTTGAGACCCCTGATCAAGAAGCACCCGACAAACTTTGTTACTGTCATTACCTTCCATGGGAATCTTTATAGTGGGCAATATAGTGGTGTCATTCGTACTACCTAATGTCAAAGTTGTAGTACCCTCTGGTTTGTCATCTTTGCCTTTGTCAACTGTAGGACACAACTTGTCGAAGTGATGTCCTTTACAGTGACGACAGGGCCTTAAGTACGTAGCAGTACATTGCCCTTGCTTACCATGTTCTTTACTCAGACAACCTGCACATAGCTTCAACTTTTTCGCTTGTGCTAATTTTAACTCATTTGTTGGGTATTTTACACCGAAACTCCATATATGCTTGTTATTATTACAAAGTTTACATAAAGTCTGTGAAGGTTTTTTGTATGTACCCTCTTTCTTTCCCTTGGTCCCCACTGTCATACTTACAGTCCCCCCCATTTCAACAGTCCCACTCCCTCCTGATACACTCATTCTCCCATTGTTCAACTGTAAATTACTGATTTCTTTAGTGAACTGAGTTTTAAACTCACCCAGATCAAATGATCTGACCTTGTCGAGTATTGCCATAGGAAGCTTCTGTCTTAGTACAATAACTACCATTTCCTGTGAGGTCAGCCCTAGGGTGTCTAATGATCGAGTATAGCATTCCATGTCTGCTCTTAATTTTGCTAATTCATCAACCTTGTATTTTGGTTCTGTCAGTATTAACAAGGCGACGTCATGGGCCATTTTCAATTGCTCCCGATCCCTGTATGTTGACTGTAATAATTGTACTGCCTCAAGATAACTATCACCTACTACTGCGAAACCCTCTATCAGATGTAAGGCCTCTCCTTCCATTTGGCCTTTCAGGTAATGAAATATCCGGCCATTATCCAAAGTGGATTCATGCACGGTAGACCTAAATACGTCCCAAAAGGATAACCAGTCTGTCAAATTACCCCCAAATGTAGGTAGATTGAGCTTTGGGAGATGCACAGTATGTTTAGGATCAACCCTTCTTTGGGCATCGTTATCGCCTCCCTTCTTGTTCACGACAGCGTGCTGTAACAAGTGCTTCGTGCAAGACTGTTTCGTCATATAGGGCGTGATTTTCACACTCTGCTATTATCTCATCATCCTCCATCATGCTTGCCACAATCACCTCACTTAGAGCAACAATACGACTATGTGTAACCGGGACATTATCTAGTCTAGCCTCCAATTCCTCGAGGTCAGCAGTAGTGATGAAAGTATTGACATCGACTATTAATCTATTTAACACTCCTCGAAATCCTGCCCTCTGATTTTTCGGAGCTTTACTTTGCACCCCACCAGACGGCATCTCTGATTTACTAATTTTTTATGCAAATCTGTAGGCTATCTACACCTTACAATGTTACAATATCACCACGGCAAATTAGTAGCCTATACTTGATTTTTTTCCAGCTGAGAGTCGAGAATCGTGGATGTGGCAGCTGCGCACTAATGTTCCGTGATTGGTCGGAGTGAATGTGTTTTATTACGTAGGTTGTTTGTGATAAACATTAAAATAACTGTTTCATTGTAATTACTTGACTCATCATATCTACAAATTATAATAGTGTCTTCTATTATAGATCTCGTAAATGCCGTTTAGCATTGATAGTTTGCAATACAAGCAGGCATTAACCAAACATGCATCTGTACCAAAGTAAACTGATGCCCGAACGAACACTTGTAGTTCAGTACACTAATCGTATTTGAAAATTAAATGACATTTGACTGTTTAAGCGCATATAAAAAGTCAGTAAAACACTTTAGTATATGTAATATAAGGCAAGTACTACATTTAAAGTAGCCTACATGTTCATGGAATTTATTAAATGTACTGTTGGGGGAGGGGGGAAGTGGTTGGAACAGCCATTCCTGAGGCGGGAAGTTTAAATCAATTGAACAGACTCTGTTATCAAGCTTTTCACTCAGGGGTATATTAATGTAAATATATTCATGAGTATACACATATTTATGTAGCCAATGTTATTTCTTGTATTTTACTTGTACGAAAATCAAGTATAGTCAAGAGATGCCGAACGGCAGACTTCTTTGTTATGGAGAGAAAATAGTACACTAAATGGCAATACCTACACTAAAAGCTCATAATGAACAAAGAAAATGTTATGTCAGGTCAGGTGTCATAGGAAGTCTGAAAACTGAAAAAGAAAAATTATTGGGGGAAGATGATGGGTGGGGTGCAGGATGACTACTATTTTGTTGTAGAGCTGTTGGTTGGTATCCAAATCCAGGTGGACGCCGTCCAGATCGAGATCCCGAATATTGAGGGTGATGGACACGAATCGGTGCCGCGTCTCCGCCAACCGACACCTCAGGATGCGGTTCACAGAGTTACGGATCGCCTGATAATCCTCAGCTCTGAAACCTCGGACTCTGGTCCGGTTTTCTATAGCTATAATCTTGCAGCTCCCCACGGTCTCTCTCTCCAGATCCAACGCCACCTGTTTTATTTCATTGGCCCGTTCTCGGGGCACTGTACAGGGGCGAATGTCGTTTCCTCCGATAAATAAAAAGATCATAAGAGGCCTGAATTGCACCACCCGTCCCCACTCTGGGGAGGCTCGCAGGGTATCCACTGTGGCCCCAGACACCCCGAACAAGGAGAGCTCAAAATAACGATCACCCTCCGACACCTTATACCCCACAGGTCCTCGCTCAGCTGCCCTGAGCCTAGTGGCATATGAATGTCCTACGACGGCAATCCTATCGGGTATCGACGCCGGAGTTTCCAGATTATATCCCAGCCCCACTCCTCCTGGGTCCTTGCTCCTGCATCCCTGGGCTAATCCCTTGCTCATGCCTTCAAAAAATCCCTTACTGGTAGTTAAATCCCGGATCTGGGCACCAATGTGGTATAATATCAGTGGAAGTTAATTATATATCTAAGCTATAATCCAAACAAATCAATCTAAGTCAAATTACTCTAAGTCTAAATTAAACTTAATCTGAATTTAAGCTAAATTACATCCAAAAGTCACTCACATATGTATATATTTAATTAGGGTTCTAAGGGTTAATTATACTCCAGGATTCAACTCACCAATATCTCCACGTGGCAATGAGGCAAAGGAAAATGCCGACCCAGTATGGCGGACGACGGGGAAAGAGGAGCCGGCCCAAAAGCACAGCTCAAGGAAAGAACAAATGATTATGATATGGTAATGGACATGAGTAGAAACGCTTAGCTGTCAGTCATTGCGTCGATGAGAGCGTCGTCATAGTGTAGATGTGTGTATTGCTGGCAGTGTACTGTGAAATAAAGGCACAATAGCACGATTAAATGAGACGGATATTATATGTTGACAGGGTGATGTTTGTGGAAGCTCTGAGGTTCCCTGGACCTCAATCTTGCTGCCTTGGCAAATGCCAGGCGGGCAAACTATTGTACCGCATATAGGTTGCTTAATACGATAAATTAATATATACGATAATTTCATATATACTACATAAGACCGTATCAATTTTGCTTAATAGCATATTAGGCTGTTTATAATCTTAACTTACTTATAACTTGCTATCTTATTATTCACGATCTAATCTTCCTATACCGTACCGCGGGAATGACCGTTAGACTATCTTATATACCTAGGCACATCACAGAGACGTACGTTAGCACGTAAATTGCCTATCTCTATCGTATTACACGATAACTGCTCTTAGGCTTAGAGTACAGTTTTGGAAACTTGAAATGCTCTTTCCTAGCCTGGGAAGTACTCGGCTTCATGCTGTCTACCATATTGTATACAGCCTTCCAAGTATCAGGGCTAAGTAAAGATGACGTTAACACAGGGGAAAGAGTTACCCAGCGGCCAATGTCGTCCGGTAACTTTTTCACCATATAGACTCTCAGGTCCTGACGTGCACGGACAGCCTCCAACAAGGCTATCCTTACGTCCCCCAAAGATTGGATAGAATTTTGCAAAAGAAGCCGCCGGAATAAGTCTGTGGCCTTCTTAACATCATGATCAGTAATAGCAGCAATAGTTCTCGTGAGGGACTGGGCTATTTGGCGACATAGTGAAAATTGGGAAAAGAGTCTGTATGCTTTGTGTCTCAACTTAAAGTCTCTATCCAGATGTGCCGGAGGAGGGGTGGAAAAGGGCTCCTGCAGGTCCTGCAGGTGTAACATGTAATCTAAATAATCTGTTATAATACATTTGCTATGTGAACCTTTTGATGACTCAGACCCTACTTCTGACCCTTCCTCAATGGGATCCGGTTGAGCTGAGGACAGTTCTAAGTCTTCCAGACTTCCGTCACCTCCATTACTTCCGGTTGTTGCCGGCGCTCAGACAACTGATCATTGTCTGGCCACACTAGATCAGGGACAGATGAAGGGAGATTGTCCACATTAGCACTTTCCCTGTTATCCTCCTGATACTGATTACTGGGTTCTACACTCAAGGGTTCAGAGTGCCTCCACACACTACGCCCTTGTTCAACATTAGTTTGAGAATCTGGAATAACCTGGCTTAACTGGGGACCTTCATAGTCTTCAGGCTCACTCGCCGTGTACCCACGGTATTGTTCAGCCAACACTCTCTGAGATACTATAGGAGGCCTCCTCAGTGGTAAGTTTAAGTTCAATTTGGGATTGCAAAATTTACGTCCTTAGGTGCAAAATAACCCTCACCAGACCCATCCCTGGGAGTTGACTCAGCTCCCTCCGTCCCTACCTCGGAACTGCCAGATTGGGCGTTAGGCCTTGTAGAGGTAGAGGCGGAGGGCGGTGGCCGCGACTCCGGCGGTTGCCGGTGCAGCGACTGCATCTTCTTCTTACGGGACTGTTTATGACCCTTATAAGATTTTCTATAGCTTGGCGACGCCACGTCATCCTTATGTCTCTTGCAAGACCTTGAAGTCTCTGCTGAAGACTGAGAAGACCACTTGAGGGGCAACCTCGACCTCGACCTGGACTGGTCCTGTGGCGAAGTAGAACGCGCCCTCTTATGGCGGCTGAGGGGGGGGGGGTTGCCTTACTAGAGTCACTGTCACTGCTACTCACTAACTCTTTTGAAAGAATTTTGGGCTTAGCTTTAGTTTTGGAACTTGGCTTAGAAGGGGGAGATTTGAGCACTGGTGACTTTATAACAAGATGGTCCCACAGAGCCTCATCATCACAATGCCTTAGGGGCAATGTCTTTGGAATAGGCATTAAAAAGGTTCTTAATCTCTTTTAGTGCCACTAGGCATGACTGGTCTTTCTTTGTAAACAAGCAAATAGGACACCTTTTAGATACCCAAAGGCCCCGAGACCTATCAAGGTATTTAACACTCTTAATGCACAACTTATGTGCAAAGACCGGAATAAGAGAGCAAGTGGGTGTAGCACAAAGAGTGACTAGAGGCATGATGGAGCTAAACGACCCCTCCTGCCGGTATCGGCCCCTTCCCCTGTAGTCCTTTGCCGCTACAGATGTGCTGTGATCTGGAAATAAAAATTTCCAGAAATCAATGCTCATAAGGATAAACCGAGAGGTTCACACATCATAAACACCCCAAATACGCCGGAAAATTAGCTGTAGACCAACCGCTACTCTAATATTCCGTTGTACTCGTTTGTGAAAAGGCCTTGATGACCCTTCCGTGTTGTGAACTGCTTACCTGTGACTAAATGTCACCGGCCCATATTAACCATTTAATTAACTAACTAATCGTCTACCAGGACCTGAGTGATAGTCAATTACCTCACTGGACTTTTCCGCCGGGCGTTATTAGTCAAAACATGCTGCGTGCAGCTATCGGTTTGGGCGAGTTCGCTCGGCCGGGCCGACATCAATCCCTTAGGAATCTTAACTTCTGCCGGGAGTCTAGTGGTACACCGCACCGCGCCGGGTTTATTGGGATTTTCCTTTCTTGCCTGTAAGGCGAGCAACTGGCATCAATACTCGGTAAAGATCGCCAGAAGAAAAAAACAAAATATTGAAGGTACCAACTTGTCTGAGTAAGTCAGCCACCAACAAAAAAACCCACCAAATCAGTCAGAACGTCTCCTGACACCTTGCTTAACATGTATAATATCACCACATGAAAGAGATGGTCACATCTTAGGGCTAATACACAGTATTAAGGGTCGCTCTACTGGTGATCTTCTTTCATATCTTACTAACTCTTGGTCATCCTCCTTTCGGGACTTCGGTGAGACTTTTTCTATTGCACTAGACATATCGAAAGCCTTCGATAGAGTCTGGCATAAATCTTTAATTTCTAAACTACCCTCCTTCGGTTTCTATCCCTCCATCTGTGCCTTTGTCTCTAATTTCCTTTCCGGCTGTTCCATATCCGCGGTTGTGGACGGCCATTGTTCACTTCCTCACCCTATAAACTCCGGTGTTCCTCAGGGCTCTGCCCTATCTCCTATTCTCTTTCTAATTTTTATAAATGATCTCCTTAACTGTACCTTAATTCCCATCCATTCATACGCAGACGACTCAACCTTGCACTACTCCATTAGTTTTTCAGAATGCCCCAGCCAGCAATCCCTCAACGACAAACGTAATGAAGCCATAGAACTCTTAAATTCTGATCTAAATACTATTTCCAATTGGGGCAGAGAAATCCTTGTTAACTTTAATGCTTCCAAAACCCAATTTCTCCATCTATCTACCCGTCAGGATCTCCCAGCGGACTATCCCTTATTCTTCAACAATATAAAAATCAACCCTTCATCTTCTCTCAATATTCTTGGTGTCTCTTTTTCTTCTGCTCTCATTTGGAAGGACCATATTACCAGTCATGCTAAGGCAGCCTCCCAGAAGCTGGGTGTGCTCAACCGCCTTAGGGGGTTCTTTTCCCCTGCACAGCTTCTTGCTCTGTACAGGGGCATAGTGCGCCCTTGTATTGAGTATTGTTCACATGTGTGGGGAGGTTCCTCTCACACTGCTCTCCTAGACAAAGTTGAAAGGAAGGCCTTTCGTATCATTAACTCCCGTCCACTCACCAACTCTCTGCAATCTCTCTCTCTCCGCCGCAATGTTGCATCTCTCTCGCTATTCTATCGCTACTATAATAATCAGTGTTCCTCAGAGCTATCCCAGTGCATACCACCTCCTTTACGTAGGGCACGTGGTACCCGTCTTGCAACTCAATCCCACCCCTACTCTGTGCAACTCTCCAACCCAAGAGTGAAACGTTACTCTCAAACTTTCTTCTACTCAACAGCTGAGCTCTGGAACTCTCTCCCAGAATCAGTCTTTCCCTCTTCCTATGACTTAAATTGCTTCAAACTCCGTGTGTCCAAGCATTTTGGCTCGAACGTCCCTTGATTTTGGCCCTGTCACTCTTTCAACTATGGGGGAGGCACTCGCTATAGGCAGTTATGCCTTTTGCCTCCCTCAATCACATAGAAAACAAAATTAATTAATTAAGCAATAAGAATTACCCCTAGCCTACTAAGAATACCCCTACTGAGGCTGGCCACGAAGCTCATGGTAATAATTACACTGAATACGTTACCCTTACCTCCGATGATGACACAGCAGCAGCGAACGCAGAAAACCCCACGCCCGAGGGGAAAAAGAGCAAACTAGGATTCTGGAAAGTTCCACACCACGTGGGGCAACTCTTAAACCAGAACATCTGCTAAAAAATAAATAAAATGCAACTACCTCATAGTGATGGCTAGAAGCATGGTTCCGCGGATGTAAATAACCTCCTAAATAACTAGTATACAGCAAAGCTAAGGGGCAGAAATAAAAACAAATACACATGGCGCGAGTCCGATGCGGACCAACTGGGCGCCTACACACAAGTACCCTATTTTAACACTTCCCTGCGGACGTACCAATAGGGCCGTCAGTCCTAGCTAGTCTAAACCTATTCTATAACAACTCAGATAAATACAAATGAGCAAAAGACTCACTAGAGTTGAACGAATGACGAAAAAAGTGGAGGACTGGTTAGGCACCTCTACACTAGACGGCCGCAGGGGAAGGAAGGAGGAATGGTGTCGCTTGGTTCAGCGTCTCGGGTAGAGTCCACAAAAGACATACACGAGTTGGAAAGCCTTAATATAACAATTATTAAGTTAATTTTTCTTTTCTCTTTTTTACGAAGTTTTTTCGTAGTGAGTACCCAATCATAAAGACGTTTCCATAAGAGAATTAGCGTTGCACTTATGATGTTAGTACTTTTTCCCCTGCGGCGGGTGTTTCAAACAGGCTGACCGCGGGTGTTTGAAAGAGAGCTATTATTTAATAGGCATATCGTCAATGATGGAGGGGTCAATAATAAATCCCTACTATTCCACACCTAATCATACTACCTTCAAGCCCCATTTATCTATACCCTCCATAGCATCACCCAACTCCTTAATTACCCTTAGCTTCCCCTCTACCACAACCACCTTCGAAAACTGCCCTAGCAGAGAGCCTTCCTCTCTCAGAACCCTCATTATCAACTTCCGCAGCATTATCAACAAAAGAGCCGCTTTTCACCACACCCTTTAGACTTATGACCCTGACATCGTTATAGGGACAGAGAATTGGCTCAACCCTGACATTTTAGACAGTGAAGTCTTCCCGACGGACAGTCCCTATACCATGACTTTACATAGAAAAGACAGACAAAACGGAGACTACGGTGGGTCATGATAGCGACGAATCCGGGACTAGTCGTAACACCAGCCACCGAACTTAGCGCGAACGCAGACATTTTATGGATTAAAACACAGATACAGGGCTGCAGGACACTTTATATAGGATCATTTTACCGGTCCCCTAACAGTAACGTAGATTACCTGCAATCCCTTGACGAATCTTTATCTAAAGTTGATCCCTCCAAGAACATATGGCTGGCTGGAGACTTCAACTTACCGGACATTAACTGGACAGCTTACGCGACAACGGAGAATGGTGACCATGAAGGTGACCTAATACTACCACACACTGACAAGAGATTATTACACGAAAAATTCATTGACATAATCAACACCCATTCACTCTAACATACAGTACTCGAACCAACACATACACAAATTAGCGTAACTAGAAACAACCCTAACATAAGACTCGGGGTCACATCCAAGATATTAGTTTTGTTCCTTATGAGCAACACCTCTTTTATTACACGAACACAGGTTTTACCAGGGCTTAGTGACCACGACATGATACATGTAGACGCAAACATAAAACCACACATCCAGAAACAATTACCCAGGAAAATTTACCAATACAACAGAGCTGACATGGGAGCCATCTCGGTAGACTTATCTGGCTTTAGAGACACATTCCTCGACAACGACCCAATGGCCAATTCTGTTGAGCTAAATTGGACCAGACTTCGCGACTTCATACATGACACAATGGACAAGCACATACCCAAGAAAACCGTTACACGGAACCAGTCACCACCATTGTTCAATAGACACTTACGAAAACTACATAGAAACAAGATAAAAGCATACAAGACAGCTAAGCATTAAAATGATACAGAACACTGGGCACATTACAAAAACACACAAAAAACATTACAAAAAGAAATCAAACAAGCAGAAACTAACTACACAACCACTTTCCTCACAAACAACATGCAAAACCACACAAAATTCTACAGCTTCTTCAAATTGCGCGAACAAGACTCAACTGGTATAACAACATTATTACATAACGATTCTCTGGTCACACTTCCACAGGACAAAGCACATGCACTTAATTCGCAGTTCCAGTCAGTTTTTACACAAGAATAAGCAAACTTGCCGGAACTGTCACCATCACCACACCCACCTTTGCCTCTACTGACTATAAATACCCGTGGAATCGAGAAACTTTTATCTGAGGTAGACCTTAACAAAGCGACTGGACCAGACAATATACCCTGCAGGATACTCAAGGTGAATGCTGCCATTCTTGCCCCTATCCTGCAGGTTATATTCTCACAGACCATTGACACTGGAGAACTTCCCCATGACTGGCTATTGGCAAACGTGACTCCTATTTTTAAATCCGGAGACAGAACCCTCCCTGTTAACTATAGACCTGCTTTGATTACCTCAGTTCCTTGCAAAATTTTAGAACATATCATCCACCGTCATTTAATGGACCATCTAGATAGACAAAATATACTGACTGACGCACAGCACGGCTTCCGGCCCAAACAGTCGTGCGAGACACAACTACTTGTGACCACACATGACATTTCTCAAACCCTTAATGACCCCAAAATTCGACAAGTAGACACCATTGTAAAAGGTCCTGATGTGGCGGCATCTACGCCGTGGGACCACCTCCCGGAGCTGCCAACCGCGGATGGCTGCCGACCCTCCACAGCCGGAGACAAGATCAAAGACCAGTGGAGGACAACTGGATGCCGGCCGCAGGGTGCAGTCTTCGGGAGCCAAACCGTCACAACCATCCCCTGTCCCCTCCCTGGGGGCACGGGTTTTTGGAGCGGCTTCAGTCGCGCCGGGAATTTCCACACCTCTCACACCACACGCACACATTAGCCGGAGACATTGAGAGCAACCCAGGACCCACCTACACATACATATGTCCAACTTGCTCAAAACCCATCACTTCGAGTTGCCCCACTAAAGGTTCAGTTTGCTGCACTTCATGTGAGAACTGGACCCACCTCACCTGCACAACACTTGCCTCCAAGAAACACTACACGAACACCTGGACCTGTTCCTCATGCCCCTCCCTCTCCCAGTCAAATCCCTCCCCCAAAACCCGTCCACCTCTCCTCCCCAACCCACTTAACCTTCCCATACCATCCACTCCCCCCCCCCCCCCCCCAAGACCCGTTCACCTCTCCTCCCTAACCCACCTAACCTTCCCATACCATCCACATCCTCAACTCAACACACCACACCCCATCCTAATCCATTCCAACCCCCATCTCCTGCACCCCAATCCCCACCCCCACCACCACCTAACCCATCCCAACCCTCACCCCCACCCCATCCTCATGCAGCAGCACCCAACATACATCGTGCACATAACATTATCATTCTCCAATTAAACATACATGGCATCAACACAAAGAAACACGAACTCTCACACTTCATCAAACAACACAACATACACATGCCGTCTTACAAGAAACACAACTCCGCACAACACAAAAAACACCTACATTTCATGACTTCACCACCATCAGACAAGACCGGGCCATCGGCGGCGGCGGTGGACTCTTCACCCTGGTACACAAAGAATATCATACATAGTCACCAGTGTACATACCAAATCCCTCCTCCCCCCAAATGATAACACAACAGAAATACAATCAATTAAAATACGCACTGGCAACAACTCCAACATAACCATCATAAACACATACATCCCTCCCCAAACATCCCCTACAGTACCAAATGAATACAGACCACAATTACAACATATCACAAACACCCCACACATCATCCTGGGTGGTGACTTCAACGCAAAGACGTCGGCCTGGTTTGTCGACAACCCCGACACAGACAGAGGGCTGGTACTACAAACCCAAACAGATAACCTCATCATCCTTAACGACATCCATCAACATACCCATATTCCCCAACAAGCCCTCTATAACCCATCATCTCCAGACATCACCTTTTGCTCCCCAGAACTCGCCCACACAACATCCTGGAGGGTGGTCAGAACTTTACGCTCTGACCACCTCCCGATCATTATCACCACCAAAACCAGACTCACCCTAGCTAGCCACAAACACACATACACTAATTATAAAAGAGCTAACTGGGAAGCATTCACAAATGAGACAGAGCAACACTTCACAACTCTAAACAGTGCACCCATCACTAACATCAACAATGCTGTACACATACTCAATAAAACTATCCAAAACGCTGTCAAGAAACACATTCCAAGAAGTAAAAGAAAAAGACACAACCCAAACTTTACACCAGAAATTCAAAACCTCATCAGACAACGCGACATACTGAAACACTCCCCAGCACCCCACCCACAAGACATCACACAACAAATCCAAGTACTCAACACCCAGACTAACAACAAAATACAAGAACAACAAAAACTAAATTGGAATAATTTCCTACAAACACTTGATCACAAAACAAACCCCCCAAAAACTCTACAAAACACTAAACAGCATCACACTTTCCAACAGCAACATAACACAATCACATGCTGCAATCACAACAACAGACTCTACTCCTTCATGTAAACAACAAGCAAACACTCTCATCAATCACTTCTCACATTTCAGCCACCTAAAACCTCACAAAGACGACCGACGTGTCATCCGACGTAAGAGACAATTCCCCACAGACCCTGACTATACACCCTGACTATACACCCTTTACCAATCACCAGACAAAACATATCATCAACAATCTCAAGCACTCACCCGCCTGTGGCCTAGACAACATAAGCAACATACACCTCAGACACCTGGGACCACAAGGCATACAAGCACTCACGAACATATCAAACTACAGTTATTCACACAACACAATACCAGACATTTGAAAGCATGGTATCATCATCACATTCCCCAAACCCAACAAAGACCCCACGCTACCCTCCTCGCACCGCCCCATCACACTCCTTTGCTCCCCCTCCAAAGTCATGGAACACCTAGTATTACAACTAATTACACCCGACCTACCCCTAGCTCCAACACAACATGGCTTTAGGCCACTGCACTCCACAAACACTCTTCTTACATACCTTACACAAAGAGCTTTTGACGGCATCAACTCAGCTAGACCACCACACAGATCACTACTAGCCACACTCGACATTAGTAAAGCCTTCGATGCCATCCCCCGCCACAACCTAACAAACAAAATCTACAACACAAACATGCACAATAACGCAAAAAGATGGCTGGCCAACTTCCTAGCAGGCAGATGTGCACACGTATCTTTTGCGGGTCAGTCATCTAGAATCAGAAACTCTCCAAACGGAGTCCCACAAGGATCCGTCGTATCGCCCGCACTCTTCAATCTGTACATGCACAATATAACTACACCCAATACGCCCCAAATAAACTTAGCCACCTATGCAGATGACATAACACTCACATGCACACACCAAGACCCAAAAAGAGCAACAGATCTCCTTCAACCCTATCTCAACACACTACATGGCTGGTGCACTAAAAACAGACTTAATCTAGTCCCAGCCAAATCCACCACAACCCTGCTCACAAGCTGGACAGGAGAACACGAATACATCCCTCAACTCGCCATAAACAACTAACACATACACACACACCCAAAATCCTAGGAGTAACATATGATACTCATATGACATTCACACAGCACACCACAAACATTAAAAAGAAACTGACATGCAGACTTAACCGTGGCCGGACGGATTGCCGACGGACATTTGGCCGAACGGACATTTGGCCGAACGGTTAGGTTAAGTTAGGTTGGGTTAGGTTAGGTTAAGTTAGGTTAAGTTAGGTTAGGTTAGGTTAGGTTAGGTTAAATTAGGTTAGGTTAGGTTAGGTTAGGTTAGGTTAGGCTAGGTTAGGTTAGGGTCTGTCGGCCAAATGTCCGTTCGGCCAAATGTCCGTCGGCAATCCGTCCGGGATCCGACTTAACACCCTCAGGTCACTTGCTCACACAAAATTTGGACACAACAAAGAAACCACCACCACAGTGTATAAACAATACATAAGATCAGTGATGGAATACGCAAGCCCAGCCTGGGCTTCTAACCTAGCTGAACATCATAAGACCTTACAGACTATTCAAAACAAAGCCCTAAAGATCATTACAGGCTGCACAGCTAATGCACCCACAGATCACCTACATCAAGAAACCAAAATCCTCAAAGTCAAAGACCATCTGGACATGAGAGGCACTCAATTCCTGGCAGCAGCCTCCACGAACCAGGACCACCCACTAAACTAAATGTCAACACACCCACAGACACCAAGAAATACCAAAACAACACCCAGCACACGATATCACACACAAATACTGTCCTCTCTCCCTCCCTGCCCACCCCGAACCAACTTCCAGAAGCACATCCATATTCATATCTCTCGCCGATCCATCCACTCACTCATAGACAACACGCAGCTGCAAGCACGACCTCCCGAAATCCATCCTTCCGAATCCTCCCTTTCTCGCGAGGACAGAGTCCACCTGGCCAGGCTGAGATGCGGACACCATCCAGCTCTCCTGAGCTATCAGAAGAGACTGGATGACTCCGTCGTCGACACCTGCCCAGGATGTAACACAGCACCCCATACCATTAAACATATCATAGAAGACTGCATTTCACACAACCACTTACGCCAACAACACAATCTACACTCAATGAGAGCTCTGTGGGAAAGCCCAATCGTGGCCATGGCCTTCCTCAGGGACTCGGGGCTGTTCGGCCAGGCAGCTTAGGGAACATCAACAACAACAATAACTTTGCCAAAGCCTTCAACAAAGTCCCTCACCAAAGACTGTTAGCTAAGTTAGATTATTATGGCATCCGAGGACCACTTCTTCACTGGATTAAGACTTTCTTGACCAATCGGGATCAACGCGTTGTTCTCGAGGGTTCTCATTCTTCCACTGTGTCTGTAACTTCTGGGGTCCCACAAGGCACTGTCCTGGGTCCCCTACTTTTCCTTTCATACATAAATGACCTCCCACTATCGCTTACTTCTACTACTAGACTTTTCGCAGATGATAACTTAGTTTATAGACCAATTACTAATAGGGACGATTGCCTTTGACTACAGGACGACTTAACTGCGCTTGAAGAGTGGGAAGCCAAGTCGTAGATAATATTTAGACCGGACAAATGTCACCATATCCATTTCACCCGTTCAAACAAAACCATCCCATTCTCCTACAAACTCCATACCACTTTTCTGGATACTGTTCCCTCCCACAAATATTTTGGGGTTCACATCTCAGCGGACATGAGGTGGACCACTCACGTTAGCAGCATCAGAGCAAAGACTAATAAGGCCCTGGGCTTCCTGCGCAGAAATCTCACCAAGTGCAACGCAAACATCAAAATTCTAGCATTTAAAACACTTGTTCGGCCACACTTAGAATACTGCGACACCGTCTGGGATCCACACACTCACAACAATATAAATAAACTAGAGGCCATACAAAACAAAGCTGCAAGATGGATCAGACGTGATTACAGACATACTACATCTGTCACTTTGCTCAAACAAGACATTAAACTCGACCCACTTGCAACAACAAAGACAAATGCACAGACAACAGATGTTATATAAAATCACTAACAACTTAGTAGACATAGAAATTAGACAAAGATATATATTTACACCCTACAAGTATACAATTTACAAGACGCAGCCACAACCTAAAATACCACACGTATCAGGCAAGCACGGACATATTTAGACAATAATTTTGTCCCCGCATCATCCAAGAGTGGAACCACCTCCCATCTCATGTAGTTGATAGCCCCACCCTTGATTCATTTAGAACTACAATCACCAATCATTACATCCCTAATCCTAATCCTGTCCCTAATCATTAATCCTAAATCACAACCCCCGCATATCATGCCGCCCGAGAGCGGCCCTCTGCGGGTCCCTCAACGTAAACGTAAACGTATTTGTTCAAGAGTTCCTCTGATCGTGTGCGCTGGACGTCGTTCAATCCGACATGTGTGAACTAGGTTGTGTTTGTGGGGAGGTTCCACCCATACCACACTTCTTGAAAGAGTAGAATCAAAAGCATTCTGTCTGATCAATTCACCTCCTTTTACTAATTCCCTACAATCTATCTCTACACACTGCAGTGTTGCATCTCTCTCACTCTTCTACCGCTATAACAATATTCAGTGTTTTTCAGAGCTTTCTCAGTGTATACCCCTTCCCTTACGGAGAGTGAGGGGCACCTGACTTTCAACACATTCCGACCTCTATTCTGTCGTCCAAGTCTCTAACCCATGATTGAGCCGAGTTTTCCAGAGTTTCCTCTAGTCAACAAGTAACCTATGAAACTCTCTCTCTCAATCTGTTTTCCCTGATCCTATGACTTAAACTGCTTCAAACTCCATGTGTCCAAACATGTTGACTCTAACATACCTTGAATTCGAACTTCTGTCACTCTTTCAACCTTTGGGGGAAACTTGTTACAGGCAGCCTTTCCTTTTGCGACTGATGTGTCAAAGTTAAAAGTGAGAATATAAGTATTAATTTATTGTTGGGTATACTAGTAGGTGCATGTACGTGTTGTAAGCGTTCATATCGCATTGGTTATGACAAGCTTAAGAACATATGCATAGTAGTTAGATTAATAGATTATATTATGAGATTGAAGTATTATCTTTAGCCAGTAAATGATAAGGTATATTTTTCATAAACTGCAAGAGCAGCACAAGAAGTGTTATATATATTTTTGTTGTGCGCATAAACTAGAATTGTTTTGTGTGAGTCATTGTGTTTCAATAGGAAACATTATTTCTATTGTCCATGCAGGAAAATATTGTATGAATTAATGCTTGACGAAAGGTTAGTAAAAATTGGACGGCGATCTCTACCTATGTCTTTGAATAACCTAGAGTTAGGCAGGCTTTAATGGGAGTAACATCCAAAGTAGACTTTTTTTTTTCTATGTGAGTGAGTGAGACAAAAGGCAGAACTGCTTGTAGCAAGTGCCTCCCCCATAGATGAAAGAGTAACATGGCCAAAATCAAGGGACGTTCGACCCAAAATGCCTTGACACACAGAGTTTGAAGCAATTAAAGTCATAGGAGGAGGAAAATACTGATTCTGGGAGAGAGTTCCAGAGTACAGCTGTTGAATAGAAGAAAGACTGAGAGTAACATTTCACTCTTGGGTTGGAGAGTTGCACAGAGTAGGGATGGGATTTTGTTGAAAGACAGGTACCACGTACCCTACGTAGAAGAGATGGTATCTATGCACTGGGAGAGCTCTGAGGAGCTCTGATTTTTCTAGTAGTGATAGAATAGCGAGAGAGATGCAACATTGCGGCGAAGAGAGAGTTTGCAGAGAGTTGGTGAGTGGGCAGGAATTAATGATACGAAAGGCTTGCCTTTCTACTTTGGGTAGAAGTATGGTGTGGGAGGATCCTCCCCAAACACGTGAACAATACTCAATACAAGGACGCACTGTGCCCCTGTACAGAGCAAGAAGCTGTGCAGGGGTAAAGAACCCCTTGAGGCGGTTGAGCACACCCAGCTTCTGGAAGGCTGCCTTAGTAAGACTGGTAATATGGTCCTTCCAAGTGAGAGCAGAAGAAAAAGAGACACCAAGAATATTGAGAGAAGATGAAGGTTTATTTTTGTATTGTTGAAGAATAAGAGATAGCTATCCTCTGGGGGTTCGGGACGGGTAGGTAGATGCAGAAATTGGGTTTTGGAAGCATTAAAGGTAAAAAAGTTTTCTCTGCCCCAATTGGAGATAGTAGTTAGATCAGAAGATAAGACTAGTGTTGTATGGCTTCATTACGTTTGTCTTTGAGAGATTGCTTGCTGGGGCGTTCTGGAAAACTAATTGAGTAGTATAAGGTAGAGTTGTCTGCGTATGAATGGATGGGACTGGAGGTATGGTTGAGAAAATCATTTATGAAAGTTAGAAAGAGAATAGGAAATAGGACAGAGCCCTGAGGAACACCAGAGTTGATAGGATGAGGAAGTGAGTGATGGCCGTCCACAACCGCAGCTATGAGAGCAGATTATGAGAAGAGAAATGCTTAAGAAATTTGGAAGTAAGAATAGTTTCAAAACTTTAGAGATACAAGAGATGAGAGTAATTGGATGATAGTTGGAGGGTTGAGATTGGTCCCCCATCTTTGGGACAGGTTGAATGAGAGCAAACTTCCAGCATGAAGGGAAGACGTTAGAGGAGAGACAGAGACGAAAGAGTTTGCCTAGGCAGGGAGTCAGCACGGAATCACAGTTTTTGAGTACAAAAGGAGGAACACCGCCCGAACCGTACACCTTCTTAGTATTAATCCCAGAGAAGGTAGAAAGTATATCTTTAGAAGAGATTATAATATTAGGCATAAGTAGGAGAGAGGGAGGTGGAGAAGGAGGAATAGCACCGGAATCATCCAAGTTGGAGTTTCTAGCAAAAGTTTGAGTGAAGAGTTCAGCTTTGTCAGAGGAAGAAGTGATGGTTGTGCCATCAGAGTGGAAAAGGAAAGGGAAAGACGAGGAAGAAAAATTATTGGACAGTTTTTTGGCAAGATTCCAGAAAGCTTGGGAAGAGCTAGAGTTGGATAGTTCGGTGCATTTATTATTGATGAAAAAGTGCTTGGCAAGTAGAAGAACAGATTTGGCTTGATTCCGGGGAGAAACATAGGAAGAATGAGATTTTTTAGTTTTAAGGCGTTGGTACCGTTTGAATGCTTTTTCCTTGTTGCGCACAGCAGTAGAACAAGCGTGAGTAAACCAAGATTTTTTTGCATTAGACTGAGAGAAAGAAAATGGAATGTACGCTTCCATGCCCGAGAGGATTACCTCTGTATTGTGTTCAGCACTCTTCTCGGGTCCTCGGCCACGGAAGCAGAAGTCATTCAATGGAAAATCAAAGAAGTACTGTCGAAGAACCTCCCAGTCGGCAGCGCCAAAGTGCCACAAGCGCCACCGGCTGGGAGGATCGGGTGGCCGTATTGGAGAGATAGGACAGGTAACGGAGATAAGTTTATGGTCGGAGGAGCCCAAAGGAGAGAAAGGATTGACAGCATAAGAAGAAGGGCTAGAACTCAGATATAAGTCAAGAATGTTTGGCCGATCTCCGAAGCGATCCGGGATACTATTTAGGTTATTTGATTTGAGCGGAGGAGTTACCTAATTATAAGATCGCGTGAGGCTAGAGATACGAATATCATAGTTGTAAGAAGAAAGTGCTAATGTGTGCGGAAACGAATAGTGATTAAAATGATTTGTTTACGATTGCCAGTCTTATATCCACCTAGAATACAGTCATTTACTGTATTTATTAGTGGCCCCTCCATCATTGACGATGCGCCCTACAAATGTTATGGCCAATCTTTGAACCCCTGGCTCGCCGTTAAAACGACCCGCCTAGGAGACTAAAATGTAGAGATTGCCAAATCTTTGTGATCGAACGCTCAAAAACACTCACGGACTGGTCCGTATAATGATTTGGGTACCACTACTGACAAACTAGTAAACAAATAATTAAAGGTGGGGGTGCATGGGTTGAGATGAACATGGAATAATAATCGCCAGCCTACACATAATTATCTTGCAAAATGCAACGGCACTGAAATAATAATTAACAATGGTATAAAGGATTTTGTGGATCATCTAAACCGGACCTGTGACATCATAGGAGTGTAAGTCCACCATCCTCTCCACGATGAGGATACTGGTGTGACGTCGGATCTCCCACCGTCAACAGCTCCGCATCACCACTGAGAAAACTCATTCATAATTTGAGTATTTCATAACCCTATTCCCTTTATTCATTGCATGAACAGTAGTTAAGTGCTGTTTAACCTCCACATAGTTCTGTAGTTGCCATGCACGTTATTTTATTGCTTTTCTGAATGATAAACATTGTTGTTTACATTTGTTATCCTAGCTTGTAGCAGACGACGCGCACCTCAAATCGACCTATCTTTGTATTTTCTTATTAACTCTAGTAGTTATCGTATTCAGTATCCTACTGTTGCTATATATATCTGTAATTTTAGTTGTTGCTTGCATGATCTTGTAGTAACCTTTGACTGATAACTTTCTTTATCTAAATATAATCCTGCTTGACTAGCCTGTTAACATAGGCAAATATGTTAATGTGTGTGGGAGTGCAAATTGGTTATATATGTGAGCAGACGATCGACACAGGAGTTTGCCCAACTAGTTTTCCGCCAAATTGCGTGGTCTACTATATGCTGACGTGTAAGAGAAGACGTCACAACCGGACCGATTAGGCGGGCTAGCTGTCAGGACGGAGTCAGTCGTTTACATACGGGTGAGTGGTGAACACGGCCATTGAGCTAATTAACATTGGTAGCAGAGCGTAGTTTGGAAAACAATGGCATGTTTAACTAAGAATTGCTCCTTGGTGCTCGCTCTTGTATTGGCAAATTTTTTCCGTCTGTGTACTCATACCTCATGCTTCCCAGTACCCTGGAAAGAAGCAAACATCCATCCAGTTCCTAAAAAAGGTGCCTCTTCAGATCCATCAAACTACAGACCAATAGCTATAACTTCCACTCTTGGTAAAGTCTTTGAAATTATATTAAATAATCACATAATTAAGCATCTTGAGAATAATAAATTAATCAGTGATAGGCAATATGGTTTTAGACGATGTCGATCAACTGCAGACATTCTTTGCCTTCTTACGCATCAAATCAACCAAGCTACAGACCAACATGGTAAACACATACAATAGCACTGGATATATCAAAGGCATTTGATAGAGTCTGGCATCAATCCTTATTGTCGAAGATGTCACACTATGGCCTTGCATCATTAGTTCCACTAATTTTTTCTTATCTTCATAACAGAAAAAAATATGTGTAATGGTAGATGGCCTTTATTCTCAATTTCACTCAATAAATACTGGTGTTCCCCAGGGATCAGTTTTGGCCCCAACTCTGTTCCTCATTCATATCAATGATCTCATATCTACCACTCATAATCCAATACATTCCTACGCAGATGACTCAACGCTCCACAGTTTCTTCACATTTACCAATTCTTTCACCCAACCCGATCTTATAAATTCAAAAATAAACACTTCAATTTCTCTAAAACAGGACCTTTCTAGAATTGAGGAATTGGGACAAAAGAATCTAGTTTCCTTTAATGCACAGAAAACCAAGTACTGTAGATTCAATTTTCTAACCGACAGAATCTCACTGACTCCCATATATTTGTTAATGATGTAAATATTCCCACTTCCCCTAGTATTGACATTCTCGGTGTAACATTAACTACTAACTTGAACTGGACACATTATGTTAGAAACATTGCTAAGAATGCCTCTAAAAAACTGGGACTCCTGTGCAGAGTTCGAGAATTCTTCACTGACGAGCAGTTGGCCGTAATATATAAAAGTCATGTGCGTTCTCAGATGGATTACTGTTCACCTCTGTGGAGTGGAAGTGGAGTGGTTGCATTGAGGCAGTTGGACAAAATTCAAAATAAAGCTATTAGATTAATCAATAACCCTGCAATCACACAGGACCTTCCTACATTATCCATACGAAGAAACATTGCATCCCTTGCATTATTCTACAGATATTTTCACAGCAATTGTTCCGAGGAACTTGCTTCAATTGTGCCGCCTCTCCACATCTTTCCCCGTAGAACTAGGGCAGCTGAGAGCGCCCATGAATTTACACTTTCCCCTCCACAATGCAGAACTTCTGCTTATCAAAATTAATTTATCCCTAGAACTACTACTCTTTGGAGTTCACTTCCCTCGAATTGCTTTCCACAAACTTACAATCTACAAATGTTTAAATCCAGTTGTTACAAACATTTTATGAATGGAGGATGCCTTTCGGCACATGGACCTTTTTGTTTTATCGGTGTTTTTCCTTCCTCCGTTCATTGTCTCTTAAAAAAAAAAAAAAAAAAGTGGCCACCGAAACTGGAGAATGAGGATGGGTATGAAAACTGGAAAAAAGATATAAACATTTGGTGTGAGTTGACAGATTTGGCCTAGAAAAAACTAATCTATGGCGGCCTAGTGACATGAATATGCGTACCTTCGTGTCTAAGTTTGAGCATATGTATTTTAAATGTTCGGAACAGGATATGACATTACCGGATGCAGTAAAGGCCTTGATGCTGTTGTCCGCTTGTAATTTGTCTGATAATGAAAGACAGTTGGCCATGTCTGCAGTTACTGAAGTGAGTTATGAACATATGAAGTCAGGTCTGTGCCGTATTTTTGGTGGTGAGACAGCAGCTGTTGGGACAAGTGTTGTGAATGTTAAAAGTAAACCTGTGTTTGTTACTGAAGGTAAAAGTGACATGAAGGAGGAGGAAGCATTGTATACAAGCGGTGTGGGTCGAGCACGGCCTTTAGCTAGAAGAGGTGCTATGAGAAGCCGTGGTAGAGGTTTTAATCATAGATATGGCAGGAAACAAAATCCTTTGGGGCCCGATGGTAGAGTGTCAAAATGTGCAGTTTGTGGTTCAAAATTTCATTGGGCTAGAGATTGTCCTGATGCATATGAGAATAAAGGGAATTTTTGTGAAAGGGATGATGCGGAAGAGACAGTGCATTTATCCATGTTTATGGGTTATGCTGGTGAGAATGACAAGCACAGTGGAAAGTTGCAGAAGCTTGTTGATGAAGCTAAGGGTTGTGCTGTACTGGATACTGGATGTTCTACAACTGTGTGTGGATCGGAATAGATTGAAAATTACATTCATGAGTTAAGTGATTATGAAAGAGCTCAAATTACCGAAGGCACTTCAACTTCGACTTTTACATTTGCGGATGGAGCCACAGTGCCATCGATGAAGCGAGTGACCTTGCCATGCCGGGTGGGCAATATGCGTGCGACTATCGTGACGGATATGGTAGAGTGTAACGTTCCTTTGCTTTTGAGTAAAAAGTCAATGAAAAAGGCGAAAATGGTGTTGGATTTTGAGACGGACATGGTGAGAGTTTGTGAACAAGACATTCGTTTGGAGTCTACGTCATCGGGACACTATCTGTTGCCCATTTCGTTCTGACTAAGCCAGAAATCCAGGAGTATGGTTACACTGACATCATTAGAAACTGGTGGAAAAGGAACTGCACTGAAGCTTCATAGACAGT
Organism: Paralithodes platypus; assembly: GCA_032716605.1. Taxonomy (NCBI): domain Eukaryota; kingdom Metazoa; phylum Arthropoda; class Malacostraca; order Decapoda; family Lithodidae; genus Paralithodes; species Paralithodes platypus. The sequence goes on along the minus strand of CM064548.1, from coordinate 25,267,727 downwards.
TTGGTCACCCTACCTATTGAAACTTGTGAAGGATGCGGGAATTAACAATGCTGACTTGGAACGGTCAATAAGTGAAGTGTCTGAAACCTGTGAAGTTTGTTGCAAATTCAAGAAGGTTAGGCCTCGTCCTGTGGTGTGCCTGCCTATGGCAAATAAATTTAATGAGACTGTGGCTATGGACTTAAAGGTTTGGAGGAGACAGTATTTTTTGGTTATGGTTGACTTGGCCACAAGATATTGCAGTGCGGTAGTAATTAATGATAAGTGTGCCTCTACCATCCTTCATGGAGTGTTTCGGAGCTGGATTACTGTATTTGGCCCACCAAGGAAGTTTCTTACCGATAATGGGGGTGAATTTAACAATACTGATATGTGTACGCTAGGTGAGACTTTTAACATAAAGATTATGGCCACAGCTGCTGGGAGCCCTTGGAGTAATGGGGTTTGTGAACGTAAGAATGCGGTGATAGGTGATACTGTGAGGAAAGTCATGGTAGATACACGTTGTAACTTAGAGGTGGCTTTGGCTTGGGCGATTTCTGCGAGGAACTATTCGGGCTTCTCGCCTAACCAGCTTATTTTTGGCTACAATCCTGTGTTTCCTAGTGTATTGGCCAATGATCCTCCTGCGTTGGGGACGCCTCTGTCCTGCATTGTGAGAGATAACTTGAATGCTCTTCACACAGCGAGACAGGAATTTCTGAGGATAGAATCCTGTGAGCGGTTGACCAGGGCTTTGCGGCACAACGTGCGCCCATGTGATTCGAACATTGTACAGAATGGTGATGAAATATTTTATAAGAGAAATGGCGGTCATGAGTGGCACGGCCCTGGTATCGTAATCGGCAGAGATGGGAAGCAAGTTTTGGTAAGACACGGGGGCATCTATGTGAGAGCTCACGAGTGTCGTATAGCGCCGGCTCCGGGAAAGGATACAGTGGTTGAGGTTTCCAATACTGAGTTGAGTGAGAAGGAATCCAGTGAAGAGTCTTCGGGAGCTGTGTCGCAATACCCTCCAGATGATGAGTCCGAGGATGGTGACATGGTGGACATTCAGCCTGCAGTAGCTGGTACATCTGCTGATCAGGCTTCTAAGATCAAGATTGGCCAGCGGATTAGAGGTATTCATGCAGAGAGTGGAGCGTCGGTGTCTGGAAAAATTGTAAGTTGTGCCGGCAAAGCAACTGGGACAACTTACAAAGAGACTCTGATGGCGGTATTGGCTGGGTGGATGTGCAGAAGGATTTTAGCACATGGAAAGTGGTAGATGATGATGTTGAAATGTTGATTCTGTTCCATTCTGAGGATGTTTTAAAAGCCAAGGACAGTGAGATTGAGAACTGGAGGAGTAATGATGTGTACGAAGAAGTTAATGACGTTGGACAAGATACTATTTCTGTCCATTGGGTGATGACTGAGAAAATAAAGAATGGCAAGCCAGTTGTTAAAGCACGTCTAGTAGCCAGAGGATTCGAGGAGGACACTGAGCATTTACGAAAGGACTCGCCTACGTGTTCGAAGGAAGCAGTACGTCTGGCTCTTGCGTTTGCCTCGGGTAACCAGTGGGTTTGTCACTCTATGGATGTGAAGGCGGCCTATCTGCAAGGGAACATGATTGAACGAGTGATTTATCTACGCCCTCATCCAGAGTATGCTGATGGTAGGCTGTGGAGGTTAAAGAAGACAGTTTACGGTCTATGTGATGCTGCCAGGCACTGGTATCTGCGGGTTAAGGATCAGCTGTTGTGTCTTGGAGCTCAAATGTCATCCTTGGATTCAGCATTGTTCTTCTGGAGTAATAGGGGCAACGTTGATGGCATCATATGTATATACGTGGACGATTTTCTCTGGGCCGGCACACAGGAATTTGAGCAACAAGTGATAGAACCAGTGAGTCAAGCGTTCCTGGTCGGCAGCTCGGAGTCAAGAGCCTTTAGATATGTAAGTTTGAACATCGTATCTGAAAGCGATGGCAGCATAACTCTTGATCAGTTCCAGTAGGCTTCATCCTTATTACCAATCACAATCAGCAGACAGCGCGCACTGATAAAAACGGGAGAATTGTCTGAATCAGAGAAGTCTGAGTATAGAGCATTAATTGGACAGTTGAGTTGGATAGCCACTCACACTAGGCCAGACATCGCCTTTGACGTGTGTGAGTTAAGTGTGGCCAAAAAACAAGCTACTGTTGCTGAATTGCTCAGGCTTAACAAGGTGATTGACAGGGTGAAGACAGATAACATGAAGATGTATATTCCAAGATTGGGACCCATCCATAACTGCCATCTGGAATGTTTCTCGGATGCCTCGTTTGCCAACCTCGCAGGTAATGGTTCCAAGGGTGGCTTTGTGATCTTTCTGAGAGATGCCGATGATAAGAGATTCCCAATATTTTGGCAGACTAGGAAGATAAGAAGAGTCGTCAAGTCCACTTTATCTGCAGAGACGCTAGCATTACTTGAGTGTGCGGAAGCTGCTGATTACCTCTCCAGCATTTTAAGAGAAATATCTGGGGGTGGAAGCTACAGAATAAAATGTTATGTAGATAATAAGAGCTTAGTAGACGCACTTCACTCACGCAAAAACGTAGACGACAGGAGATTGAGGATCGACATTGCAGTGCTGCGGGACATGGTGGACAGGGGAGAAATTGAAGAGGTATCTTGGGTGGAGACGTCACAGCAACTGGCTGATTGCTTGACGAAAAAAGGCGCCTCACCCGGGCGGCTGCAGGCTGCAGTCAGCCGGGATTAAATGGGATAACTTCTTTGTGGTATCATATATTTGTATGTGGCTGTACTACATACCAAAAAGGGCGAGTGTGATTTACATGTCGCCCACATTAAAAGAAGAGGACGAGAGTGTTAACATAGGCAAATATGTTAATGTGTGTGGGAGTGCAAACTGGTTATATATGTGAGCAGACGATCGACACAGGAGTTTGCCCAACTAGTTTCCCGCCAAATTGCGTGGTCTACTATATGCTGACGTGTAAGAGATGACGTCACAACCGGACCGATTAGGCGGGCTAGCTGTCAGGACGGAGTCAGTCGTTTACATACGGGTGAGTGGTGAACACGGCCATTGAGCTAATTAGCATAGCCTACAGTGTCACCAGCGCCATCTGTTGATCCAGTATATTAACCCCTTGTGTGCAGTTACACTTTATTCATATATAATCTCTATTTGGTGAATTGTATATTTAGTTACATATTCTATTATATATATATATATTTGTTTAGCTTTTTTAGGTAGGTTATTACCCCCTGGTAGCCTATTTCTTCATGTTTCATAATTTTTGTTTTCGGTTAGTCTAGGCTATCATCCCTAGTGGCCTATTTCTGCATACTTCAATTTTTTAATTTTCAGTTAGGCTATCACCGCTTGTGGCCTATTTCTGCGTACCGGTATTTGATCATTTTTGTTTTCGGTTATTTTTGTTTTCGGTTAGTCTAGGCTATCATCCCTGGTGGCCTATTTCTGCGTACTTCAATTTTTAAATTTTCAGTTAGGCTATCACTGCTGGTGGCCTATTTCTGCATACCGGTATTTAAATATTTTTGTTTTCGGTTATTTTTTGTTCGGTTAGGATAGGCTATCACCCCTGGTGGCCTATTTCTGTTTAAATAAAAAAAAAAAAATTGGGTTCGGCTATCACTGCGTATTTAAATTTCATTTGTTTTGTTTTAATTTTCGGTTAGGCTATCACCGCTGATAACCTATTTGTGCGTATTTCAAATTTTTTGTTTTCGGTTAGGCCTATTTAAGTAAGTGAAGCGACCTGAAGTGAGTGAAGTGTTTTTAAAGTGAGATAAGTGTTTTTAAAGTGAGTTAAGTGTTTTTAAGTGAGTGAAGTGATCTGAAGAAAGTGATCGTCACCATGCCTCGAGCCTGTACGAACTGCGCCGGTAGGTTTGGTGCTTCCATGTTTGCTCCTGCCGATCCACAAGTCTGCGGACTCTGCCAGCAACGAGAGGATTTGACAGCGAAATTGGATGAAGCCCACAACAAGATCAACGCCCTCACCAGGAAGCTGGAATCACTCCAAGAGTTTGTAACACTCAACGTTGGAGTATCACTAACTTCAATTGTTTCAACTCCAGCATCTACCACCGCCCCAATGTCAACTGCCAACAATCCAACACCTGCAGTAGCCACTGCAGCAGATGCTTCTGATGAACCTGAGCCGACATCAAACCAGGACAGCCGCCCTGTTCACCTTAGTCTCTCCCTCACTCCTCGTGCAAGGAGCCTGCTAGCACGAACAGTACCAAGCCCTCTCCCCCGTTCTAACCACTCCTCTCCCCAACCTGTACGCAGAGTCTCGCCACCACAGGTTTCCGGATTTACACCAGTGAGGAACGGTGCACGGCCAACGCAGAAAAGGTCTCATCTACCAGTCACAATGTCAAACAGATTTGAAATCTTGGTAGAGATGGAAGACGAACCAGAAGAGACCAGGCTCGTTGGGGATTCCATCCTACGAGGACAGGTCGAAGAGTTCTGCGACAGAGTCCCAAATCGACGAAAAAGATTTTGCATCCCAGGAGCTGGACTGGATGACATTGTGGAAGCCTTCGAAGATACTACAAAGGATGCAAACCAAAATACCCTTTTTGTCATCCATGTTGGTTCAAATGACGTCATGCGCACCAGATCCGAAGAGTTGATGGAGAAATATCGCAAGATGATCCAGCACTACAAAAAAAAGTCAAGGAATATCATCATCTCAGGCATTATCCCCAAGATCGACGCACCTGACAAATTCTACGACAAAGCCTTCAGCACAAATAGCCGACTAAAATATTTGTGTCTGAAGGAAGAAGTTGAATTCATCAACCTCTGGGATAATTTCTATAACCAGCCTACCCTGTTCCGCAAGGATGGCGCCAGGCACGTGCAGAGGGGGGGGGGGTGTGCCCGAGCACCTGCCCCTTTTGCCCCTTGTGTTGAAAGTGCCCTTTTACTGTGCCTGGACTCTAGCATGATCTCAACTTTATCAACGATTTTCCTAAGGCCCACAAAAATTAACCAATTGCCAGGTATAAAATGCTACCCTCGCACAGTAAACTAAATGCACAGTAGTAACATTTACTATACTTAATCAACAATTTAGGCTGAATGCCATTACTAAAACAAATAGTTACGGTAGCGTAGTTACCCCTAAAATTATTTTCAGAAGTTTTTTTTCATGCAATTACGTTTTTATATTAATCTTATCAATCTGGCTAGTTTCTCAATTTCAACTGACGGATAAGGTTAAGAAGATAATATATTAATACTTACTATAATTATACAGAGATCTGCTGGAAACCCAGATCATATTTTACATTTAAAGCATTCTGGAATGCTAGCGTTACGAACGTCCAAATCGTTGTTTACAAACTGCACTCGGTAGGTGAAGGGGCAAGGAGGAGGTATAGTCTGGTGTTTCCCTGGTTTATCATTTCTCTCTCCATATATATATATATATATATATATATATATATATATACAGTATATATATATACAGTATATATAAATAAATATATATATATATATATGTATATATATATATGTTAGTATAGCCAGGTGTTAAAAGCAATAGCAGTTTCAGCATTCAGGATTTTATTGTTACAGCTTTCAATAGTTCTAACAATTTTCCTCTGGGGTTCAGAGATGAGGTACTAAAGGTTAGCAAAATTCATGGTGGATCCAACGTTTCACAAGTAAACATCTTGCATCTTCAGGGAATGGAGAGGTAATGATTAGAGTAGGGACAAAGCATCATATTTATACAAAATTCGAGGATCAAGTAGAGGGAGGTGGGCGGAGCTACTGGGTGTGTGGTGGCTGTTCATTGGTGGAAGGCAGTCTATTCGCGAGACGGGCACTAAATCTTATCGGTGGTTGGTTGTTGGCTGTGGGTGGCTGTGATTGGTTGGTGTTGTCAGTTGTGTGCTGAGCGTGGAAGCGTGAGGGAGGGGGGCATGGGGCGAGAGGAGGGGCGGGGCAGCATGCCTGTAGCGCTTGCCTGAAGGAAGAATTTGAAGGTCTTGTGTTTGGTTGTTGATGCTGGGGTTGAGTGTTTGGATGTATAGAGCTTCTAAAATAGCTAGTCTTCTGGGGTCTGATTCTTTGTCGAGTATGGTGGTTTGTTTGTCTAGGTCGGCACGAGTTAGGGCAAGATGGTGGGGGGCTTGATAGTGATCTTTTATAGTGCCAGATTGAAGGTGGAGGGTTAGTCGACGGGAAAGGCGAGTCTGTGTCATTCCAACATAGGATAGGGGTCCACAGTCCCCAGAGGTGCAAATATGCTGGTATATCACATGATCGTCTTTCGGTTGGTTGGTGGAAATGGGGCGGTTACGGAGGACAAGGTTGGAGGTCTTAGGAGATTTGTAGTAAATAATGAGTTTGATTTTATTGTCAGGGTTGGTAGGGAGGACGTTTTTGTTAATTATTTCTTTCATAATGGATTTGTCTGTTGTGTGGTCGGAAGACATGTAGTTTCTGTAGAAAAATGTAATGTCATTGGCCGGGTTGGTGCTAGGGGGGTCTTGTTTGTACCATTTTTCTAGGTGGTGGTTGATGGCATTGGTGACGTCAGTGTTGGAATACCCATTGTTGCCTAGAACCTGGGTGAGCCTTTCCAGTTCATTGTGTGTGTCATTCCAGGTAGTGCAATGGGTGAGGGCTCTCCTGACATAGGCGGCGATGGTGGACTGTAGGTATCGTTTAGGGCATTCACTTTCCCCATTAAGACATTGGCCATTGTTAGTAGGTTTGGTGTACACGGTAGTTTTGAAGCCGTGGTCGTGGAGGGAGACAAGGAGGTCGAGGAAGGGTAGATGTCCATCGGTGGTTTCTTCGTATGTGAAGTTGAGTCCGGAGGCGGCCATGAAGCGCTGCTGGAGGTCCCTGAGTTCGCCCAGGTCCTTCACCCGCACGACGATATCATCGATGTAGCTGCAGTAGACAGTGGGCCGGTGGGCAGCCAGGAGATCCTCTTCGATAGTTCCCATGAAGAAATTGGCGAACAGGACCCCCAGGGGGCCTCCCATCGCTACACCGTCGATTTGCTGGTACATATTCCCGCGGGGGCAGAGGAAAGGGGACTCCTTGGTACATAGTTCCAAGTGTCCATACTTAGTGTACTCAAACTAGTATGAACAGTCTCGATGTTACGTAATCTGGGTTGATGTAGCGTTACGTATCTTTCCGTAGTCTTAAGTTGAACGCTTCCATAACCTTGGTCGAACGTTCCAGGATTGGGTAGAATATATTATTCTATAATAGTATATGGGAAAGTATTGTAGGATTATAATTCCCATATATATATATATGTGTGTATTATTTAAGATTGTTTATAAGTATCTCATTGTAAAGAAGATGGGATACATTTTCCATATGTTATGCGCGTGCGCGGTATGTCACGACAGAGACGAACATAACGCGCTCGCTCACTCTCCAACCAACCTCCGTCCCAGCTACACACGCTAAGCCTTCTTTCTTCTAGTTATTTCACCAGGTGTTTTCGCTTCACTTTTCATCTCATATTCCATATAGTCACTACATCATCATCTTTGTTAATTAGCACAACTTAACGTAAATATCTAGCCTATCCTAGCCTATTGTAGCCTCTTTTCATACTTTGTTTACTAACCACTTCCAGTTATCTAGCCTATTTTCCGCCATCCTCCAATCACCAGCTGAGTTCATCAAAAGGTAATTATATTTCTATATGGTTAATACTTATTCAATATCAAATATACAGTCCACTTATCTAAATTAGCCATATAATTGGTCCTTCGACCTTTCACTTGTTTGCCCCCCCCCACCCCCCCCTTTTTGTGTTGGTGGTGGCCTAGCCTACGTGGTTATATATTTTTTTGTGCCGTATTTGCGTCTATCCCTCATGGCCCAGGGCTTTTGGCGTCATGGTGCCGCGGGTGGTGGGGTAGGGGAAGATTATCCTGCGGTGGTTGATAGGCCGTACCCAGTATAGGCCGTATGCGTACCCAGGCCCAATTAGGAAGGTGGCAATTTGGGGCCACTCCTACGTCAGGGATTTGTACGTGGACCAAGCCGTCCACAGGCCTTTCTTTTCCGTGACTCCTCTGGCCGCCCCAGGTGCCCGCGTCAGCACCTTGAGATCAACAGTAGCCTGGGGTCAGTTTTTAGAGCTGAAGCCCGACTTGACCTTCTTGGTGATAGGAGGAAACGAAATAAGGAGCGGGGTCAGTCCGAGAGGGATTGCGGAGGGGATTGAGGTCCTAGCTGAGGAGGTGGTGCGGCTCTCGGGAGGAGAAGTCCGGGTGATTGGGGTAGAGAAGCGACAGGCTCCACGAGGGGTCTCTACGGGCGAGTTTAATCGCATAAGAAATGCGGTTAACCGATGGCTAAAGCGCCATATCCCCTTCACCCGGGAGCGCTATCAGTCGATGAATACCTCTGAGGCTGACTTCAGTCCCGACGGGGTACACCTCACGCACGAGGCATCAAAGCGTCTCTATTCGGAGATCTTGGCCACCTGTCATCGGTGCTTTATGCAAGACGAATTTGCCATGGTTGCCAGGTCATACGACGAGATGTTTGCCCACCATGACGTTAGAGTTGATCAACACAATCAGTATAGCCTGGAATAGTAAGCCTTCAAATCGGTACAGTATATTAATTAAATTTTGATTGTAAAACCTTTAGGCCCAAATTATATAACACTTGATTGGCACTAAGATTAAAATCATCCATACTGTATTGTATAATAATTTCAAAAGGTAAGGTTATTAAATTCTATATCAAATTTATACTGTCCAATAACTTCTTTATAAATTCACATGTCATTCTAAATTATTCTCTCGTCGTGTGCCCTGGAGGCGGGGTACTATGATAGCTGATAGGCTGAGTGTGTGTTAATCCAACTCAAACCTTTTTTTCCTTGTGACTTCTTGAGATGAATTTTTCTTGTGTACAATTTTCACATTTATTAAATTAATAATATAGAATTAGCGGTACCCAGTGAGTTTAGCCTGTTTCAATTACCCTATAGGCTCACACTCTTTTACTTTATTATAACTTTAAACGGTACTGCTCTTTTTGACATCTGGAGACTTTTGGCCTATACTGTATTGTACTAAATTTCCCTCCCGACTTTTCTTAACTTATGGCGTAATGAATCTATAATTTCATAACTATTACGTAAGGAGTTAAATTGAAAAGCTCCAGATTGCTTGTCTACATAGCGCACAATTCTTATTCCGCATTTTTGTGAGGGTGTTTTATTTTCGGCTCACGATTTAATTTGATTTCTCGGAGTACTGTATTTGTTAGCCGCAACTTATTCGGTCTGGCATTATTAGTTTGATTTAACGTAATTAGAATTCCTTCCTCTATAATCATGGCTAAAAGTGTACAAAAGCGTCGGGCTGGACTTAAGGGCTCTTTGACGGTCTTGACCTCTGATATTGACGAATTCCTTGATTCGGCGTCTAGAGTGGAGGTGGAGGCCAGGTTGCTCAGTATTCAAAAGCAACTTGACAAGTATGAGGTCACACAGGAGGACCTGGCCGACACTTGCGAGGACGCCGAGTATATCGAGGTGATCAGAGAGGATACCCTATATATGGAGGGCATACAAGTAATCGTTGCCACACTGAAGGGGATCCTGATTACAGAGGTCAAGAAGGAGGTCAGGAAAGAGCCAAAGAAATCCGCAGTCAAATTACCCCATCTTACTCTCTCAAAATTTGAAGGTGATGCCACCATGTGGTCGGGATTTTGGGAGATGTTTAAGTGTACCATCCATGACAATCCCGACCTAACAGATATACAACGCTTCACCTATCTAAAGGGTCAGCTTCAGGGTGATGCACATAAGCTAGTCGAAGGATTCATAATCGAAAGTGCAAGCTATGCCCCAGCAATTGAGCTCCTGCAAGAGACATATGGGCATCCAGATCGAATCAAGGCAGCTTATGTTACCAAATTCAATCAATTAGTGTCACCCAAACACCAAACAGCTGACCTGAAGGACTTCTATGCCAATACAGAGAGTGTGATGAGGTCAATCATTAGCCATGGTATTTGTCTGGAGGAATTTTGTGTGGTGACTCTTGTCAATAAGTTACCATCACCACTAAAAGAAACCATAAAACGGGAAATGGGAGACTCGAGCCTGGATTATAAGAAATTCACTCATTGCCTCCAGGCTGAAGTGTACAATATGGCGGGTCAAGACAGAGTAGGGGGTACACCCATGGCTACGGCAACATTTACCGCCCAGAGTGAGTACAGGAAATTCAACTGTGTTCTGTGTAGTGGCACCAATCATTTATGGTACAAGTGTATGAAGTATAAGACAGGGCCTCTTAAAGTTAAAAGAGCCCGTCAACTACGTCTCTGCACTGGGTGCTTGTCAAAAGACCATGGCCATTCGGGTTGTACTAATCCTAACATAAGAAGCTGCAAGTTTTGTAAGGGCAAACACTTTCATTCCCTGTGTACACAAAAACAAGGGAAAGAAAGTAGACCAGCGGAGGATAACACCAAGAGAGAGCATACTGCTGCTACTTCAACTACAATGTCCGTTGCCACAGGTAAAAATACAGTAATCTTGCCCACCGTACAGCTGCCGGTAAAGGGTAAGGATAATAATTGTGTTAAAATCAGATCGCTACTTGACCAATGTTCTCAGAGGACCTTTGTGAAGTCTTCTGTTCTATCCTCCCTTTCCTACATTTCTAAAGGAACTGAGGAGTTATGTCTTCACGGATTTACCGGGAAACAGGCCTCTAGGGAATATAAAGTTGTGGCACTGCAATACAAACACAGAGGTAAATTTCATCATCTAGACGCAATAGTGGTTGATGAATTGCCAGACCATAAAGGTGAAATTGACCTAAAGTCTAAACTGGTTAGTTTACAAAGTAAAGGCATAAAATTAGCCGATCCTCACGCAACGGAGACAGATCAGCTGGAGCTGCTCATCGGAGCGGATCATTACTACGATATAGTGCGACCTGGGTATAAAAGGTCAGGTAGCCTAATTCTGCTTCCTACCAAGTACGGGTACGCCATCAGTGGTTCATATGTGACACAGCCTACAAGCTCCAGCACAGAAGTAATTACTGTATTGAAAGTAGCAGTAACACCAATGGACGAATACATATCCACTGGCAATATTCCACCATGCAAAAATGACTTAAATGTTTTGTGGGAATTAGATCATATCGGGATAACCCCTAAGGAATATTCACTGGTTGAGCGTCAAGCACTATCGTCGTACGAGGATACCGTTACCTACGATCCCGACAGCCAACAGTATAAAGTGAGACTGCGCTGGAACAATTCCAAGGATCAGCTGCCATCTAACAAGGGCTTGGCCATAGGCCGTCTTCGGGGACTTCAGAAAAGATTCCTCAAGGAGCCTGACTTTTGCGAGGAATACTCAAAAGTCATAAAGGAACAGGTGTCCCGTCGGATACCGGGCATTACTTGGCTCATCATGGTGTAGTCAAGGAGAGCAAAACTACGCCAGTGCGTATTGTCTTCGACTGTTCCGCCAAGATGAGTGAACGTCATCCTAGTCTTAATGACTGCCTGTACACTGGACCCTCACTGGTGCCAGATTTGGCGCAGGTTTTGCTTCGGTTTCGACTCGGTAAGTATGCCTGGGTGTCTGATATTGAGAAGGCATTTCTCATGTTAAGACTCCATGAAGACGACCAGGACTATACGCGATTTATGTGGCCCAAGTATCCGAGGCAACTGAATTCTCCCCTAATTTGTTACCGGTTCCGGGCAGTTTTATTTGGAGCGACTTGTTCCCAATTCCTTTTAAACGCCACCATTTTGAAACATTTGTCTTATGTCAGTGCAGATCCGCAGATTATTCATCAGATTCGGTCAGGGTTGTATATAGACAATTTACTGGGTACAGGAAATGAAGAAGATTTCCTGGTTGATACCTACGCTGTAGTCCGAGAGATTATGAATGACGCCCATCTACATTTGCGTGAATGGGCGACTAATAATTCTGTTTTGCGGACTGTACTCCAACGGGATGGGGTGGCGCTGTATAGCAGGAACATGTTAGAGTGCTAGGGTTTTGGAATACGGACACCGATACCCTCTCATTCGGCGTTCAGTACGCGCAATATTCGCAGATTACAAAACGAATTTGCTTGAGTATGACAGCTAAACTTTTTGACCCCTTGGGGATAGTTCTACCGGTGTCGATCAAATCGAGATTATTCCTTCAGCAATTATGGAGGATAAAATTAGGATGGGATGAAGTTTTGACTGGCGATCTGGTTCAGGAGTGGGATGACATTATTTCGGATCTTCGTCTCTGTAAGGGTTTTAATTTTCCTCGGAGAGTTGTCATGGACCATCCTGTTTCCGTTCATGCCTTCTCAGACGCTAGCAAGGTCGCGTACGGCACCGCCATATACTTTGTTGACACAAGTGGCAGCCGTCTCGTCATAGCGAAGGCGAAAGTCGCCCCGATCAAATCCCTTTCCATCCCAAAATTAGAGCTGACTGCAGTTCTGTTGGCTGCTAGACTCGTTCACTTTGTAGAGGAAACCTTTAAAAATTTGCTAAATGTCTCAGAGATTGTTGTATGGAGTGACAGCCAAATTACGCTCTACTGGTTACATAGCCGTAAGAAGCTACCAGTGTACGTCACCAACCGTGTCGACGAAATTCGTAACCTGCTCCCGACCGCACAGTTCCGGTATGTGTCTACCAAAGAGAATCCAAGTGATTGCATTACTCGTGGTGTATCTGCTAAATTTCTCAAATCTTCTGCGTTGTGGTGGGATGGCCCATGCTGGCTTAATGATCCCAACGAATGGCCAGAAAATATAGATTTGAGCGAGCAACACACTGCTATTGTGGCACCGGTAATTGACTCGGTGCCTGACGAAGACACACGGTTATGGGAGTGGGATAGATTCAGCAGCTATGAAAAGTTACAACGTGTTACAGCATGGGTGATACGATTTGTAGAAAATGTAAAAGCAAAAATTAAAGGCACACCGTCCACAGGTAGTGCTTACCTCAATGTGAACCAAACCTGCGAACTACCCCAGGTGACCCTTACAAAGTTACCGGGGTTGACTACAGTGGAGCAATCCCTGTGAAAGATTCACCCAATCTTAAGGTGTACATGATACTTTTCACTTGTGCTGTTACCAGGGCAATTCACCTGGAACTGGTCACCAACCTCACTTGTGATAGCTTCCTACATGCCTTCCGAAGATTCTGCAGTAGACAGGGATATCCACGTATCATGCTGAGTGACAATGCAAAGACTTTCATAGGGGCATCTACATATCTCAAAGAAGTGAGCAACAATCCTAAGATTCAGACCTGCCTAGCGGATGTAAAATGCGAATGGCGTTTCATTCCCGCCAGAGCGCCTTGGATTGGCGCCATATGGGAGAGAGCCATAGGCATCGTGAAGGCGGGTCTGAAGAAGGTGTTGGGTAGAGCTCTCATCTCGATTGAGGAACTCAACACCATTCTCTTGGAGATTGAAGCCACCGTAAATGATCGCCCTCTATACTATGCTTCTGGTGATTTGGAAGACCTTACCCCATCACACCCTCAGTACTGGTACGTGGATACAGACTGCGGGATCTTCCAGAAGAGCATGACGAGGATACTATGGAAGATCCAGACTACATAAGTAAGGAAGTGATATCGGCCCGCTACAAATATTCGTAAATTATCGCGAGATATTGGCATCGCTGGTCAACAGAATATCTGTTGACTTTAAGGGAAGCGCAAAGGAATAAACTAACACCATTAAAAGGTCATTGGCCTAGGGTAGGGGACGTGGTAACCATCCATGAGGAGGGCCCGCGCGCATTTTGGAAATTGGGTCGGATAGAGGAGTTATTACCAGGTCGTGATGGTGAGGTTCGGGTAGCAAAGGTTCGCACCAGGACTGGAGTAATCACACGGCCAACAGTCCGACTATATCCTCTTGAGGGTGACCTCGATCGCAAGGACACCCCCTCGGATCAGTTATCCATTGAAGTCCCCTCTCTGGCTTCTACTTCGGCGCAGCCTGTTGATGCGTCTGGCGAACGCCCACGTCGACAGGCAGCCCAGATATCCTCCCAAGCTTGGCGGGATAAGATTGCCTCCGGGCAAATCTAATCATGTAAATATTGTATATTTTCTGTTGGTGGGAATATGTCCATACTTAGTGTACTCAAACTAGTATGAACAGTCTCGATGTTACGTAATCTGGGTTGATGTAGCGTTACGTATCTTTCCGTAGTCTTAAGTTGAACGCTTCCATAACCTTGGTCGAACGTTCCAGGATTGGGTAGAATATATTATTCTATAATAGTATATGGGAAAGTATTGTAGGATTATAATTCCCATATATATATATATGTGTGTATTATTTAAGATTGTTTATAAGTATCTCATTGTAAAGAAGATGGGATACATTTTCCATATGTTATGCGCGTGCGCGGTATGTCACGACAGAGACGAACATAACGCGCTCGCTCACTCTCCAACCAACCTCCGTCCCAGCTACACACGCTAAGCCTTCTTTCTTCTAGTTATTTCACCAGGTGTTTTCGCTTCACTTTTCATCTCATATTCCATATAGTCACTACATCATCATCTTTGTTAATTAGCACAACTTAACGTAAATATCTAGCCTATCCTAGCCTATTGTAGCCTCTTTTCATACTTTGTTTACTAACCACTTCCAGTTATCTAGCCTATTTTCCGCCATCCTCCAATCACCAGCTGAGTTCATCAAAAGGTAATTATATTTCTATATGGTTAATACTTATTCAATATCAAATATACAGTCCACTTATCTAAATTAGCCATACCAAGAGCATCTTCAGGGCCTTCTCCGGGATGTCCAGGGGGGGGGCGTATTAGGGCAGTGGTAAACTCGACGTAGGATAAATTCTATGGTCTTGTCAACGGGCACGTTGGTAAACAAACTCTCTACGTCGAGGGAGGCGATGATGTGGTCGTTAGCTGGGGGGGCATCTCGTAGAATTTCTAGGAAGTCATAAGCAGAGTTGAGGTTGTATTGCCGTGGAACAAAAGGGGTGAGGAGTTTGTTCAGGGCCTTGGCTGTCTGGTAGGTAGCAGTAGGGATCTGTGATATGATGGGGCGGAGGGGATTCCCGGGTTTGTGGGTTTTTATAGTACCGTAAGCATAACCTGGGGTGAATTCGCCGATGAGTTTCTTCAGGTGCATGCCACCGGCTTTGGCGTTGATAGCAGTGATGGTGGTGTTGGCTTTCCTTTTTATTTCGTCAGTAGGGTTGCGAGTGATCCTTTTGAATTTGTTCTTATCACTAAGAATGTTGTCCATTTTCCGTAGGTATTCTTCTTTTCCGTGTATCACAAGGCAGGAGGCCTTATCAGCTCGTCGGATGATGATGTTGGGGTTCTCTTTTAGTTGTTTAGCAGCTTTGAAGTGGTGTTTGTTGAGGAGCTTGCTTTGGTGGGATCCCCTGGTTTTGGCGGCTTCTGCTAGTAGGGTTGGTTGTAGGGCTGGGGTGGTGGTGATCTTGCCGTCTTTCTGGAGTCGTAGGATGTCATCCAGTAGGACTTCAATTTCAAGGCGTTTTCGGTGGGGTCCCGGCTTGGAAATGTAGTGGCAATTTAAGCCTTTGTTCAGGAGGTCTTCTTGGTCCGGCGTTAGGGTAGTGTTGGTGAGGTTAATATATCCTTTTGTTGGCTTGGGAAGTTTTATGTTTCCACCGTATAGACAGGAGAGGTTTTGGATGGTAGTGTTCTCTGTTTGTAGTCTGTGTTGTTCGTTGAGTTGTTTGAGTTTTTGGTTGATTTCTGTTTTGATGTGGTTAGGGGTGGTTTCTTCTTCATCCCATTTCTGTAGCAGGGCGTCACGTTCATATCGGAGATTGGTGGTGGTCTCTCGTTTCTCAGCTAATTCTTCTTGTATCAGTTCTTCACGAAACTGGCAGGTGCTAGTACGATGTCTGGCATTCTCGTTGTGGAGTTTTATGTTAGTATAGCCAGGTAATAGATTCTCTTTTAAACAGACGAGGTTAAAAGCAACCTCTAACAACTAAACAGAACAACTAAAAGAGAACCCCAACATCATCATCCGACGAGCTGATAAGGCCTCCTGTCTTGTGATACACGGAAAAGAAGAATACCTACGGAAAATGGACGACATTCTTAGTGATAAGAACAAATTCAAAAGGATCACTCGCAACCCTACTGACGAAATAAAAAGGAAAGCCAACACCACCATCACTGCTATCAACGCCAAAGCCGGTGGCGTACACCTGAAGAAACTCATCGGCGAATTCACCCCAGGTTATGCTTACGGTACTATAAAAACCCACAAACCCGGGAACCCCCTCCGCCCCATCATATCACAGATCCCTACTTCTACCTACCAGACCGCCAAGGCCCTGAACAAACTCCTCACCCCTTTTGTTCCACGGCAATACAACCTCAACTCTGCTTATGACTTCCTAGAAATTCTATGAGACGACCACATTATCGCCTACCTCGACGTAGAGTGTTTGTTTACCAACGTGCCCGTTGGCAAGACCATAGATTTTATCCTACGTTGAGTTTACCACTGCCCTAATACGCCCCCCCCTGGACATCCCGGAGAAGGCCCTGAAGACGCTCTTGGAACTATGTACCAAGGAGTCCCCTTTCCTCTGCCCCCGCGGGAATATGTACCAGTAAATCGATGGTGTAGCGATGGGAGGCCCCCTGGGGGTCCTTTTCGCCAATTTCTTCATGGGAACTATCGAAGAGGAACTCCTGGCTGCCCACCGGCCCACTGTCTACTGCAGGTACATCGATGATATCTTCGTGCGGGTGAAGGACCTGGGCGAACTCAGGGACCTCCAGCAGCGCTTCATGGCCGCCTCCGGAATCAACTTCACATACGAAGAAACCACCGATGGACATCTACCCTTCCTCGACCTCCTTGTCTCCCTCCACGACCACGGCTTCAAAACTACCGTGTACACCAAACCTACTAACAATGGCCAATGTCTTAATGGGGAAAGTGAATGCCCTAAACGATACCTACAGTCCACCATCGCCGCCTATGTCAGGAGAGCCCTCACCCATTGCACCACCTGGAATGACACACACAATGAACTGGAAAGGCTCACCCAGGTCCTAGTCAACAATGGGTATTCCAACACTGACGTCACCAATGCCATCGACCACCACCTAGAAAAATGGTACAAACAAGACCCCCCTAGCACCAACCCGGCCAATGACATTACATTTTTCTACAGAAACTACATGTCTTCCGACCACACAACAGACGAATCCATTATGAAAGAAATAATTAACAAAAACATCCTCCCCACCAACCCTGACAATAAAATCAAACTCATTATTTACTACAAATCTCCTAAGACCTCCAACCTTGTCTTCCGTAACCGCCCCATTTCCACCAACCAACCGAAAGACGATCATGTGATATACCAGGATATTTGCACCTCTGGGGACTGTGGACCCCTATCCTATGTTGGAATGACACAGACTCGCCTTTCCCGTCGACTAACCCTCCACCTTCAATCTGGCGCTATAAAAGATCACTATCAAGCCCCCCACCATCTTGCCCTAACTCGCGCCGACCTAGACAAACAAACCACCATACTCGACAAAGAATCAGACCCCAGAAGACTAGCTATTTTAGAAGCTCTATACATCCAAACACTCAACCCCAGCATCAACAACCAAACACAAGACCTTCAAATTCTTCCTTCAGGCAAGCGCTACAGGCATGCTGCCCCCCCTCCTCTCGCCCCGTGCCCCCCTCCCTTACGCTTCCACGCTCAGCACACAACTGACAACACCAACCAATCACAGCCACCCACAGCCAACAACCAACCACCGATAAGATTTAGTGCCCGTCTCGCGAATAGACTGCCTTCCACCAATGAACAGCCACCACACACCCAGTAGCTCCGCCCACCTCCCTCTACTTGATCCTCGAATTTTGTATAAATATGATGCTTTGTCCCTATTCTAATCATTACCTCTCCATTCCCTGAAGATGCAAGATGTTTACTTGTGAAACGTTGGATCCACCATGAATTTTGCTAACCTTTTGTAACTCATCTCTGAACCCCAGAGGAAAATTGTTAGAACTATTGAAAGCTGTAACAATAAAATCCTGAATGCTGAAACTGCTATTGATTTTAACCTCGTCTGTTTAAAAGAGAATATATATATATATAAATATATATATATATATATATATATATATATATACTGTACATTGCATTTGTCGATGGTGTTGAGAAACTGCAATTTCCGCTCTACAATTGGATAGGCAGCAAGGCTAAGGCATGCAGCATTTCAGTACGGTACCCTATCCTAGACCTATAGCCTAGGTCGGCCAGTGTATTTTTTGACAAGGGACTGGAGTTTTCGCAGAGAGGCTCCAGTCCTGACGATATTATTTACTTACAGTGTGCTGGCTTAATAATCCATTAGGGTTGATAGCCTCAGAAAGTCCCATTTTAACCAAAATTTTAACTAGGGTCTAAGTATTTTTGAAAGGTAGGGAAGCAAAACAGGTTGAAGTATTTACATCATTATTTTGTTTTATAGTGATGCAAGCTATTGGTTTATAATAAAATAATGATTGAATAATCAATAAACACTATGGAGAACATTTGAAGTTGAAACCGTGGGCTAGGGTTACAAGAACAAAAGCACTGGAACAGCGCGTAGCCGCAGCGCTTATCTCCGTTCCTGGTTCCATTGCCCTTTAGAGCCTGCTGTTATCAACCCAATACAGGGGGCCAGGTGCTACTGCATTTTTGTGGGTTACCACACTTTGCTTCCCTAGAGGCCGAGGGGATGTCACAACTGTCCATTAACACTAGGTAGCCTACCTATTTCGTTGCTTAGGTGAACAGTTCAACAGAGGCATTGAGTGTTCATTGGTGTATGTTTGGTGTCAGTTATGCAGAAAGATTTCTTGATTATAGTATTGTTGTAACTTACATGAAATTAAATTTAAAACATTTCAGCTGCGTGTATATTTAATTCATTCACCATTCACCATTCAGCTAGGTGCCCTTTTTTCAGTTTGAGCACCTGCCCTTAACTAAGTCTCTGCACGGGCCTGGATGGCACTCGTCTAAACCCTGTGGATTCAGCACGCATGGATCGTCTCCTACACGAAGCAGTCCGCAACCATGGATCAAAAAACGCCATCCGAGAAGAAGCAGCAGTGACATATATCATCTAACGCCAAGCAAAAAACAGAGGCAACCGAGGACCACCAGCGATAAGGACTAAAGACAGCGAGGACCGAGGACAGCCATGAACATAAATGTAGATCCGACAAGAACCAAAAATATCATTAAAGAGCGTTCTGTGAGTTCTAAAATAACAAATTTAAAGGTTTTCTATGCAAATGCTCGTAGCATACGCAAATTTTTTTCAGATTTTGAGGAGCTAGTACTTACAGAAAATTATAATGTGATTGGCATAACAGAATCTTGGCTCAATACAGAAGATAGAGGCTTTTTAGCAGAATATTCACTTCCCGTTTATGTAATGTTTGAGAAAAGCCGAATAAATAGAAATGGAGGTGGCGTTTTACTTTATATCAAAGAAAGTTTTAACCCTACCCTCTTGTCAAAACCTCAAATTGTGAATGTCGACACATCTTTTGTGCTAATAAAGAATAATCTATCTATCTATCTATATGCTCAGGCCCAATCCCAATTTTGGGGGTAGCCGACTCAAGACCGAGCAAGAACAGGGAAAACACAAAAACAACATAAAACAACAAATAAACACAGATAAAAAGCACAAACTCACACACATCCAGGTCACCCAGGAGAAGACCCAGAGACCAGGGTCACCAAGGTCGCTCCAGCACTCCCCCGACCCCCGACCACCCGGAGAGGTTCCGATCTCGGCAGGCAGACATGCAGCGGAGCCAAAGCCACAAGCCCTCCCACCACACTTCCAGGTGCACCCTTCATATTAATCGTCTCCCCGGGCCAGGCGCCTGATGGACTATTATCTAGTCCAACTTGCGCCCGACCCCTTACTCCAAATGACCACGTGTTCACTCAACTATTCACAAGCATTCTCCATTCACTTCTGTCCACCACCACTTCCCCTGCCTGATCTATAGTCATTCCTCTATCATCCAAAGCCTTTCTTACACAGTCTCTCCATCTCAATGGGGGTCTTCCTGCCCTTCTATCTCTCCCTTGTACCTGACTCACATATTCTCTTTGTAAGCCTTTCATCTCCCATTCGTTCAACATGACCATACCAGCTCAGCACCCTTCTGTCCACTCTGGCTGACAAATGTTCCTGCTGCCCCACTCTCCTATGTATCTCTTCATTCCTCAATCTGTCTCTATGAGTAACTCCACACATACTCCTCAAGCAGCTCATCTCCATCACATCCAGCCCTCTTTTCTCCTCTTTCTTCAGAGCCCATGCCTCAGCCCCATACATCACTGTTGGCACAACAATTCCTTGATACAGTGCACTTTTTACTTTCACTCCGAGATTTCTCGTCTTCCACATACTTCCCATTGCTCCGAAAACCTTCCTTCCTTCACACACTCTCTGTTTTACCTTCACTTCCATACCTCCACTCCTGCTTATCATTCCTCCTAGATATTTAAAACACTCTACTTGTTCCAATATTTCCCCATCCAGCCTCACATCTACATTCACCCTATGCTCTCCCCTATTACACACCATTACTTTACTTTTATTGACGTTCACCTTCAGTTTCCTCCTTCCACAAACCACACCAAACTCTTTGACTACCCACTGCAGTTTCTCATCAGAATCCGCCACCAATGCTGTGTCATCAGCAAACAGCAACTGATTCAACTCCCAATCTCTACCATTCTTCCCTACTAAACCCAATCCTCTTCCCATAGTTCTCCTTTTCACCTCCCTCACCACACCATCCATAAACATATTAAACAGCCATGGTGACATTACACAACCCTGTCGCAAACCTACCTTTACCTCAAACCATTCACTCAACTCACCATTTCCTACTCTCACACATGCTCTGCTCCCTTCATAAAAACTCTTAACTGCTTCTAACAAATTTCCTCCTATTTCATAAATCCTTAACACCTTCCACATTGCTTCACGGTCCACACGATCATACGCATTTTCCAAGTCCATAAAAGCCCAAAATATCTCCTTATGCTTCTCTAAATACTTCTCGCATAACTGTCTTACTGCAAACATCTGATCCACGCACCCTCTTCCCCTCCTAAAACCGCACTGTTCTTCTCCTATTGCAACTTCCGTACACTTTATTATCCTCTCTATCAACACCCTGCCATACAGCTTTCCAACCACTGACAATAAACTAATACCTCTATAACTTGAACACTCCTGCCGGTCGCCCTTCCCCTTGTACAACGGCACAATACATGCACTCTTCCAGTCTATTGGTACCATTGACACAGCAAAGCACACATTGAAAAGTCTCACCAACCAATCTATTATCACATCTCCACCCTTCTTATTAAAGAATAATAAAGGTACAAAAATAATACTTGCGTTAATATACAGACCTCCAGCTCAATCAGTGCAAACTGACCAAGAAATTTACGAACAAATTGCAGATGTAAGTAACTCACAAGACACCGTAATTTTTGGTGACTTTAATTTACCTGTGACCAAGTGGGGCGATACTCTTACTTCACACTCCGGACATGACTTGTATACGAACTTGCAAGAGAGTTCGCTTTATCAATTTGTTCGAACGCCAACCCGTGGTAATAACGTTCTTGACATTGTACTTGCAACAAAAGAATTGATAGAGAATTTGAATGTTGGTGATGAATTCAGTAACAGCGACCATCGTACGATAACTTTCACTTTAAAGTTTACTAGTAACGAACCAAATAGTAGCAGCATAAATCCAAAGAAGTTATCCTAACCCTTTACAATTCCTTAGTCCGCCCTCTTCTGGAATACTGCGTTCAATCCTGGTGCCCTTATTACCAAAAAGATATAAACAAGCTAGAACGAGTTCAACATAGAGTTACCAAAATGATACCTAGTCTAAAGAACAAACCATATGAAGAGCGTCTTAGAGAATTAAATCTATTTCCTTTAACCCAGCGTAGATTAAGAGGTGACTTAATTCAAGTGTTCAAAATCATCAAAGGCATCGACAATATGAACTGTAGTAAGTACTTCACTATCGACCAATCTAATTACATGCGGGGAAACGGTTGCAAAATTATTGGTAAATCTTTTAACTCACACGAATCTAAGAATTTCTTCTTCAATCGAGTTGTCAACTTGTGGAATGGGCTTCCCCGAGACGTTATAGACTGCAGTACCGTTGATTCATTTAAACTCCGCCTAGACAAATATCTCGCATCAAACCCGCGACTGACTGCGTTTGTAAATTAATAACTTTATTTTATCCTCCCCTCAGTTACTAACCCATCTGTCCCCTACTAACTTCCTTATCCTGCCACGGACATTAGTTCCCTTTCCAATGTTCCCTTACCCACTCTAAACCACTGTTTGGACACTTGATCCTCAGTGTTTTGGAGGACAAGTAGCCTAGAAGGGTCACTAGGCCTGTTGTTGCTTGATTTCCTTTGTACTCCTTTGTACCTTTGTAAGTCACTATGACGTTAATTACGTTCAAAACACTTAGTTTAATCCAGCCTAGTGTGTCCCTATGATTCTTGAATCTATTTCACCCTCAGGTGCGGTAGTCAAGTTACTACCCCCAGGACGCCTAGGAGGATTTGCACCCTCGGCGGGAGGGAGGTATGGATATCAGAGCAATTCAATTTTGTGAAGGCCCTAATTGTGATAATCTTTCCGTGCTAGGACACAAACATTGCGTCAGATGCGTTGGTTGTCTAGATCGTTCACGGGGCTGGTGGTTATCCAAAACCTGTCAACAGTGTTCTGCTTTACGTAATAGTTTCGTAACCCACTCAGATAGCAAGTGCTCAATATTAGATCCATTTATGTTCAGTATTGCAGAGACGTAGCTCATAAATCACTTCAATTGGATGATCAATTACTTGAGGACTTTTTGAAAACGGATGCCACCTCCAGTCCGGCAGCGGCGCGCCCTAGTACATCAGTTGCACAACGTAAAGTTTCGAAAGTGAAAAAGACAGTTATTGTTGAGTCCGATGACTCTTGTGTTATTGCTCCCTCCCGCCACACCAAGAGGCCCAAGACCTCACACAGACTTTCTCGGGGTCGCCTGGTCCGAAACCCGGCGTTCCAGGTCTCGTTCGCATCTGGTAGAACTTCGGTCGCCCTCTCCTCTACAACTACAAGAGGCAAAAAGACGACATCCTGACTCTCCATCCTGCCAGAAGAGGGGCAAAGAGAAGCCCAAGGACAAAGGGAAATCCTCTAAACAGTCTGTGGTGAAGAAATCTAAGAGTTCTAAGACCTCTTCTAAACCGGAATGTCCCCCTTCTTCCTCCCTCCGGGATTCCTCTCCAAACACGGATGCTAGTGTCATTGGCCCTACTTTTTCTCCACGGCGGACAAGTGCCTAAGAGAAAACAACCTTATACGATTCCCCGCCGGGTGGCACTGCAAGAGCCCCCCCGCACTTCCGGTACTAGGGGAAGATCGTAGCAGCACTGTCACTTCTGGCAGACAGTCCCAAGATGTCTCACAAGCATCAGAGCAGCTCGGTGGCTCTATGGTGGAGAAGATGGAAGACTTTCCTATCCCCAACCTTTGGTATGGCGAGGAGGTTCTACCCAGTGTTCCTCCATCACAGGCAGGAACTCATGACACTGCTGACCAGTCTGGGGAGACTCGTTCTGAGGCCTCACCAGCCCCCCCAGCTCGGCCACCGGGTGTCACACCACTGCAACAATATTTAGCAGACCTGGAGGAACTGCCGTCTGGCCAATGGCCGTCTCCTTCACATTCTGGAACGCAGGGCTCGGAATCTCTTCGCCCTTCATCAGCGACGGGACAGCAAGGTGGAATTGTAGTGATGCTTGAACAGTTTCAGGAATGGCTTGACTTTATCAAGACAGTGAGAGAGGAAAAAGAAGTGAAGGTGCCGACACCTCCGACTCCGGCGGTGCAATCTCTGGGACAAGTGCAAGTTTTACCTTAAGTTAGTATTCAATCTCCCTTGTAACTGAAACTCCGGCGGCTGTTCCGCCTGTTTCCGCTGCTTTATTACCTTCTAAGCTCAATATTCTAGCAGACTTAATTCCACCTCCCCTTGATCGTACAGAATTATCTAAGAAAGGCAGTATGCCTCTTTTATATGGTCCTGACAAGACCTGGACAGTCATAAAGCCCACTCGCCCTGAGGTCGCACAGTCGACAGTCACAGGTGAAATACCTGTGCCGGAACATTGGTTCATAGAAATGAGTGAACCTAAGAAATTACGGGCCATGAAGCAAGCCGGAGATGTGCTAAATGTAGTGTTCAAAGCAATTCCGAGTTTATATAATCCTGAATATTTTGTCTACTCACAGTCCCCGGCCCTACCTCCCACCTCCTCAGTTAGGTTATTTTCAGACTGGTCAAAGAATGACAGCCTTTATGATGTTAAATTGTTGCAGGGGCTCACCCCCGAACTAAACACGGTCCCGCAGCGGGAATATTCAGGTCTTCCAGTGATACACATAGAAGGAGAGGGATTGGGGCCGTGGGCTGGGTGGGGACAAGAGGCCCAGCTGTTTGCCAGCACCATTACTACTAAAGGCAGTCAACAGCTGCCGTCTGAGGATCATCATTGGTTCTCCATGCCAGTGGGCCAGGCGAAATGGGTTCCTAAGTGCATATTAGATTTTCTGAGTGCCCCAAAACTTTTGTTGTGTCAGTTAGCTGAGCCATTTAGTTCTCCTACACAGCTCCAAATTGATCTATCTATCTATCTATTGCCTGACGCCGTGATCCCCTAAGGGGTGGCCACGAACGAACCGCCCCCATGCACCTCTGTCCCCGGTCAGTCGATGTCCCTCCCCCCAACCAGCACCGCCTTCGTTCATATACTTCGTCACTCCATCCTTCCACCTCTCCCTCTCTGTCCCTCCACCTCGCTCTCGTACACCCTCTTAGTCATTCTCTCGCTTTCCATACGTTCCATATGGCCGAACCATCTCAAGTTGTTCCATTTCACACTTTCCAGCACATCTACCTCCACACCACACCTCCTTCGTCCGTCTATCCCTCCATGTAACTCCGCACGCACTTCTTAGGTAATTCATTACCACTGCTCTCACTCTTGGTCTGAGTCTCTCAACCAACGTCAATGCTTCGCTTCCGTAAGTCAGTGTCGGGATTACCACACTGTCATGCAAGGACTTCTTCACTTCCATACTGACCACCCTATTTCTTGTTACTGCTTTCAGCGTTCCTACAACCCTCTTCCCCTGTTGTACCCTCTCCTGCACTTCTTCATCCATAGTCCCATCTTTACTCAACACACTGCCCAGATACTTAAAAGAGTTGACGATCTCCATAGCCTGACCGTTCAGCTTCACCTCACACTTGTTACCGGCCATGGCCTCGGGGGACATGGGCAAGGACAGTGGTTCGCAAGGGCTTCTCGTGGAGGCGGTCCCGGCGACCCCATTTACGTATCCCAGTAGAATCAATTCATGTTTCATTAAAGGTGGGATCCATCATCCGGGAGATGGTAAACAAGCAAATTATTGTCCCAGTAAGCTCAACTCAACCCGTCTACAAATCCCGGTTATTCTTGGTGCCCAAAAGGGACAGCGTTCAGATGAGGCCGATCATAGACCTGTCTTCTCTGAATCGCTGTATTCACAATTAGTCTTTCAGGATGCTGACGGTGCATCAGATCAGGCTGACACTGTCGCCGCAAGGTTGGATCTGATAGATGCCTATTGGCACGTCCCTATAAACAAACAATTTAAAAAAGTACCTAGCTCTGCGCCAAGGGAATCAGACGTTTGTTTTTCAAAGGATGCCCTTTGGTCTAAATCTTGCACCTCGTATATTTACCAAACTAGTCCGACAGGCTTTGCTACCATTGCTGAAAATAGGAATCATGATTTTCTGGTACCTCATCGATTGGTTAATAGTAGCAAATTCCAAAATTGCATGCCTAGAAAATGTACATCAGATAATTTCTCATATCACAGCCCTGGGGTTCAAGGTGACCTTGGCAAAGCTCCAGCTTGACTCCCACGAGGGCCATCCAGTGGGTGGGTCTGCTGTGGGACACCAAGCTTCTTACTCTGAGTCAGAGTGTAAACAACAGACAGAGGTTTCGAAAGAAACTCTTTCGGTTTCTGCACTCTCCGACTACCACGAGGAGGGTTTGGGAGTCTCTAGTAGGGTCACTCAACTGGATCAGGTTGACGGTTCTGTTAGGTCGTCTAAAGGTCAAAAGGCTAATTTTGGAGGGAAACAAGTGCTTTCCGCTGTTGCCGGCGGAAACACTGTGGCAAATCCCGAAGTTAATCCGCAACCTGCTGGCAGCCTGGGCGAAGCCAGAAGTATTCCACTCCTCTTTGACATGGACAAATCTTCCGCTGACGGTCTGGATCGACACAATCGCGTCGGGTACCCTGGGATGGACGTATCTGTCTAACCTGGGCCATCAAGGTAAGGGTCTATGGTCCAGCCGTCCAGGTACAAAGACCTTCATATATATGCCAAAGAATTATTAGTCCCCTATTCTTTTTAAAGGAGCACTGCTCAACTTTAGCGGGAAAGTCAATAGCCTTCAGAATGGAAAATCTGAATGCAGTGTCATGTAACAGAAGCAAGGGTCGGTGAGATTTTGAGTGTTACAAGGGTTGTCGGAAAATATCTTTCTGCTAGCCGAAAGCTAGAGATTTATCTTCATGCAACATATCTCCCCGGCGTAGCGAATGTCTGGATAGACCACTCTAGAATTAATGGCCTATCAAGCAAAACATCTTTCAAGAGATGATTGCAGAGCCATACCATCCACAAGTGGACTTGTTCGCATCAGAGACAACTCACAAGTTGCCTCAGTTCCTTACACGCCGGACAAAGATCCCGGCGGGAGGATCAGACGCTTCTCTGGTGGACTCCATTTATCTGTTTCCACCTTCACAAACTACGCGATTATCGAGGCGTGGTCACGATGATAGCGCCCTTGTGGCCGGCCCAAGTTTGGTACACTCAGTTGAAGACGTGGTGCGAGAACCCGGTGTCACTTCCGATCTCGTACTTCCACTTAGACACAATTGGAAACCTCAAGACCTCGCTAACTTTTGCCTTGTGGGCATTCAGAAGGCTAAATGGCTAAATAAATTTGGGGAGAGCGTGACTCACAAATTAATTAATCAGTATACTACCTCAACCCAAAGACCGTACCAATCACACTGGAAGGCCTTCTTATGGCCCTGGCCACGGGTAATAGGGTATCTGAGTTGGCTGCGATGAGTTCAGAACCCTCTTGCATTAGGTTCTCCCGTCGTAATATGAGTGTCCATATTGTACCTACTGTTACGACTGGGGTTCAAATATATCAGGGCTCTTATTCATTGGACTAGTAATGGCATAAATGTTACAACGGAAAGCGCTAGCTCCAACCTCTGATGTATATTCCCAGTGAACAAAGAACACAAATACTCTACAGAGTTCTATATGCAATAATAGGCTATCAAACTCTCAATAAATGTGCGTCTACTCTAGGCTTAATGTTATGTGAAAACAGCCTATTACTACCTATAACCGAAGGTGCTTGGTTATGGTATGCAAAGTAAGGTGGTAAGAGAAGTTACAGCTTACGTTACTTTAATCAATAACTGTCAGGCACTCCTGCATGAAAGAAAGTGCACTAAAGTCCTTCAACACTAACAAGGAATCTTCTTTAAATGTTAGATGCTATAAAGATGCTCGTATCGGAAATGGAACCCAAAAAGGCAGGCAGCGGAACAATGCTCGTGCAGGCTATGCATACAAAAAGGCAGAATATATAATGCCGTCGGAGCCAAGAATATCCTAAACACTACAACACTAATAATAATCGCCACGACAATGCAGTATTCCTATCAACAAAAAGAGCCTAAGTCGTTTGTGTCTCAATACATCAAACTAGGCTGCGAAATGCTTGTGTAATCATAAATGGGTATGCATAAAAAGAGTAATTGGTTTAATATACTTAATGTCTACTGTGACTGATAA
This sequence comes from Paralithodes platypus, assembly GCA_032716605.1. Lineage (NCBI taxonomy): Eukaryota > Metazoa > Arthropoda > Malacostraca > Decapoda > Lithodidae > Paralithodes > Paralithodes platypus. The sequence goes on along the minus strand of CM064548.1, from coordinate 25,239,583 downwards.
AGTCTAGCTAGAATCAATGATACGAGATACTGGTGCGCATGGCATGCCGCATAGCCTAGTGCAAATCTCAAGTCTGTGCGTCAAATATTACGTTATAATGAAGGGTAGCTCTCTTGAGAAACCTTAATACCGAAGTATTAAGCGTTCTCCTGGCGTACCTCAAAGACAAACAATCGAGACTAGAACAGTGCAGAATGGTATAGGCAAAAAACCCTCATTCGTGCATGCTCTACTCTCAATGGCACACAGACTAGAATTTACTCAATCAACTCCAGTTCTCAGGTATGTCGTGCCGCTTTTAACTGAAGCCAGCACTCATAGGAAACAATACCTATAATATCAGACTCCTAGTCTAGCATTATCTAATCCAGCAGAACACTAATAACTAAAGGAAGCAGTACTAAACAATATAATGCCAACCAATGCTTCGTGATCCACTTATCTTAACAACTAACATACATAGGCTATATCAGACCTTAACGCACAATACAACTGGCCAGCATGAAGCTGATTTTGCAGAGTTAACCAGAGGGGGTATAATATTAATAAAAGGTGGTGAAAGATATGGAAAATGAGAGAGATAGGCAGAGGAAAAGATTCTCAGGTGCGAGCGGGGTACAGGTAGCAAGGGAAAAAGATGGGTGCATTCTAGAAACCAGATCTGAGGGAGAGAGTGGCGAGGAACTGTATATATACTCGCACTAGCTCGAGCCGCGTGGGAAAACAGCGGTTACAAGTCATCTAACCACTAGCAAAGCTTACAGCATGGTAAGGGCCTCTCTCCACCAACCCCCGCGAGGCAGCCAGCCGTGACGTCATCGAGCGGGACAAAAAACACTGCGCGCCCCCTCTCACTCTGTTCTACTCCCTCTCTCTCTCCCAGATCCTATCATTACTAGTTAATGATAAAATATACTTTACAATTAAATATATAAAGCCTTGACATGGGCGAAAACAAAGAGCCTTTCTGGACTGCCCATGACACGAGCTTTCATATGAAATAAAGCACACTCTAATACACAAACTGTAGCCCCATCCACTGCCCTGGCGATCCTAGCGAGTCACTGTAGGACAAGCCATGCGGTTCTAACGGAGTGGTTAACGTCACACCCCCCCCAAGATTTTTCTCAGAGGCCCCAAGGCTCACAAAAATCTGATGGTTAGAACCCATGCTATATCTCCACTTCCCATCACCCAGCGGCAGTAAAATATCTGGCACAGTTCTTCAACAAAACATTTTTCAAAATTATAACCCTCCCCAACACCATAGGTTAAATTATATGTAGTTATGCTCCTCAAGAGCAAGCTTCTCTAGCCCAGCATTCTGAGAGGAGTGCAACTCAGAATTACTGCTATAACATACTAAAAAAATTCAACTATCAAAGAAAGAGTTTTTATTTGATTTTTTTATGTTTATAATTTGTTTATTTCGGCTGCACTATAGGGGCAAGCCTAGTTTTTTCTTCTATACCAAACGCTCAACTCCTGCTTTACGACCCAATACGCTGGGCTACAACCGCGAGCCAACAAGCACCAAGCGCAAAATACTATTCAAACTAAAGCAGGAGGCTACCCGTGTGTCAATCTACCCAGGATCATATACCCTTGAACGACCATCTGCAACCACGTTGTCACAACCGGCAATATGGCGTATGTCCATGTTATATACCAATAACCTTAGTGACCACCTGGTCAGCCTCATATTCCGATTGTGAAACTGGTCCAAGAACTTGAGAGGGTGCTGATCTGGGTAAACTACAACGACCGGACCATAGGCTGGAACACAGACCTCGAAATGCCTCAGAACAAGTACAACCGCCAGCAGCTCCTCCTTGACAACAGAGCAGCTCCCCTGGGCCGAATTGTACTTCTCCGAGCAGAAACTAACAGGATGCTCCAGCCCATCATCGTCCTTTTCCACAAGGACGGCACCAGCCCCCACACCACTAGCCTCCGTTGCTAGTTGGAAAGGTAGGCTAAAGTCAGGGGCCCTGAGGATCGGGTGAGTGCACAACAGGTGTTTTACTTCCCTAAACACCTTCTCACACTCAGGCGCCCATTTGAACTTCTTATCCTTCCAGTTATCCTCCACCTGAGCTTGACTGTCCCGTTCTCCTTCTCCACCTTGACTGCTAAACGTCATCACAGGCACAGTGAGAGGCTCAGGGGGGTGCCTCCCATACTCCTTCACGGGATTATCATGACATAACTGATTGTGCTTCCGTCTGTCTGGAGTGGCTCCCAAGTAAACCAGGTCCGATAGCTCCTCCACCACCCTATAAGGACCAGCGTACTTCGCGGATAAGGGGTGACCTACAAGGGGCAGTAGAATCAACACCTCCTGACCCACATGAAACTCCCTGAGTTCAACCTTGAGGTCGTACCTGTCCTTCCTGAGGGCCTGAGAGCTAGTCAAATTACGGCCAGCCAACTCCAGACTGCGCAACATCCGTTCTCGACTGTTGAGGACACACTTGAGCATAGAACAAGGTTTTTCTGCGCCCTCCCATACTTCTTCAACCATATGGAGAGGCCCTCTGACACGGTGTCCAAAGACGAGCTCATTAGGGCTGAATCCCAAACTCTCCCCAGGTACCTCCCACACAGCAAACAAAACACATGGCAGGCCAAGATCCCAATCCCCCCCACTCTCAAAGCAACAACAACGAAGCACAGATTTCAAGGCTGAGTGCCATCGCTCTAACACACCCTGGCTCTCCGGATGATATGCAGATGACACAACCCCAACAATCCCATGCTGCGGCATTGCTTGTACAAAGAGGCTAGAAGTGAAGTTGGGTCCCCGGACAGACTGAAGCCCCTGCGGGAAACCATACCGGGAAAAATACACTAGCAAGCTTCGGACCACCGTCTTCGCCGACCCATTTCTCATAGGGTACGCGTCAGGGTACCTTGTTGCTACATCTCCCGACTGTGCATCACTGTCCTCCTTCAATTCTTTCGTCTTTTTAAGCCCATCCTCTGCCTTTTCCACAACAGTTACTGGGTCTTCTTCAGACTCGATATGTGGTCCTAATAATGAGTCCCCGAGAAGGTCCGTTGACACTAAACTCTCAACCGCATCAACTTTCAACCCCTTCTCGGTACCCTTCCTCCGCTGATCTAAAGATTGTTGACCAGAATGCGACTCCCTGGATGCAGAATCTCCGGTGACAACACACTCCATAGGCTGCCCCGGAGACTTCCCAACCCACTCCTGCTCCTCCCTACTCACGTCGGCCGGCTTCTCGACAACGACTAAGGGTGGAGCCTCAGAAGTAGGCCCCGCAAAGTCGTTGCCAAGAAGGAGGTCGACGCCCCCAACAGGTAACTTCTCCACAATTCCTACATCCAGGTCACGAGTCACACCATCAACTTCCACCTTCATTCTTACAAGCGGGTATGACCTTGTCGCATTAACTCCCTGAACCACAACCACCCGCGCCGTATTGACAGGTTTACCAGTGAAATTTCTCAACAGTGTTTGCGATGCCCCAGTGTCACACAAAATTCTCACCTCATGTCTTCTACCCCCCCACTCCACACAACCGAGTCCCCTGTGGTCACTAAAGGCATCACGGACAGGGAATAAGCCATCCGGATCCTTCTGCACTGGCAGTGTATTTACCTCGGAAGAAATGCCTCTAACAAACTCCGATGTCCTCTTGAACACTCCAATGCCGTGAGCAAAAGACACGGCTGCCGGAGGAGGTCGACTAGGGCACTCATTTGCCTTATGACCCTCCTGGTGGCACCTAAAACACATAAATTTCGGTTTCGGCTTATACTGTGATGTAAAAGGCCCCTGACTTTTCACATACGGTGTGGTGGTAGGTTTGGCTTCAGTTTTAGTTTCATTGCTCTTTGGTTTAAATGTGTCATTGCTACGGGGAGGGGGAGGATAACGGTCCCTAGCACTTGCATCATACTTCTGTGAGGACCCGCAACCCCGAATCAACGATAGCCGTAGATCAGCCATTTCTGCTGCTTCTACTAGAGTTCTTGGGTTTTTCTCCTTTAAGTTCAAAGTTAGATCACCGCCCGTGCTCTTAAAGAACTGCTCCAACATCATCAACTGCTTAACTCCATCAAACGTTGTTACCTTCTCAGATCGGAGCCAGTTCCCCATAGCATCGGACAAGTCCCGGGCGTGTTCCAAAAAGGTGCTATCTCTTCCCTTAGTTACACCCCGGAACTTCAAACGGTACGTTTCTGGTTGCAGTTCGTAAGCCCTCAGGACAGCCTCCTTGAGATCCTCATACACAATACATAACTCCAAAGGTAACGCATCGTAGGCTTTAAGACCCTTGCCTATTAATCTAGAGGATACAAGTGCTGCCCATTTATTCTCTGGCCACTGGTGTTCCTGGCACTTCTTCTCAAAGCGTGTGAAAAATTCTGTTACACCACTCTCATCAAACACCGGAACCAGTTTCAATAAGTGCGAGAGAGACTGCTCATGAACACGGTTACCAGCCCCAAGTCGCTGTCCCGTTGCCTCTACTCGCGATTTCTCTACGTCCATGTCGGCACAGTACCTAGTCGACTCTAAATCCGCTTGGATATTTGCTAGCTCTATGTGCTGCTGATGCTGAAGCTGAAGCTCACATAACCTGATAGCCTTTCTCTCTTCGATCTTAGCTAATTCGAGCTGAAGCAATAATTCTGGAGATAACCCTTGAGGAGGTGAAGGTGCTACAATGTTTGAAATTACCGGTGGTCCCCCCAGGGGCAACCCACCCTGCCAGTCACCACCCAACTGCGGAAGCGTACCCGGGGTCGGCAAACTACTGGGAAGGCTGGGAGTCGAGTGTAGGGGAAGCATGGCCGAAGGGCTCTGAGCACTCAACCCATCTCGCTCACCAGTCACCCTGCCCAGTACACACATCAAGTTATCCTTGGTCATGCTGCTAGTAACCGCATGACCGATAGCTGTGGCCAGGCATTGAAGACCGTACCGATCCATACCCTCCAACCGCTCGGCAGTAACAGGCCATTGCAAAAATATCCTAGCATCCTCCTCACAGTTCACCCGATTAACCCTTTCATCATGCTGCTGTTCCTCAGTCTCGACATTACGTACTGTGTCTCCATTCTCCTCTGAACCGGTATAAGACATGATGCTCACAAAAATTTCTCACCACAATATTCAGAAAAGAAGTACCCCAAACTCTTATACCTCAATATACACACAACAATTCTCGGAAATACTCAAGGGCTATACTATGTTGCAAAAAAAAATTATTCTTGCTGATCCCTGCAAAATATTCTCCAAAACAACAAATGTTCCCTGCTTAATAAATGTAGGTTCACCAAATCCTAGGTAAGGTCGCCATTTGTTACGACTGGGGTTCAAATATATCAGGGCTCTTATTCATTGGACTAGTAATGGCATAAATGTTACAACGGAAAGCGCTAGCTCCAACCTCTGATGTATATTCCCAGTGAACAAAGAACACAAATACTCTACAGAGTTCTATATGCAATAATAGGCTATCAAACTCTCAATAAATGTGCGTCTACTCTAGGCTTAATGTTATGTGAAAACAGCCTATTACTACCTATAACCGAAGGTGCTTGGTTATGGTATGCAAAGTAAGGTGGTAAGAGAAGTTACAGCTTACGTTACTTTAATCAATAACTGTCAGGCACTCCTGCATGAAAGAAAGTGCACTAAAGTCCTTCAACACTAACAAGGAATCTTCTTTAAATGTTAGATGCTATAAAGATGCTCGTATCGGAAATGGAACCCAAAAAGGCAGGCAGCGGAACAATGCTCGTGCAGGCTATGCACACAAAAAGGCAGAATATATAATGCCGTCGGAGCCAAGAATATCCTAAACACTACAACACTAATAATAATCGCCACGACAATGCAGTATTCCTATCAACAAAAAGAGCCTAAGTCGTTTGTGTCTCAATACATCAAACTAGGCTGCGAAATGCTTGTGTAATCATAAATGGGTATGCATAAAAAGAGTAATTGGTTTAATATACTTAATGTCTACTGTGACTGATAAAGTCTAGCTAGAGTCAATGATACGAGATACTGGTGCGCATGGCATGCCGCATAGCCTAGTGCAAATCTCAAGTCTGTGCGTCAAATATTACGTTATAATGAAGGGTAGCTCTCTTGAGAAACCTTAATACCGAAGTATTAAGCGTTCTCCTGGCGTACCTCAAAGACAAACAATCGAGACTAGAACAGTGCAGAATGGTATAGGCAAAAAAAAAAAACTCATTCGTGCATGCTCTACTCTCAATGGCACACAGACTAGAATTTACTCAATCAACTCCAGTTCTCAGGTATGTCGTGCCGCTTTTAACTGAAGCCAGCACTCATAGGAAACAATACCTATAATATCAGACTCCTAGTCTAGCATTATCTAATCCAGCAGAACACTAATAACTAAAGGAAGCAGTACTAAACAATATAAATGCCAACCAATGCTTCGTGATCCACTTATCTTAACAACTAACATACATAGGCTATATCAGACCTTAACGCACAATACAACTGGCCAGCATGAAGCTGATTTTGCAGAGTTAACCAGAGGGGGTATAATATTAATAAAAGGTGGTGAAAGATATGGAAAATGAGAGAGATAGGCAGAGGAAAAGATTCTCAGGTGCGAGCGGGGTACAGGTAGCAAGGGAAAAAGATGGGTGCATTCTAGAAACCAGATCTGAGGGAGAGAGTGGCGAGGAACTGTATATATACTCGCAGTAGCTCGAGCCGCGTGGGAAAACAGCGGTTACAAGTCATCTAACCACTAGCAAAGCTTACAGCATGGTAAGGGCCTCTCTCCACCAACCCCCGCGAGGCAGCCAGCCGTGACGTCATCGAGCGGGACAACAAACACTGCGCGCCCCCTCTCACTCTGTTCTACTCCCTCTCTCTCTCCCAGATCCTATCATTACTAGTTAATGATAAAATATATACTTTACAATTAAATATATAAAGCCTTGACATGGGCGAAAACAAAGAGCCTTTCTGGACTGCCCATGACACGAGCTTTCATATGAAATAAAGCACACTCTAATACACAAACTGTAGCCCCATCCACTGCCCTGGCGATCCTAGCGAGTCACTAGCCATGCGTTAGCCGTCACTAGCCATGCGTTAGCCGTTAGCCATGCGGTTCTAACGGAGTGGTTAACGTCACACTACACCTAATTTTGTGGCTCAGAATGAGCATGCTGATCATGTATTTACTGAATTCGAGGTACCAGCCCTCAAACATGGCGACAGACACCACCTTTTATGTTTTATGCCCGGTGAATTCGTTAATTTTATTTATGCAGGAATCTCGACCAAGTCAGGACGGGTCCCTCTGAGTTTCACGCTTGCAGAAGCGGCAATTAGCAGCTTTGTTTGTAGAAGTCATACGTGAAAGTAATCCGGGTGCTCTTGGGCGAGCACACGATGTTCGTAAATGGGCAGCTTCGCTCCAATTTTTGAAAAACTATTCTTTGGATGACATTCAACAGACCAACTTATGGTCTTCTAATCATACCTTCATCACGCGGTACCTGTCCGTGAACCTCACGAAACCAAACTTGCAATGTATAGCTCTTAGGCAGAAAGTCTAGATTTAAGCTTTTTCGGAATGAAGAGAGGGGGGGGGGGGGGGGAAGTGTTCAGCTGAGACCTCCTGTCTGCCTTCCATGATTTATACATGCATGTGTAGAAGTTAAGGGGAGATTTCCACTTGAGGGATTTTTTTCTTTACCTCTTTCGCCCTCATGTTTAGCCCCATTGCTTTTGAGTTTTTAAGATGTTCACCCCATTAGTTTGGCGATTTTAAGAACAATCGCCCGATTTCTGTCAATTTAAGACCTTTCGTACCATTTAGGTGTCGATTTTTTCCTGGCGAGCGATAGCGAGCCTGTAATTTTAGAGGAACCGGCCTTCGGCCGGGAAATTTTTCTACCGAAAAATGTACAAATTTATCTTGAAAAGGGGTCAAGGGGGTTTAATTTTAAGCTTAATGGAGGTCTAGGGAATAAACTAAATACCTCCCCTTAAGGTTTGGTTTCATTTGATACCCACTTTCCTAAGACTTAATTAGTCTAGTCAGGAGCAATTTAATTTTAAGTACATACCATTTTTGTAATACTGTAGAGTACAAATATGAGTACTTTTATTTTTGGATTAATAAGAAGTACATATTTTTGATTGCCTTTATTTTGTGATAAAATATAATGTAAATATTACATATTCTATATGGATAGTCTATGTGTGCCGTAATCGACTGTCTCTATTAAAACGTAAGGGTTACACCACTTTTCAGGTTTATTCTAAGAACGCTACCTGTACCATCTTTCCTTTTTTTTTTAATAAACTTGATCTGTTTTTGGTGTTTATCTCGACCTAAGTAGTTTGTTAGTAGTTAATTGATATTCTCGATGAATGTCCCCCTCCAGACTTGTGACATCAAGGGCATCGTCAATGATGGAGGGGCCACTAATAAATTATAGGTTTGAATCCCGAAGGGAAAAAACCTAATATTTAGTAGTGGCCCCGGAATCATTGACGATTCCGGCCCTCCCAACCATCCCTTTCCCATTCATCTGCTGTATTGCTAAGAGAGTCTTGATATATCAGTGAAGGGCACAAGAGGCCAGATAAGGAGCTTGGGATGCGCCAGGACAACAGCAGACGCATGAGAAACGCACTCTGCTAGATCACGTTTTATATTTTTATTTTCTTATTTAATTATTTTTTACTAATTTTTTGAGTAGTGGTGCCCACATCATTATACGGATGAGTTCGTGAGTGTTTTTGAGCGTTCGCTCACGAAGATTTATCAATCTCTACATTTTAGTCTCCTAAGCGGGTCGTTTGAACGGCGAGCCAGGGGTTCAAAGATTGGTCATAACATTTGTAAGGTGCATCGTCAATGATTCTGGGGCCACTACTAAATATTAGGATTTCATTCTTCCCTTCGGGACTCAAACCTATAATGTAAATATACAGTATACTAGTGGGCGTAATAATAGGGCGAATATAAACAATGTATATGCAGTAGAGGAAAATGTAAGAACTGATTATTAAGTACAATCAATTATATACCGTAGCATGGAAAATAGACGATCGTGTAATACCACGATCAAAAGTCTTCTACCACTTTTATTATTATTTTTTTTTAGTTTGATTGCGATATTGACACTTTTAATAATTTGCATTTACGACACTTAATTAAGCTTGCAACTATTGCAATTACCGCATGATGTCGGCATTAATCTGGCCTGTCCCGTGACTGTAAGGTGTAGTTTTTAACAATAACTAGGGAAACAATTGAATAGAAAATTAATATAATTAATCAGAGGTGCAGTAAATTTTAAGAAAGAGGATCAAAAGAACAAAATCGATATTACATAAATTAAAAAAATACATATGCGCTCGGCACCAAGGTTCTCCAGAGTATTGGGGCTTGTACTGAAGGGTGACTAAAGTATAAAGATAGGATAAACCAATCATACAGATTAGCAATAAACAATGTATTATATGAGTGGTCATATTAATACTTCAAACAATGGTGTAGCCATTTCAGACGTGGCAAAATGACAGATAAATAGTCGAAGATAGTTGATTATAACGAGAGGATACACTATATCTATCTATCTATCTATATACTCAGGCCCAATCCCCATTTTTCCGATTTTGTGTATTTATATTTTCTATTTCCCAAGAAAAGGATACACACATACATAAATTCATACATACAGTACATTGACACAGGAAAGAAAGACAAGCCATTAAATTGACCCCAGTTTGCACTTTACATCAGTCCCATTACACCAAGTCCCTATTTACTGTTAGGTGAGCAGAGGTACACAGTGCAAGGGAACAACCTGAAGTTGCAAGGGGTCTACTCGACCTCGCTACGCCGGGGAATTAAACACTTACATGTAGAATGGTCCTACTATAAGTAATATTAGATTACAAAGGTTTAAAAGTTACAAAAGATTACAAATAACTCTGCAACAGATCTAGCAATTCTCAGCGTTGGCTAGACTGCTTGTTTGGTATGGATGAGTAAAGGATGAACTGACAGAAAACTGACAGACACAGGATAAGTTAGTTGAGTAATGAGAATAATTATTAATGCTATTAAATGCTAGTTACAATTCCGGCTACAGCATATAATCACATTGAAAAATACCGTCTAATTATTATGTTCTATCCAACAACCAACTCTACTCCTAAAATCGATTAATGAAAATTAACACACATGTGGCAGTCCGTGGATTCGAACCCAGGACGCTCACACCGAAAATCAACACCTTATGCATTGTGCCACGAAGACAGTTAAAGAATGGTGGACATTGCCTATGATTTATTATGCAACTTCGAATCCTGCATATCAATCTAAGCATGTACACACATCCCAACTGCAAATCACGTAGGCTATTCATATGTGAATGGAAAGAACAATTAATGGGGCCTTAACCACTAGGGAAGTCCTCTCGATAAATTACTCCTGAACCAATATCAATTATTATGTTCTATCCAACAACCAACTCTGCTCCTAAAATCGATTAATGAAATTTAACACACATGTGGCAGTCCGTGGATTCGAACCCAGGACGCTCACACCGAAAATCAACACCTTATGCATTGCACCACGAAGAAAGTTAAAGAATGGTGGACACTGACTACAATTTATTATGCAACTTCGAATCCTGCATATCAATCTAAGCATGTACACACATCCCAACTGCAACTCACGTAGGCTATGCATATGTGAATGGACAGAGCAATTAATGGGGCCTTAACCACTAGGGAAGTCCTCTCGATAAATTACTCCTGAACCAATATCATATTTGATAGCACAAAGTGTTTTAATATCCTGAGTAAACAAATTTTGTTAAAATGAGTTGTTTAAGTTTCAGTGCAAGCCCCAACACCATGAGTAAGCACGCTATGGACTGCGCGCTATAGTTTAAAAAAAAAAAAAAAAAAAAAAAATATATATATATATATAACCCTCAGTTTTATGGTGGCTGGTAACTTATGGGCCCTCGTTCTCTCCCCTCTCCTATCGAAACTCCAGAGCCACAAATCCCGCGGCCAATCATGGGGAGCTCAGCGAGGCTCAGCGGACATCAAAAGGGTCAGCCCACATTGGCGGCAAAATCAACACACTGCGCTTCTTCTTTCTTATCCCTACCTTTTGCTGACTGTATTTGTTTTCCCCTCTATTACTTTATCTATTAATTAATGTACGTCTCTCTCTCTCTCTCTCTCTCTCTCTCTATCTGAATTGGCTTGGTTCTCCACTTCTACCAACATATATTTGTGTTGAGTTCTGTGATTATTATGTTAATGATTTCCAAGTTAGTTCATATATATGATAAGCTCTTATGTATAGTGAACATTTGTCAGGAACAATTTTTCTATTCCTAGAGCTGAAAACTTAAGATCATACATTTTAACCAGAGCTATGGTGGTATGCCTGAACAAAGTGAGCTGTGCATTTTGCCGGTCTAGGAAGGTAAGGTCTTTACTCTTTACGCTATTATAATCGAAAGCTATGTAACATGCATATGTAATAGTTGTTGTTGTTACATGTTCAAGGCTGTTTGCTCAGTCCATTATATTTTAGTTTTATTTTACAAACAAAACAATAATATTTTGATTTTTCTTCATTCTCAAAACCTGGAGTGGAAAAATGTGCCATTGTTGAAAATGCGAGTACAAGTAATATGACAAATTTAATAGAAAAGTACAATTTCTGGTGAATTTTTCTTTCGAAAGTATATGTTCCGGTAATTACTGATTGGAAGCTGGAGTGTATAGTATCGTGATTTAAGCATAACACATGATATAATATTTAACTGTAGGTACACATAATGCACCCACCAGTCAGATAATGTGTCGTCTCACGATTTTCAGATTATATATACTAAATCAAAGAAACTCTTCATGGACAACATATTGTTTAATCTACAGAATTAACGAACTTTAGACAATAAATATGATCCTCGTCATGTTGATTTTGCCACTTTAGGAAAAAGACTGTAGAATAAATGGGAAAACCGGGTATGTAAATTATGATGTCTAAAAGTTCTCCATATTAGTTTGGAATTAATAATATTGATTTATCAAATTAAGTAAATCCGAAGTATAATTTTGCTTACCATCCAACCGCGGCGGCGAAAAGATCAGATCAATACCCTCTTCTGTGATCATTGCTTGCTTCTATTGTATTGTTCTCGCTGCAGACGTCTGGAGGTAAGCTAGGTATTATACTTTGGAGTTAATTATCTACTCATTAATTACAATGATTATATAATTATATTAAACTGATTTCCATTATGTGGTCTTCATCTTTTCTTCAGCATTTACTATCAATGTTTCACCATAGTGTAGGAGTTCCCCCTTTACGTGATAGTGTTAGCAAGATACTGTCTAGACATATTTCTTTTGTTTACCACACTCATCTTTTTCTATTAACCCATAGAGCACCGGCTGATATATAATAAATGTACACTTAGTCCGGTTCCTTATGTAATTTCGTTCACTTTTTATGGAGATTAGCTAAACTATTCATTTTTGAAAACTACATTTAATAACAAATCAGAAAACACATGTTTCCATTTTCCCACAACCTTATAAGGCGGCCATCTTGGATTTTTTTAAATGGCGACCTTAAAATTGGATTTTATCAATATCTCATATCCTAGATGACCAAAAACTATGTTATTTGTGACTAAAGCTAAATTTTTGGGTACAAGGAATCCAAATATGTTAATTAAATAAAGGGTAGCCTACATTTTGCCAAAGGCACATTTATATTGTAGTCATCTTTGTGTTTTACATAAACATAACTTAATTTATTTCTGTATATCTCTGCATCTAGGCGTCAGGATTCTGATTTGATTGTCTAAGCCCACACACATAGACACAAGCAATCCAGTTCAACTACTTACTTATATATTTATTTGATAAAGAGGCCAAATAAATAGTAGACATTATTTTTAAGATACTTTTTTTCTTCAGATTGCGGAACAACATGAGTAAGATACCACAGCTTCGTCAGTTTGGAGCAGTGCTACAGGGTGAGGAGTACAAAGGAGTACAAAGGAAATCAAGCAACAACAGATCTAGTGACCCTTCTAGGTTGCTTGTCCTCCAAAACACTGAGGATCAAGTGTCCAAACAGTGGTTTAGAGTGGGTAAGGGAACATTGGAAAGGGAATTACTGCCCTGGAACTAATGTCCGTGGCAGGATTAGGAAGTTAGTAGGGGACAGATGGGTTAATAACTGAGGGGGGGATAAAATAAAGTTATTCATTTACAAACGCAGTCAGTCGCGGGTTTGATGTGAGATATTTGTCTAGGCGGAGTTTAAATGAATCAACGGTGATGCAGTCTATAACGTTTCGGGGAAGCCCATTCCACAAGTTGACAACTCGATTGAAGAAGAAATTCTTAGATTCGTGCGAGTTAAAAGATTTACCAATAATTTTGCAACCGTTTCCCCGCGTGTAATTAGATTGGTCGATAGTGAAGTACTTACTACAGTTCATATTGTCGATGCCTTTGATGATTTTGAACACTTGAATTAAGTCACCTCTTAATCTGCGCTGGGTTAAAGGAAATAGATTTAATTCTCTAAGACGCTCTTCGTATGGTTTATTCTTTAGGCTAGGTATCATTTTGGTAACTCTACGTTGAACTCCTTCTAGCTTGTTTATATCTTTTTGGTAATAAGGGCACCAGGATTGAACGCAGTATTCCAGAAGAGGGCGGACTAAGGAATTGTAAAGGGTTAGGATAACTTCTTTGGATTTATGCTCAAATGACCTGCCAATAAAGCCAATTATTTTGTTTGCCTTCTTAACAACTTCTGAACATTGTTGATTCGGTTTTAGGTTACTCGATATTGTTACTCCCAGATCGGTTTCTCCGTTTACATTCTTAAGCTAAGTGCCATTCATCGAATAGTTTGCTTTCTCATTTAGGTATCCGATATGTAGTACTTTACATTTATCCGCATTGAAACTCATTTGCCAAATTTGGGCCCAACATGACAATTTATCTAGATTGTGTTGCATATCGTCAACTTGTTCTCTTGAGAGTACGCTATTTGCAATTTTTGTATCGTCAGCAAATTTTGAGATTGTACAGGTGAGACCTTCATCTATGTCGTTGATGTAAATTAGAAAGAGAATTGGTCCTAGTACCGATCCCTGGGGTACCCCGCTACTTACATTGGTCCATTTAGATGCCTTACCGTTTATGACTACTCTTTGCTTTCTGTCGCTGAGCCAATTTTCTATCCATTTCAAAACACCGTCTTGTATTCCATGCGCTTTTAGTTTTAGCAGTAAACGTTTGTGGGGAACTTTGTCAAAGGCCTTTTGAAAATCAAGGTATATAATATCTACAGCTTTACTCTCATCGTAGAGGTTGAGGATATCGTGGAAGAAGTCTAAGAGTTTTGTTAAACAGGAACGCTTTTTACGAAAGCCGTGTTGAGTATCTTTAAGTATGTTATTTTCCTCTAAGTGATTTACGAGTCTGTCTCGTATGACCGTTTCTAGCATTTTACATACAACTGAGGTTAAGCTAATTGGACGATAGTTACTGGGTAGGGATTTGCTGCCTTTTTTGAATATCGGTGTTACGTTGGCTAGCTTCCACTGATCAGGCATAGTTCCAGACTGCAAGGATTTATTGAATAGTAATGTCAGTGGTTTGGAGAGCTCATCCTTAGCTTCCTTTAGAACTCTAGGCGAGATTGTATCAGGTCCAGGCGTTTTATTTACCTTGAGTTTATCTAAACAATTCAATACTTCTCTCCCTGTAATGGTGATATTGCTTAGAACATCTGAATTATCAATCTGAATCGGCGATGGTGTAGGGATATCACTGAGGTCTTCTGTTGTAAAAACTGATGCAAAGAAGGTATTGAGGGCATTACTCATTTGTACTTCGTCTTTGGTGTATTCTCCATTTTCATCAACTAACGGTCCAACAGTTGAAGTAACTACTTTTTTCTTTCTGATATAACTATAGAATTCTTTCGGGTTTGTTTTACTTTGATTCGCAATATGTAACTCTAAGGTCTTTTTACTTTGCTTAATTAACTTTTTGGCTTTGCGTCGTAGCTCTACAAATTTCACCCGTTCTTCGTCATTTTGGGAGGATTTTAATCTATCATTAGCAAATTTTTTAGCAAGCAGGCAGTTTGAAATATCTTTATTCCACCATTTGGGCTTATTATTATGGCCTGGACGCCGTATTTTCGATGGTATGCAGTCTTGCACTGCTTTTAGGTAAGTGGTTTCGAATAAATTCCAAGATGTATTTATGTCGTTATTGTTAATTAAAAAGCTCCAGTCAGTTTCTTTAAACATAGCTCTAAGTTTATGAAAGTTTGCTTTCTTGAAATTAGGGACTTTTTCGATGCTACTATTTGGTTCGTTACTAGTAAACTTTAAAGTGAAAGTTATCGTACGATGGTCGCTGTTACTGATTTCATCACCAACATTCAAATTCTCTATTAATTCTTCTTTTGTTGCAAGTACAATGTCAACAACGTTATTACCACGGGTCGGCGTTCAAACAAATTGATAAAGTGAACTCTCTTGCAAGTTCGTATACAAGTCATGTCCGGAGTGTGAAGTAAGAATATCGCCCCACTTGGTCACAGGTAAATTAAAGTCGCCAAAAATTACGGTATCTTGTGAGTTACTTACATCTGCAATTTGTTCGTAAATTTCTCGGTCAGTTTGCACTGATTGAGCTGGAGGTCTGTATATTAATGCAAGTATTATTTTTGTACCTTTATTATTCTTTATTAGCACAAAAAATGCGTCGACGTACAACCAACTGGAAACTGTGTCTACTCTGCCAGTCAGATGATCCCAAGAAAGGTACCTTGGTCCTACAGCCCAGACTGGATACCTATCAGAAGTTATTGGATGCGGTACAGGAAAGAGCAAAGTTGAGGGACAGCTATTATGTTGAAGTGCAAAGACGGCTCCTGGACATTAAACAAGACAAACTTCGTGAAGAGAAAGTTATATGGCATCGCAAATGTTACTCTAATGCGACTAACAGTGACCAGATACAACGTGCACTAGACCGCCATGAACATGCATTGACCCTGACAGGAAACGTGGACAGAAGAGAGGAAGCATCGAGGCAGATGAGCTAGGCCAAGCTACCTATGGTCAGTCTGCACCATTCACACGTTCATCTACAGTACCATTGGAAAAGGACCTATGTTTTTTCTGCCAAGAAGACAGTGGTGAGAAGCTCTTCAAAATTTGCAAAGAAAATGCTGGAAACAACCTCAAATCTGCTATTGACAAGTCCCATAATGCAGCATTCAAAACAAGGCTGAATACAAGTATCTCACCAACAGATGCCCATGCAATTGATGTTAGGTACCACAAATCTTGCTGGACAAAACATGTATACCATGTCTTGCAAGATGAAGGTGACACAAAAAGTTCAGCTAAAGATCATCCATTGCAAATTGCATGTCAGATTGAGTTGATTAACCTTGTTGATATTCAGACTAAAAACAAAGCCTACCTCTCTATGGATGACATTGAAACAACGTATGTCAGTATGCTTGGAGCAGAAGGATTGGAGAACCATTCACCATCATTTAAGAGGCAGTGGCTGAAGGACAAGATCATTGATGAATTGCCCCATGTGAAATCTGTCCTGCAGAAGAATAGAAGAAAGTCAGCAGTCTTGTATTCCCCTGCTGCATGCGAGGAAGACATGGTCCAGTCAGCTATCACCCATGATGACAATAACATGGAAAACATGAAGACTATCTTTAGTGCTGCACAGATAATACGGAAGAGCATTGCAGACTTCAAGAAAAAGGAGCAAGCAAATGTCATCCAAGTATCTAGCAACACTGATAATGTACCAAGTGAACTGTACAGTATGGTCCGCTGGATCCTAGTGGGCCCTTTAGATAAGATGCAAACTGAAACAAGGATAAATGTTGTTAACAGAACAGCACTGACAGTCAGTCAAAACATTCTGTATGGATTCAAGTCAAATAGACAGGCAGAGTACAGGCCAAGCAGAGAGTTAGTAACTTTCAGGCACCCACATACACGAGAAAACCCTCAAGTTCTAGGACTGGCCCTGACTGTCGATCATAATACAAGAAACAAAATATTGATGGCCCTTCTTAATGCACAAGGCTACTGTGTCCCACATGGCCGCTCTCTGCTTCTAGAAACTGCTCTTGCCAATGCCGTGGTGGAAAACACCAGACAGTTTCAAGGCCTCTATGTGCCCCCATTCCTGAAGAAGGGTGCATTTGTCTTTTTTGCTGCAGATAATGCAGATTTTGCTGAGGATACTGCAGATAGCAAAGGCACCACTCATGGAACAATTGTGGCAGTATACCAGAAAGCTGATGTCTCTGGAGAACCAATCTCCTCACCTCTAAAAATTGGGAATGCAAAATGCCTTTCAGTCACACCGCACCATGTAGATATCATTCACTGCAACAAACCAAAACCACAACCAAACAAAAGGAGTAATGAGTTTGCGATCAACAAGGAGGGGATCTCTGAAAACTATAAGCTGCCACACTTGACCTGGATGGTTGCCTCGGCAGTTTCCAGGATGAAGAAGGGAGAGGATTGCAGCAGAATCCCATGTTGGGCAGGATACAACTCTCTGATGTCCACGAGCCAGTCTGTCACTCAAGTTGGAGCCTTGCCACTGCTTCCAGAGGTGGCACATGAGTGGTCAACCTTGTTAACTGTGATAATGCAGACAAGTCACATGAGGAGCCTGGCAGTTGGTGAAGCACACCCCACCATCATTTCAGTTGACATGGCTCTCTATGAGAAGATTGTGCAGTTGTTAGATGCCAGACCTGATTTAAAGCACACAGTGGTCCCCAGACTTGGTGAACTACACGTTGTCATGGCAGCTCTGAGAGCTCTTGGAGCTTCTATGGAGAACTCTGGCATAGATGATGCCTGGATAGAAGCCGATGTTTATGGTGCTGCAACAACAAGACAAATCATCAAGTGTACACATTACAAGCGTTCTCTGCAGGCTCACATCTACTCATATGCAGCTCTATATGAAATGGTACTGGAGGAGTTTTTCAGAGAACATCCACAGCTGAAAGATGTTTGCTGGGAGGCAACAGAGCAAGTAGAAGCAGCTTGCTCTGAGAAGATATCTACTAAGGCTGAATCTGCCAAACAAGCCCACACTACCCTTATGGAAGCCTTGACAACTGCTGAGGTGATGGAAGTATTCACAGAGTGGAAAGCACAGAGATCCACAAATGCCATGTTCAGGTCCATCATGAACTACCTACACCGAGTGGAGATAATCATGCTCTTTGTGGCAGCAACCCGAAATGCTGATCTGGCACTCCATCTCCAAGCTGCTGAAGCACTGAGCAAGCTGTTTTTTGCATTTGACCGGATCAAGTACAAGCGACTCTTCCCCAGGTACATAACAGATATGCATGACTTGCGAACCAACCATCCTGGGACCTGGAAGGAACTGGAAAATGGCAACTTGTCAGTCACCAGGAATAAAATACCATTTGTGTCCATTGGTGCAGACCATGCGTGTGAACGTCTAAACAAGATGATGAAAGTTCACTCTGGACTGATTGGCATCTCTAATAATGCTAATGCTAGACAGATTCTTTGTGGCTACACCAGAACTGTCATGTCTGTCAAGGGAGTTCCAGGCTCAGTTTGGTATCGGAGCAGGCAGCAAAGACAAAGAGCATCCTGGTCTCGGACCTAGTCAGATCAGGAGAGGTCATCAAGCAGTTAACAAGATCAAGGCTGCCATACTCGCCCATGGTAACCCAATTATGACAGAAGGTGACAGCTTGTATAACATGATCACTCATGCTTATGTCCCACAGGAGTATGTCCAACAAATCTTAAACATTGATAACACAAGCCAAAAACTGTATGAGGACTATGTTTCAGAGAGAATCAATGGAGATGTCAGCCTCTGGGCACCAGTCAAAAAGGAAAACAATAAAATGTTCATGTCAGGAAACAAGAAAACCAGCGTGAAACTGCAAGACAAGACTGTAGATATGAAGGAGACCAAGGATCTATATGGAAGGCTGCTCATCCTTGCCAGGTCTAACAGGCATATCAACCTCAAACATACTATTGGAAAATACAAGTTCACCCTTACACCAAGAGCACTGTTTGCTGCCAGTGGCACAATGCTGGCATGCACTGACAAGTCAAAGTTAATTCATCTTCTAGAAAATCTGGCAAAAACAGACACAGCAGATCAGGACAATCCACAAGCTGCAGAATTCATACATGAAAAACCAATGGATTCAGAAACTGGAGTCATGCATGAAGAGCAAATGGACACAGAAACCATGGTATCCACATCCAGTGAAGATAGTCATCCTAGTCACAAAATTGCCCTGGTGGATTGCATGGTAGTTGTTCAGAAGTTGATAAAGAAGCCAGCTACTGTGGTGACGGTTAAGCATTTCAGTGAATGGTTCTATGACATTGTGATGTCTCTCACCAGAGACTATGATGAAGTTATTCTGGTGTTTGACAGCTACAAGACTGATTCTTTGAAGCATGCCACACGTGAGAAAAGGAGACAAGGAAGGGATCCAGTTCAGTATCAGATCATGGATGAGACCAATATCAAGAACATCCCAATGAACCGTTTCCTTTGCCATGACCAAACAAAAGATCAACTTACTAAGTACCTGGCATCAAAGACTATTAAATACAGCAAAGAATCCCCCAAGCTTGTCATTGTATTTGCTGCAGGTTGGAGCAAGAGTAACAGTCACCTGCATTTTGAAGACAATAACCACGAGGAAGCAGACACACTCTTGATACATCATGCAGTTCTGGCATCACGTCGAAACCCTCCTGATGCGCAGCTCATGTTCTTCTCCCCAGACACAGATGTCCTGGTGCTAGTCATTGCCAACTATGACATCTTGCTGAGAAATACTTGTATTGCAATGGCATCTGGAGTTGTAGAAGTTAATCCAATATGGTTAGCTTTAGGTGAAGAGCGAGCAAAGGCTTTGCCATCATTCCATAGCTTCACAGGAGCAGACAACACTGGGAGGTTTTCCAGACTAGGCAAAGCAACGTGGTTTAACATCTACCTCAAATCAGACAATTATATCATCAGAGCTCTTCAGACACTTTCCAACACCAATGAAGTCACGGATGATCTGCTATTCACATTAGCTAGGTTCACATGTGCAGCTTACTCACCAAAGGGGATCCATATTGACAGTATCCCTGAGTTGAGGTGGCATCTTTTATGCAAACACATGGCAGAAGGTGACAAGCTGCCACCTACCATTGGTGCTCTCAAGCAACACATCATGCGAGTCCACATCCAAGCCAGAGTGTGGGGCCAGGCAGCCATTGCTCAGCAGGAGTTCCTTGATCCATTGCAGAATGGCTATTACAAGGACAAAGATGGACAACTGACACCCCTCACAACTAAGGAACTTCCAGCACCAGAGGCCATCACTGAGCTGGTTAGATGCCAATGTAAAAAAGACTGCTTTTCACACAAATGTGCTTGCAGATCAAACAACATACCATGTACAGATCTGTGTCAGTGTGGCACCAACTGCCAGAATGAGGAAGACTTACAGGATGTTACATTCACTGATGGAAGTGATGATAGTGATGTTGATGACATTTTGTAGACTGGTAACAGACCCTCAGAAAATATTTGGATTTGAATATTTAAACCATGTATGTAAAAATACCAAGATGACTACCAATATATGTGCCTTTGGAAATATGTACCCTTTTTTAATTAGCATAATTGGATTCCTTGTACCCAAAAATAGGTTTAGACACAAAAAACATGATTTTAGGTCATCTAGGTGCCGAGATATTGATATATTTCTATTTTAGGGTCGCCATTTAAAAAATCCAAGATGGCCACCTTATAGGGTTGTGGGAAAATGGAAACATGTGTTTTCTGATTTGTTATTAAATGTAGTTTTCAAAAATATATAGTTTAGCTAATCTCCAAAAAAAGTGAACGAACTCCAAATTCTGGACACAAGGAACCGGACTAACTGTGGGACCGGCCTAAAATTGATTTTTTTTCTTCTGAAAACACCTTACATGGATTATATATGAAGGAAAAAAAAAATCGCCTCGGGGCTCCACCAACGCTGGGTGCCGACCGCCTCTTTAAACCTCCCACGCCTGCAGACGAAAGCGAGGCGAAGCAGCATGGCTGATGTACGATGCCTCCAGTTTTCGAGTGACACTTATTTACACCACCCAAGCATCATGTGTGCCTTCATAGTTCATCAAATAGCAATATGTATCACATAATGTCATTGTAAGTGAAGTTACAGTGTGATAAGTGAATATAGTCAAGTTTTATAAATGCCGACGAGTAGCAAGGCCTGCGCGTGTCCTGGTTACCATGGCGACGGGCGACCATCTTTGCCCGGGACCACAACAGAACGCACACACGTACACACAGCCAGATGACTGACACCCCACTCCCCTTCACTTTCACTAGTATTCTGTTCCTCTCTCACACACTCTGTTTATTGGTTTTATACTTTATCGTATGTTTTATAGTTAGAATATGAGTTTTACACATTGTTTTTGTCACTTTTGTTTTAAGATATGGCTTTTCACATTATATTTTGTACTCATGTTTGTCATATTTGATCTCACTTTAATCGTCTTTCATCACAGTCTTCATTGTTCACAGTTGTATAAGTTTATGATATATTTACAATTATTGATGTCTGTCACTGTTTTACATATTTTTGAGTGTCACTATCACTATCACTTACATATTGTGTTCGGCACTTTGTATAAATATATTTACACTTTGTTTTTGTTCATACACTTCACTTTTGATAGCGTCTTTTATCGCAGTCTTTACACACACTGCTTTAAAAATGTTCAAGGGCGTGATACTCCCTGAAGCAGATGGGGAAACATAGTGCAACGCCACAATTTTCGCACCAGTACCTGGTATCTGTTCTTGAGGGGGGCCTCTGTGTTGTGTTCCGGCACACATGACACCGTCTGTGGGGTCTTTCGTTGCCCACTGTGGGTGGCACAAAGTCAGGGAAGTGGTGTTCTGTCAGCCTGGCAATCCCTTCTGGGTGTGGGCGACAGTCATATTCTTTAACAATAACTCCCTCGACAACTCGATGCAGAAGTTCTCTATAGTTTCCTGTTTGCCGGTGATTGTTGAGTAGAGCATGTGGCAGTGGTACAGGGTTATATCGAGGAGGTGGAAGAATAACTTCTTATACCACCTCATCGTCTTCCTCGCACACTTGACTGACGAGATGACAGCATCAGATATGTCCACCACACGCATATTGATGTTGTAGTCGCAGATGGCCAAAGGTTTCCTGATTATTTCACCTGTCACGACATCTGCGGTCTTGGAAGATGGAACGGTGGAAAGTTGTGAGGACGTTCACATCCCGGTTATCCATCTAGGACAACATGAGGACATTGTTTGCCTGCTGGTAGAACAGTGAGCCCTTTTCCCGCCTGGTTGGTAGTTGGGGCATGAACACACAATTTTTCCTGATGGTGCCACAGACTCTTGTAGTGCGGCTATGCAGGTACTTGGCAAGGGGCTGGTGTACCAGTTGTCCAGGTACAGTATGTGGCCCCTGTCTAAGTAATCTTGCATCATGGTGATCACGACAGCCCCAGAAATTCCATACGTCCTCGATTCCACCAGTTCGGTTCTTCTTCCCATGTACAGAATGATGTCCTGGATGTAGCCAGTGTGACAGTCACACATCACGAAGAGTTTCAGGCCATAACAATGACGTTTGCTGGGCATGTACTGCCAGATGCCAATATTTCCCCTCCACAGCAGCAAACTCTCATCAATTATAAGTGTTTGGTGGGGTCTGAGGGCGGCAGCAAGCTTCACCTTCAGGTACTCGAAGATGGGTCTTATCCTCTCCATGGGATCCTTCATAGCTCTGGGTTGTTCCTGGTTTCTTGTGTGGCTTGAAGTGAAGGTTCCCCATTATCGCCGAGAACCTGTTCCTGCTCATGATTTTGCCAAAGATGAACAAGGGTATCCCAGGACCAGTACTTCTTTATCGACGATTTCTTCATCACATCATCAAGATGACGATGACCAGGAACTTGTAGAATTCTGGGACGTCTAGAGTGTGCCAAGACAGTCAGGCAGAGTGTTTGAGCTGCTCTTTCCCAGCCATAAAATAATAATTATACCAGTTCGTCTGGTCAACAATCATAGACAAGAGGTTTGCAGTGAAAAACTGCAGAAATACATTAAGTCTCATTGTTTCATTTCCTCGGTTGGGGCTCGCAGCGCCGGCATTCCCAATTCCACTCTCATTCATCTCCAGCACCTTCGTCGTCAGAGTCATCAGAAAGAAGAGGGTCATCACCAGGGGCATCAGGTCGGGAGGGCATCGTCCTCCCTCTTGACCTTGACCTAGATCTTTATCGAGATGTCGACCTGGAGCTTGATCTCGAACCAACGCTGGGGCGTCGTAACAGGGTCACTTTTGATGCCCTTCGGCCGTGGCTATGCCCACGGGCACGCCTACTTTGGCTGGTATTTCATTGTGGACGATCTGGGCATTGTGGCAATGCAGGCAGTGATGGGGTAGTGAAGTAGTCTGGAGCTGTCATATCTGTGGGAGGGCCCAGGTTGAGGTGACATAGAAGGCCTGAGAGATGAGTAAGGTAGTGGGCTGGGCAGTGATGGTGGTGGTGGAGAGTAGAGAGGAGAGGAGTATTGTGGTGGTGGTGTAAAGTGGCGAGGCAGAGAATGCGCTGAATCATCACATGCTGATATGGGGGAGAACAGGTGGCGTGGGTGGAGACGTGGGGGAGAAGATTCCAGGACAGGCATTTCTTTATCAGTTTCGTCTGAGAAAGACAATGGCTGTGCTGCCAAGATAGTTGCACCCAAGCGCAACCCATAAAATGTATTGGGGGTTGCAGTTTTTAGTGGGGAGAGAGTGGGAGGAGGTGGTGAAGGCAGGCGTGGGGGTGAACGCACGTGTTGTGGGGGAGGAGGATCAGCTTGATCCCTCTCCTCCTCAGCTGGTCTCTTCTGACCTCTACGATGGCTTGGCGGAATTCTGAGGAATACCATGGTGTCTGGGTCATCTTCTCCCTCTTCCCCGCTTTTTGAGGAGTCAATTATGTCCTGGTGAGCAGTGGGGGAGGGATGCACTCTCCCCAAGGAATGGGAACAATGGGTTCCTCTTCTGCCATCTCCTCTATCTCCCTCAGTGATACTCCTCCCCTGAATCCTCATCTGGCGATTCAGTTTCACTATCTTCCATATATCTTCTAGTATTGCAAGGGCTTCTTCAACACTAACACCACTGCGTGGGTGGCGATGGCTAGAGGTAGAGCGGTCCGTCATGGTGTAACACTCGCGAGGTCAGACCGTAAACTGGCTTCCCCTTCCCGAATGTCCCCACCCGCACGGCCGGACTTGGGGGGTTGCCAAGTATCGCTATTGTTCGGTAAATCTGAAACCTCTAGCTGCCATGGGACAAGAGTAAATAAGGTCGAAAGTGCCGACACAGGTGCTGCAGCACTGGGGTTTAGCGTTACATAGATAGGCAACGCATATCGTAAATCGCTGGGGTCCTGTGGGTTAAATATTTGACCTATGCATTGTTCCTCTATCCACTCCATACATTATGTCTGTATTTCCACCAAATATCCATGACAAAAAAAGTTTACTAATGATAGATAAAAATTCTCACGAAATGATGAAGAACGGGTGAGATTTGTAGAACTACGACGCAAAGCCAAAAGGTTAATTAAGCAAAGTAAAAATAACCTGGAGTTACATGTTGCGAATCAAAGTAAAACAAACCCAAAATAATTCTATAGTTATATCAGAAAGAACAGAGTAGTTACTTCAACTGTAGGACCGTTAGTCGATGAAAATGGAGAATATACCAAAGACGAAGTACAAATGAGTAATGCCCTCAATACCTTCTTTGCATCAGTTTTTACAACAGAAGACCTCATTGATATCCCTACAGCATCGCCGATTCAGATAGATAATTCTGATGTTCTAAGTAATATCACCATTGCAGAGAGAGAAGTACTTAAATGTTTAGATAAACTCAAGGTAAATAAAACGCCCGGACCTGATACAATCTCACCTAGAGTTCTAAAGGAAGCTAAGGATGAGCTCTCCAAACCACTGACATTGCTATTCAATAAATCCTTGCAGTCTGGAACTATGCCTGATCAGTGGAAGCTAGCTATCGTAACACCGATTTAAAAAAAAGGCAGCAAATCCCTACCCAGTAACTATCGTCCAATTAGCTTAACCTCAGTTGTATGTAAAATAGTAGAAACGCTCATAAGAGACAGACTCGTAAATCACTTAGACTAAAATAACATACTTAAAGATACTCAACACGGCTTTTGTAGCAAATGCTCCTGTTCAACACAACTCTTAGACTTCTTCCACGATATCCTCAACCTCTATGATGAGAGTAAAGCTGTAGATATTATATACCTTGATTTTCAAAAGGCCTTTGACAAAGTTCCCCACAAACGTTTACTGCTCAAACTAGAAGCGCATGGAATACAAGACGGTGTGTTGAAAGGATAGAAAATTGGCTCCGAGACAGAAAGCAAAGAGTAGTCATAAACGGTAAGGCATCTAAATGGACCAATGTAAGTAGCGGGGTACCCCAGGGATCGGTACTAGGACCAATTCTCTTTCTAATTTACACCAACGACATAGATAAGTGTCTCACCTGTACAATCTCAAAATTTGCTGACGATACAAAAATTACAAATAGCGTACTCTCAAAAGAACAAGTTGACGATATGCAACACAATCTAGATAAGTTGTCACGTTGGGCCCAAATTTGGCAAATGAGTTTCAATGCGGATAAATGTAAAGTACTACATATCGGATACCTAAATGAGAAAGCAAACTATTCGATGAATGGCACTCAGCTTAAGAATGTAAACGGAGAAACCGATCTGGGAGTAACAATATCGAGTAACCTAAAGCCGAGTCAACAATGTTCAAAAGTTGTTAAGAAAGCAAACAAAATAATTGGCTTTATAGGCAGGTCATTTGAGCATAAATCCAAAGAAGTTTTCCTAACCCTTTACAATTCCTTAGTACGCCCTCTTCTGGAATACTGCGTTCAATCCTGGTGCCCTTATTACCAAAAAGATATAGACAAGCTAGAACGAGTTCAACGTAGAGTTACCAAAATGATACCTAGCCTAAAGAACAAACCATGCGAGGAGCGTCTTAGAGAATTAAATCTATTTCCTTTAACCCAGCGCAGATTAAGAGGTGACTTAATTCAAGTGTTCAAGATCATCAAAGGCATCGACAATATGAACTGTAGTAAGTACTTCACTATCAACCAATCTAATTACACTCGGGGAAACGGTTACAAAATTATCGGTAAATCTTTTAACTCGCACGAATCTAAGAATTTCTTCTTCAATCGAGTTGTCAACTTGTGGAATGGGCTTCCCCGAGACGTTATAGACTGCAGCACCGTTGACTAATTTAAACTTCGCCTAGACAAATATCTTGCATCAAACCCGCGACTGACTGCGTTTGTAAATGAATAACTTTATTTTATCCCCCTCATCAGTTACTAACCCATCTGTCCCCTACTAACTTCCTAGACCTGCCACGGACATTAGTTCCAGGGCAGTAGTTCCCTTTCCAATTTTCCCTTACCCACTCTAAACCACTGTTTGGACAATTGACTCTCAGTGTATTGGAGGACAAGCAGCCTAGAAGGGTCACCAGTCTGTTGTTGCTTGATTTCCTTTGTACTCCTTTGTACTCCTTTGTACTTTGTACACTACTCTCCGATGGAGAGTATATGATTGCTATTGTGTTTCTGTCTGTTTATTTATTAGACATTTGTCAGCAAAATTAACAGAATTGAAATAAGCTTGATTAGTACCTTTACTTTGCACCCGATAAGATATATTTACCACCATATTGTCCGACCTCTTTTGGGCTATTTTTGTATTTCGTTTGATTGTTATTAACGATTTTGCTTGTTCTTTGCTATTTTAGTTTGTCGCCTACGCTAACAAAAACGCCTTACCAGACTTCCTTCAAATTAAAAGATAACCACCCAGACCCCCTTCAAGCTAATTTTTTGCATTTTTTTATTGAAACATGTTCTGGCCGAAGGCCGTTTTCTTCTAAGTTACAGGCTCGCTATCGCTCACCCAGATTTTTTTTTTGATAACTGAATAGGGTGAAACGTCATATTATTGCCCCCCAAAAGACAGACTCTATGATGACCGAACAAAGAACTCCATCCTCTGTACCTGGTACCGCTCGATACGGGCAGTTACAATGACCGTATAGCACTGATGGCAATCTTCCGTCGCTGGTATTGACGAGTGACTTTATTACTGACGGCTGTATACCGTAGCTGGTACAGTAAGGGTTAACCCTTTACCGGGCGAGGAACCATATATGGTAACTTTAATGGGGTCCAAAAGGGCGCTCCCAAGCCGCCCGGTGTGTGTCTGCCACCACGTCATCATGCCTCAGCCAATCACCGATGATCAGGCTACTCACGTGGGTATGGTGTAAGAGCTGATGCCATCTCAGTATTGGTTGAGAGCAACTCGAAGTTCAGTTGCAGGCCAGACATGAAGAAAGTAGGATCTCAGCGATTTTTCTCTTGACGCCCTCGACCCTAGCTCATCACGTAATATCGGTAAGTTGATAATAATCTGATATTATGCAGTTGAATAGTTGTACTATAACCTGATATAGTTGTCATTTACGTGGAACATACGGAAATTGGTGAAATTTGTTTGCGAAAAAGTGAATGATCAAATATGGACATGCGCCCGGTAAGGGGTAAAGCCCAAGTGATCATATATGGACTTACGCCCGGTAGCCTATAGAATTAAAATTTACTAAATATGATCATTTCGCCCGGTAAGGGGTTGTACTCCCAAGTTACATAAAACCATATAACTTTGATGATAGTTACCCAAACCAGCATGGCCACATGCTGCCACAACTTGGGTAGGGATTCTAGAATGTTCAACATAGAAATAAATGACCGATTTCTATTATTTCCTCAAAAGTGTACAGTGAAATAAATATGAGTTTGGTAAGTTTAGTGAGTTCACAAATATTTTAGTGAGTTTACATATATTTTTGATATTGCGAGGCACATACTGAAGTTTTTTTGAGATACGAGAACTGTCACATAAAGAAATACCAATTTTCATGGGGATCCTATGCCCAAAATTTGCTGAAATTCATTGGTCAGGGGGAACCTCTGCCCAAATTTTGCTGGAATTCATTGTCCATGGGGAACCTATGCCAAAATGTTGCTGGAATTCTGTGTACATGGGGAAGCTATTGCCAAATGTTGCTGGAATTACTTGTTCAGGGGGAACCTATGCCCAATTTGTTTTTTGGAATTAATTATTCACGGGGTACCAGACAGTGTCTGGGTTGTGAAAAGTACCTAAACTAAAATATTCATATATAATCTATTTATATACTTATTAAAATAAAACGCTTATTTTTGGGTAATATAATGATATAACTGTTATTCTGTGTATTTTGTTTACCTTAAATTTACATTTTCAATATAGCATAATTCAAGATTATTTTTACCCTAGACCGGCGCTTGACCATAATTATATGATCACTGATTATTATGATTATATATGATTATTCGTCAACCTCGATTTGCTAATTCAATATGCAAAAATGTGAACAAAAATCATAAGCAAAAATACCTTAGAATTAGGTCTACTTTCATGGTCTAGGGTCAAAAAATTAAATTTCTAAGTATTTCTATGAGTGCCCGGTAAAGGGTTAAATGGAACTGGATACGGAAAATCACTTGAGGTCCCAGCCCAAGTGGAGTATATACTTCTCTTGGTCTAGTGGTGAGAGTGTTCGCTTCGTGAGCTTTGGGTTCAAATCCTGGTTCGGCCTGGTGGTAGCCTCACAAAATCACTTGGGGGTGGGGGAGGGGGGAGCGGAATTCTGTATCTAATGACATTTAGGTGTGTTAATTAAATTGTAAATAGTTGAGTAAGTTGACAAAAATAGTATGGTGCCAAATTTAGGTTCCACAATGGTGGGTGCTGTAAATGGATAATTGAGAGGCTTAGTTGGGGGTGCTGTAAATAAGGCTGTGTAAATCCCTATAGTGTACTGGCTTGTCTTAGTTGGTTGGCTACAACAGATGCTAAGGCTAGAGCTCTTAGGGATGCTGTTGAACCAGTGACCCCGGGTTCATCGAGGGTTGGGAGGGGAGGGGGGGATGGATGCGGAGGGGGTGATTCCCGCAGTGCCTCCTCACCGTGGTTGAACCGGCAAGTGGCAAAAATAAGGGATGTCGCTGGTCATCATAGTCTCGAAGCCTCCTTGTAGTCGACACGCTCAGACTTTTGCCTCGCTTGCTTGTGGCTCATTTGGAGTCTTCGCTACCTGAACGATCAAATGATGTAATGCCAGCAGTTGTGGCAAAGAGCTTAAACAGAAATGGATGCAGAAAATCACTTGAGGTGCCAGTGGAGTACTTTTCTTGGTCTACTGGTAAGAACATTTGTCTCGTGAGCATGGGGACCCGAGTACGGTTCCTGGCCCTGACTGGTGGTAGTCTCACAATATTTGTATTTATTTTTATTTATTTATTTTTTTTGGGGGGGGGGGGGTTGTAAAGTTGGCAGGAATATGGCCGCAGTCCTCACATGCGTGTCTGTTTACATATGTGCATAAGGTTGGTTGTGAAGTCCTGAGGCTACTACATTGCTAATTATCAACACTACATATGCCCAGGACGCAAGTGCCTGATACATTATACCTGCCCGACCCAGCTAGTGGAAGAACGTGTCCCTTGTGACCTCTTTTTTTTTTTTTTTTTTTTTTTTTCCAACTTACTTCCTCTCGGGCATAGGCTGAGAGCCTTAACATTCACCGCTTTACAATGAACAGTGAAGCCCGTGAGGTCTTGTTCCAGTCTAGGGAGTGAGACATGTGAAGCACGTAGAGTACAACGAGCACCTGCCATCTTGCCTTCACATGAGGCACGGTGCTCACTCATGGCCCGAAACGACCCCATCTCTGAAGCCATCTCGTTCCTGTGCTTCACTGTCTCACTACCTACACTCTGACCCTCACACTTACACACACACAACGCCACCTGTTGAGCAGATAACTCACCTTTACCTCTTGATGTGGTGACTTAGTGAAATGGCTGGTGTTAACGAGAGTGCTACCTCTTCCCATATTCTCCAGCTTTGTCTTGCTTTGCAAGAAAGGTTGGAGAATGTGGAGCGAGAGGTTCAATCTCTCAGAGACGAAAACCTTGCCTTGAAGATAACTCTGGTGGAGAAGAAGAGTGACGTTAGTGTTTCTAGGGTTCGTGAAGCTCCCTCGAAAGTGTTTGCTACAAGTGCAACGGCCTGCAAGCTGAAAAGGCAGCCACTCAAGACCAGCAACATGTTCATCACCTTACCTGATGAGTTTGATGGCGAACAAGTCAAGGATAGCGAGGCTGGAAGTGATAGTGAGGCTGGGAGTGTTTCCAGGGGCGAGGAAGACACGAGAAAGAGAGGTAAGGAGACTCCAAACAAATGTAAGTGTAAGCTTATCAATGTTGTGGGAGACTCTGGGGTTAGGTATTTAGGTGACAATCTCTCCACCAAATTTAGGAAACTCGAGTGTCTCCCCGGGTCAGGTATAGGTAGAGTTTGTGAGAGATTGGAGGACGTCATTGACGACTTTGGAGATAAACCCATAGTCGTGCTTAGTGCAGGTAGCAATGATGTGGGTAAGCTTACCAGTGTTGAACTGCGTAAGTTGTATAGGGTAGCCTTGGATAAGATTAGGATGAAGGGTGGGATTCCCATTGCTTGCTCTATCTTGCCAAGACGAGGTGTCAGATGTGAATGGTTGTCCAGAGCAATTGGTTTCAATTTGGTTAATTCCTGACGATAATCGTCAATTTATCATATATATAATCAACTCTGCGAAGCAGAGTGGTATCGCGCACACAGATCCTGCCCGTATATTGTGCACCACCAATCAGCTTGTCTGTCGTCGTCGTCGTCCGTCGTCGTCTGTCCGTAACTCCTCCTAGACCGTTTGATGGATTTTCACCAAATTTCACAGGTATATACATTTGGTCAATGTGAAGGTCAGTCATAGAGAAATTTTCAATTTAACTAAAAGGTTAAGGTCAAAGGTCAAGGTTGAAAATAAGGTCAATATTTCATGTGTTTTAGTTTTTACTAAAATGTCTTCATTTTCACTATACAAGTTACAGGTAACCTCGATATCTTATTGACCAATTTTAGATACATATTCTAAAGGGTAAGGTCAAAGGTCAAGGTCAAAATAAGTTTTGTACTACTATTTCTTATAATAACTGCTAGATTCTCACTAGGCTTACCATGAATATTCGGAATACCTACGTGTAGGCCAAGTTCATAGAAGAAACTATTAATTTCCATATGAAAGGTCAAGGTCACAACTCAAGGTCAAATATAAGGTCAATATGCTAATTTCTTTACTTTTCATGCAAACTTCACAAAATTTGGTGAGATAGTTGCACTTTAAATGCAAAGGAAAATAACACATTTTGAGACACATCATGAAGGTCAAGGTGAAGGTCAAAGGTCTAGGTCAACTATTCTATATATATATATATATATATATATATATATATATATATATATATATACATATATATATATAAAACTAACTGATGGGTTTTAATTAAATTAGTCATGCTTATTTGATTTTCCTGGGCAATGTCAATGAACACAAAAAAATACTATTACGTAAAGGTCAAGGTCACAGGTCAAGGTCAAAGGTCAATGAGATGACGGGGTTGGGAAACCAGGGCAAGGCTATGACGGTAGACACCCTGATCATGCCAGGAAACGAGCAGCCTAACAACACCAGAATAACTGTGATCAGGGAAATGAAGAGGAACAGGAGAAGACAACACCAAGAGAAGGAGAGAGACCTGATCAGTTTCCCGGGCTTTAATACCTGCCGGAATAGGTCAGCCTACCCCTTTTCCCAGACCTACACATGCTCTAATCTCCGGGAGTCTAGGTCAGTCTGCCCGAGAAAGGAGTTCGAACCCGGGCCAATCACAGGGACCCCTGCTCCTCCAATGGCAGGGACAGAGACAAACGCCCAAGGCATATACCCAGTTCCAGCCCGATTTGCAATATAGCGAGGAACTATTTATGCAAGTTACTCACCAAGAACCATTGCAATATCGACATCGATGGGAATCCCAGCACCCCCTCTACAGCACCTCCCGGGAAGACTGGGAATAGTGCAACCAAAGTGATAAATAATATACCTATGGCCTGCAGACTAAGAAAAGCCAGATATCACGATGAACAGAAAATCATTCATTACGCAACCATGCCACTCTTTAAAAATAGGAGGGCTATATCGAGATCTCGAGAATCTCTGTGTGTTTAGATAAATAACTTCAGTGTATTTTTAGATTAAGAATTGCCTTCACCATAGCCAAAACAATGATATCCACATGTCCCTATGTTATTGAGATAGATCAACTTGAGTTCTAAAAATAAACTGACTATAGTCTGACTAACTGAAGGAAGTTAGCAAATACTATTGCTTCCTTCCACTGGTTAAGCCAGTTGTGGGAAAGGACTGGTATTGAGTCTCAACCTGAAAGAGAGTGTGTAGAGGAGCCCGGAACCAACTTCCCCTGTACTTGAGAGAGAGGCAGTTCCCCCTGACGTCCAGCCCAGCAGAACCACGAGTCATACGTCATCCAGATTCTCGTTCATGGCTACTTCTACCCTTTACGCTAAGTGTCTCTGAGTGTTATAAGTTGTGGCTATTGTTGTGAAGGTAAGATAAAATATGCGAGTATTCTATTACATTTAATTATAGATCTGTGCCTAAAATCTATCCTGAACCTTTGATACCCATGTAAGATTCCTATAACTTTGGTCCGTACAGTGATTCATTAAGTACGAGATATTGCTAAGAGAAATTGTGTTAATCATTCAGACCCTTAATTGTACGTACGTTACATAGTCATTTTTACACGTGTTACTTAGCCAGAATACTCTCAGATTTTATTTGTATGTGTTTATTATTCTTTGTGTATCCAAGTCGAAGTGAAAGTGTATAGTGTGAACTAATTCCCTTCTTAAATCCAATATATACCTAGAACGTACACCAAATTCAGGATCCTTATAACCGCGTAATTATCGCCAGAGAATACTTATACTATTTCCCTTATTTGAAAGTCAAGAACCGTTTCCGTTGAGTTAGAATTAATTCATTATCAAGATACCTGATCTCTATTAGTTCTTGTGAATAATCTGATATTATACGTTACTCGGGTCATGTAATTCTTTCCTAACCAATCTTGGAATTCAGATTGTACATTCCTTGATCGATTCCGCTTAATAATTGACTAATGATTCTAAACTATAATTGTATTTACGTTATAATACAACGCTACAGTAGTTCTGCGTTCTTTTAGGAATTTGTTAATTTAATCAGAACTCCTTTCATGCCATCATATATGGTATTTTCCAAGTGTAACTTCGTCGTGTACGTTAATTTCTCATAGCTCCTTATAAAGCTATATTTCAGCGCTCTTTCATTTGCGTTTCTTAAAGTAGTTGGTTAATTTATCCCAATCTATATTAAATTGTATTTTATCTATTCCAACTCAGTCGCTATATTTATTGTGAAACTGATTTCCTCAACCCGTGTGATTTGACCTCATCTATAATCGAATATTATTTTTCGTGTCTCGTGTGAGAGATTATTCGTAATAACTCTTAGATAGTTGAATTCAGATTTAAACTATCTTTCCCCCTTTACTCAAATAAAATTCATATCTTGAGTCCCTGATTTTATATCGCACTAAAGTCAATTGTTATTTCCTGAGACCGCAGTCCATCTGACCTAGAGTCCTCAGGGTGGCACCTTTGATGGTCTCACCTGAGCACGGCCAAATTCCCCTTTGCCCACCACATAGACTCATGCGCAGCTGAGCGATAAGTTCCATATTGTACCTTGTCTTTGTCAGAATACTTTGCGTTAGACACTTTACTCACATATGTATTGTTGTCAATGATTCTGGTTTGTGTGTATACTGTACTGTATGTATCTGTCTATCATTGCATATTTTCACTCTTCAATTACTATGTAAGTGACGAGCTGACCTTCATTAAAGAGTAAAACTAGTTAACTCTCTCAGTCACTAATTTACTTACTTGCTATTTAATATAATAGTGGTACATAGTACTACATACCATGTATTCTATGCCATTGAATAAATAAGAGTATAAGCTAACCTGTGTGTTTATTGTGTTATCGTTGCCTGATTGAGTAAATACTTATCATGTTCACTAGGCTCGATGAGTTCCTGTTGAGCATATTCTAAGTCTAAATATCCGATACCCGGATTGATAAATAGATAATACTGAAGCGAGTTGGATTACAACCCGGCATAACAGTCAACTTATACTAAATATTTTTAGTTTTTATTCAAATGTCTTCAATTTCACTATACAAGTTACTGGTAACATTGATATCGTATTCCCCAAATTTTAGATAAATATACTAAAGGGTAAGGTCAAAGTTCAAGGTCAAAGGTCAGAATAGTTTTTTTTACTAGTATTTCTTATACTAAGTCTTAGATTATCAATAGGCTTACCATGTATATATATTCGGAATACCTAGGCCAAGGTCATACAATAAACTATTCAATTCCATATGAAAGGTCAAGGTCACAGGTCAAGGTCAAATAAAAGGTCAATATGCTATTTTCTTTACTTTTCGTGCAAACTTCACAACATTTGGTGAGATGGTTTCACTTTAAGTGAAGAGAAAAATAATAACTGTTGTGACAGATAAAGGTCAAAGGTCAAGGTCAACTATTCTATTAATATATATGAAACTAACTGATGGGTTTTGATGTAATTAGGCATGCTCATTTTCTTTTCTTGGGCAATGTCAATGCAAACAAAAATGTACTCTTACATGAAAGTCAAGGTCACAGGTCAAGGTCAAAGGTCAACTCTTATTATTCATAAAAAAATATTACTCAAATTATAGAAAACTGGCTGTGTTATGGCTTATTACTTAATGATTATATACACATCAAATTTCACAAAAATATTACAATAGTTAAGGTCAGATGTCAAGGTCAAAACAAGAGTATTTGTAATTTTCCCTAAACTCCTCCTTGACTGTTTAATGTATTGTCATCAAATTATACAGGTAAATTCAGTTAGTCAATGCGACGACCATCCAAATGTATGCATTTTATTTTTAGTCAAAGGTCAAAGGTCAAGGTCACAGTATATGATCACTATTTGTAATGAATACGTTTTTATACATAATACACCATATTCATAATGCTAGCTAATACGAACATTGCTGTTAAGCTAATTAAATCCTTGATAAGAATTTCTAAGGTCAAAGGTCAAGGTTTAAGGTCGAAATATGATTTTTACTAGTATTTCCTATTTAATGTAAGATTCTCATTAGGCATATCATGCATATTCGGAATGCCTAGACCAAGGTCATACAAGAATAAACATAATTCCATTTGATAGGTCAAGGTCACAGGTCAACATCAAATATAAGGTCAATATGCTAATTTCTTTACTATTCATGTAAATTTCACAAAATTCGTTTATACAGTTGTTCTTTAAGGGACAATTAAAATGTCAAATTTTCAGACAATATGAAGGTCAAGATGTAGTCTAAAGGTCAAGGTCAACTATTCCTTTAATACCTCTGAAACTAGCTGATGATCTTTATTGAAATTTGACACTTATTTGATTTTCTAGGGTTACATCAAAGCAAACAAAAAATATTATCCTACATAAAGGTCAAGGTCACAGGCCAAGGTCATAAGTTAACCTTCATCATAAAAACTACTTAATTTTCGATAAGCTGACAACTGTTAGTTGCATTTTACTTAAATACAATGTTTCAATCATATATATATATATATATATATATATATATATATATATATATATATATATATATTATAATACTTAATGTTAAAGGACAGGGTCAAAGAACAAAAGAAGAATGATAATAAAGCAAAAACAAAAAAACTCTTCCTAGACTGTTTAACCCTTTGTGTACCGATGACATCTTTTGTATTGTATTCTAGCTATAATTAGACGATATTGTGGAGCTTATGAAGGATCTGTGGTAGTAAAAAGGGTTAATTAAGATAGTTGAAAGCCTGCTAATTTAAAAAAAAATTGTCTTAATATCCAGTATGAAATTGAACCGACAGAACTGTACCAAACGGGTTACATAGCGTCACCAAATTTCGCTGGCAAATTCGGTTGGTCAATGCAACGATTGTCCAAATTATTTGTTTTTGTTATTCAAAAGTCAAGGTGAATAGTAAAGGTCGCAGATTATGGTCACTATTAGTTTCTTATACATATTTTAAATTTGAATTACACCATATTCAAAATGTTACAATATAGTGTTATGCTGACCTTATTATAGATAAATATTTCAATGGCTAAGATTCAATGTGATCATAAATGTAATTATATATAATTATATACTCCCAGGCGGACATGAACCACCAACAGTCTGAACGAGTGTCCATGCTTTAATCCACTGCACACAAGTATCCTCTATTACGCCGTGATATAGTGGATTAAAGTATGGGCACTTGTTCTGACTGTCGATGGTTCAAGTCCGGCTGTGAGTATAAACACGTTTAGTAGCTTATGTGTGTTTGCGATTTATATATATATATATATATATATATATATATATATATATATATATATATATATATATATATATTTTCTTTAATACATACGAGGTTGAAAGAACTTTTTTATGGGTACCATCGAGGAAGAGCTCCTAGCTGCCCAATGACCCGCCGTCTACTGTAGATACGTGGATGACATCTTCGTGCAAATCAAGGACCTCCACGAACTACAGGAACTCCAGCGTTGCTTCATGACCTCCTCCGGACTTAACTTCACCTTTGAAAAATCAAACAATGGACAACTCCCCTTCCTCGACATCCTCGTAGCTCTGAACGACCATGGGTTCAAAACCACCGTCTAGACTAAACCAACTAACACAGGACAATGCCTCAACGGCGATAGTGAATGCCCCCGCCGTTATCTTCTATCCTCCATCTCCGCATATGTAAGGAGAGCCCTCACCCACTGCTCTACCTGGGCCGACACCCACCAGGAACTAGAAAGACTATCCCAAGTTTTAGTGAATAACGGATACTCCAACTCCGACATCTCCAGCACCATCAAACACCATCTTGAAAAATGGTACACCCAAAGCCCTCCCAACATTGACCCCCCCCAATGAAATTAAGATCTTCTACCACAATTTTATGTCCTCTGAACACAAAAATGACGAGGCCGTCTTAAAAGAAATAATCTCCAAGCATGTCCACCCAACCAACCCGGAAAACAATATCAAATTAATAATTTATTACAAATCCCCCAAGACCTCCAACCTCGTTCTCCGCAACAAACCAGCTTCCACCAAGATAAAGAGCCCGATGACCGACGATCACGTCATTTACCAACATACCTGTAATTATGAGGACTGTGGACCTCATTCCTATATTGGCATGACGCAGACTCGTCTTTCACGTCGGTTAACTGTTCACCTTCAGGCTGGAGCCATCAAAGACCACTATCTCACCCCTAACCTCCCCCACCTCACACGCAACGAGTTAGAGAAACACACCACCATACTCGATAAAGAAAGTGACCCAAGGAGATTACCTATACTCGAAGCGTTATATATCCAAGCCTTACATCCTAACATCAACAACCAAACTCTGGACCTTCAGATCCTTCCTTCTGCCAAAAGGCACTATCCTACAGGACCTAACGCCCCCCCTCACCCCCCGTTGCCCTTGACGCAGCCCCCCGCGCTACCTCCTTCAGCTTCGTCTTCTGCCGGCGCCACACGTACTACGCAACTTAGGCCACGCCCCTCGACACGCAGCCAATCAGCTTCGACCCCGCCAACCGACCACCACCTTCCCGCATCCAGTGCGCCTGCATGAAGCGGTTCTCTCTTTTGCACTCCTAGAATACCCCTCCACCAATAGCAGACTTTTGCCCCCTGATTTTCGCCTCCTCTGATCCTCCACCCTCTATATATACCCTTCCTGTTTACCTTTTATATCATGCTATCCTTACTTGATAATGCTGGTTGTCCAGTGAAACGCGTCGTATATCCTGTATCATCATGTACATTAATGTAACCCTGTACCACCATGAATTTTGCTCATCTCATTCATCTACTTCCTGCCACCCAGCGAAAACTCATCAGAGACCTGGAAACTTTGAATAATAAAATTTCCAACGCAGAAATTGCCATTTCTTTCAACCTCGTATGTATTAAAGAAAATTTATTACCTGGCTCTACTAATATTTATATATATATATATATATAGTATATATATATATATATATACAATATATATTTATATATATATATATATATATATATATACAGTATATATATATATATATATATGCTTTATATAAACCGATTTTACCCAAGAGATTCAATACTACTTGCAGAATTATAGGTTGCAGAGTTTCGTGTGCATCTGTTTTTTTTTGTTTTTTTTTGCTAATGCGAAAACTGCACACCTACTTTATTAATACTTATCCATATGCGCCTGTTTTACTTTTAATATGAACATATACATATTGGAAAGCAATAAAACAAGTGGTAACGGCAATTGGCTGGTGACATTTCTTATATTTTACCCCCACGGTCGTAATCTGACCTTGACCAGCGAGAGTAATGCCCCTTTCACACTGGTGAGACAAGTCACGATTTTCGTCGCCGACACCAATAAATTGGCACATTCGTGACATGTCTCAACACCTCTCATGAACAATCGTTTGACTCTCAAGGCCTCTCAAGGCCTTTCAAGGCCTTCACAAATGTTCAGACAGTTCAAAATTTTGGACGAGGACTCACGAGGATTGGTTACCCTCGCAAGCATCGTCGAGCATCGCCGAAGGATCTGCGAGGGTATCTGCGATCATCTGCGACATCGGCGAGACATCGCGGAGGGTTTCGCATAAAAAAAACTTTGCAACGCTGCATGGATGCTCACCGATGCTCTGCTCGCCGATGCTCTCAGATGTTCCGAGAACATCGACGATGCCAAAGAGCACCTTCGGCGAGGTGGGAGAGAAAGAAAACAAAAACGAGGAGGGAGAGAAAGAGAAAACAGCGAGGTGGGCTCAATGTTTACCTTACGGCTTAGCCTAATTGAGCCCACCTCGCTGTTTTCTCTTTCTCTCCCTCCTCGTTTTTTTTTTTCTCTCCCTCTCTCTTTGCCTATAATCCGTTCTGCCCCGTTCAGCCTACTGTTTTAAGACGTTTACCCCCATCCAGGTTTCAATATTTTCCTGGTGAGCGGTAGCGAGCCAACATATATATATTTTTGTTTTTGGGCTGTTTTTCTGGTCCCCTTTCTTCCTCATGGTTAACCCCATTAGTTTTCATATTTGGGGGATGGTGGGGGGAAGGTAGAAGGGTAATTGAATCGTGTTACAAATATGAAGCCGATTGGTGAGGTAGTTTCGCCACCACGGATTTTCCTTTTTTTCCTTTTCTTCGTACGGATACGCTGGAAGTGGGTGGTGGGAGGGAGGTGGGGGTGTGGTGGGGGGACGACAGAAGGGTAGGGGACTTGTCACACAAATATGGAACCGATTGGTTCAGTCATTTCGCCGCCACATATTTTCCTTTTTTTTCTTTGTGAGGCGACCGATAGTCAGCGAGTGGGTGGGGGGGAAGAGGTTGTGTTGGTGGTGGCAAGAAGCCAGAAGGGTAAGGTACATGTGGCAGGTATATGAAAGCCATAGGTGCAGTCGTTTCGCTGCTACGATTTTTTTTCGGCGTGTCCGTATATATACGGACCTGGCACTGGGCGTGACAAGACCCTAGTCCGTATATATACGGACCTGGCACTCTGGGGGTTTTAAGACGTTTACCCCCATCCAGGTTTCAATACGCCGAACCATCGCTTGAATCGCCGAAGACGTCGCAGAACATAAGGCGAGTTTTCTTTCATCCTCGCATGATTTCGCAAGATATTTTTGAAAATGTGACATGCCTCGCAGAGGTCATCGGCGAAACATCGCACACTTCGCCGATAACGTCACAGAAGGTCGGCGATTGCGTCACCGACATCAGCGACATCTTCGCTGAGTATAATTTGTCATCTGTTTGTAACGGTCAAAATCTTGAACGTCGCACGTATTCTTGCGAATTTGACAAAACTAAGTCATCGGCAACGAAAATCGTGACTTGTCTCACCAGTGGAATAGGAGCATTAGACACCCTCCCTCTCTAGTGTCTAGCATGGTACTGAGAGACATCTTAGGCGCGTTTTTGCGAGCTTTTAGGCTTAAGCCCGGCTTCCCCTTTTGGCTTAAGGAAGAGCAGCCACGCAAAAATGGTTTGGCTCGACTTCGACCACAAATCACGTGACATAAACACAAACACTGAAAATGGCGGAACAAAAAGACGACCTAGTGGTCTGGTCTGGTGCCGTTGTAAAGGCTTTTCCCTCAATTGTTCGGGAAGATCACCTTTTCAGCGGCCCCCCAATATTTGTTATTGATTAAGCTTTTTATTATTTACTGATATTTCAACTTCTTTTGTCTTTTTGTCCACATTTTTGTCTATTTCCTGCTTTATTGTTCTCTGAATAGTATGTTGGCTACTATATTATTAGTGTAAGGCCTATCAAATATTTTGATATAGGACTAGGCCTAATCCGTACATTAGGCCATACTGTAGGTTGGGCAGAAATCGTTGTTACGATCGGGTCTTGTATAAATCAGTGGCTCTTATACATTGGACTAGACTGGCATAAATGCAACAACGGAAACGCTAGATCCAACCCCTGCTATATAATCCCGTCGAACAAAGAACACATATACCCTCCAGAGTTATATCTGCGATAGCGGGGTATCTTAACTCTCAGTATCTATGTGCTTCTACTATAGGCTGATGTTCTCTGAAACAGTCTATTACCTATAACATATGGTTGCTTAGTTATGGTACACAAGGAAAAGATAGTTAACTTAATTAAATCACAAGAGTGATCTAATGCAAACAAGAAGAAGGTTTACTTAACGTTACTTTTATCAATAATATCTGTCACTCCTTTATGAAAGAAAGTGTTGTAAAGTCCTCAAGCACCGAACAAGGAATCTTCTGAATAATGTCGGATGCTACTAAGAAGAACGTATCGGAAATGGAACCACAAAATAGCAGGAGGCAGGACAATGCACGTGTAGGCTAAATACACAAAAAGGCTGGACCTATAATGTTATTGGACACAAGAATATTATAAGCGGTGCAACAGTAATAATGCTCGCCACGAAAAGTAGTACTCCTATTAACAAAACCGGTCTATGCTGGTTGTGTCTCTCTACAGCAACCTAGACCTCAAAATGCTTGTGTAGAAATAATGGGTATGCATAAAAGAGTATATGATCTAATCCAGCTAATGTCTACCCGGGTTAATAAAGTCTAGCTGGGATGCGCAAAGGTACAGAATTCTGGTGGAGCAAGACAGCTCCTAGCCTAGTGTGGACCTTGGGTCTGTGCGGCCTGATTATGTTAATATGAAGGGGTGCTCTCTTGAGGATTCTCGATCACAAGTATCGAGTATCCTCCTGGCGACCCTCAAAAGT
The DNA here is from genome assembly GCA_032716605.1 of Paralithodes platypus. NCBI lineage: Eukaryota > Metazoa > Arthropoda > Malacostraca > Decapoda > Lithodidae > Paralithodes > Paralithodes platypus. Next base: position 25,197,805 of record CM064548.1, on the reverse strand, counting down.
AAAAGCAAATAGAGTTAGAACAGTGTTGGGTGGATTAGGCAAGCAGCCCTCACGCACTACACAGTCTAAACTCCAAGGTACACAGACAAAAGATCCACCCAGGTAACCTACAGAATCCGTAGTGTCGTGCAGCTCAAAAGTAGCCTACACACAGTGAAAACACCAACAGCAAGGTACCTGATCCCTAGTCTAGCATTATTTAACCCTGTAGAAACATTAGTGATTGATGGAGACAGTCTGAGCAATACAATCTCCCAAAAAGACAATGACTATCTTCAACCTTAGCCTAGTACATAAGAAATGTGAGATCCAGCATATAATACAGTCTGGCCACCAATTCAAGGTGTGGATGCAGAGAACCAGAGGGGAATTGATATTAATAAAAGGTGAGGAAGTAGTGGAAATGATAGAGGCAGTAGGAGAGAAAGGTTCTAAGACAAGAGTGTGGAACAGTTCATGGGAGATGCTTAGAGTATGCTGTCTGGGACGGATCTGACAAGGATATTTCCAGGGACCGCATGGCTGGAGTCCCAGTTCGCAGGAATGGCACGAGGGCGCGCGACAGTCGCCCAGTAAGCAGCCGCCTAGTAGGCCGTGTTAGGCAGGAGGCAACGAATCTCGCGAGGCCTATGTAAGGGGGCCAGCCACGCGCCACACTCACCACCAAGTCACACCACCTGGTTTCTCTCTCTCTCTCCCGCTCGCCTCCCCATCATTCAACTACTTAACACAATACTTTCAATTGACTAAATAAAATAGAAAGGATTGTGACAGACGGAAATAAAGAACAGTTCTGAACTGTCTGCAACACAAGCTTTCTCGAGAAGAAAAGTACACAATGATAGGTAGACTGTAGCTACATTCTCTGCCCTGGCGAGTCCTAGCGAGTAAGCCATGGGGGAAGCGGTGAGCGTCACACCCCACCCAAGATTTTTAAGAGGCTCCAACTATGAGCTCTAAATCTGACACGCAGAACCCATACAAAATTCGCCACTCCTAGCCACCCAGTGACAATGAAATGTAAAGCACAGTTCTCTTCAAAATAACACATTATAAAAATTAACAACCCTTCCCAACACAATAGATTAAATTACATAGTTATGCTCATAAGAGCGAGCTTCACTAGCCCAGCCTTCTGAGAGGAGTACAACTCAGAATTTCTGCTATAACATACTTAAAGAAAATTTAACTATCAAAGAAAGAGTTTTTATAGGATTTTTATATTTTTAATATGTTTATGGCGGCTGCACTACAGGGGCAAGCCTAGTTTTTTCTTCTATACCAACACAGCAACTCCTACTTTACGACCCAATACGCTGGGCTACACACGCGAGCCAACAAGCACCAGACGTAAACATACTAATCAAACCAAAGTAGGAGGCTACCCTTGTGATGATCTACCCCGGGTCTTCCACCCTCGATAAGCAATCTGCAATCACATTCTCAGAACCGGCAATATGGCGTATGTCTAGGTTGTATTCCTGCAACATTAATGACCACCTGGTCAGCCTCATATTCCGGTTATGGAATTGATTCAGGAACTTGAGGGGGTGATGGTCGGTGTAGATCACCACAACTGGTCCATAGGCTGGAACATACACCTCAAAGTGCCTGAGCGCTAGCACAATCGCCAGCAGTTCCTTCTCAACTACTGAATAGTTCTTCTGCACCGAGTTGAACTTTTTTGAGAAGAAACTGACTGGGTGCTCCAGCCCATCTTCGTCTGATTGCATCAGAACGGCACCAGCCCCGACATCACTGGCATCAGTTGCCAGCTGGAATGGTCGGCTAAAGTCCGGGGCCCTGAGGATTGGGTGAGTACACAACAGGTGTTTTACTAGCAAAAAAGCCCTCTCACACTCAGGCGCCCACTTAAACTTTCTATCTTTGGCCAATAGGTCCGTCAGAGGAGCCAGCACAGTAGAATAGCCCTTTATAAAGCGGCGGTAGTAACCAATCATGCCCAAAAACCTCATGATCTGCTTCTTGGTGGACGGCCTGGGGAAGTGGTTAAAATAGCCAATATCTTGTTCTGTGGGGGGCACACCTGGCCAAACCCACCATGAACCCAGGTACTGCACGGTAGCCCGCACAAAATCCCACTTCCCCAGTTGACCACCAGTTTGCCTCGCTTAATTTCTTAAATAGGGATTCTACATGTTCACAGTGGCTCTTGAAATCGTCATCGTAGATAATGACGTCGTCGGTAGGTACACGGTACAGTTCGGAATGTCAGCCACTAACTCGTTCATCAAGCTTTGGAAGGTCGCTGGTGCGTTCTTTAGACCGTACGGCATGACATTACAACGATATGTAGCACCATCCACCACAAAACCACACACCTTTCGCCCGTTCAGACAAAGGCATCTGCCAGTAACCTTTTACCAGGTCCACCTTGGTCAAGAACTTGGCCCTGCCAATCTTGTCTACACAGTCATCGACCCGGGGAAGAGGATATGGGTTGGTGGGAGTCAAGCCGTTTAGCCTGCGGTAATCAACACAGAAGCGCACCTTGCCATCCGGCTTAGGTTGCAGCGTTACGGGAGATGTCCACTTTACCGCCCCCTTCTCGATCAGTCCCTGTTGCAACATATACTCCAACTCCGCCCGGAGGGCCGGAAGTTTAATAGGGGGCACCCTATAGGGCACTGATTTGAAGGGTGGGTATCGGGAATTTAGATAAAGGTTAAATTACAGATCACTGGTACATGAAATATCCCAACAAATAGTTATAATATAATTACCAACGAGGTATTCGTCGATGGGTGTAATCCAGTCCCCCACACACGGCTAGTTCAATTGCATGACATGTAGGAATGTTCACATAATACAATATTGATACAATGAACTTAGCTTAGAGGACTGGTGATGTAGGACTGTTGTTATAAATTAGTATTTGTAGCACATGGTGAACTGTGGGTTGAGTCAGAGCCGGGGGAGGAGATGTTGGCTGTACGGTGTTGATTGAGAGACTAAAGGGCCGCCTCCGATCGCTTCGCGAAATTACATATGGCTGCCGGCTCATAATAATTATAACCCATAACTTGGTTTCATAATACATCTAGAGCTGATGTAGATATTTATACATTACAGTTAATATTTAACCTAACTTAAGAATAAACTACAATACACAAAGAACCAGCCGAAATCGTACATGCGATACGATACCGCCAAATTCAAATGTCCTATTGGACCTAAAACTGTCGGGATCATTACCCTATTCCCGACATATTGCCCGCCACCAAAATGATATACAGGAGCTTTATACAGATAACAACAAAAGAACATCGAAGTCAAAGATCACCTAGTTTGATCTTTGATCTCCAAAGATCCACGGAACTCATAGCCGCCCTCCTTTTGGGACGAGCGCCACCTGAAGCCTGAGGAGGATCATCCTTCTCATTATCAGCTGCCCCACCTTGAGGAGCTCGGTCACCAGCATTCTCCCGCGGAGGGGTATCAGTAGAGACGCCAGGATCATCCGGCAGTTCTACATCCTGCTCCAGGGGATATAACCTTACGACTGGGCGAGTAGTAACCCCAGTCGAAGTTCGTATTCTAGCAACCCTTATAAGACCATCAATGCCCTGGAACAAATCGATAATCCTCCCAAGCTTCCAAAATAACCTAGGACGCTCATCATGAATCAGGACGATATCCCCGATACGAGGCCATCGTTGATTCGTCCCTTTGATCTTATGAGAGTGACGCTCACGAAGAGACAGCAAATATTCTTGGGTCCACCGTTTCCATAGATCGTCGGACACCTTGTTGACATACTGGAAGCGACGACGTGTGGCGTCAGCATTGCCGAACGTAGGGTCATGCAGATCTTCGTCATTGACGGACGATCTAGGAAAGGTATTAAGGGTTCGTCCACGTGTCATCATGGAAGGCGAAATTGGTAAGAGGTCATCAACATCTGCCGAGGTATAGGTCAAGGGCCTGTCGTTGACTGACATCTCAATTTCTATTAAGATGGTTTGCAACTCCCGTCTGGTCACCAGTGCCCTTCCTAATACCTTCTTCAAGGCAGATTTGACGATACCGATTGTTCTCTCCCAAATCGCCCCGAACCATGGTGCACGTGCTGGTATAAATCTCCACTGACAACCCTTTCCAGTGAGGAAAGGTATTGACCTGCGGGTCATCCATTAAACACTGGAGATATTTAGAGGCCCCGACAAAACAAGTCGCATTATCGCTCATAATAATTTGAGGGAAACCATTGCGGCCTGCAAAGCGTCGTAGAGTATGCAAAAACCCCTCACTGGATAGGTCGTCAATCAATTCAATACGAATCGCTCTGGTTACCGCACATGTGAATAGGACGGCATATACCTTTATGATATTACCGGGCGATTCTCTAACATAAATCGCTCCGGTGTAGTCTACCCCGGTTACCTGAAATGGTTCAGTCCTTTGTACCCTGAACTCAGGCAAGGGAGGTAGATCAACTGGGGAGTAAGGCTTACCCTGTAATCTTTTACAGATAGTACAGCTATTGTGGATCCCTTTAATTGCTTGTCGCATCTTAGGGATCCACCAACGTTGTCGCATATACGCCAGAACATAATTTACGCCAAAATGTAGGCAGGTCCGATGGCATTGGCGAATCAACATTTTGGTAATCAAATGAGAGGAGCTAAGGAGGACAGGATATTTAGCAGAATCAATAATGTCCGCTTTTTGTATCCTGCCTCTACACTTAATTATGCCTCCTTCCATATATAATCCTAGCTGCCTCATTAAAGTTTGAGGGTTTGGCCTTTGACTCCTTGCTCAGGATTTGATGTTCAGTAGGATAAGATTCCTTTTGTACTAAACATATTAGTTTTGCCTCTGCTGATCTCAATTCATGGAGTCTGATATGCTTCGAATCTTCACTAAGGAAAGACCCGTGAGCCCGACTTCTCATGTTGTTAATGAAATGGTATATCCATGCAAATACCCGTATTATTTTATCATAGCTGCCGTAACGTTCCCACTCTACCAACTTGTTATCCTGATGTGTAGTACTCACATTCGAACTACTTAACACATCATCTTGGGGCCGACTTGAAGGATCAGACATGCATTCCCGAAATCCTGAGGCCATTCAGTTGGAGATGTAAGCCATGGAGGTCCATGCCACCAAATAGAGGAAGACATAAACTGCTGTGCCGAGATCCCCCGTGAAATTATGTCACTGGGGTTATCCCTGGTGCTCACATAGCGAAATGTAGCTGTAGGAACTAAGTCATGAATCTCATCAGTGCGATTAGAAACATAAACAGGTAACACTTTCTGGCTGTGTACCCATGAAAGCGCTATTTGACTGTCGCTCCAGACATAGACGTTATTAATCTGTAGTATGTCTGCATAAGCATCCAGTGTAAACTTTATTAGACGAGCAGACAGAAGCAATGCAGTAAGTTCTAATTTAGGAACTGTAATCTTCTTTATAGGGGCTACTTTGGCCTTCGCTATAGCCAGCGTCGCTTCACTACCATTGCATATGTATATGGCAGTACCGTACACACTATTACTAGCATCAGAAAAGGCATGTAGATCCACCTGTTGACCTCTAATAACCTGACGAGGAAGTTGGACCCTGCAACATGTGGAAAGGTCCGACCGAATCAACCGCCAAGTATCTTGTAACTCAATCGGGAGGGGCGTATCCCAATCTAGTTTTAGCCGCCACAGTTGCTGTAAAAACATACGAGCACGGATTGTTACAGGCAGCAAAAAACCAAGGGGATCAAACAACCTCGCTGACAAGCTTAAGCAGTTTCGCTTGGTCACAAGCTCACTGCCGCATGGGGTGTGACAGAAGGATATACAATCTGTGGTAGTGTCCCATTTGTGGCCTAAAAACTTCACCTCACTATTCTCAGTAGCTACACCATCAGAAGCAAATTGACCTTTCAAAAGATCACTATTAGTGGCCCATTCTCTTAAGTATAAATGAGCCTTGGCAAATATATCGCGGATCTCCCAGCATCTCTTGAGCAATAAATCTTCATTGTCTCCGGTGCCTTGAAGATTGTCCACATAGATCCCCTGCTTGATCTCATTCTTGAAGTCAGGATCTAGTCCAGCCTCCTCAAGATGACGCAAGATAGTAGCGTTGAGAAGGAACTGGGAACAGGTCGCCCCGAATAAGACGACTCTGAACCTGTAGACCAGATACTCTGAATCTAGTCCATTGGGTCCCGTGGCCATAAAAATCTTGTCGAGTCCCTGTCTTCACGATGGAGTTGAAGCATCAGGAAGGCCTTCTCAATATCGGCGACCCATGCAAACTTATGACATCTGAAGCGCAACATAATTTGCGCTAGATTAGAGACCAGGGACGGACCCGTGTACAGACAATCATTCAGGCTATAGGAGCGATCACTGGATTTAGCAGAGCAGTCATACACAATACGAACAGGAGTGGTGGAACTGTCCTTTTTAATCCCATGGTGAGCAAGGTAATGGATGTCATCCCCATACTCACTGAGATCTACTCTCTCCACAAATCCACGTTGTACCTGCTCGGCCAAAACTGCCGCATAAGTCTCGCAATAACTTGGATCCTTGACAAACTGCTTCTGAAGGCCACGTAACCTACCAAGTGCTAGATGGAAATTAGTAGGTAATTTACTCTTGTTATCATTCCAAGGGAGCCTTACCACATACTGACCTCTGCCAGAGTCATACGTTACATTCTCTTCATACGAGCTTAACGCTAGCTTGGACTCACGATCAAGTTCATGTGGGTCAATTCCAATATTGTCCAAGTCGCATAGCTTATCTATATCAGTACATGTATTATCAGTCACATTTGGCCTAATATATTTATCTATGGGGCTTACTGCTACCTTGAGGACCATAACCACCTCCACCTGTGTGTCTTTAGAGGAAGTGGCATAGGATCCAGAAATGGCATACCCTTGGATCGTGGGGAGCATTATAAGCTTATCTACCCGCCGATATCCAGGGTGAACCAGGTCGTAGTAATAATCAGCTCCGACCAGTAGCATAATACCATTGTTAGCAGAGAGTTGATCATCAGCCAGTTTATACCCCTTGCTTCTGAGATATTTCAAATGTGGTTGAATCTCTGATGCTATATAGAAACTGGGTAGTGTGTCGACCACAACAGCCTTGATGGGACATACCTTTTTTCTAGAAACATATGAAATCTCCACAATATCATAGTCACTGGAATCTATTTCACCAGTAAAACCATGGAGACGCAAATTCTCTTGACCCTTGCTGGTACACTTGAGCTGGGGTAATGATGACCGCAGAACGAATGACCTCTGTGAGCACTGGTCAAGTAAGGTGCGCATCATTATAGTATTATTATTACTCCCCACTACTGGCAGCATCATAGTAGGAAGCAATTGACATTCTCGAGAAGCAATGGACATGGCAGATACTTTATCACCCTCGCTCTTACCTTTCTCATGTGACTCTTTGGGGGTTCTCCCCTTTTCTTTGCCGTCGTGCCGATCAGACTGGGTGCAAAGGGAAAACCAATGTTTCCCCTTGCAATACTTACAAGGTTTGATGTAGGAATTGGTGCAGGTACTGTTGAAGTGGTCTCTTGCCAGACAGCTGGTACATAACTTAAGCGATATAGCCTTGCTAATCTTCTGTGTAGCCTTAGGATACTTAGGACACTGATACCACAGATGACCGTGGACACTGCACAACTTACAACCTAATGATATTGGCCTTTTCTGTTTAGGAGAAGTCTGTACCGGGAAAGCTGCAGTAGATGGCGACATCTCCACTTGTCGGTAGTGTCCAGTACTCTCCATATTGAAGACTTCAGTCTGGTACACCTGCACCAACGCTTCCAAGTTTAGTGGAGAGTCGCTTAGTTGTCGTCGTAAGATTTCCCTTAGGGGAGAGGGTATCTTATTCAAGATATTCACACTAAATATCTCCTCCTTGGTGACAGCCATTGTCTCCATAGATCGGAGGAGGCTCTCAAAGGAGGCATAGTACTCCTTTAGGTCCGCCACATCATAGGATGGAGGATCTAGTGTGAAGAATTTGGTAATTAAAGCGGTCTTGATGACTTCCACTCTCCCGTAAGTTCTCTTCAGCAACTCCACTGCAGACTCGTAGCTGGTAGCTTCTAGCTTGTACCCATCGACTAACTTCAATGCCTCCCCTTTCAATTGACCACGGAGATATGTGAACCTTTGGATGGATGTGAGTGTTTTATTATGATGGACGAACACTCAAAAATATCCCAAAATCCAGTCCAGGTAGCCGAATCCCCGGAAAAGGTAGGCAAAGTAAGCTTCGGCAGGTTAAAACCAGTCGCCATTGGTGTACCGGTATCCTTAACCGAAGTTGATTCTTGGGTGGAAGTTAGTCTGGCTAAGGCTGTATTAACGTCCTCAAAGTACTCAAGATCTGCCGACATTTCTTCTTCCACATCGTCAGTAACTGTCAATAAACCATATACCTGCTGAGCATAACTATTATAAGTAGCTAGCGATTTAGTAACAGTAGTGAATTTACCCTTTATTTGATCAGCCGTGGCACTTAATAAAAATTCATCAAGATCTCTTAAACATCTATTTTAACTTCCCTTCATCCCTCCCTTAAGAATCTTAAGTTTCTTTAAATCTGTCATCGTTAAGGTCTAATTTTAAGCAACTTAAACTACAATGAGGTCAGACTACAAACCGTTAATCGCTTAGGAATCAACAGCGGCAAACCCCCATTACTTAAGAAATTTACTCAAAAAGAATTACATAATACTTACATCCCCCTTAATATAAACTATCGAAAGGAAATTATCTAACTAGACAAAATAATTAAATACTAAATCCATTAAAAGAAAGGGTAAGGTGAAGCACTAATTATTGTAAGCCCTTTATAGGTAAGCCTAGTTGGTTAAGCTACAATCATGAGGTCTGACTATTAACTGTCAATCGCTTAGGAATTAACAAAGACCGACACTCATGACCGCCACTGTAAGCAACTAGGCCTAGGCTATTATGAAATATAAATATAAAAGGTCACATGAGAACCCTCCCCACCAGCAAAATTAATAATGAGTCCCACATTGACAAAACACAATTAACACCACAGGCACACCACCAAAGCGAAATGAATAGCCACCACAGACACCTGCAGGCCTAGACTGCCTAGCCTAACCTAAGAGCGCGAAATGGCGCCCGACGAAATTACCCCAACCCCAATCACCAGCCCAGCTAACCCACCAAAAAAACGCCAAGGATCACACGCCCAAAAAACCCTGGAAACTAGTCCCAAAAAAGATAGAGACGGCGCCTAAATGGTAAAAAACATGAGGGAAGAAGCTGGGTGTAAACTAGGGAACGGCAGTCGGCCAACAACGCGCGAGGCGGCAGCCATTTGTAAGCCCACAAGCGTCAAGGAAGCAAACAAAACGGTACTACGGTAAGGAAGCTTTAGGGCACGAAGGACCATTATTTATCGGGAATTTAGATAAAGATTAAATTACATATCACTGGTACATGAAATATCCCAACAAATAGTTATAATATAATTACCAACGAGGTATTCGTCGATGGGTGTAATCCAGTCCCCCACACACGGCTAGTTCAATTGCATGACATGTAGGAATGTTCACATAATACAATATCGATACAATGAACTTAGCTTAGAGGACTGGTGATGTAGGACTGTTGTTATAAATTAGTATTTGTAGCACATGGTGAACTGTGGGTTGAGTCAGAGCCGGGGGAGGAGATGTTGACTGTACGGTGTTGATTGAGAGACTAAAGGGCCGCCTCCGATCGCTTCGCGAAATTACATATGGCTGCTGGCTCATAATAATTATAACCCATAACTTGGTTTCATAATACATCTAGAGCTGATGTAGATATTTATACATTACAGTTAATATTTAACCTAACTTAAGAATAAACTACAATACACAAAGAACCAGCCGAAATCGTACATGCGATACGATACCGCCAAATTCAAATGTCCTATTGGACCTAAAACTGTCGGGATCATTACCCTATTCCCGACAGTGGGTGGTCTCCGACGTCAACGTCGTGCACCTCATGAGTAGTGAGGCCTGGGTATTCCGCAAATACAGTAGGGTATAAACAGAATAGGCGCTCGACAGCCACACGCTGTTGCTCAGGTAGGTGTTGCAAAGCCTCATGAGCCGCCTGTCTCGTGTTTCCCGCCCACTGATCTGCAGAAACATGATAATCCCAGTTGTCATCCACCTGCGCATGACTGTCCCGTTCTCCTTCTCCACCTTGACTGCTGAAAGTCATCATGGGGACAGTGAGAGGCTCAGGTGGGTGCCTCACATACTCCTTCATCAGGTTGACATGACATAACTGATTCCTCTTACGCCTGTCTGGAGTGGCCACCAGGTAATCTTAGTCCGAGAGCTTCTCTGCTACCCTATAAGGACTAGCGTACTTTGCGGATAAGGGGTGACCTACAAGAGGGAGTAGTATCAACACCTCCTGACCCACGTGAAACTCCCTGAGTTTCACCTTGTGGTCGTACCTGTCCTTCATGAGGGCCTGAGAGCCTACCAGATTGCGGCCAGCCAACTCCAGACTACGCAACATTCGTTCTCTACTCTCAAGTTCGACAGCACCGTCACTACACTTTAGAACCTTCGGTTCTTCTAGCTGCAATTTGCGAATATCTGAGGGAGCTAGCCTGTCTAAGTGTTTGTGAAACAACTCATGCCCTCCCCCAACATCGAACTTTGCATCCCGTTGCTCTCTCCGTGTATACCGTTGCTGCCTCTGAGTCTCTTTAAGCCCTGCCTCTACACTCTCAGTGACAGGTGGTGGTGCTTCTCCAGACTCTAATAACGGTGCTAATACTAAGTCCCCGAGAAGCGCTGCTGGTACTAGACTCTCCACCGTATCAGCTTTCAGCACCTTCTCGTGACCGTTCCTCCGCTTATTTGAAGACTGTTGGTTAGGCTGTGACTCCCTGGATGCGAGAGATCTGGTTACAACACACGCCATTGGTTGCACCTGACACTTCTCAACCCACTCCTGTTTCTCCCTACTCACGTCGGCCGGCTCCTCGGCAACGACTAAGGGTGAAACCTTAGAAGCAGGCACCGCAAAGTCATTGCCGAGAAGGAGGTCGACGCCCCCAACAGGCAATTTCTCCACGATTCCCACATCCAGTTCGCGAGTCACACCGTCAACTTCAAGCTCCATTCTAACAAGCGGGTATGACCTAGTTGCATTAACTCCCTGCACCACAACTACCCGTGCCGCGTTTATGGGTCTACCAGTGAAATTCTTCAAGAGTGTCTGAGAGGCACCTGTGTCACGCAAAAGCTGTACCCCGTGCTTCTTGCCCCCCCACTTCACGCAGCCATGCCCTCTATGGTCGCAAAAGGCATCGCGGACAGGGTTCGAGCCTTCCGGATCCTTCTTCACTGGCGGTGCTCCATCCTCTGATCTTATGCCTCCAGCAAACACAGAAGACTTCTGGAACACCCCAATGCTGCGAGCCAATGACACAGCCGCCGTGGGAGGTCTGCTCGGACAAGCTTTTGCCATGTGCCCCTCTTTGTGACAGTGATAACACTCAAATTTCCCCTTGGACTTATACTGAGGTGTAAAAGTCCCCTGACCCATCTTAAACGGGGCGGTGCTAGGTTTGTGATCAGTCTTGGTGTCATTGCTTTTAAATTGATGTGTGTCCATATTCCGGGGAGGGGGAGGGTAACGCTCCTTAACACCTACATCGTTTCTCTGTGCAGAGCCGCACCCCCGAATTAGTGACAACCGACGATCAGCCATCTCTGCTGCTTCTAAGAGAGTTCTTGGGTTCTTCTCTTTAAGGTTTAAAGTCAAGTCGCCGCCCGTACACTTATAAAACTGCTCTAGAAGCATCAACTGTTTCATCTCATCAAACGTAGTTGTCTTCTCTGATCTGAGCCAGTTTCCCATAGCGTCGGACAGGTCCCGGGCGTGCTCCAAGAAGGTACTGTCTCGCCCCTTAGTCACACCCTGGAACTTTAACCTATATCTCTCGGGTTGTAGCTCGTATGCCCGCAGGACAGCCTCCTTGAGCTCCTCATAAACAACGCAGGACTCCAAAGGCAGTGCATCGTAAGCCTTGAGCTCCTTACCTACGAGTCTAGAGGACACAAGGGCCGTCCACTTAACTTCAGGCCACTGATGCTCCCGGCACTTCTTCTCAAATCTATTGAAAAACTCTGTGACACCAGACTCGTCAAATACAGGGACCAGTTTGAGAAGGTGCGACAGAGACTGATCATGCGCACGGTTTCCAGTACCGAGTCGCTGTCCCATCATCTCAACACGAGACTTCTCTAAATCCATGTCGGCACGGTATCTTGTAGATTCAAGTTCAGTCCTAAGCTCAGCTTCCCTCGTCTGTTGCTGCATCCTAGCCAGCTCTTTTCTCTCTTCTATCTTAGCTAGCTCTTTTCTCTCTTCTATCTTAGCTAGCTCTGTCTGCTGTTGACTCTGATGTTGCATCTTTGCCATCTCGAGCTGAAAGAGCATCTCCGGGTTCAAACCTTGAGGAGGAGGAGGAGATGCAATGATGTTAGAAATACCCGGTGATCCCCCCAAGGGCAAACCACCCTGCCAGTCACTACCCACCTGCGGAAGCGTGCTCAGGGTCGGTACTCCAATAGGAGGATTGGGAGTCGAGTGAAGGGGAGGCTCGGCCAAAGGGCTCTGAGCACTCACCCTACCTCGTACGCCAGTCACCCCACCCAGCACACACGTCATCAGGTCATCCTTGGTCATGCCACTAGTACATACATGACCGATAGCTGCGGCTAAGCACTGGAGACCGTACCGATTCACACCCACCAACCGGTCGGAAGTAACAGGCCATTGTAAAAAATTCCTTGCATCCTCCTCACTGTTCACCAAGTTAACAACCTGCCCATGCTGCTGCTCATCAGCTTCTACATCACGTACTGTGTCTTCATCCTGCACTGATCCGCTATAAGACATGATGCTCACTGAAGATTTTTCACTTTGATACACAAAAAAGAAGTACCCCAAACTCTTATACCACAATATTCACAATAAAAAATTCTCGGAGACCGCTTAAGTGCTATATTACTTTGCTAAAAAAATAATTCTTGCATGTCCTCAAAAAATATTCCACAAAATCAACAAATGTTCACTGCCTAAACTGTGAGAAAAATCTGCACAATAACCTGCAATTATATGTCAGTTCACCAAATCCTGAGCTAGGTCGCCATTTGTTACGATCGGGTCTCGTATAAATCAGTGGCTCTTATACATTGGACTAGACTGGCATAAATGCAACAACGGAAACGCTAGATCCAACCCCTGATATATAATCCCGTCGAACAAAGAACACATATACCCTCCAGAGTTATATCTGCGATAGCGGGGTATCTTAACTCTCAGTATCTATGTGCTTCTACTATAGGCTGATGTTCTCTGAAACAGCCTATTACCTATAACATATGGTTGCTTAGTTATGGTGCACAAGGAAAAGATAGTTAACTTAATTAAATCACAAGAGTGATCTAATGTAAACAAGAAGAAGGTTTACTTAACGTTACTTTAATCAATAATATCTGTCACTCCTTTATGAAAGAAAGTGTTGTAAAGTCCTCAAGCACCGAACAAGGAATCTTCTGAATAATGTCGGATGCTACTAAGAAGAACGTATCGGAAATGGAACCACAAAATAGCAGGAGGCAGGACAATGCACGTGTAGGCTAAATACACAAAAAGGCTGGACCTATAATGTTATTGGACACAAGAATATTATAAGCGGTGCAACAGTAATAATGCTCGCCACGAAAATTAGTACTCCTATTAACAAAACCGGTCTATGCTGCTGGTTGTGTCTCTCTACAGCAACCTAGACCTCAAAATGCTTGTGTAGAAATAATGGGTATGCATAAAAGAGTATATGATCTAATCCAGCTAATGTCTACCCGGGTTAATAAAGTCTAGCTGGGATGCGCAAAGGTACAGAATTCTGGTGGAGCAAGACAGCTCCTAGCCTAGTGTGGACCTTGGGTCTGTGCGGCCTGATTACGTTAATATGAAGGGGTACTCTCTTGAGGATTCTCGATCACAAGTATCGAGTATCCTCCTGGCGACCCTCAAAAGTAAAAGCAAATAGAGTTAGAACAGTGTTGGGTGGATTAGGCAAGCAGCCCTCACACACTACACAGTCTAAACTCCAAGGTACACAGACAAAAGATCCACCCAGGTAACCCACAGAATCCGTAGTGTCGTGCAGCTCAAAAGTAGCCTACACACAGTGAAAACACCAACAGCAAGGTACCTGATCCCTAGTCTAGCATTATTTAACCCTGTAGAAACATTAGTGATTGATGGAGACAGTCCGAGCAATACAATCTCCCAAAAAGACAATGACTATCTTCAACCTTAGCCTAGTACATAAGAAATGTGAGATCCAGCATATAATACAGTCTGGCCACCAATTCAAGGTGTGGATGCAGGGAACCAGAGGGGGATTGATATTAATAAAAGGTGAGGAAGTAGTGGAAATGATAGAGGCAGTAGAAGAGAAAGATTCTAAGACAAGAGTGTGGAACAGTTCAAGGGAGATGCTTAGAGTATGCCGTCTGGGACGGATCTGACCAGGATATTTCCAGGAACCGCATGGCTGGAGTCCCAGTTCGCAGGAATGGCACGAGGGCGCGCGACAGTCGCCCAGTAAGCAGCCGCCTAGTAGGCCGTGTTAGGCAGGAGGCAACGAATCCCGCGAGGCCTATGTAAGGGGGCCAGCCACGCGCCACACTCACTACCAAGTCACACCACCTGGTCTCTCTCTCCCGCTCGCCTTCCCATCATTCAACTACTTAACACAATACTTTCAATTGACTAAATAAAATAGAAAGGATTGTGACAGACGAAAACAAAGAACAGTTCTGAACTGTCTGCAACACAAACTTTCTCGAGAAGGAAAGTACACAATGATAGATAGACTGTAGCTACATTCTCTGCCCTGGCGAGTCCTAGCGAGTAAGCCATGCGGTTCTGGGGGAAGCGGTGAGCATCACATCGTAAACCCCAACCTCTCATAACTCAAAAAGGACTACACTAATCGAGCAAATATTTCTACCAACTAGGCAGACTTGGCTAGGAAATATGTGTATAAATTGACGACTCATTTGCTTAAGCCCTTTTTGAGTTACAGAATTTATAGAGGTTACGATTTCTGCCCAACCTAGAATGAACGGACTATAGTGTTTGTATATCTTGGTAACGTTCACAATATAGTACAAAATTATCCAGTGTTATAACAATACCCCGGCATCAATAACACGATTTGGGAACTAGAAGGATGTACGTTCTTTACACACACAGAACGAGTTTTTTCCAGATCGGCCTGGATGATTCTGCCAATAGCCTACTGTGTTTCCTGTAATAGTGCATATCAAGCTAACTTTTTTTTTTTTTTTTTTTTTTAAGGAGACAATGAACAGAGGAAGGAAAAACACAGATAAAACAAAAAGGTCCATGTGCCTAAAGGCATCCTCCATTCATAAAATGTTTGTAACAACTGGATTTAAACATTTGTAGATTGTAAGTTTGTGGAAAGCAATTCGAGGGAAGTGAATTCCAAAGAGTAGTAGCTCTGGGGATAAATGAATTCTGATAAGCAGAAGTTCTGCATTGTGGATGAAAAAGTGTAAATTCATGGGCGCTCTCAGCTGCCCTAGTTCTACGGGGAAAGATGTGGAGAGGCGGCACAATTGAAGCAAGTTCCTCGGAACAATTGCTGTGAAAATATCTGTAGAATAATGCAAGGGATGCAACATTTCTTCGTATGGATAATGTAGGAAGGTCCTGTGTGATTGCAGGTTATTGATTAATCTAATAGCTTTATTTTGAATTTTGTCCAACTGCCTCAATGCAACCACTCCACTTCCACCCCACAGAGGTGAACAGTAATCCATCTGAGAACGCACATGACTTTTATATATCACGGCCAACTGCTCGTCAGTGAAGAATTCTCGAACTCTGTACAGGAGTCCCAGTTTTTTAGAGGCATTCTTAGCAATGCTTCTAACATAATGTGTCCAGCTCAAGTTAGTAGTTAATGTTACACCGAGAATGTCAATACTAGGGGAAGTGGGAATATTTACATCATTAAAAATATATGGGAGTCAGTGAGATTCTGTCGGTTAGAAAATTGAATGTACTTGGTTTTCTGTGCATTAAAGGAAACTAGATTCTTTTGTCCCCATCCATCAATTCTAGAAAGGTCCTGGTTCAGAGAAATTGCAGTGTTTATTTTTGAATTTATAAGATCGGGTTGGGTGAAAGAATTGGTAAATGTGAAGGAACTGTGGAGTGTTGAGTCATCTGCGTAGGAATGTATTGGATTATGAGTGGTAGATATGAGATCATTGATATGAATGAGGAACAGAATTGGGGCCAAAACTGATCCCTGGGGAACACCAGAATTTATTGAGTGAAATTGAGAATAATATAATAGCATATTATTATATAATATAATATATATGACATTACTTATGGATTCATAATATACACTTGATCTAGTCTCTATGGTATTTACCCAATACAAAACAATGAAAACAAAAAAACATCACAACAGATATTGTTTACAAACAATTCCCGCTTAATTTAAGCCAAGGTCCCAAAGTCAAGCGGCCTTTCAGGGCGGATTGAGAAAACTCGATCCTGCTTAAGCGCGGCTCGAGTTTGGCTTAAGTTTTGTCCTCGCAAAAACGAATTTCGCTCTTGGCTTAAGTCTGGCTTAAGCCAAAACGCTCGCAAAAACGTGCCTATGTAGAGCTCACAGACTTTCTTGGAGGGTCGGAGATACACTCCTCCACCCTCCTCCCTCTCTCCCACCCGTCCTCGCACGAAAATACTCGATAAATATCGGGAATAATAGGGAAAATACCGGATAATTGAGGAGGGGAAAAGAGGGGGGAAAAAGGGATGGGGGAGTATGGGAATGGGGTGGGGGGAACACATGTGTAGGAGTGGTAGCAAGTAATGGAGGGGAATTATCTCACCTAATCACAAATTGCTTTGTTTTGAGTGCCACTGGGATGTTTTAAAATTTTTTTTTAGGCCTTGGATCTTAAAAGTCTGGTTGCATTCGCCCAGTAGAACCTCTTAAGAGTCTGGCTGCAGCCCCTGGATTAATAACAGTGAAACAATAGGTGATAATGCAGTAATAGATGTTAGTCATATTAATAATGGTACAATATCCTACCATAGGACAAGATAATATCAACAGTCAACTAGATACTAATAGAAGAAATAAAGGTCCACCAGACACCAATAAAAGAAATACATTGAAATGATATTACACAAACTGTAGGAGTTTATGTAACAACATGAACGAAATTAGAGCACTTGTTAGCAATGCAAATACAGACATAATAGTGCTAACTGAAACATGGATTAATACAAAATCCAACCATTTTTTAGCAGAATTTCATATTCCAGGATATTATAGTTTGTTTAAATATGACCGAACATGTGGCGGAATACCAGTGTTTGTCAGGAGTTCATTAACCCTTAACCATCGGCGCGCAACATATGTCGAGTTAAAGAAAACGTGCCCATATGCGGGCCTCGACAGATGTCGAGTGCAATTTTGAGCACGTAATGTGCTCTGAGAGAGAGCTAAGCGGTGCGAGGAGCATAGATTCCCGCCTGACCGCTCGCCACCACCGCCGTGGGTCGACTGAAATTTATTACACCCTCCTCCACCCTCTCTCACTCGCTACACAGGGAATTATGTAAGGAAATTACCTTATTTTAGGGTTTTTGCACTCGTGTTGCACGATCGTTGCAAGAGAACCAGTGGTCGTAGAAGGATGGTTCGGGTGTCATTGGAAAGCTCTGTTTACGCCCTTTTAGGAATAGATACTTGTATTACGCTCTGGGTCTTGTTTATGCATAAAAAAGAGCACGGAAACAACCCCCTTTAGGGTAAAACCACCCGCATGGCGGGTAATAGAAGTTACCGACCCACCCGCTCGTAATGTGTTAAAATGCTGTACTAAATCGGGTATTAGACTAAATCATGATAATGAAGGTGTTTGGGTAGAGGTTAGCGAAGGTAGCGAGACCATAGTTATTGGAGTCATTTATAGACCACCAAATACGAGTAGAAATGAAGGTGCCTCTTTATGGCAGGAAGTGAAAATAGCATCAAGGTTTAGCGATGTGTGCATTATGGGGGATTTTAATTATCTGAATATAGAATGGCAGCATAAAATCGGCGACTCAGATTCTGAAATGTTTATTAATGCGGTATTTCAATTCATAGACTCGCCGAATAGAGGTACTAATATCCTTGATTTAGTTCTCAGTAATAATGAACATATGATAAATAATGTAGAGATAGGGGACTAACTAGGAACTAGCTATCACAAATCTATGTATTTTAATATACACTGCACAAGAAATGCCAAAGAGAATATGACAAATATCCCAGATTTCAGAAAAGCCGATTATGGTGGACTAAGAAGAGAATTAAGGGTGGACCCTATTGTTGAACAATTACGTGGATCCAGGTGTGCTAATGAATGTATCCCCTCTCAGATACCCGACTTAAATCAGGATAAGCCAGAGTTAAACTTGACAGCTACATATGAAAATTTTATTGGGTCACTCCACAATATTCAAAATAAATTTATACCCAAATGAAGATATAGATCGACACCGAACCAACCAAAATGGATTAATAATAAACTAATAGATCTTATAGGAAAAATGAAAGGAATATATAGAAAAACTAAGAGAGGCGGAAATCACCTATTTATTTACTATAAGACTCTATCAAGACATGTCCAAAAAGAAATTAGGAAAGCAAAAAGAAATTATGAAATCAGGATAGCCAAGGACTCAAAAAATAACCCTAAAGCTTTTTACCAACTATATAAATCTAAAGTTAGAGATGTAAAACTTCGATAGGAGAAATGACAGAAAATGGCTTAGAAATGTGCAGTACATTAAATAGTCAATTTCTTTCCGTGTTCACTAATGAAAATTTGGCACAGATTCCAGAAGTCCGTAAGGTATATAGTGATAATATAGAAAATAGGTTAAGAAAGGTTACTATAAGTAGAAATTATGTGCTTAAGGAAATTGACAGACTGAAACCTCAAAAATCGCCTGGTCCTGATGAGGTATATGCGAGAGTATTAAAAGAATGCAGAGATGAGTTAAGTTACCCATTAACATTTATATTTAATAAGTCATTAGAAGGTTTAGTTCCAGAAGCTTGGAAGCTTGTAAATATAGTTCCGATCTTCAAAAAAGGTGATAAATCAATAACATCCAATGCCCTCACACCCACCCGACCTTCCCCTGATGACCCCTCTAAATGCTCTGGACCACGGCCTGTCACTCTTACTGTCAACTTTTGGAATATTTGAGGCCTTTGCTCTAATTTTCACTCAGTTGAACACCATTTTTTCTCCTCCAAACCTGATCTTCTTTTCCTCACTGAAACCCAGGTGTCTAAGGCAACTGCAAGCAACCGCTTCTCTGCATTTCCTACTTTTCTATCCTAGTTTCAAAGCCAAAGGCGAATGTTGTGCATACGTGCGCAACAAACTCACTTGCTCTCGTGTCCCGATTTCGACTTCTCTAAAATCTCAATTTTATACTGTCATTCTCATAATAAATATTTCTGTGCTGTCTATCTTTCCCCTAACTCTACCGACTTTCCCAAATTCTTTGACTATCTAAACTCCAAAGTGGAACACATTCTATCCATCTCTCCCTTCTCGAAAATCTCTATCTAAGGAGATTTCAATGTTCACCACCGCCAATGGCTCTCCTCTCTAACTACTGACCAACCTGGTGAACAAGCCTTCGTCTTTTCTATCCTATATGACCTAGAGCAACTGGTCCAGTAACCCACCCGTATCCCGGATCGCTTCGGAGATCAGCCCAACATTCTTGACTTATTTCTGAATTCTAACCCTTCTTCTTATACTGTCAATCTTTTCTCTCCTTTGGGCTCCTCCGACCATAAACTTATCTCCGTAACCTGTCCTATCTCTCCAGTACGGCCACCCGATCCTCCCAGCCGGCGGCGCTGCCAACTGGAAGGCTCTTCAGCAGTACTTCTTTGATTTCCCATGGAATGACTTCTGCTTCCGTGGCCGAGGACCCTCGGAGAGTGCTGAACGCATTACCGAGGTAATCTTCTCGGGCATGGAAGCGTACATTCCATTTTCTTTCTCTCAGTCTAATGCAAAAAATCTTGGTTTATTCACGCTTGTTCTACTGCTGTCCACAACAAGGAGGAAGCATTCAAACAGTAACAACGCCTTAAAACTCAAGAATCTCATTCTTCCTATGTTTCTGCCTGGAATCAAGCCAAATCTGTTCTTCGATTTGCCAAGCATTCTTTCATCAATAATAAATGCACTGAACTATTCAACTGTAGCTCTTCCCAAGCTTTCTGGCATCTATCCAAAAACCTCTCCAACAATTTTTCTTCCTCGTCTTACCCTGCCCTTTTCCACACTGATGGCACAACCATCACTTTTTCCTCTGACAAAGCTGAACTCTTCGCTCAAACTTTTGCTAGAATCTCCACCTTGGATGATTCCGGTGCTATTCCTCCCTCTCCACCTCCTTCTCCCCTACTTTTGCCTAATATCCTAATATCTTCTAAAAATGTTCTTTCTACCCACTTTGGGCTTAATACTAAGAAGGCGTACGGTCCGGACGGTGTTCCTCCTGATGTACTAAAAAACTGTGCTTCCGTGCTGACTAAAGTTTTTGAAACTATTCTTACTTCCAAATCTCTTAAGCATTTTTCTTCTTATAATCTACTATCAGATCACTAGAATGGCTTCCTCAAGAGTAGCTTTACTGGTGATCTTCTTTCATATCTTACTAACTCTTGGTCATGCTCCTTTCAGGACTTCGGTGAAACCTTTTCTATTGCACTAGACATATCGAAGGCCTTCGATAGAGTCTGGCACAAATCTTTAATTTCTAAACTACTCTCCTTCAGTTTCTATCCCTCCATCTGTGACTTTGTCTCTAATTTCTTTTCCGGCCGTTACATAGCTGCGGTTGTGGACAGTCTTCGCTCACTTCCTCATCCTATCAACTCCGGTATTCCTCAGGGCTCTGTCCTATCTCAATTTCTCTTTCTAATTTTCATAAATGATCTTCTCAATTGTACCTCCAGTCCCATCCATTGATACACAGACGACTCTACCTTACACTACTCAATTAGTTTTCCAGAATGCCCAAGCCAGCAATCTCTGAAAGACAAACGTAATGAAGCCATAGATCACTTATCTTCTGATCTAACTACTATTTCCAATTGGGGCAGAGAAAACCTGGTTACCTTTAATGCTTCCAAAACCCAATTTCTCCATCTATCTACCCGTCCGGAACTCCCAGAGGAATATCCCTTATTCTTCAACAACACAAAAATCTATCCTTCATCTTCTCGCAATATTCTTGGTGCCTCTTTTTCTTCTGCTCTCACTTGGAAGGAAAGTCTTACTAAGGCAGCCTCCCAGAAGCTGGGTGTGCTCCACTGCCTCAAGGGGTTCTTTACCCCTGCACAGCTTCTTGCTCTGTACAGGGGAACAGTGCATCCTTGTATTGAGTATTGTTCACATGTGTGGGGAGGATCCTCTCACACCGCACTCCTAGACAAAGTAGCAAGGAAGGCCTTTCATATCATTAATTCCCGCCCACTCACCAACTCTTTGCAAACTCTCTTCGCTGCAATGTTGCATCTCTCGCTATTCTATCGCTACTAAAATAATCAGTGCTCCTCAGAGCTCTCCCAGTGTACAGTATATCACCTCCTCTACCTAGGGCATGTGGTACCCGTCTTGCAACACAATCCCACCCATACTCTGTGCAACTCTCCAACCCAGGAGTGAAATGTTACTTTCAGTCGTTCTTCTATTCAACAGCTGAGCTCTGGAACTCTCTCCCAGAATCAGTCTTTCCCTCTTCCTATGACTTAAATTGCTTCAAACTCCTTGTGTCCACTCATTTTGGCTCGAACGTCCCTTGATTTTGGCCCTGTCACTCTTTCAACTCTGGGGGAGGCACTCGATATATGCATTTCTGCCTTTTTTCTCCCTCACTTACATAGAAAAAAAAAAAAAAAAAAAAAAAAAAAAAGACTGAGGAAACAGAGGCAGTCATGCATACCGTTTTCTCTGTAAATGGGATTCACTTAGCATACACAAAGTTACTACTGGCATTCAAAACAACCTATTGAATGACCCTCCCCAACCTTGCAACTGAGCGTGCCACAGAGGCATGTTTAGCGTACACAACGGGCAGGAATACAACACGAACGCCCAGCACGTCAAGTACTTTAACCACAGATAAGCTGTGGCAATTGCTAGCCTTAGACTCTTTTGGGCCCCTAACACCGTACAACTCTTTCCGTTACGTCATCACGTTTGTAGATACTTACCGATACTCAACATTTGTGATTGCCACACCAGTAAAATAACACACTGTGGCCGCCATACTGTAGGTAATGCACTGTTAACTAATGTATTACAACACTTTAGTCTCCTTTAAGCCTTGCATTCAGACAACGTCCCCATTAGTCAATTAGTCATAGGAGTACAGCAAATCATTGTGTACTAGAGTAGAACAAAAGGGAACTGCACACTGGCCGAATCAATTGAAAATGATCCAGTGGGGATTAAATTCCACACCTCGCCTCACAATTGGGTATTCGGCACTGCACCGATGTTGCTGCCCTTCATGCATCTTGCAAACTCCGGCCGATCCCACCCTTTATATATATATATATATATATATATATATATATATATATATAAATCAACACCAGCGCTGGTACAAAAATCTTTACTCTGGTAACGTTTCGGTTTAAGCATAAACCATCTTCAGACCTAAATTGAAATTAAATAAAAGCCTATATGAATGGCTGAGTAATGTTCTAATGTTAGTATTATTATTATTGACTAAATTTAATAAATCTAGAATAAAACTTAAATTTAATAGTTATAAAAATAACCTAATACATAATAGAATTGGTAAAATGAAAGAATAAAATGAGAGACGAAGACACATTATGTGAGCAATAAAAGGATGGGGGGGGGAGCAAAGTTAATAACATAAATGTTTTCATAAATATAAGAACTAACCTTTACATATTAGAAACAGAGTAGAGGAGTGGAAGAGTCGTGCACACTCAGGCTGGGTTTATGTAACTGGGTGAGCAGGGTCTCCGACAGGAGTCGTGTGACTGTGTTTGGGGCAGTGGTGAGAATTGAAAAATCGGAGGGTTTTATGGGGTGATCAGATGATTCAGAGTGGTTTCGAATGGCAGAAAAGGAAGGATTTGAAAGAGGTCGGTTAATTATAAATGACCTACCCCGATGCTCCGAGATCCTGGCGGTGAGATGTCTCTTGGACTGACCAATATAAGTCGTATTGCATCGACTACATTTAATTTAAAGGAGTACACAACCGAGGACTGCAGAGAATCGGGGATTCGGTCTTTAATTTTAAAGAAGTTAGACAGTGTTTGGGGAGATTTGAATACCACTCTCAGTGATATTTGCGGGTAATGTTCTCGAATCAATTTAGCGATTTTATTTCGAATTGAATATGATTTGTTGCCTAGAAATGGGATTGTGAAATAAACAATGGCTTTCTGAGCTGTAAGGATCGGAGTTGAGGAGGTTCTTAATTTATTTAGTTGCTTACCAATCAAAGTATTTGTGAAATTTATTGGAAAGCCATTAAGTTTCAGTGTTTTACGTAGGAATTCAAATTCGAGGTGCACGGACATGTAAGATGAACATATATGGTAGGCTCTGGTGACTAAAGTAATAATAAAATTTGTCTTATATTGTATGCGAAAGTTAGAATTAAATTTTGTTGTAAGTCCTATAAAGGTTGGCTTTCTGTATATAGAAGTACTAAATGAGCTATTCATTTTTTCCACTAGAACATCTAGAAATGGTAATTTATTGTCTTCCTCTGTCTCGCAAGTGAACGTCATGTTTTTGTGTCTCGAGTTTAAGTAATTCAAGAACAGGGGAACGTGGTTGGGTGAACTAAAAACAACAAATGTGTCGTCGACATAACGGTTATTGACAAGAGGTTTGAAGTTATCTGGACATTCATAGTGTTTCATGAATCGAAATGGCTCCGTGAATGTCCAGATAGCTTCATACCTCTTGTCTATAACCGTTATGTCGACGACACATTTGTTGTTTTTAGTTCACCCAACCACGTTCCCCTGTTCTTGAATTACTTAAACTCGAGACACAAAAACATGACGTTCACTTGCGAGACAGAGGAAGACAATAAATTACCATTTTTAGATGTTCTAGTGGAAAAAATGAATAGCTCATTTAGTACTTCTATATACAGAAAGCCAACCTTTATAGGACTTACAACAAAATTTAATTCTAACTTTCGCATACAATATAAGACAAATTTAATTATTACTTTAGTCACCAGAGCCTACCATATATGTTCATCTTACATGTCCGTGCACCTCGAATTTGAATTCCTACGTAAAACACTGAAACTTAATGGCTTTCCAATAAATTTCACAAATACTTTGATTGGTAAGCAACTAAATAAATTAAGAACCTCCTCAACTCCGATCCTTACAGCTCAGAAAGCCATTGTTTATTTCACAATCCCATTTCTAGGCAACAAATCATATTCAATTCGAAATAAAATAGCTAAATTGATTCGAGAACATTACCCGCAAATATCACTGAGAGTGGTATTCAAATCTCCCCAAACACTATCTAACTTCTTTAAAATTAAAGACCGAATCCCCGATTCTCTGCAGTCCTCGGTGGTGTACTTTAAATTAAATGTAGTCGATGCAATACGACTTATATTGGTCAGTCCAAGAGACATCTCACCGCCAGGATCTCGGAGCATCGGGGTAGGTCATTTAGAACTAACCGACCTCTTTCAAATCCTTCCTTTTCTGCCATTCGAAACCACTCTGATATAACTATTAAATTTAAGTTTTATTCTAGATTTATTAAATTTAGTCAATAATAATAATACTAACATTAGAACATTACTCAGCCATTCATGTAGGTTTTTATTTAATTTCAATTTAGGTCTGAAGATGGTTTATGCTTAAACCGAAAAGTTACCAATATATAAGGGTGTATTGAAAAAACGCTTACAGACTTCAACTGCTAAGTACCGAATACAAAATAAGTTCACTTTATTCTATAACAAAATACAAAATGATTAATAATTATTTATTTAAAGGGTATAAAGTAAAATATTCAGTGTCGTCCAAGCATGTGTTATAATCCGAACACTGGCATTGATCTCCCCTTTCATGCTCCCCCCCCCCCCCCTCCCTCATCTCCTAGTTTATACCCAGGAATATTGAATTATAAACATAATTAGTTTTCAGTGTGAAGGAATATAAGTAATATTCCCTTTATACACCGTTTACAACTCAAATAATGTTATGTGTGTTTTCTTTTTTCTTTCAACATATGAAAGACCAAAGTCATCTTGGATGAAGCAAATTACGATCCTCAAGTGGTCTGCAGACATTACTGTCATATGTTAGTAAATAAAAAAGCAATGCTGAATGATAAAAATACCCAACCAATGTGGGCATTACTTAATTATTGCCTAATATTATTTAAATAATTGTACAGTAGTGAACATTAATTAAAATACAAACTTATTCGAAGGGGTTTCGGGTTGAATTGAATCTCCTTACTAATTCTTACTGAGCATTTGCATTTCAGAGATTCGTTTAATAAAATCGAGGCTTCAAAATCGATCAGAATTAATTAACATTTCTGTACATGGTCATTACAGTGTAATAAGAGGAGATTAATTGAAATCATTTTAAATGCCACCAACTGATGCAATAAAGAAATCAATCATACCCAATATTTTTAATCTTTGAATCTTTATACCGAATCGTAAAACATTTTCGGAATTTCATTCAAGATAGGAACGATCAGCCCCGAATGAATCTATGAATCAAGAACTATGCTTCATAAACGATTGAATTACCTTCAACTACGTTTGGATACTCGACCCAGACTTGGACATGAGCATTATACCCCGTGACCAGAGTTGCAAATGTTACAACAATTGTTTACGCTAATCTGTTTCAAATAGTTAGTATTTTTTGTGCTTTATTTGTAATGCTGTTTTGCTAGATTTCTAAATATGCATATATCTCATTAATAACACTTTTTGGGGGAAAATGTGATACGACAACATATGTTAATTTTCCATTTTACAATGTGTTCATAGTCTGTAACAGTTATTTCAATACACCCTATATATATATATATATATATATATATATAAATATATACAGTATATATATAAATATATATATATATATATATATATATACTGTATATACCGGTATATATAAATATATATATACAGGTATATATATATATATATATATATATATATATATATATACGGTACATATACTGTATATCGTCGACAAAGATATTGGCCTACTGTTTATGACTTAAAAGTTGCAAATGACGTTACATATGGAGAAATGTGAGCAATTCAAAAGGGATTCTTCAACTTGCTTTATTTATCAGTAGACTGAGTGAATAGTCTGACTTCTCGCGAATGTCAATTTATTTGGGAAAGAACCTAGACGTAATTGACTTGAGAAACATTTTTGGGCATTCT